>CAOKZL010000596.1:0-600000 GCA_948472985.1 Iguana delicatissima
CGACGGTCGGCTCGCCCCATCAGTCCCGAACAATCTGGAAGGCCTTGCTGGAGAGGGACCACTCGCGGTGGGATGCGGTGTCCCTGCTGAGAGCATCCGCTGTGGTGTTCTCATGCCCCACCAGGTGAACCGCCACCGGATGGGTCCTGAGCGAGACGCAGCAGTCCCAGAGGTCGAGGGCGATGTTGAGGAGAGTGGTGGAGTGAGTCCCTCCTTGTCTGTTCATGTAGCAGACTGCCGTAATGTTGTCGGTGAGGATCAACACCATGCGGCCCGTGACGAGGTGAGGAAACGCCTGCAGAGCTTTCGAGATGGCCAGCAGTACAAGAGGGTTGACATGGAGGGCAGTCTTGTGCCCGATCCAATGACTGCGGACTCTGAGGTTGCTGGTGTGTGCTCCCGAGCCAAAGAGCGAGGCATCCATCATCAACGTGACCAAGGGATTGTGCTCCCAGAACGGCATGCCTGACAGGAGGTGGCGGTAGGACTGCCACAGCAGTGATTGGCGCACCTGTTGAAGCAGCTGGTAGCGGCGAGACTGGTCGTCCCAGAGAGGATCAAAGGCCCTGACGAACCAGTGCTGAAGCAGTCGTGCGCGCAGTCTGGAGAGGTAGGTAACTGCGGTCGTCGAGGCCATGTTGCCAAGGAGCTGTTGGATCCTCCTCGCTGACAGCATTCGAGCATGGAAGGCGGTGGATGCTGCCCGACAAAGCGTCCACGCCCTGTCCAGCGGTAAGTATGTTCTCGCCAATACCGAGTCTAGAGTTCCCCTGATAAAGTCGAGAACCCTCGTGGGTTCGAGATGGGACTTCTTTGGATTGACCCTGAGTCCGAGTCGAGTGAGAAGGGTCAGAGTCCAGTGAATGTCCTTGTACAGTTTCCGTTGGCAGGACGCCACCAAGAGCCAATTGTCCACGTAGGGGTAGACGGAGATGCCTTTTGTCCGCAGGAATGACATGATGGGGGCCATGCACTTGGTGAAGACCCGTGGCGCGGTCGAGAGGCCGAACGGCAGCACCTGGTATTGGTAGCAAGTGCCGTCGACTGCGAACCGCAGGTACCGTCTGTGCTGCGGGCGGATGGAGACGTGCAAATAGGCATCCTTGAGATCGATGGAGGCGAACCAGTCCCCTCATCGAAGGAAGGGCGGGATCGGGGGTAGCGTGACCATCTTGAACCTCTTGGGGCAGATCTAGTCGTTCACCCCTCGGAGGTCTAGGATGGGCCGCACGGTTCCCTCTGCCTTTGGCACCGTGAAGTACGAGAAGAAGCCAGTGGTCTTGGCTGAGGATGGAAGTGCCTCAATCACTCCCTTTTGTAGAACGGACTGGATCTCTTCCAGCAGTATCAAGTTGGCCGGAGTGGAGTAGTAGACCCCTCACGGCAGAATATATTGGAACTCTATGGCATATCCAAGGCGGATGATGGTAAGTACCGAGGAGTCCGCAGTAATTTTCCGCCAGTGGGCGAGGTATCTGGCCAGGCTTGGTTAGTGTCGAAGGTTTGCTGGGAGGGTAAAGATCGGCATTGGTGGTGTCCTACGGGAACCCTCAAAATCGTGACTTTGTCCCCAGTGAAGACTTCTTTGACGAAGACGATGGGCGTCTTCTGGGAAGTCTCTGTGGAGCAGACGAAGTGGACGGTCAGGATGAAGTCGATCTCGGTGAATGCGGTTGATAGGAGGACGACGACAACCTTCGCAGGGATGGCCGAGAGCCGAAGCTACGGTGGGACTGGGCCGGCTGGTTGATGCCCATCTTCTTTGCCGTCAGACGGGCCTTGATGAGGTGATCCATGGCCTCGTCCATCGACGTGTGGAAGAGTCCCTGGCCATCGAACGGAAGGTCCTCGATCCTGCGGCGGCCGTCCTCCTGAAGTCCAGATGACCGCAGCCAGGCATGCCAACGAAGGGCCACCGCACCAACCATCACCCTCGAGGTAGCCTCCACGGCGTGCCTCAAGGTAACGATTTGTTGGTTGGCGACTGCAAGAGCCTCACCAAAGAGGTTAGTGGCGGTAGCACGGGACTCCTCCGGTAGCTCAGCGAGGAGCAGGGCGAGCCGGTCAAGGATATCACGATGGTAGGCAGCAAGGTACACCATCGTATTCTGAGTCCTGGCCACCAAGGAGGACGCGGAGTAGAAACGTCGCCCAATGGAATCGAGCTTCTGGCCTTCACGATCCGGCGGGGTGGTATGGGCTCGATTCCCTCCCTTAGTCTGGGCAGACTCGACCACTATGGAGTTCGGTACAGGATAGCTAAAGAGGAACTCCGCGTTCTCCCTTTGTGTCCTGTATAGATGCCTCAGCCTGTGAAGTATAGGCTGTGCTGAAGCCGGCTTCGCCCAAGGCTGCTTCATAGCCTTGATCAACATCGGGAGGAACGGGAGCAGTGCAGTCGATGGCAAGCGGGTCTCCAGGTATTGGAATACTGGATCTTGTGCCACTGGAGCCAGTTCCACAACCTTCAGGCCGAGGGCCGTGGCCATACGGAGGAGGAAGGTGGAAAATTGACAGACATCCTTAGGCGGCGACTCTGGACCCGGTTCCCCAAACGCCAGCGGGAGCGACTCATGAGACAATGGGATTGACTCCGCGGAGTCCGAGTCGGACTCATAAGACTCCGATGATGGTGTCGGGGACCTCTCTGCCGCTCTCTCCCGGGAAGGTTCACGGGCAGGGACAGCCAGAGTTACTGTTGGAGCTGCGGGCTGGGCCGGTACCAAGACCGACACTGTCGTCGGGATGGGCGTGACCTGGATGGGTACCACTGATGGCTGGGGGCAGTGAGCAGCCTGTGACGTCGAAGCTGTGGGTCTTGCCGCTTGTGCCACAGTGGTCTGTGGCGTGGGATGAGTCGCAGTCGCTATTGTCCATGGAGGGGGTGACACTGCCCTGTAGCGGGGTGAAGGCTCCCGGGACGTCCGATGGCATGGCGAGTCGGACCGGCGAGGTGATCGGCTTGGCATCCTCTCACAGCGGGAGGGATGGGCTTCCCTAGGAGGCGAACGAGACCAATGCCTTGGAGACCAGTATCAGATGTCGAGGTGGTACCGGTACGACTGGGAGTAAGATTGGTAGGACCCCAGGGGCTCATGCCAGAGGTGCTCCTGGCCGTACCTACCGAGGTAGGAGGCGGAGGAGTAAACGGTGTCCCTCGAGTAGATCCTCTCCAGGCTCATCTCCCGATGTCGAGGGGATGGAGGCCTGGCTCTCTGGTCAGGAGAGCGGGAATCACCGTGTCGAAAGGCTGGCCTATGGGAAGGTAAAGGCCAATGTCGGACCACAGCCTCCTCCCGAAGGTCAACCGGTGGACGGTGATCCAGAGGGGTAATCGCAACCGTCAACTTGGGTGGTTCGGAGAGCAGGACCTCCACGGCCTGCTCCTCATCAGACGGCTTGAGGACCTCTTCCTCAATAGCCTCCTGTTCCTCCAGGAGCTCTTCTGGTTCCTCAGCGGGCTGGGTGGGCAGAGGCGTTGGGAGACGAGTCTCCTCCTGAGGGGAGCGTCTCTTCTCCTTCCTCTTCTTCGCCTTCTCCTTCCCGGCATCCTGGGTTGGTGGACGCTTCTTCTGAGCCGGCGTCAGTGGCTTGGAGGAGGCCTGCAAGCCCGCAGGGTCCTCCCGTGCTGGAGGAGCCCAGATCTTCGGGATCCTCGGGAGCTTTATGATCGGTACCGAGCCTGGTACCGATGAGGTGGAAGGCGCAGCAGCTGCCACTGCTGCCAATGAAGAGATTGTCAGGCGTGAGGATTTCTCAACCATGATACCGTGGGCCTCGGTCTTCCGGGCACGTAGAGACTCCTCCCAGCAATGAGACTTCAGTCTCGCTGAGCAATTACGGAGAGTCTGGTGGGTAAACTGCCTACAGACCGGGCAAGCCTGGACGTTATGGGCCTTTGTCCAAGAGAGCGACCTTCCTTACAAAGGAGCCGCAACTCTTGAACAGCACCGACATAAAAAAAACAGTGAAGGAGAAGAAAAAGAGCAGGGGAAGTCCGAAGTTGTCAGTACCAGTCCAAATCCGAAATCGCAGTCAACCAAAACCGGGTAGGAACCAGAGCCGAAACACCAAAAGCCAATTCGAAATCGAAAGACGAAGTCAAAAAATCTGAAAAACCATAGTCAAAAGCCAAGAATCAATCCAAAGAAGCACAAGCTAATGAAAGAACCTTCTGTTCGCAACGGCGGACAAAAAGGAACTGATGAGTGACCATTGGTCGCCGGACTGAGCATGTGCAGTACCGGCATGGGGGATGGGTTCCCACCAAGCTATCGAGCTCTAGAATCTTCCGAATGCTACTGCGCAGGCGCGAAAGCTCCTAATGTATGAGGCAGAGAGACCACGAAGAAGAACTGGGACTACAGAGCTAAGTAGGTCTCTTAAATTAAATCATCAGATTCTTAGTAATAGCTATAGCCCACTTGGCATTCTGTAAGTGTGTTGCACCTAATCCCTAACTAACTTGCAATACAGTCTAGAGGTGATGAGAATTACAGCTGAGCACATCTTGAAGGCAGGTCAATGTACAACAAAAACCTCACCTGAAAGCACATTTAACCATTGTCTCATGTATGTACTGCAACAGTGGTTATTAATATTATAACAGGGTGAGTCCCCCTCCATTTTGGGTGCAAGGGGCTTGGGGTGGGCGGGTATCTGAGGAGCTTTTAGTTCCATACACTCCCAACTTGGGGAAGTGACTCTAAAAATTGGGAGACAGAGCCACTAGTACATAGTAAGGAGTCGGAGATCTTTCAGCTGGTCTCTCCTGGGATGGCTTGCGGGCAGGAAGAGCCAGGGTCTCGGTCGGAGGAGCAGGCTACGCCGGTACCAAGGTCGACGCCGTGGTCGGGATCGGCATGACCTGGAGAGGCACCACCGAGGACCAAGGCTGGTGGGTGGCCTGTGTCGTTGACGTCGCTGGTCGCGTCGCCTGAGCCACGGTGGTTTGTGGCATGAGACGCATCGCGGTCGCCGTTGTCCTTGGAGGAGGCGACACTGCCCTGTAACCGGGTGAAGGCTTTCAGGACCTCTGATGACGCGGTGAGACAGACCGACAAGGCGATCGGCTCAGCATCCTCTCATAATGGGAGTGATGGGCTTCCCTGGAAGGCGAGCGAGATCAGTGTCGCGGTGACCAGTACCGAACGTTGGGGTGGTACCGGTCCCTATACAACGGGGAGTACGAATAGTTCGACCTCGGGGGCTCATGCCAGAGGTGCTCCTGGCCATACCTACCGAGGTAGGAGGCAGAGGTGTACACAGTGTCCCCGGAGTAGGGCCCCTCCAGGCTCCTCTCCTGATGTCGAGGGGATGGTGGCCTGGTTCTCTGGTCAGGAGAGCAGGTGTCACCATGTCTAGAGGCTGGCCTGCAGACAGGCAAAGGCCGATGTTGGACCACAGCGTCCTCCTTGTGGTCGACCGATGGACAGTGATCCGACAGGGTAACCGCAGCTGTTAACTCAGGCGGTTCCGAGGGCAAGACCTCCGCGGTCTGCTCCTCATCAGACACCTTGAGGACCTCCTGCTCGAGGACCTCTTGCTTCTCCAGGAGCTCTTCTGGTTCCCCAGTGAGCTGGGTGGGTGGAGGTGTTGGGAGACAAGTCTCCTTTTGAGGGGAGCTTCTCTTTTCCTTTCTCCTCTTCTTCTCCTTCTCCTTCCCGGTGTCCTGGTTTGGAGGACGCTTCTTCTGAGCCGGTGTCAGTGGCTTGGAGAAGGTGGAGGCCTGCGAGCCCGCAGGGTCCTCCTGCGCCAGAGGAGCCAAGATCTTAAGGATCCTTGGGAGCTTCATGATCGGTACCGAACCCAGTACCGACGAGGTGGAAGGTGCGGCAGCCGCCGCCGCCACCAATGAAGAGGTCGTCAAACGAGAAGATTTCTCGGCCATGACACCGTGGGCCTCGGTCCGTTGAGCATGCAGGGACTCCTCCCAACAATGAGACTTCAGTCTCGCTGAGCTGTTGCGAAGGATCTGGTGGGTGAACTGCTTGCAGACTGGACAGGCCTGAACGTTACGGCCCTTGCACAAACAAAAAAGGCACTCACGGTGTTTGTCCGAGAGAGCGACCTTCCTTCCACAGGAGACACAATTCTTAAACAGCACCGACACAGAATATCCAGCAAGAAGAAGAGAAGGGGGGGAGAGCGGGAGGTTCGAAGTCGACAGAACCAGTCCAGAATCCAAATCGTCATCAAGCCAAAAAACCGGGTCAGAACCAGAGCCAACGCACCAAAGCCAAATCGTAAACTGTAATCCAAAATCCGAAATCCAAAAACCGTAGTCAAAAAAGACAAAAACCAAGCCAAAGAAGCGCAAGCTATCGAAAGAACCTTCTGTTTGGAACGGCAGACAAGAAAGAACTGAGGAGTGACCGTTGCTCAGTGGGCTGAGCATGCGCAGTACTGGCATGGGGGAGGGGTTCCCGCCAAGCTATCGAGCTCTAGAATCTTCCGAATGCTACCGCGCAGGCGCAAAAGCTCCTAATGTATGAGGCATAGAGACCACAAAGAAGAACATCCAGTACTATAAAACATTCCACAGGGGAAAAGGAAGTCCTGGATTTAGTTATTTTTCTCTTAAGATCACTCACGACTCCTTATTTCCGAGCAAAGATGGAGATCTAATAGTGTCCCCAGAAAGCAAGAATTGAAACCTGCTGGATTCCTCAGCGGAAAATTTTCTGTTCCTTTTATTTCTGAAGATGAAGACATTTAGCACTGCTGACCAATTGATATACTGAGGAACAGCCATTTCAATTTGGACCAGCATGAGCTAGTATGGACTGCATGATGAACTTGTAAGGGATTTCCTTGTAACTCCCTTTGTGGAAATATTATGGAGTGACAGGACAAATTGAGAAGAGCATGGGGCGGGGGAAGGAAATATTTCCTCCTTTTAACTGTAGTCAGACCTGTGATTTTCCAGGCTTGTACTTCATGTACGCCAGGCTCCTCTTTTCAGGAATACTTGTTAAATCCACTGACAGAACTTAGCAGGAAGGATGCCATTCAAAAATGGAACAGGTGAGCCCTGAATGCTCTCTTCAGTTCAGATTCCATCAAAAAGTTAACACATATGTGACTTCAAATAGTGTCCATGCTCCAGCTGGGGTGGGATGAGATGCTGTCAGTGGATAAAATAGCTCCCCAGAATGGCCAAGATTAGCAGACTGGTGGGGGAAGGATTGCATCTGCATGGCTGGACTTTACCCCTAATGTGATTGTTTTCTTGTTTCTCTCATGTCACTACTCAGACCCTAAAGTGAGTCACAGGACAATCCTGGAATGTCTTTTGAATGGGAGCGATACATAACAGTTTTAGCCATATAACCCTTGAGTGTTGTCATTTTCTCCTTAGAAGGAGTAACTACCACCAATCTACCTTCAAGCTTGGCAAGATCAAAACTAGAAGCAGACTGGTTGCTCCTTGTGATCTTATGAACCTTTTTGGGGGAAACTGTTGTCGCATTTATTTGATAAATTAAGATAGCACAGTTGTGTATGCAAGGTATAGCAGACGTAATAAGGTAAGGATCCATCAGGAGAGAGTGAGAGAATGGAATACTGGGAGTGAGTAGGGATTGGTGAAAAGCCCGAGTGGATTTTTTTTTTAAAAAAAGGCTAGTGTATGGCAGTTCTCTGGGGAGTGAGAGTGGAGTCTGTCAAGATTGGGAATTAAAGTCCTCCCTCCACATTCATGGATTTCACCTTTGTGAATTTGATTATTCACAAGGCATGTACTTGCCTCTCCACCCCTATTCCCTCCTCCCATTCCCCAGTATTCCTCACCCCAGCTCTGAGACTTGTGTTTAAAACGGATGTTTTGGGTGATACAAAGTAGTGGTGTCTGGTGGGGACAGAAGATGAATAAAGTCTCACACAGGAATCACAATGGAATCAAGGAAGTGTCAGCAGCTGGTGGCCATAGTTGTGGCACAGGAGGAAGTCCACAACACTGGTGACAGAGGTAGGGAGGAAGTGGAAATCCTCACAGTCGGTGGCAGAAGAGGGACTGGTGGTAAACCTCACACTCTTCTACCAAGGAGTGCACATCCAAGTCATCACTACCTATCTAAGCATGTGGAAAAAGCAACCTATCCAAGGTCATCTTTCTCCACTATGGAACTCAGTTTCTTCTAATTCCATGCTGCCCTGCTAGACCTGAAGCATTTGAACTACAAAGATGCTAACAGACGAAGACAACAAACCACCCTATTATCTATAAAGATGCAATGGTTGCAACAAAAACAGCACTTATTTCCATGGCACTCTGTAATTCACAAGAATTTGAATCTGGAATTAACTATTTAAAGAAACACTACCTGCACTCCACTCTCATAACTACTGCAGTATATTAGTTCCTAAGCAGAGCACTCAGTATACATATTAAAAGCCAAAAGCCAACTGATTATATCTGTTCATTCATTTCAAGACCCGAGTGACCCACTGTCAATTAAATACTGCACACTCATTTAATAGTACTCACATTTCCAATCAGCTTGAACACCTGATCCCCATGCACATTGTAAACCGTTACAATGGTGTTAAGAGCAGCATTTCTGACAGTGTTATCCCTGTCACCAATATGGATTGCTATTTCCTTTAAGGCTTTGCCTGGAGTTGGCTGACACACATTCATGCCGTATGATTCAATTAGACATCCCAGCTCTTCCAAACATTCTAAGGAAGTAACAGAAACAGATATCCAGGAACAGGCAATATCCATTAAGATCACAAAACAATGCAAAATCAGGAGACTTATCAATGCTTCTGTACTCCCAAAATTCTGTTGATTATGTAAAATAATCTCACTTTAAATAATACATAGTAAATGTTTTGTATTTTTCACTGGAAAGAAATCCCTGCAACAAACTACCTAGCACTGTTACCACATTTTTAACACTCTTGAACCATATTTAGGTTCACACAGACTTCCCCTCCCACAAAAAAACCTGGAAAGATTTTCTCCCTCAAACCCATCACTTCTTGCATTGAAAAAAAGGCCTGAATAGGCATTCCTACTACAGGTGTGGATTATTAATACCAGGATGCTTATATTATTACCATTTACCATTACCACTAATTATTTTAGAAACATGTATGTGTGAACAAAATTAGAAACTGCATCCACACCTATGCATACCTGTCTTGGATAGTTGAAAGTTAACACCTGATGTATCAAGTGAAGTAGGCTCTAGTCCACAAAATGCCATAATAGATTTGTTAGATTTACTGGTGTCGTAAGACAGTTTGTTTCTTTTGCAAAAACAACGTTAAACATACGCTAAACCGTATTACTTGTTAGTGATCACGTTTCCTACCTGCCCGCTGTTTCGAGTTTTTTGACTTTGTTCCCTCCATTATGAAAGTGAACATCTTGCTGGCTGGGTAGACAAGGCACATCCTGTTCAGGATAGCACGGACATCCCTTCGGACAACATCTTTTGGTTCCCCAACCTAAATGGTTAAAAAGGAAACACTGAGCATAGAGACAAAAAAACTAAGTGACACAACAAGTTCTTGGGAATAGGAGAGTTAACTCATTGTTGGAAGCCTCATCACACTAAACTAAACACATACATTCGAGTTCCAGAGGACTTAAGGTGCTCCTCTATCATTGCTTTTCAATTTATTTTATAAGTGTGATTTATAAGTCAGATTTTCTCCTCTCCACACACCCCCTCTCCTGGAATCAAGGTAAAATAATTATCCTGCTTTTCTAGATTTGGATACCTTCAGTATGAGATATGGGATGAAGGAAGTGGCTTCATTTTCAGTAAGATGGTACTCTTCTTGGTTCAACGTGGTAAAGAGCAACTTGAGATACTCCAGGGCCTTCATCAGGACACTTGTGTTGGTGTCAAAGAATCTCAGGGTGAGCCACTTCAGAATCAGATCCAAACAGCTGATCACTCCTTCCTTCTCACTCTCCAAGTGCTTGAGACAAAGTGGAGAATGGGTTAAGTTTTGACAGAAGACAGTATTTTATATGAAGATAAAGCAAAGAGGCATTGGCAAACCAAATTATTAGCAGACAGTTTTACTGGTATCTCAGGCATTTAAGATGGCTACCTGACACATGCATACTGGCTCCTTGCATCATCTCTTAACAATCAAATTTAGGCACCTGTTGCACAATGTCTTGATGGGAAAACTGGAAGGATAATACTCCCTCCATTGTTTTGATCAGAGTATTACGTAGGTTCCTAAACTGAATAGGGTGTTTCCAAAACTCACTTGCTCAGATAAGCTTCCTTTCTCCCACTAATACAGTTTCATTTACCATCACAACAAATTCATTCTGCTCACCTCAACCATGACACTAAGAGCTTTGTTGTGGTGCTGAAAATCTGCATGAAACATCTCATCTTGTAACCACTTGGCAACACAGCTGGACATCTGAGTCTTCAATTGCTCAATATATTCATCACGAGGAGTAGTGAAATTCCATTTCAAAACCTGAATGGGAGGAACCCAACATTCTACTCAACACAAATTAAAAAATCAGGGTAATTTAATTCCTGGGCTAAGAAGTTCTTTTCTAAATCAAGACTGACTGTTTAAAAAGAAAAAAGTCTGACCAGTTAATTTGATTATTGACACATTTTGTTCAATTGTTTAGGTATAAGGAATATGAAAGTAGTATTCTTCTTTTAATATGCAGCTTCCAAAAGGAACTCAGATTTTTAAAAAAAGAGATAGAAAATATACTTCTTCTACCTAAATAAGTGCAGCTTAAGTTATTTCACCGTCTAAAGACTCAGATCAGATCACTTTCTTTAGATGGATTAGATCAAGGTTTTACAGACAACACTGATTTGTTGAAACGGTGTAAAACCATGATTTAGTGCTATGAAAAAAAGGCGCCTTACATTCACTTGCCCCACTCTCTCTACCATTCCTGTGGCATTACCACAAAGAAGATACTAGCAGAATCTACTTTTTTCTTTAACTAATCTAAGTTTATCATTACATTAAAACTCAGAACTTTTCTCCATTTAAACAAATGTAAACCATGGTTTATGATTCTGTCATTTCAACAAACCACTGTGTAAACCAGGAGTGGGAATTATGCAATCCTCCAGTTGTTGCAGAATGGAACTGCCAGCATTCCTCTCCACTGGCTATGCTAGCTAGGATTATTGGACTCACAATCCAACAAGAGGAGGGCTGCGTATTCCCACGCAGTATATCATCATCATCATCGACATGAACAGGTTGCTTACCTGTAACTGTGGTTCTTTGAGTGGTCATCTGTGCCTTCATACATTAGGAGCTTTCGCGCCTGCGTGGTAGCGTTTGGAAGATTCTAGAGCTCGTTAGCTTTGGCGGGAACCCCTCCCCCACATCGGTACTGCGCATGCTCCTCCCGCCGACTAACGGTCTCTCCTCAGTTCTGGTCCGCCGAAGAAGATGGGACCTGAAAAAGAGGGGAAGGCAGGGTGGGGATGTATGAGTGTACAGATGACCGCTCGAAGAAGCACAGTTACAGGTAAGCAACCTGTTCCTCTTCTTCGTGGTCTCTGTGCCTCATACATTAGGAGACTGTGTAGCTTACCAGTAGGATGGTGGGTCAGGTCCCAGACCCTAAAGCACAGAAGACAGCACAGCACGTTCGAACCGGGCATCTCTCCTAAAACGGCAGTCGAGCCTGTAGTGGCGGACGAAGGTCGATGGCTGTGACCAGGTCGCCACACGGCACAGCTCCGACAGTTCAACGCCTCACAGGAGGGCAGCAGATGTAGCCATGGCCCTGGTGGAGTGGGCCCGAAGAAGGTCTGGCAGAGGCTTCTTGGCAAGCTCGTACGCCAGATGTATAGTCTGTACCACCCACTTGGAGAAGCGCTAGGTGGATACCTTGTGGCCTCTCCGGCGCCTGCCACTACAGACAAACAGATGTGGTGTATGCCTGTAGGCCGCAGTCCTGTCCTTATAAAAGGCCAAGGCCCAACGGACATCCAGGGAGTGGAGGGACCGCTCCAAAGGAGTAGTCAGGTCAGGGTAGAAGACTGGCAGGATGATGTCCTGGCTCAGATGAAAGCTGGACACCACTTTCAGCAGGAAGGAGATGTCAGGCCGGAGGACCACCTTGTCACGATGGAAGACCAGGAATGGCTCATCGCACCGTAGCGCTGTCAACTCTCCCGCCCGCCTGGCAGAGGTGACAGCCTGGCAGAGGTGACGCGGTCTTCATTGTGAGCAGCCTGTCGTCCATCGTAGCCATAGGCTTGAAGGGCGGCCTCGTCAGCTGAGACGGCACCAATGAGAGTGACCATGGCAGTAGCGGCGGCGATACAGGCAGGTAGAGGTGCTGTAGGCCCTTCAGGAACTGCTTGACGGTACCGTCCCTGAAGAGCGCAGTCGATGGGGATCGTGGCAGTTGGTATGCCATGATCGCAGCGAGGTACACCTTGAGCGACAGGAAGGCCAGGCCCTGTTGCTGGAGGTGCAGGAGGAAGTGGAGCACGGTACGCAAGTTGACGGGCGATACTGGCTCTCAACGTTCCTCGGCGAAGGCCACGAAGCGCTGCCACTTGTAGTGGTAGTTCTTTCACGTGGACTCCTTCCTGGCCGCGGTCAAGAAGTTCCCGATGCCCGGGTCGTCTAGGGCGATATCCTCCAGGCATGGAGGGCCAATACCAGCAAGTCTGGGTGCAACACCAGTCCGTCGGAGTGGGATAGCAGGTCCGGTACCGTCGGAAACCTGAGAGTCCTGCCCCGGGCGGCCTCGATCAGGGGTCCGAACCAGTGCTGCCTCGGCCAGTACGGTGCCACGAGGATTGCGTCTGCTCGGTCCGCGATGATCTTCGTGATCATGCAGCCCAGGAGCGGGAACAGAGGGAAGGTGTAGATCAACCCCTCGTCCCATGGGAACTGGAACGCGTTGCCGATGGAGTGGCAATTGTGGCCAGCCCTGGAGCAGAAGCGGCGGCACTTCACATTCTGGCTGGTCGCGAAGAGGTCGATGGTTGGCTCTCCCCATTAGTCTCGAACCATCCGGAAGGCCTCGTCGGACAGGGACCACTCGTGGTGGGAAGTGGTGTCCCCGCTGAGGGCGTCCGCTGTGGTGTTCTCCTGCCCCGCCAGGTGAACTGCCACAGGGTGTATCTGGAGCGGGACGCACCAATTCCAGAGGTCGAGGGCGATTCCCAACAATGTGGTGGAATGAGTCCCTCCTTGCCTGTTCACGTAGCAGACCGCCATTGTGTTGTCGGTGAGGATCAACACCGTGCGGCCCGTGACCAGGTGACGGAACGCTCTCAGCACTTTGTGGATCGCCAGCAGCTTGAGAGTGTTGATGTGGAGGAACAGCTCGTCGTCCATCCACCGGCCTCGGACCCGGAGATCGCCGGTGTGGGCTCCGCAGCCAAAGAGCGAGGTATCCGTCGTTACCATGACCAATGGCTTGGGTTCGCGGAACGGCATGCCTGACAGGAGGTTCCTGTACAACTCCCACCACAGGAGCGATTGACGAACCTGTTGGGGCAGGCGGTGTCGGCGGTGCTGGTGATCCCAAAGTGGATCGAAGACCCTGACGAACGAGTGCTGGAGCGGCCGTGCACGCAACCTGGAGAGGTAGGTTACAGCGGTGGTCAAGAACATGTAGCCGAGGAGCTGCTAAATCCTCCTCGCTGACATTGTCACGGCCTTGAAGGCGGCGGACGCTGCCCGAGAAAGCGTCCGCGCCCTCTCGTCCGGTAGGAAGGCCCTCGCTGATACCGAGTCGAGGGTCGCCCCAATGAAGTCGAGAACCCGGGAGAGCTCGAGGTGAGACTTCCTGGGTTTGACCCTGAGTCCGAGCTGAGTGAGAAGAGACAAAGTCCGATGAATGTCTCTGTACAGTTTGTGTTTGCAGGACGCCACCAATAGCCAATTGTCCAGGTAAGGGTAGACGGAGACACCTTCGTCCGCGGGAAGGACACAGCCGAAGCCATGCACTTGGTAAACACCCGCGGTGCGGTGGAAAGACTGAACAGCAGCACCCGGTACTGGTAGCCGGTGCCGTCGACCGCGAACCGTTGGTATCTCCTCTGCTGCGGGCAGATCGAGATGTGGAAATAGGCATCTTTGAGGTCTATGGATGCAAACCAGTCTCCTCGCCGGAGGAAGGGGAGGATTGAGGGGAGCGTGACCATCTTGAACCTCTTGGGGCGGATGTAGTAGTTCACCCCTCGGAGGTCTAGGATGAGCTGCAGGGAGCCGTCCGCCTTTGGCACCGTGAAGTACCTCGAGTAGAAGCCGGTGGTCATGGCTGAAGGCGGGAGCCTCTCGATCACTCCCTTTTCGAGGAGGGACTGGACCTCTTCCAGTAGAGCCGAGCTGGCCGGGGTGGAGTAGTAGATACCCCGTGGCGGAATATCCTGGAACTCGATGGTGTACCCCAGACGGATGATGGTAAGTACCCAGGAGTCCGCAGTGATCTCCCGCCAGTGATCGAGGTGCCTGGCCAGGCTCGGATGATGGATTAGGTCTACCGGAAGGGCGAAGGATGGCATGGGTGGAATCCTGCAGAGACCATCAAAAACAGGACTTCGCTCCAGAGGACGACTTTGACGACGAAGATGGACGCTGTCTAGGAAGCCTCCTCGAAGCCAAAGACGTCGATGGCCTTGATGTGGTTGACCGCGGGGACCACGGTTGGTACGCCAATGAGGAGGAGGACCTTCTCCACAAAGGACTCAGCTGGAAGGTGCGGCGAGATTGGGCAGGCTGGTTTATGCCCATCTTCTTCGCAGTCAGCCGGGCCTTGACGAGGTGATCCATAGCCTTGTCGGTGGAGGTGCGGAAAAGCCCTTTGCCTTAGAATGGAAGGTCTTCAATTCGTCGACAGCTGTCCTCTTGAAGCCCAGAGGACTGGAGCCACGCGTGGCGTCGGAGGGCTACGGCACCGACCATCACCCTCGAGGTGGCCTCCATGGCGTGCCTCGAGGTGGCTATCGGCTGGGTAGCCACCACAACAACCTTGCCGAAGATCTGAGAGGCTGAGGCACGTGACTCCTCTGGAAGGTCAGCGAGCAGTGGAGCGAGTCGGTCCAAGAGGTTCTGATGGTATGCCGCGAGGCAAGCCATCGTGTTCACCATCCTGGCCACCAGGGATGATGCCGAATAGAACCTACGGCCGAAGGCATCGAGCTTCCATCCTTCACGGTCCGGAGGGGTGGTGTGCGCTCTAGTACCTCCCTTCGTTTGCGCCGACTCGACCATGATGGAGTTCGGTACAGGATGATTGAAGAGGAACTCCGCGTTCTCCTTCTGCGTCCTGTACAGGTGCTCCAGCCTATGCGGGATAGGCTGCGCTGATGCCGGCTTCACCCATGGCTGCTTCATCGCTTCCACCAAAGTCAGGAGGAATGACAGCGGTGCGGTCGATGGTGGGCGGGCTTCCAAGTATTGGAGACCGGGTCCTGGGCTTGCGGAGAAGGCTCGGTCACCTTGAGGCCAAGGGCTGTGGCCATCCGGAGGAGAGAACTGGTGCACATCCTCCAGTGCAGACTCTGGACCTGGCTCCCCGAAGACTAGCGGCGGGGACTCATGAGAAGAAGGGGTGGATTCAGCACAGCCAGAGTGTGAGTCGTAGGAGTCGCCAGATGGACTTGGCGACCTCTCCGCCTCCTTCTCCTCCGCTGGCCTACGGGCTGAAGGTGCCAGGGTGACTGCTGGAGCTGCAGGCTGCGTTGATACCGGTGCAGCCAATGTCGTGGCCGGTACTGGAGTCACTTGCAGGGGCAGGACCGCGGGCTTAGGACGGTGTGCCACCTGCGTAGTAGACGTAGTAGCTACCGCCGACTGGGCCACAGTAGACTGTGGCGCCGGGCGGGTAGCTGTGGCCGTCATCCGCGGGGGTGGAGAAATAGCCCCGTAGCAGGGTGAGGGCTCCCGGGACCTACGGTGACTCGGCGATCAACGCAGCAGTGACCGTTCGTAGCGGGGATAGTAAGCCTCCCGCTGTGGTGAGCGAGACTGGTGGTGAGGTGACCAGTACCGCGGATCTGGATGGTACCGGTCCCTGTAGGAAGGCGAGTACGAGTAGTACGAGCCAGCCGGTTTGTGCCACACCTGCTCCTGGGCATACCATCCAAGGTAGGCAGGAGTGTACGCGCTCTCACCCGAGCGAATCCTTTCCAGGCGCATCTCCTGATAGCGCAGGGATGGAGGCCTGGCCCGCTGCTCCGGTGAGCGGGACTCATCACGTCAAGAGGCTGGGCACTGCCTGAGCACAGCCCCCTCTCGGCGGTCTGCCGAGGGCGAATGGCGACTTGGTTCGGTAATCTCCGTGGTCAGCTTGGGAGGATGAGGGGGCGAAGCCTGCACGGCCTGCTCCTCGTCCGACACCTCGAGGATTTCCTGTTCCTCCTGAGGCTCCCCTTCCTCAGGGAGCTCCACCAGTTCAGGTTCCTCGGCAGGCTGGGTGAGTGGTGGAGTCGGGGGTCACACCACAGTAAGTGGAAAGCGCCGCTTCTCCTTCCTCTTCTCCTTCCCCAACCCTTTGGTGGGGGGGCGTTTCTTCTGGGCCGGGATGAGTGGCCTGGAGGAGGAGGCCTGCAAGCCCGCAGGGTCCTCACATGCCCGAGTTGCCGAGACCTTCTGTATTCTCGGCAACTTCATGATCGGTACCGAGCCCGGTACCGATCCGGATGACGTCGAGGGCATGGCAGCCGCCGCCTCCACCGAAGAAGAAGAGGTTGGACGTCTGTCAGCTATCGCCTCTGGGGTTTGCGCCCACAAAGATTGTTCCCAGCAATGGGATTTAAGCCTTGCGGCCATGTTGCGAAGGATCTGGTGGGTAAACTCCTTGCAAACGGGGCAGGTTTGGACAATATGTCCCTCACCCAAACAGAAGAGGCACTTGGAATGCTGGTCGGAGAGGGCAACCTTCCTTCCACAGGAGGTGCAGTTTTTGAACAACGCCGACATACACGAGTAAAGGGTGAGGCAAAGAGAGTCCGAGGGTGCCAAAAACAGAGTCCAAGATCCAAAGACGTAAACAGTCCAGAAATGGGTCAAAACCGATCAAATCCACAACAAGACAAATCAGAAAGCCGAGAAGGGTAGTCATAATCCAATCCGAAGTCGAAAAATCCGAGAAAATCACAACGAAGTACAAGAAAAAACACAAGCCAACGAGAGAACCTTCTGTACGCTGAGGTGGACAAGAAAGAACTGAGGAGAGACCGTTAGTCAGCGGGAGGAGCATGCACAGTACCGACGTGGGGGAGGGGTTCCCGCCAAAGCTAACGAGCTCTAGAATCTTCCGAATGCTACCGCACAGGCGCGAAAACTCCTAATGTATGAGGCACAGAGACCACGAATCTTAAATATTAAAATACATAAATATTAAAATACAACTAAAAACACATCATAAGTCCTTTCCGTTCACAAGTGTTGTTAGAACATTGCCTTTCAACTCCAGAAAAACTTCAGAGTTGAAATACAATGCTTTAGCAATGCTTGTGGATGAAAGGCTACTGGATGGCTATGACCTGTTGTGTGGAATCGCGCCCCTGAAAAGACTACAATCTGTAGCTAATGCATGTTAGCAACACTTGTGAACTGAAAGGGCCATAAATTAAAATACACTAAAAACACATAAAACCATTTAAAATATATAGTTAAAAACTGACGGTGTAGGTCTACCAGAAGAGATAGGTCTTCAGTACTTTTTAAAATTCAGACAGCACATTTTGCTGTTGAATCTCTTCTGGCAGGCCATTCCACAGTCTAGAGATGGCCAATGAGAGGATCCTCTGGGTGACTGTCTGCAATCTCATCCTGGCTAGTTTAGGTAAATGGCCCCCAGAGGACCTGAGTGTATGATTGTATGGGGGGAAGTGATCTTGCAGGTAACTTGGAGCCAAACCATGTAGGGCTTTAAAGACAATAACCAGCACTTTGTACTTTGCCTAGAAACTAACTGGCAGCTAGTGGAATGATTTTAATATTGGTGTGATATGCTCACTCCTCATTGTACCTGTACCCATTCTGGTTGCCATATTTTGGATCACATGGAGTTTCCAAGCTTGGTACAAAAGTAGCCCAACGTACAGTGCATTGCAGAAGTCCAACCATGCGGTTAGTAGTGCATGCACTACATCTTTATGTCTTCCAATTCTAGGAAGGGGAACTGTTGGCTTATTAGACGAAGCTGACAATAAGCACTCCTAACCATTGCAGGGGTGACATTTGGAGGGATGTATTCACGAGCACTCCAAAGCTGCGAACATAGTCTGTCGGGGGAGTGTGACCCTGTCCAGAACTGGTTGACACACCTGCAACCCCAGATTAGGCCCCTTAATAGAAAGCACCTTTGTCTTGTCTGGATTCAATTCGTTTTTCTTCATCCAGCCCATTACTTCCTTCGAATAGTCATTCAGAGAAGACATATTATCCTTATTATTCTTAGCTAAGGCTGTTTTTGAAGTCACGGACAAATATATTTGGGTATCACCAGCATACCAATAGCACCCCATCCCACGTCTCCAGGTCCTCTCTCTCAATGGTTTCATGTAGATGTTAAAAAGCCAAGAGAGTTCCTTTCAGTTCGTAACAATAAAAATAAAAGCCAGTTAATCTACAACAGGAAGCAAATGCTTCCAGTGTGTTCCACACAGCCAAATCCAAAGGTTTGCTTTAGCTAATTCGCATAGTGTAAACTCATGATTTACTATTAAATCCATTAAAGGCTGCTGAGTGTAAAGGGTATTATTTCCCAATAAGTATACTTCTGTTCAATCAATTCAGTTCACTTATACAGTTGCAAATCCATTCAAAAGTAAGCGCGCTTAAAGTAGTACCACCTAATACATTTTCTAGCTCTGCATAGTTATACCCACTGTCTTAACACTTTTCCTCAAGGTGAACTGCAACGCTGATAGGTACACTCTAACTACATCTCATCTACAACTGCATGGTTGCAACATTTAACTGAATTCTGCATTTAGAAGATCATGTAAATGATCAAAGAGCAATATTCAAGAGTAAACAGCATTTTCAAAATCCCTTTCCCAGCTTTCAGGGTCACGAGAGCAATATTGCAATGCAAATATATTTATTATGCAGATCTGTTCAACACCAAAGTACTTCACTCTGCAGCCTTGCCTGCACTAGACTTTTTACACAATATGAACTGACTTGTCACACACAAGTATAAAAACACAGAAGAGGCACTTGATCTCGAAGACCATGATAAACAAAAGGAATCAGCAAGTGAACACTTACGAATTCCGCACACTTACTACAAATATACTGTTGCCCATTTAACTGAATGATTAACCACATTATCAGCATCACTTTTTTCAGCAATCACTGGAAGAGTTTTTCTTTAAAGTCATGTCAAGTAACTTAACTGGTTTCTGTATTAAATATACAAATAATATGGCCTACAAAGAATGTACTTGTAAAGTGCCTCGCTGTATTTCCTAGGCATATTAAACATGAACACAGAACAAGATGACTTTTAAGCACCATTTTTCAAGATCAGATGATAAGGTCTCTCACCTTTAATGCCTTTTCATCTCTCATCCGCTGCTCTTTCCCATTTGGGACTAAGATAAAAACTGGGCCAGATCTGTCATCATCTTCCTTCAAGTTAGACTTACTTGGTACCTTCTTCCCTTGTATACCCTAAAACAAAAAATAATAGTGAACATTCCTCTCCAAAACCAGAATGCAATCACTCCATTTCAGATGGCAATTTTATACCCACTGAACTCAACAGGAGACTTATTTCTGAGTAGAAATATATAGCACTGCACTCAAACTAAGCTTTATTTAGAATAAATTCTATCCCAGAAAGCATGCCAGGCAAACGTCTTATCAATACAGAAGTTGTGTTAGAAAGTGCACTGTAACCATCAAGTAGTGTGTCTTAGTATTATGAAGAGAACCCCACCACAGTGTCCCACAGTTTTTAGTACAGCAAGTGTATGGGAGCCAGTGCGCTAGTCATTATTGTTTTCCACTTATTACCTGTTTGCTAGACCTGTTCTTTGTCAGATTGCTATTGCCTTTGGTAGGGCTTGTATTAACGTCAGAATGCTGAAACAAGTCATAAAATGCTCAGTGGTTAATAGCAGATTCCAAATCACACCATCAGATCCTGAAACTTCAGACCTTCTATGTATGTCACTTCAGTATTATCTTTAAAACTGCTTAGCATTATGTGAAAACAGACTATGAAATATCCTTTGTTATGTGCAAACTTGCCACACCTACTCACAAAATCTACACACGAGTTTGGCATGCAAATTCCATTAGAATGGCAAGTCTTGACAACTCTAAATTGATGGTATATTTCTCCTCAATATAGCCTTCATATACAGGAAGATTTCTTGGTCTCAAAAATTCAAAGAGAACCATTTGTTCACACACTTTCCAAAGATTACTGTGTGTATGCACGTGCTTTCAAGATGCTGGTCAAATTATGGCAACCCCATAAATTTCATAGGGTTTTCTTAGGCAAGGAAAGCTCGGTTTGTTTTGTTAGTTCCTTCCTCTAAAACACAGCCTACCAATAGTCCTCCTTAAATTACTTCTGGGGCTTCTTGGGAAGGCCAAGGGAAGGCTATAAGCTTCTGAACACTTACAGTGTTTCAGGGATTCTCCCCAAGCCTCTTCACTGTAAGGCAGAATCTGAAGGCTTCAGGACCACCCCAACTTGTTCTCTCTACACAAAAAGATCAAACTGAAACAAAACACTGGGCCATTGGTCTTGCATTGTGGCAGAACGTGTGCAACTGTTGAGCGTTACAGGGCTGTACTGGCCTCCCTCTGGAGACCTCTGAGATTATTTTTTTTGGTTTGAAATGCCCTCTATGGGGAAGAGGGGCAATTTTACCACACTGTAGGCCCCCTTTGGGCCCTTTCAAGCCCAGGACAGGGCTTTTTTACAACAGGAAGTGACCTGGAAGTCTACTTCTGGTTCATCCTGTTAGGGAAAAAGCAGCTTCTCTTGTGCCTAAAAGGGCCAAAGGCTCCACCCAAAGCACTGTTACTGATGTTCCTTTGATAGACATAGGAAGAACACCTTGAGAATAACATTATTGAAGGGTTATGTGACATTTAAGACAACACAACAAAAGAAAAATAACTAGTATCTAAAGATTTATGACAACCCAATCTCTTTCTTTTCCCGTAAGTAGATATTAAGAATGCCAAAATTTGCAGAGTTCATCACTCCTACTCCAAAAAAGCACATTGCTCCCTTTATTTTAAAGAAAGATACAGCAGACTCTCTGGATCTGCTGTTTTCACCAACTGCAGATCATCACATTCTATACATAAAGTGATGGCAACATGAACGTGGACATGTTTGAATGTCTGTGTGCATGTCACCACAATTTAATAATTTGTCTTTTTTGGCACCTGCAGGCAGGCGTGGAACTAAATCACCAAAGATCCAGACAGTCTAGAAGGCAGCTATACCAAAAGGCAAGAAAAGAACCTTATCTACCTCACTCCTTCCTCATGGTTGTATCAGAAACTACATAGTGGATAATGTGGACTCCCCATTCAGGTTCAACTAAATGCAGATCTCCTGTCCTTTAACCTTAAGTTCTGAAACTGTTCTCAAGAAAAGAAATAACCTTAATTACTAGGACAGTGTAGCAACCGAGAAAGAATTATTCCCTTTCTCCCTGTAAACTACTTTGTCAAGCAGTGAACAGAGCAAGAGGCTCTTTCAGATTTTTAAATAACTAGGAGACATGAACTAAAGAAAAGAAGTTCAAGATTTGACAAGGGAAATGATTCTAAGCAGGAAAATCCTAAATAGATAAGTTTTCTATGTTTATAACCATAGTGTAAAGAATTACAGTAAGTCTAAGAAACTTCCCAAGTGCTATGAATAACTCAGATACGCTAGTAGTTCATTAACTAGGAGTAAGACCTTCTACATTCATAAGAATATGGTACACCAAGTAGAAGATGTTTTTTTAAAGAATCTTTAGAAGAGAGATGAGGTACCTGCTTCAAAATCTTCTGAAGAAATATTTTGCACATTCAGGTTGCTAACTAATACTGCTTGTGGATGTGGTCAGAATCGTTTAGGACAGTGGTTCTCAACCTGTGGGTCCCCAGATGTTTTTGGACTTCAGCTCCCAGAAGCCCTGAGCATTGACCATAGTGGCTGGGGCTTCTGGGAGCTGAAGTCCACAAACATCTGGGGACCCACAGGTTGAGAACCACTGGTTTAGGATGTTCAGGCAATCTTTCTTAAATCCCCCTAGCACTGGTATTCGTAACAGATGCAATATATGATTTACCTATGTTTAATTTTTGCTCCACAGTTTACAATTCACAGTCTAATCTCAAAGAATATGATGCAATCCTCTTTAAAAATAAAACAAATCTATCCCTATGGATCACACAACAATTGCTCTGAGCTATCTGAATAAAAGAATAGGTGTACATATAACAAATCAGTCCATGTTGTAGTCTATAGAACCTTGGGGTTTCTTCTTGAGAAACCAGCTCTCCTGTCAAAAGAGAAAGATTGTAGCTATTTTGAGAGAGAGGCTTACATTCATACCATATCTGCTGGCGTATTAGACGCACCGGCATATTACCCAAATATCACTACAGCCAAAATGCTGTCCATTTTTGCATCCAACAAATGGCAGTGACTTTCAGACAGTGCCAGCAAAGCAAATTTTAGATCAAAATGCTGTACCTCAGATTAAAATTGCAAGCAATGCATAATAATAAGACACCTCTACATACAAAATGCTTCAGCTCACTTCCTAATGTTAAAAAAGGTCCCAAAACATGGTGAAAATGCCCCCCATGCCTCCATAAGATGTTGCAGAACAAAAGTAATGTTTTTATTTATTTATTTGTTTTTGCAGGAGCAGGTGTGGTGTAGATGTGTGGCCCTCCAAGGTCACTTTGGGAGATAATGCAGCCCCTTGCCTTCTACAGTTGCCTACTTCTCTATACTCTCCAACAGCCATAATATTCAGTTTCTTCATGCAGTCCAACAGCTATAGCATTCAGTTTCCTCATCCCGCTCTCCTTTTATGGTCAAAAATCAGAAACCACTTCACACACGGAAGAACTGGAATCATTTAACTATCATGGACACCACTAAGTT
Organism: Iguana delicatissima; assembly: GCA_948472985.1. Taxonomy (NCBI): domain Eukaryota; kingdom Metazoa; phylum Chordata; class Lepidosauria; order Squamata; family Iguanidae; genus Iguana; species Iguana delicatissima. The sequence goes on from CAOKZL010000596.1 coordinate 23,090, forward strand.
TCATGTAACCATCCTACATTTTATTTATTCAATTTATATCCCACTTTTCCCTACGGATGAGGAGCAAAGTGGCTTACACTTAAACAATGGAAAAAAAGGTAAAATGAACAAGAGACAAAGGTATTAACACACATTACAAAGACACACCAATAAAACTAGAGATGGGCCAACAGAATCCTCGAATCCTCAGCAAGGATTCAAGATTAGTGGATCCAAATCCCTGCACAAAAATATGCAAACCGAATCTTTCGAATCCACCAACCAAATAGTTTCATGGAGACCGGATGCCAGAAAACCTGGGAGACCAAACACACAAGGGGGGATGGCAAGTAGGTGAGTTTTTCCCTTGGAGTAATAATGGCTTTGCTAATAATTTCAGAAATTACATCTGAGGTTATATTCTAACATATTTAAATTGAACCTTTAATATTTAAGTTCAACACTATTTTCTGCGCTGACAATCAGTCGCAGGTATAAATGCTGGGGTCAGTGCCTATTAGAAGTAGTGGAGCAGAGGACAAGGTCACACAATCTCATCCAGTGACTGCCACATGTAGGCCAGCATACCTCCTTCCACAAGACCAGTGCCTGGTTGTAAACCTATAACTAGAATAGGATGAGAAGTCAAATGTCTGTCATGGTTTCTCATGAGCCACATGACAAACCACATGTAGCAGAAAGGAAAAACTGTTTTTAAAAATTGGTGCCTTCGGGGCCTGCCAAAGGCCTGATTGGCTGGGAGGTACAGTCTTCCTGAGATTTCAAGGACAGCTGAAAGATTCCTTTAAATAGATCCCTTGCAAAGCTCCTTCATACACAATTCTGGGATTTGTAGTTTTACGAGGTGTCACAGTTTCTTCTACCAAAGTATGTTAGTGTATCATCAAACTACAAACCTCAGGATGCCACAAGAAGCTATACAAAGAAAATCTAGTTCTGATCTAGATTATCTCTGTATTGTAGTATGTGGCCCTGTTTACACAGGCAGGAAAATGTGGGATTAATCCACATTTTCCTACGTGTGTAAATAGGGCCTTCATATCATTTTCAATCTGGGGAGATCCAGAGGCAAAACTATGACAATTGTCCTGGCCAGATTTTTTCAGGTTTGCCTTTGCCTAGGCTTTTGCTCAGGCTGAGAGAGTGTGTCTTGCTCAAGATTATCCTTCTTTCCCTTGCTTTTTAAACTTTTTAAAAAGGGATTCGGAAGATTCGAGATTCATGGATTCCCGGAATCTTCCAAAGACTCAGATGTGGAAAATTCTGGATTTGTCCCATCTCTAAATAAAACAAAACACTCATCAACTTGAAAGCCCATTCCACTGCACGCAAGGAAAGCTGCCAAAAGGCCTGCTTCAGTAGAAGGGAATCAGTTATCTACCCTCCATATGGTGTTCAAGAAACTGGGAGAAGCTAAAAAAAGCCTCCTCTAATAGCCAAACTTGGATGTGCCTCATATCACGATGAGTGGGAAACACAGATTTGGAGCACTATTTATTATCTTTTTATAGTACTCATATTTATTAAAAGAATTCACTCTGCTAATGTCAGTGAATACTTCTAAGTGTGAAGAGGATATGATGGAATTGTACTCAGTATACACGGGTTATCACAACTAATTATAATTACCACGCAGAAAAAAGTTACCTTAGTTTTAGGGGCAGTTCCTCCTGCTTTAGGCTTTTTGGCATCTGATTTGGTCTCCACAGTGCTGGATGAAAAATCTTCACTATTACCTTAGGAGCAGAAGATGTAACACAATGTGAACTACGGTAACATTGGCATCAATATCACCATGAAACAAGTTGCCCACTTGCACACAAAAAAAGTGTTGGGCTTGCATGTCCCAAAATGCTATCTCACTTTGTCACACTGCAGACTACTTCTGACACTGAGATAACTTTCAGAAGTGATTTGCAGTATGAAAAAGAGAAGCCTGCTGCTAAAAAAATCTAGGGAATCTTATGTCCTTGAGTCTGCTGAAAGTGGCTCTTCCAATTCCGGCCTAAGTTTCATCTCTAAGGAAAAAAGCACTGTCAGAAACGACAGGCCTTTTAAAACAGAAAAAGAAAACACCTGGGAGTTTTACAGCTACAAAAAAACCTCATCCAATTGTATATCAAAGATTGAGGTCTGTAACCTACAATTATCTAGTTCTTTGTGCAAATACTATAGAAAAGAACAGATAGACCTACACAGGGAATTGGAAAGTCAGTATTTATACAAGTTCAAACAGATCTACTGTATAGTTGGCCTTCAGTACCCAAGGATTCTGCATCCACAGATTCAACCAACCACAGTTGAAAAATATTTTAAAAAAATGAGTTGTTAACCATTTTATATAAGGGATGCCACCACTGTATATAATGGGACATCAGCATCCATGCGTTTTGGTATCAATGAAAGATCCTAGAACCAAACCTCAGTGGATTCTGAAGGGCCTCTGTATATGGAACTAATGATTGGATTTTAAAAACTCTTTTACCAGCTCTGCAACAAATGGAGAATCAAGTCAGACAACTCCTATCTTCTATATTTTAAAACAGCTGCATCTTTGCTTAACATCAATCATGATTCTGTATTCATTCTATGTTGCTCTTCTATGGACAGTTAACATGTAACAGTAACCCAAGATGCTTCAGTTGGACCATACAGTTTTACAGCCCCATGAGTTCTTTGATGTCTCCACTAATTTGTGCTGTTCTTTTAAAATGTGAGTTGCTTTGAGTCCAATTTTGGGAGGGGGGGAAGGGTTCTAAATAAATGTAATAAAAATAAGTATCTGTGAAAGCACATGTTTTATAGATTAAAAAACCAATCAACTTGAAAATTTAAAATATGGGTTCTCTCAAATGGGAGGACATTATTAGGAAGAAAAATGATTACCTGATGCAGCTTGTGATTTGGCTGGAGCTGCTCCTATCGCTCTAGAAGATGTTTTACTAAGTGGAGCAGGTTTGGCAGGCATATTGGCTTTAGCTTTTTCAAGCATGACCAGTACTTGGTCTTTAGAAGTTGGCTACAGAACAAAAGGAAGACTTTGGAAATTACCCACACTACAGTTCACTCAATAAACTACATTTCTCCTACTTGAAAGCCACTGCACAAATATTTTTTCTCAAACAGCCCTAGATAGTGATCAAATTCAAAGTATTAGCTAATAGTGTAAACACATTTTACTTAATAAAGGGAAGGTGCAAAATTTTAATTTAAAGCATGCAATCATTAACACTGTTTCAAAACTATTTACCTGAAACTCAATCATGATATTACTGGCACACACAGACACCCCGCCCTATTGTATTCAGTTTACTGGCCACACTGTTTAAAATGTTATGATTATTTGCTATACCTTCAGCTTGCCAGTGGCTTTGGCCATCTTCTCAAATCCTAGGTGCATCATAAAAAAAGGCAATGCATCTTGTGCCTTTTTACGGACATCTCCATTTCGATCCTCCAGGCAAGAGTACAGATGAGGCACGCATAAAATCAAGTCTGATGGAACAGTGCGAAGAGTGGGCAACTTATCAGCCAGCCAGCCTAAAAGCTGAAAGAAAGCAGAGATTCCTTAAACCTGGAAAAAACAACACATCTTAGGGATAAATGAAATTCTACAGCTTCCTGATATTATTCAGCATCCAAATTTTCTTTTTGCTAAATTCTAAGATGTCCAACAGTTTCCTAACAATCTCTTCCCATACCTTACAAAACATCTCCCATACAGAAGATACAGAATACAGAATACAAAATAAACAAGAAGAGCAAACAGATGGTGAAGGCATATACTGCTTAGCTGCCATAAGCAGAAAATGGAAAGGGCTCGTTCTGAAGTTTTCAGAGGATTCCACTAACCAGTAATGGGTTGGGGCAACAGGCCATTATGAAATGCTGTATGGACACTTTAGATGCAGTGTTACAGCACTAGTTCTATATGACCTGAGCCACAAATATCCACAAGCTCCGCAAGGAGGAAAGAATGAGGAACATAAAGAGAAGAACAGGTTGCTTACCTGTAACTGAGGTTCTTCGAGTGGTCATCTGTGCCCTCACACACCAGGAACTTTCGCGCATGCGCAGTACCGTTCGGAAAATTCTAGACCTTAATAGTTTGGTGGGAACCCCTCCCCCTGCCTGCACTGAGCACACTTAGCCCGCCGAGCAACGGTCTCCCTTCAGTTATAGAATCCGCCGACAAGGGACCTGAGAAAGAGGGGACGGCTGGGCGGGTGTGTGTGAGGGCACAGATGACCACTCGAAGAACCACAGTTACAGGTAAGCAACCTGTTCTTCTTTTCATGGTCTCTGTGCCTCACACCCTAGGAGATTTTGTAGCTTACCAGCAGGATGGTGCATCAAGTCCTAGAGTACGGAGGCCAGCACCGCTCGTCTGCAATGGGCATCTCTACGGGACCAGCAGTACAGTCTATAGAGGAAGACGAAGGTTGATGGTCTGGACCAGGTCGCCACCTGACAGAGTTCTTACAGGTCCACACCTCGCAGGAGGGCTGCTGAGGATGCCACGGCTCTGGTGGAATGAGGCCGGAGCAAGACTGGTGGAGGCTGCTTGGCGAGTTCATACACCAGCAGGATGGTATGGGCCACGCATTTGGAGAATCTCTGGGTGTACACCTTGTGGCCTCTGCAATGCTGGCCATAGCACATGAACAGGTGCGGAGTCTGGCAAAAGGGCGGAGTCTGGCAAAAGGACGCAGTTTGGTTAGTATAGAAAGCCAAGGCCCGACGAACATCAAGAGAGTGAAGAGACTGCTCCAGAGACGTTGGGTTTGGCAAAAGGCTGGTAGAATGACGTCCTGATTGAGGTGGAAGTGTGAGACCACCTTGGGCAGGAAGGAAATGTCCGGGCAAAGGACTACCTTGTCCCTGTGGAAGACAAGGAAGGGCTCGTCAGACCGCAGTGCTGTCAGCTCAGTGGCCCGCCTGGCTGAGGTGACAGCTACCAAGAAAGCCGTTTTGATGGTCAGGAGCCTGTCATCCGCAGTGGCCATGGGCTCGAAGGGCGGTCACGTCAGCTATGATAGTACCAGGGACAGCGACCAGGGCGGTAGCGGAAGCAATACTGGCGGATAGAGATGTTGTAAGCCCTTCATGAACTGCTTTATGGTAGCGTCCCAGAAGAGAGCTGCCGATGGAGACCCTCGAGGCTGGTAGGCCACGATAGCAGCAAGGTAGACCTTCAGGGATGGAAACGCAAGTCCCTGCTGCCAAAGGTGGAGAAGGAAATGGAGTACGGTAGACAGGCGATACAGGCTTACCCCGCGCCTCGGCAAAGGCGACGAACTTCTGCCACTTGTAACGGTAGTTGACGCGCGTCGACTCCTTCCTGGCCGCAGTCAGGACGTCCTGGACGGTCAGATCATCTAAGGCGTTATCCGCCAGGTGTGGAGGGCCAGGATCGGCAAGTTGGGATGGAGAACGAGACCATCGGAGTGCGACAGGAGATCTGACACTGCCGGAAACCTGAGGAGTTGACTGCGACCGGCCTCAAACAAGGGCCCAAACCAGTGCTGTCTTGGCCAGTACGGGGCTACGAGGATGACATCAGCTCGGTCTGCGGGGATCTTGGCAACCACCCGACCCAGAAGGGGAAACGGCGGGAACGCATAGAGGAGCCCATCGCTCCACTCGAACTGGAAGGCGTCACCGCGAGAGTTCCAACCTTGGCCAGCTCTAAAGCAGTACTGGCAACACTTCGTGTTCCCACTGGTGGCAAAGGGGTCGATCATCAGCTTGCCCCACCAGCCTCGTATCATCTGGAACGCTGCCCTTGAAAGGGACTGCTTGTGGTGGCAGGAGGTGTCCCTGCTGAGGGCATCTGCCATGGTGTTATCTTGGCCCGCTAGGTGTACGGTGATCAGGTGGACCCGAAGGGACGCACGCCAGTCCCACAGCTGAAGGGCGATGGTGAGGAGGGTGGTCGAATGGGTTCCCCCTTGCCTGTTGACATAACAGACGGCCATCGTGCTGTCTGTTAAGATCAGGACTGTGTGGCCAGCGACCAGGTTGCGAAATGCCCTCAGAGCCTTCCAGATGGCGAGCAGCTTGAGGGTGTTGATATGAAGGTCGGTCTTGTTGTCGATCCAGCATCCCCAGACTCTGAGATCGCCGCAGTGTGCTCCCCACCTGAACAGGGAGGCGTCAGGGAGGTTACCATGAGTCGAGGGGTCAGCTCTCGGAATGGCATCCCTGACAACATGTGGCGGTAGGACAGCCACCACAGCAGAGAGTGACGCACCTGTAGAGGAATCCGGAGGCAGCGCTTCTGGTCGTCTCGAAGCGGATTGAAGACCCTGACGAACCAGTGCTGGAGCGGGCATGCACAGAGTCGAGAGAGGTAGGTGACTGCTGTGGTGGAGGCCATGTACCTGAGAAGCTGCTGGATCCTTCTCATTGATACCGTCGGGGCATCAAAAGCGGCGGATGCCACCCGACGGAGGGTACATGCACACTCCATGGGCAGACAAGCCCTGGCAGAGATCAAGTCCAGGGTCGCTCCAATGAATTCAAGGACCCTTGCCGGCTCGAGGTGGGACTTCTTCGGATTGACCCGGAAGCCAAGATGAGTCAAGAGAGACAGAGTCCGGTGAATGCCCCTGTAGAGTTTTCATCTGCAGAACACAACCAGCAGCAAGTCATCGAGGTACGGGTAGATGGAGACGCCCTTCGTCCGCAGATGAGACACCACCAGGGCCATGCACTTGGAAAAGACCCTGGGAGTGGTGGACAGTCCGAACGGCAGCACCCTGTATTGGTAACAGGTGCCGTCGATCGCGAACCGAAGTACCGTCTGTGCTGCGGGCGAATGGAGATGTGAAAGTAAGCATCCCGAAGATTGATGGAGGCGAACCAGTCCCCTCATCAAAGGAAAGGTAGGATAGAAGACAAGGTGACCATCTTGAACCTTTTGGGGCGGATGTATTCGTTTACCCCACTGAGGTCCAAGATAGGCCAGAGGGTGCCATCCGATTTCCGTACCATGAAGTACCGGGAGAAGAAGCTGGTGGTAGTGGCTGAGGATGAGAGTTCTTCGATCGCTCCCTTTTGCAGGAGGGACTGGATCTCTTCCAGCAAAGCTGACCTGGCCAGGGTGGAACAGTAGACACCTCGCGGTGGAATACTTGCAAACTCGATGGCGTAACCAAGACAGACGATGGAGAGAACCCAAGAGTCTGTGGTGATGTAACACCATTCGGAGAGATATCTGGCCAGGCTGGGATGATCTTCTAGGGCTGCTGGTAGTTGGAAAAGTGGCTGTGGAGGCGACCTGTACAACAAATGAAAAACAGGACTTCGTCCCAGACGAAGACTTTTTCAAAGAAGGAGGTTGACGTCTCCGAAGAGGTCTCCATGAGGAAGACGAGGTTGATGGGCGTGACGGTGCCAACCGAGGCTAACGGGGTTGGAAAGTGGAGGACGATGACCTGCGCCACGAGGACCGTGAGCCACAGCTGCGGCGAGACTGTGGAGGCTGGTAGATATCCATCTTCTTGGCAGTCAAGTGGGCCTTGACGATGTGGTCCATCGCCTCATCAATCGTCGCACTGAAGAGTCCCTGGCCGTCGAAAGGGAGATCTTCAATCCTCTTTTTGGTGTCCTCCTGTAAACCTGATGAGTGCAATCATGTGTAGCGGCACAACGCTAAGGAGCCTACCATAACCAGCGTGGCCACCTCAACCGAGTGCCTCGAGGAGATGATTTGTTGGTTGGCGAGTGCTACCACTTTGTTTAAAAAACTGGCTAGCACTTGCCAAGTTCTCCTCCGGGAAGTTGGACAGAAGAGGGTAGAATCTATCCAACAGGCTCCTCAGGTTAGCCGCGAGGCAGGCCTGGGTGTTGGACACCCTGATTGTCAAGGATTAGGCTGAGTAGAACCTTCTGCCAAAGGTGTCTAGCCTCCAGCTTTCTCGGTCCGGCAGGGTGGTGTGCGCTCTCCTCCTTCCCTTGATTTGGGCAGATTCAACCACTACAGAGTTCAGCAGCGGGTGTGTAAACAGGAACTCAGCCTCCTCTTTCTGGGTCCGGTACAAGTGTTCCAGCCGGTGTGGAATCGGCTGGGTGGAAGCCGGCTGGGTCCATGGATGTTTCAGGGCCTCCATCAGGGTGGGCAGGAACAGTAGTGGCGCTGTCGATGGTGGACGGGTATCCACATAGTGGAAGACTGGATCCTGCACGGCCGGGGCCAGATCCGTGACCTTCAATCCCAACGCAGCCGACATCCGGAGGAGGATGTCCGAGAATTGTTTCACATCCTCTGGTGCTGACTCTGGTGCGGAATCTCCAAAGGTCAAGGGAGGAAATTCATGCGATGCCGGTGTTGACTCGTTGGAGTCAGACTCACAGGTCTGGGAAAACTCAGATGAGGATTTGTCCGGACATCTCTCTCTCAACGACTGACGAGAAGGTACCGTCAAAGTCACTGTAGGGATGGTAGCAGTGGTTGGCCTCGTTGACAGAATAGCCAGAGTAGCCGTTGGCTGAGGCTGAGGGGCCTTTGTGATTGGTACCACTGCAGGCCAGGGGCACTGGATCACCTGGGTGACATTAGTGGTAGCGGTTGAGGGTTGCGCCAGAACAGACTCTGAAGAGGGACGGGAGACTGTGGAGGTAACCCTCGGTGGAGGAGAGACTGCTCAGTAGTGAGGTGCGTGCTCGTTGGACCAACGATGACGCAGCAACCTGGAGTACAAGCGCGAAGGTGACTGCCGATATCGTGGATGGTGAGCTCCACGCGAGGGGGAGCAGGAGCGATGATACGGCGACCACTGTCTCACATCGAGTTGATACCAGTCCCTATACGCTGGGGAGTAGGACCAGTACGATCTTGGGTACTCCCTCCAGGTGTGCTCTCGACCATACCTCGCGATATGAGACGCAGAGGAATACGGTGAGTCGAAGGTGGGTCGAGACCAAGCCTGTTCAGGATAGGTCTCCTGGAGGCGCGGGGACCGTTGTCTGACCCTTCGTCCCGGAGAGTGGGATGCACTTCTACCGGACGACCCTCGGAGACGAGGCGAGGCTTGGGGTGAGACTGGAACACGCTCTGGGTGGTCCGCCACTTCGGGGCGGCCAGGTGGAGACACCACGGTAGTTAACAGAGGCAGGCCTGAAGGCACTGTCAAGCCAGCGGTCTCTTCTCCATCAGAGACCTCCAGGATCTCCTGGGGTTCTGATTCCTCCTCTGGTTCCTCGGGAAGTTGAGTCGGAGGCGGCGTGGGAAGAGCAGGCCTCTTAGGTGGAGAACCGCGCTTCTCCTTCCTCTTCATTTCTTCTCCTTCTTGTTCTCCTTCACAGACTCCAGCGGAGCAGGCCACTTGTACTGGGCGACGGTAAGCAGCTTAGATGGTTTAGCTGTCTGCGTGCCTGCAGGAGCCTCCCTTGAAGTCGACGCCGAAGAGATCCTCGAGATCCTCAGGAATGATGATACTGGAGCCTGAGGTGACGGTACCGAGCCTGATACTGTCGATGTAGTCGGAGCGGCAGCCGCCGATACCGACGATGGCATGGTCACAAGTTGGCCCGATGTCGATGATTTGGACATCGCTGGCGTAAGTGACAGTTGATCTTGTGCCTTAAGAGACTGCTTCCAGCAATAAGATTTGAGGCGGACCAAACGGTTCAGAAGAGTCTGGGAGGTAAAGTCTTGGCAAATTGGGCAGGCCTTGGTGTTATGGGCCTCACCCAAGCAAAAAAGGCACTCGCTATGTCCGTCGGTTAACGTGACCTTGTGACCACACGAGTTGGAAGGCTTAAAAAGAGAAAACATAGAAGTCCAGAAGACAGAAAAAGGACGAGGAAAATGGCGGAGAAGGCAAGGCAAAGACGAAGCTGACGAAGAAGGGGGAAACAAGGAAGGGATTAGAAGTCCCGAAAACGGGTCCAAAATTCACCAAATCCAATCTAAAATCCAAGAAGCAAAGTCCGAAATCCGAAAACCATGTCAAAGCCAGAAAAAAACACACTTGAAGAAAAAGCCAAGAACCAAGAATGCTACTAAACTCTGAACCTCTGTACGTGACAGCAGACGAGAAAGAACTGAAGGGAGACCATTGCTCGGCGGGCTGAGCATACTCAGTGCAGGCGGGGGGGGGGCTCCCGCCAAGCTACTAAGCTCTAGAATTTTCCGAACGGTACCGTGCATGCGCAAAAGCTCCTAGTGTGTGAGGCACAGAGACCACGAAGAAGAAACATAATTGATATGATTAAGATTATACAGTAACTAGTTCAACAAATGTGTGTACAGAGCTCCATTTTGTAAATTTACTCCTTTTCTCTTCAATAAATTACTTCTGACACTTGCAACTCCTGCAATTCAGCCAAATCATACTCTCAGAGTACAATACAATGAACATCCTGATTTCACTCTGTCTCACACACAATGCCTATCTCCACCATTCTATACAAAATGGATTGACTTTACACCGATTCTCTTTCATATGGTAAAAACAAAGGCCATTTTCATGTCACAGCTCTTACCTCTTGCCTTAAAAAAGGGTTTTCCTTCTTGAGCTCTTCAGACAGATCCTCTCCTTCCAGCCACTCTTTCATGCCTGTCTGTTCTGTCCAGGCATTCACAGTTGCTAGGGAAGCTGTTCGCACATTGTTCTGAAGTAAAGACAAGATTTAAAGTTAACAAAGCATAAGAAAATCAACTAAGCAAGATTCTTAGATCTCATTACACAAGGGCATGCCCACCCCATTTCTGTTCCCTGCCAAAAAGTTTATACAGGTATACATCAGTTAAGGAAGTACATGTGCTCCTCAGCATCAATTTCTTAACAGAAAATTTGGTATCGGAAGCAGAAATAGGGATGCTCCTGCACCACAAAAAAGAAAAGCAGTTCAACATGTTTCAGCAAAGTTTTCATCCAAACTAACAATATGGACAAGTCAAATAAAACAGGTTAGATAACCCTTGCAGAAGGAAACAAAAACATTGTGAACCTTGTACAGACCACTTGAACGCTTCTTCCAAATATACATAAGGATGATTTGTAAAATTTCACCTGTCTCCATTTTGGTTATAATTTCCATTTTGGTAACCATATTTACAGATCTAAGTTTCTTTAATGTGCTGGGGATGGGTAATGAGATAGCTTATCTTCCTTCTCCTTTTCTCTCTGTTTCATTGTTCACATATGCCCAGTAAGCTCCTGCTTAGTTTTGCCTGTTGCAGGCAGGCATATACATCAACATGCTAGAGCAAAATTCCATTCTTCTCAGCTCATGCACTGTATTGTTTACTGCAAACATATACCTATAAACTGACACAGAAAGTCTATGTTTCTCCAGACTTTCAGGTGTTTGCTTTGCCTCTCTGTAGAGTTGAGAGAGTGTGGCTTTCTATGGTCAAGCAGGGATTTGAAATATGGTCTCCAACCACTACACCACACTGGCTCTCAAAAAGCACATGAAATTGATTAGATTGTTAAGCACTAGACTTTTCATAGAACCAGTTACATGGAGATACATTCCCATTCACAAAGACAACTCTTTAAGAGACTATTGCTAAGGAATCTAAGATTGCGCAAGTTTCAGAGAATGGAGGAGGATGGGTTGGGAGGATGCTTACCATAAGGTAAAACACATCAGTCCCTAGGAACTAAGTTACACATACATATCCAAGTGTGGATTTGTTTTATCTATACCAGCCTTTCCCAATGTTTATTTCCCTTTCAGACATTTTGAATTCGAATTTCCATGATTCCTGATCAACGGCCTGAGCTGACAAGGAAGGAAGTCTAAAACATTGGGGGGTGCTAAGGGGAAGATTATCAGTATTATCACTTTCACTCAGGGATCACATACCTCCCTTCAGCAGGGAGTCCTACACCAAAGTCTGAGGCCATGTTTGCACTTAATTGTCATTTATGGGAACAGCAGCAGGTGTGGCCACCCTTCCACTACCATCAATTTTTAAGGGAATGATCTGTTTAAAGCAGTGGTTCTCAACCTGTGGGTCCCCAGATGTTTGTGGACTTCAGCTCCCAGAAGCCCCAGCCACTATGGTCAATGCTCAGGGCTTCTGGGAGCTGAAGTCCGAAAAACATCTGGGGACCCACAGGTTGAGAATCACTGGTTTAAAGAGATCAAGAATTACCTCCATACCTTGAAGGCTTCTCAGGCTGTTTCTGCACCCAGAATCTGTATGACTGACCTTAACAGAGGTAGCAACGTAGCACTGTGAGGTTATGTCACATTCAAGTTGAAACTTCTTATATGTGGTTTCATAGAATCAAGAGTGCCAGGAGGTGCCTTGAAAGTCATCTAAACCAACCTCATGCTCACTGCACGAAATGGAAGGCTGCAGGTAACTAAAGAACCACTTCAGCAAAGGAAAGTAAACCACTTCTTCAATAAGCTGCTCTAAATCACTTAGTCAAATTCTGTTCCCCTTCAATTGTCACTGATTTGTTTTAGACCCGTTCAGTGTCACAGGACTGTGCTTCATCTTCTGTGTGACAGTCCTCCAGACATCTAAAGAGTATCATTCTGTTTCCTCTTTATCTTTTCTTCTCAAGGGGCTTTCAATGTCCCAACTTTTCAATAATTAAGAAGTCTTAGTTTCCAGATCTCAATTAACTCGAAAGTTATTTTGGAGCACAAACACTTAAATCCTTTCTTTCCACTCTGGAACATTCAGTAATGCTTACAATGTCTTTATATCATAAGACAAGATTTAGCAATGGGTAACTCATACTCAAGAGCCAGCACGGTGTAGTGATTTGAAGTGGACTATGGCCCTAGAGACCAAGATTTGATTCTCCACCTGGCCATGGAAACCCACTGGCTGACTTTGGGTGCATTGCACAATCTCAGCCCTAGGAAACCCCAAGGTGGGTTTGCTTTAGGATCACCAAAAGTCAGAAACAACTTCAAGGCACACAACAACAACAGCAGCAGCAGCAGCAGCCACAGCAGCTCATACACATCAGACACCCCACTCATAACGCTATACTAAGAAATACACAAATTACCTTGCTATCTCCAAGGACTGTGATGATGGGGATGCCCAAATTTTTCACATGTTGCTTGATATTTGGGCCCATGGCAGTGGCCAGTTGCTGGAGGATGGTCAGTGTTTGTTGTACCTGAATGGAAAAGGAAATGTATGAACTTCACCTGTTCTCTGGCTTTGCAGTAGTTAAACAGTAAGGTACTATGATCTTAGTCTGCTTGTCATGGCTACTTCATCTCCAGGATGGTGCAAAATAGGAGTATGCAAACAATACAGTTGGCTCTTTGCAGTCATATTAGTATATCCCTTCCCACAAGATCCTAAAATGACATAAATTACCAGAAGCTCAGCAGAGCAGTAATTCTGACCAATCATTTAAAGACAAAATCTAATTATTCTGGAAAAGGAGTTCCATACATGGGATGGTCCTGTCTTGAGCCTCCACTAACCTCATCTTTCCAGGAAGTGGGACAAATAACAGGGTCTTAGACAACGATCACAAGATTTGGGCAGGTTTATATGGGAGATTTCCTGGCTCCAAGTCATTTAAACTTTTACAGTTAAAAACCAGCATCTTTATTGGTCTAGCAAACATAAAAAAAGACAGCAAAATTGTTTCAAGATCACTGTTATGTGGTCTATAACATGCACAACAAATACGATTAGGCACTAGCAAAACTGTGGTTTTCCTATACTGATGCATGATACCTATTGCCATTTACTATTTGCCCAGGACTCTGCTGGTCCAGTCTTGTCACCACTGCTAAAAGTTTATAAAAGCCACATGCATTTTATGGCTGTTTGCAGACAGAACTAGAATCCAACTTAATTTCCCCTGGTTTAAATCAAAGTTCCTCACAATTTCTGACGGGCTTGCAGGACAAACAGAATCACCATTAAAAGAGTGTTATGAAATCTGGCTAGCTGTGCTTGGGAGCATGCGTTACAAGGAGAAAACAAAGCCCAACTGTGCCTTTGTTCTACTTTCTATGATACAACACATTTCCTTTGCTCTGATAGCAACAGAGTAGATTCTCTGAAGCGTATGGAGCATCTACAACAATATCTGTTTGTGCAGAAAGCAGTGCAAGATCAAGAGACAAACTGGCAGTTATAGAACTATAGAGCCCTTGCTATATAAAAAGATATCACACTCAATATAACTGTCCCTACGTTTTTGCTTAATTGAAGCTGATATTTGGACAACGGAAAGCAACAAGTTTATTTCTTTCTAGGATTTAAAGAGCTTACCAGAATTTTATTGGAATCATTGAGACGACTCTTCAGTGCAGATGCAAGTTCTCCTATGTTTGGCTGTATGAATTTGGCTTCGTTAATGATGCTTGTTACTTCATCCAGACCTTCCTTTCGGATCTTCCAGTTTTTATCACCAATCTTAGACACCAATTCAGATGTGATTTTGTCACTAAAAAAAGAGTTAACCTTATATTTAGTTTTCTTTAAACAAGAAAGAGCCTGTGTGGTATAGTGGTTTAAGTGTTGGGACTACAACCCTGGCGACTAGGGTTTGATTTCCTGCTTAGCCACAGAAACCCACTGGGTGACCTTGGGCACATTAGACACTCTTAGCTCCCAGAAAACCCCAAGACAGGTTTGCGTTAGAGTCACTATAAGTCAGAAATGACCTGACGGTACAAAATAGGAAAAAAGAAAGAAAAAATTGAGTATCTTATAGATTAACAATGACTATAAATAATTAAATATATAAAATATCTTGGAGAAGAATAATTACAAGTTTGCGTATCTTACTGGCAGAAGGAAGAACTGTCAGCACAACAAATCTCAACATACCTGATATCAGTTCTTGGCAAGAGATCCACAACATCATTTCCTGCATCTTCCTGTTCTTCTCCTTCTTCACCATCATCCCCACTACCAGCAGTATTCCGGGAATTGCCTCGAGTTGGAGCAGGTGGAGTTTGTCCTTGCATCTAAGACAGAAGATAAGTATTTCTATAAACACAAAGAGATGACGAAATGCTAGATGGCAAAATTATGGAGATGGATGTCCGTCATAGTTAATGGTCCACCATACCACTTTACAGGAACTGTAAATCACACATGCTATGGTCAAAATATGCTTTGTAGATGTCCTATAGTAGTCTCATTTTCGATAGAATTCATTACACAAATTTGGTACTAGATATAGTGTGACCTCTGCATATGTGAGAGTTCCATTTCAGGAATCCCCATGAACACCAGAATGCATGAATGCTTGCATCCCATTATGTTTAATGGCAGTGACATGCGTGTGGATGCTTCACCGCATCCATGTTCATATCACTACCATTTTAGGTATAGAGATGCAATGCCTCATGTGAGCTTGAAATGATGCATATAGAGATCACAGATAAAAACAGCCCACTATTCGAAGGATAATCTGCCCCCATTTGTGAGTCAATGGACAGAAAACCTAACAAAGGTTGCAACATTTTACAGAGTGGTATATAGGCATCATTTATAACAGGTGCTACATCCATTAAAATGGTCCTCCTCTGGAGATTAATGGGTTCAAAAGGATTCTGGAATGCTTGGGGGGATTTTCAAGCTGCTAGAGTTGGTGATTCTTTAGATTACTTGGATGATCTATGGAACAGGGAGATGACCGAAGCAACTGACACAGCTGCTCCCATGTGTTCTCTACTTGGGAGCAGAGCATGCGTTCCTCTGTCTTCTGAGGAACTCAGAGAAATGAAGTGCTTGAGTAGATGATTAGTGACAGTGGAGAAAGATGCAGGATGAATCCAATCAAGTATGAGTTAAGGCCTATTTCAGAATCTTCTTTGTAGCCTCTTTTGCATCAGCAAAATCTCACCCAGCACAGCTGTTCTGGGTAGTTAAAGGCTACTACCTCCCAGGCCTTGTACTGTTGAGGAAGAACCCTCAGAAAAGCATTGAGAGGAATTTGCTAAATATTTTCCAGAGAAAACGGTTTGGATTTGTTCTGGTTTGGACTCCATATTGAAAGTAAAGTCTGGGGAAGTAACCAAGACATGCACTTGTCCAGTTTTGATGGGTGAATTTCAAGTTGTTGTGATGATGTGGACAAGTTGCTTAGAGTTGAGGCCAACTACTTGTCCATGTTAGATCTGTGTCCATCCTTGATAATTAAAGCTGCCAGAGAAGGACTAGCCAATTGTGTGATAGAGGTTGTGAATGCTTCTTTGAAAAAGGGCTATGTTCCAACCTTTCTAAAAGAAGCAACTGTAAGACCTTCGTAAAAAAAACTTTCACTCAACCCCACCTCTCTAGGTAACTGTAGTCTCTAATCTTCCATTTCTATGTAAGGTGCTAGTGCAGCCTTTCTTAGATGAAACAGATTACTTAGATTCATTCCAATCTGAATTCAGGCCTGGTTTTGCGTTACTGTCAGTCCAGGAAACAGAATGAGATTTTCAGCTCTAGAAATTTCTGCTACTAAGTAGCATATTACTATGTATAGTCTTTAAATATACAAAAACTTAAAACACACCATGAAGTTTTATGTAGATATTATAGCGTAATTATGTGTTCTCCTTTTGATTTTTAATTTGACATTTCTATTTGTATTTGTTTTTATGTAGTCCCTGAAGAAAGCCATTGAAATATATACATAAGGCCGAAACATATTGGGCTAGTACTAAAATAAAAAAATAAAAATCATACACTGAGCACTTGGAGATGCATCTCCCTTTTTCCTCAGATTTCGTTGGGTGCTTTCCAATATTTCCCTCTTCCACTTTAGTGGATGACCTACACCAGGAGTTGGATGGGGCACTGAATCCCTACTGGTCCTCCTGGCATTTGATACCATTGATCATGGTAACCTTTTGTGTCATCTGGCCGATATAGGGCTTGGGGACACTGCTTTGCAGTCATTCCAATCTTTCTTGGCTGAACACTCACAGAGGGTAGTGATGGGAGACTGTAGTTCAACCTTTTGGCTATCAGCCTGTGGAGTTCCACAGGCATCAATACTCTACTCTATGCTTTTCAACAGCAACATGAAGCCACTGGGAAAGGCCATCTGGAGCTTTGGAGTTGGATTTCATTAGTCTGCAGCTCTCTCTCTCATTTACAATTGATGCCAAGGAGACTGTGGTAGTACTGGATTGTCTGAATGCAGCAAAGGACTAGGTGTGGGTGAACAGACTGAGGCTTAATCCAGACAAGGTGGAAGTGCAGATGGTCAGTAGGAAAACCAATCTGGGATTGGGATCACAGTTTGTTCTCAGTGGGGTTGCTTTCCCTCTCAAAGATCAAGTTTATAGCTTGGGCATGCTCTCGGACTCAGCACCGCTCCTGGAAAGCCAGATTGCTGTAGTGGTCAAGAGCAACCTTGCCCAGTTTTGGCTGGTATGCCAAGCTGTGCCCTTTCTTGGGGAAGGCAGATCTGGCCACAGTCGTTCAACACCTAGTTACCTCTTTATTGTAATGGGGCTGCTCTTAAAAAGTGTTCAGAAGCTGCCTCTAATGAAAATACAGCAGCCAGATGGTGTCAAGTCTGCATTTTAGAGACCATGTAACCCTAGTCCTGCAAGAACTACACTGGCTTCCAACTTGCTTCTGAGCTCAATTCAAGGTGCTGCTGTTGACCTACAAAACCTTAAAGGCCTTGGGTCCAAGATATCTGAAAGACTGCCTCCCCTCATATGAACCTGCCAGAAATCTGAGATCTTCAGAGGAGGCCCTGTTGTGCATCCCAGTACCTCGACAAGTTAGGTTCATGGATACATGGGGCTTTCTTTGTAGCAGTACTTTGATTGTGGAACTCCCTATCCATGAAAGTTGTGTTTGAAACTGCTGCTTTAACTGCTTAAAAACTGGATCCTAGGATTAGTTTTAGACTGCTTTTGGGAATTTTTAAAGAGTATTTTGATGTGTTTCTAAAGTGCTTTTTCTCTTCGTGTTGTTTTAATTGGTTTTTATTTGTTCATCACCTTGGAAGCCCTTGTGGGCTAAGAAGCAATACAGAAATTGTTGCTGTGTGCCTGCAAGTCATTTCTGACTTAGGGCGACCCTAAGGTGAACCAATCACAGGGTTTTCTGTGGATGAATGTGATGTGCCCAAGCCCACCCCCGTGGGTTTCCACAGCCAAGTGGGAAGCAGACCTTGGTATCCAGGGTCACAACCCAATGCTCAAACCACTACACCACACTGGTCATCAATACAGAAATATTTTGAATAAATTAATAATAAATATTTGCAAATGGACTTATACTGAAACATTTGGTTTATGCTTACTTTATGAATAATTCATGCTTTTTCTCCCCCCAAATGTTAGACTATTATAATATGTGACTCAGATCTTTATTGCATATATTTATAATGTACATAAAAAAAGTAAAATTAAAGAAGTTATGGTCAAAATGGAAGAATGGGAATAGTGTGACAGACATACTCTGTGGAATTTAAAAAAAAATCAAGGCACTGCAGGTCTACATAAATGAATTGTTCTTTGGCTCAGTATATTATTCAGGTAACTGAACAAACCCTTCTCTCCAATTAAGTAACTAACTTGTGTTAGCACTAAACTGTGATTATTTAAAGTGGTTCACTTTAGTAAACAGTATTCTAAATGCTTGGACTTCAACTAATTTTAAAATGACCACCTGTTGATGTGCTTTTCCAAAAAAGTGCCTGAACAAATTGCTCCTCAACTTGAAAGTACTATTAGTAGTACCAGCTGAAGTAACTAAACTGACAATGCTCTCACTCACACAAAAACTTGAAGAGTATTTCCAGACTTACTTTTTCAAACTCAGCATCTATTTGTGAAAGAAGGGCAGGTTTTTCATCCTCAAAGAACATCCGCAAAGGGGGGCCCACATACAGATACATGACACCTAATAAGGTAATGGCAGATGTTCTCACAGCCTGTGAAAGAGGAAAGAGAAAACTGAATTTCAACTATTCAGACAGTGTTGGGCTCTTAACCTGAAAAGAAGTTTACTCACGGGATTTGTTGCTGCCAGAGCAGTCTTAACATTGCTGATGAAAGCTTTTACGTTCAATCTGAAAGAAGAAAATACACAGATCAGCTAAAGGCAGCAAAGCATTATGGCCATAAGACACTCTCATCCTGCAACAATGTATAAGAAGATAATACTCTGGGATTTAAACATAAAGTAGAGGCATTCAGTCTGATGGAAGAGGCTGAAAAGAGCATGTCTTATTTATGCTCAGATTTATATATGTGTTTAAACTACTACAGGATTGGTCTAACTCTAAGGCAAGTATGAGAAATATTTGATCCTACAAATGTTCAGCCTAGAAGTCCTATTAGCTCCATCCCATATGGTTAAATATAAAAGGTTGTGGGACTTAATAGTCCAAAACATTGGAGAGCCGAAAAATTTCCCATACTTGCTCTCAAAGGCCAGTCAGAGCTGTGCTATGTCAGATCGCAGGTGAAAGCTTAAACTGCAAGTTTCCCTAGAGAAACACACATATACATTCCCACAGAAAACTGGCACAGTAGGAAGAAATAAAAGATTTACTTTGCTCTTACTTCCATAGCTGACTTTCTGCAAGTTTATGCCAGCCCTTCTCTAGAGGAGGCTAATTTTGTGCTAACGTCTTACTGTATCACGTACTTTTTGTCTGCTCTTTGAATTGCATCCATATTCAAAATGTTATCAAGAAGAAAATATGCAATGATCTTGAGAACAGAATTAGCTGCTGTTACCACAGCTTACATCCACTGTCTTACTGGATAGAAAAATCAGTGAGACACTTATGGCTGGGAAACACGCAGTAGAAAGACACTAGCTGCAAGTGTGCACTAGGTCCGAATGACCTCAACATGGTCAAATCGTAAATTCAAGAGGATTAGAAGGAAACCCTGACATTAATGGGTGTGGAATAACCCTCTCAATGACCTGACCTCCAAATACAATAGAAGATGAAACTGCTCAAGTTAAGCAATCAAGTCAGCACAACCTACAGAGACCTTTCCTATTCACTTTACCTTACCAAGACATTAAGAGACTGTCATGACTCCCACCAATGCTTTGCCACCTAAAGTTAAGACAACCAGCCCATTCAAGACCCCTTTGTTTGTTCTGCCAGAAAGTAATTAACATAACCCTTTCAGGGTAGGAAATAGGATGTAAAAACCACAGCTTCAACTCAGATAATTTCCTAGCGCAATGGGCATCACACTATACCCAAGATTCCTGTTCCTCCATGTTGTCCTCAAACTCCTGCTTGAGCCACTCTGCTTCAATCCTCTGCTTCAGCACCAGTAAATATCATCCCTTCCACCTATAGCAGTGGTTCTCAACCTGTGGGTCCCCAGATGTTTTTGGACTTCAGCTCCCAGAAGCCCTGAGCATTGACCATAGTGGCTGGGGCTTCTGGGAGCTGAAGTCTAGAAACATCTGGGGACCCACAGGTTGAGAACCACTGACCTATAATCTCTCTCTAGCCAACCTTTCTTGCCTTTTCTTTCAACAACAGCCTTGTATGGTTTGTGAAATTGCTTGATTCCTTGCATGTGTCTATTAATTCCCAATAAACATGTTCTTTTAACTGGAGTCCTCTCTACAGTTAGTACTAGTACATACAGGTGAAAAGATCCTGCTGTTACTCTCCTCTTGCAGGCCTCCTTTGAGCTAATAATTCCCCAAATCCTAAGGAGATGCTGATCCTGTTGATGGACCCCAAGGTCCCCCATCTTTTAGGGTAACACTGCACACACAGCATCTTTTGGAGACAGTTGGTTTGAATCCTCCCTGTTGACAGCATTGCTGCATCCATTTTTACTGGTGAGCAAACTCCTCTCTTCCCCTAAAAAGCTGACACATAAGTAGACAC
Source organism: Iguana delicatissima (assembly GCA_948472985.1). Classification (NCBI taxonomy): domain Eukaryota; kingdom Metazoa; phylum Chordata; class Lepidosauria; order Squamata; family Iguanidae; genus Iguana; species Iguana delicatissima. The sequence goes on from CAOKZL010000596.1 coordinate 43,882, forward strand.
TGTGTATTCAGCTTTCAGTCAAGGACTTGATCTTAGTCACTTCAACTGAAACATGGATGTTTCTTGCAGTTTTTACATCTTCAAGATACTTCAGTCTCACAGATGAAGCAATGCCCTTTAAGACCTGAAGCTAGAGATTCACACTGGAGGAAAGATCAGTACTGCCTGAACCAACACAACATGAATGAATGAGAATAAAATACACCACCATGGACAAATACAATACCTCTTTCCTATTCCAGTCTTTTGGAGCTTTTTCAAAAGTGAAATATATACAATGAAGTTCATCACTGCCCCTTATTACTGATGTTTGTTAAGCTCATTTCAAGGGCCAAAATGCAGAGATTCTTCTATGTACCATTTGCAGTGTCAATTAGGAAGGCAAGGTACAGGCAAAGGAATTTTGCTGCTGTCTCTGGTTGGAGAGGGCAACAAGGTGTTCCACTTTGCCCCACTTTCATTTCCAATGAGACACAGTGCAGGGCAGAGGAAATCCCATTGCTACCCTTGATCTCAAACTAGAGACAGCAGCAGAATTTCTGCCTCAACCTATTTAAATTCGACACAAGGAACATAAGCAGCACAGGAATGAAATGTGCTTGGCATCTCATTCTCTGCTACAGGAGCCTGATTGAGGGGTGCCCTCCAACTACTGCTCATTTCAAAACAGTGATTCATCAATCAGCACAAACCTGCTAGGTTGCAAATTTCTGCATATTGTTCTATTTTTTTGTTGTTGTTTTTAAATGGTCTAATATTGTTCTATTGTCTCTATATTGTTTCTATCTTGGATCACAGTAGGGGAATTCCCTAGGCCTCTCTCTATACATAGAAAGGGGGAAATGATGCCAGGAAGCAACAGAGTTATACATCAAAAGAAGAATGAGTCTTGCATTGAGGCCCAATGACATCATCTAGCTTAATATCATGGGTAATTCAACCTCTTGATCCAACTCATTTTGCAATCTCTTGTTCTTTAACTTTTCAGCACTTACCCTGCAAACCCAAATTCTCTAATTGCATTTGACAGCCAGTTCAATGTTTCCGACTGATTCTTCGGATTCTTTTGAGAAAAAGCCATGGACATAACCTAGAATAAAAATAGAAGATTTTACATCTTTTCACAACTCCTCCTAATCATCAGAAATATGCAACACCTAGACAGATTAGAGGAAGGGATATTTATTGACATTTTTGGCAGAGCAGCTTGCCAACCACGAGCTTTGTTATAGATGTGCTGATTGCTTTTACCACCCATTTGTTTCTGATAGTTAAACTATCTCAAAAAGAGAACAGCATGAAATCAGAAACCTGAAAACCACCACACTGAAGAAAAAAGAAACTTAATATTAAAATTAGTGCTTTTAAATCTGCAGTTGGAATTTATCCAACCCTCCCAAAAAAACAAAAAAAGAAAAGAATAAGACTGGGTACATAAACAATGCACTCAGACGTTTCTACACAGATCTTAGTTGTTTTATTTTATTGGAAGAGTTTCACACACCTGTTCAGCAGTCCAAGGCAGTTGACAGGCCTCTGCTATTGCTGTCAATGCTTCTTTTGCATTGTTTCCACATTTCACATCACCAATCTTATCCACAAGACCATCCAGCACAATCTGAGCAGAGGTTTTGGAGAAGGTTCCTTTCTGAGCAACTAAGGCAACTATACGAAGCTTCATCTGCATCACCTGCAAAAGTGAAATGTAACCCACATTAGGAAAAAGCCTATGAACAGTTACATTTGAATAATAGAATACAGTACAATTTAAGAAGCTTTAAATGTCATTAATATTTAACTGATCAGTTTGTTTCAGTATTTGTGTCATAGTTTACAATTTAGTAGACTTCGCTGATTCCTAATAATTTTTAGCATTCTTCTCCATGATTGCACAAGGAACCAGGTCTCCATCTCACACCCAACCCTCTCACTTGGGGAAAATTTCTGAATGAGAAACACAGGCAGTTGTTGATCACAATTCACGTCCCTATACAGATTCCTGGCCAAGTTAGACTTTCACAAATGACACAGAAGATGAAAGTCCATTTCTTCCCAGGATATTGGTCACCTTGAATTTACCTCTCTGAGCACTCCCGCTGTAACAGAAACTTCTTTTCTCTCCATTTGAATAGCAAAAAGGAAAGAGAGACCTGGAACCACCCGAGGAGGCCTGGGGGTCTTCTCTTCCTGAAAGCTGGCTTGGTGACTAATTCCTAAATACTTCGTAAGCTCAACCAGTTAAGTGTGTATTTGTTCATTTTACTTTGAAAACAAAGATCTTCGAATGTTTTTCCACTGGATTCTTTAACAAATGTATTGAATTGAGTCTGAAACTGATTTGATCTCCTTGGACATTCTGAGGGGTGGTTTCGCCTACAGCACTGGTCACACTAATCTAATTATGAATTTGTAAAAGGGAGCTCTGAAAAGTAAGGCTAGCTTTCTCCATATACTTACAAGTATATCCTAAAAATGCAAATAACAGTGGTACTATCTCTAAAGAATATGCACAAAGTTTGTTGTACAGCTTATTCTACCTTGAAAAGTTGAAAGTGCAGGCATACATACATGTTTTAATGTTTTACCACAACAATATCATTTTCATTCTGCAAGCTTGGATTATGCAGAACAGTACCACCTCTATTCACACAAAAGGCAACAAAAAATATAGTATGCTTTGTTGCCATATAATGAGTTTGTATAGGATGGAACATTGTCAGAAATAACATCTGATGTAATTTTTTTTAGACATAGCATATAAGTTATAAAAATTATTGCAGTTTAAAACTTCAGCTTTACCCGAGTTTGTTGTATTAAAAGGACAGCACACTGTTATGTTACCTGAAAGTTGGTCTCCTTCCATCCAGGTTTTTTTGCCAACATCCTTACAAGGGCCTGGCAAGGCATTTCGCTTCTGTCCATCAACTCAACAGCCTTAAAGATTGAGATGACGATCATTATGCACAGAAAAATGTAAAAGCAATCCTCAGAACTGCAACATAGGTTTTGCGTTGAAATCTGTTTTTTGATGGTATTACATTAAGGAAAGTCAAAGTAACCTGATGATATACACATCTTGTACATGCTACTTAAAACAAGGACTTAGACCTTATAAGACTAATTAAAAATGGCAAAACAAAACAAAAAAACCCAGAACTGTATCTGAAGCAAACCATACTTAGTTTCTAGCCTACTAACATTATGGACTAGTTCAGACATAAAACTAAACCACATATAAACATTAAGGACAATGTGTCCAGCTTTTTGTACCATCAACCAAACAATGGTTACATAAAGGAATAACAACCAGCCAACTTCAAATTATAATTTTTGAAGCGGTCTTACAATTGTTAGAATCAGCCACATTTGAAAGTCACTGCACATACTAGGTTTATATGTTGGTCCACAGAGCAGTTTTCTAACTAGCTTACAGCAGTAGGTAAATTAACAGAAAACAATAAAAACTGCCAAAGCCACTTATAAAATGTTTCTAAAACACTTTTTTAAGCAATAAACAGGGTAGATGTATTGCAAACACTATAGAATAGAGAAGAAAGGTGGTAATTATTGATCTCCACTGGGAATTTCCCTACAGCACTTACACAAGCACTTGGCTGAACTGAAAAAGCAATGTGTGATCAGAATCAAGAATAAAAGAAAAAGCTTTGCAAGTACAGGAAAATATATGGGGGAAAAAGCTTAACACACAGCAAAGCATATGCAGGAGGGATGCCATAAGTCAACTAATGCAGAATGAACGGTAAGGAATATCAAAATTATAAGAAGTTTGATGAAGAAAAATGCAGTTTAACTAGTTGAAGAAAAATGTTTGGGTTACTCAAAACAATTCAAAATTTATTAGTTAAAAAATCCATCCAGAAGTTATGGAAGCATAATACAATCGCAAAGTTTTCTATGAACTGCAAAATAATTTATACTAATTACAAACAGATCATAGTTATATGATTACCTTTTGAAATTCTTCCATGCAGGCAAGTCTTTCTTTCCAGTTGCCACTATCTAGTTGCTGCAGGCAAGCAGCTGGGAGGACAGCCGAAGCCTTTTCTTCACACATCTCTATCTATTAGCAGAAAGCAAGGAGAGAAAGAGAGTGTGTGTCCTATTTTTTTTAGTAATTTTCAATGCCTATTTAACAGGCAAGCATATTTGGGTACTTTTTACTCACACACATTTTAAAAAGTTGCATCAAGACATCATTGTATTATTAAATATTAATATTCATAGCTTTACTAATATCTATCCTAAGAAATCTGTTCATAAAGTTCATTTTCTGTTTCTGTTAGCACAAGGAAAAGGTGGACAAAGTGCCCTGTGCTCACATGCATCCCTGAAGGTTGTTTTTAGTGTTCTCATTCCCACAAGGCTCCCTCTGAGACAAAAAGGAAGCCACCCAAAGTAAAAATTCACCTTTTAAATAAAATGCAGGGCCTCCCTGCATTTTTTAATATTAAGAAGACACCTGATGTTAAATTAGAAATGGCTCAATTTCTGGCTCCTTTATTTCTGAGCATTTTGGCAGTTTGTACAACTACTAGAAGATCCCAGGACAGAAAACTGACCTCTGTGTCTGTAACAATTGTCTACCCCCTGAGTAAATAATAACTTAATGTTAGATAGTTTAAAAATGGGCTCAGTGTTTAAGCTGCTGCCACTCTGTTGACATCTACTCAGTTTTCCCACTGAAGTTACACTCCACAGCCTTCCATCCACTTTGCTATTAAGGAATCTGCATAGTAGTTGATTTCCGCTTAACAATTGATTAAGAAACAGGTCATTATCTAAAAAGGATAACAATGCTTTACCATGTAGATCTTTTTGTTAAAACCATTCTAGTATCCTATTCTTGTATTCCAAATATATTTGACACAACTATTTAGGCATTGTGTGTCATGTTACAGGAAATGCACAGTAAAGATACTTTGATTAACAATACAGTCATGCCACCTGTGATATTAATATTATACTGCAGAGACACTTACAATGCATTTTTTAAGAGTTAAAAGATATTTTAGGTTTTGACCTTAGAAAACTGCTGTAACATGTCTTACACTTTCCCTTCTATTGTAGCTATGAATAAGCAGCTATTTCACATTCACAGTAGAGAAACAGGCAGACTTCAAGACTCCTTTTTACAATGCACTGAATTTGGGTTCTCACATTTTCTGTTACTTCACCTGCAACATACAAACTAGAGCCTGGAACAGTACAGTGTGATCTGAACAAAACACACAACCTGCCATTCCAGTTTTCTTTGATCCACCTGCATCTGTGGTTCCGAAACTTTGGTCCTCCAGTTGTTTTGGACTTCAGCTCCCAGAAGACCCAGTCAGCTTGGACAGCATTCAGGAATTCTGAGAACTGAAGTCTAAAACATCTGGAAACCCAAGGTTTGGGCACCACTGATCTACATCCTTGCACCCTCCCTTTGGCACACTCAGAACTGAGCTGTCACAGTCAAGTCCACTTGCAATTTAAAGGCAACTTAAGGTAGTCTAGAAAAATAAAGCTTGTTCAAGAAGAACAACGACCTTGCTAATTTTCTTTCTTTGGAAATAGCACTTACAGTAAAATGAAATAATTCTCCATCTCCACACTAAATATAAATGAATGTTTGATAGGAACTAAGCAAACAGGTATATTTTGAAGTGTAGGGTTTTGTGCTGGACTCCAACAGGTGGCAATGTACGTACCGAGAGCTCTGGCTCAAATATCTCCTTCACTTCAGCTCCTTTCTTGCCTTTTGTTCCAGCAATTCCTGCTCCTCCAGCTACAGTTTGTTTACCTTTCTTGGATGGGCCACCAGCCTAACAGGGAAGAGAATAAGCTATTTATGTCTACTATAAGTCACTGCACATATTCCAGAAAACAGTTTCTAAAGAGGATAGAGAAAGCAGTTGCCTGACCGATTCAGAGAAATGCTAGTGGAAGTTGGTGAGAGTTCTGCTCACAGAAGATGCTTCCACCACCCAACAATTCCCATGCCTCCACCACCCAACAATTCCAATGCCTCCTCAGACCAATTCATTCAGCAGGGTTTCTGGATTCTCAAGAAATTCCCAGGCTGTTGGGAATAAAAGGGTGCAGAAGTCACCTACAACCCACTCTCTGGTTCTGCAGTTTCTCCTCATTCAGCTAATTCTAGTTTTCAACAACTTAAAAAACAGATTGCAGCCGATAATCTACACATTTCTATACTGTATTTATAGCATTAAACAAAAATACTGGATTTCTTGATATACATGATTACAAACTACTGACTTTCCCAAATATAATCAGTGAAGATTTTTCTAGTATAGTCAGAAATCTGTTAGGGTAGGCCTATCCAGAGTTTACTCTGCTTGGCTTCACACATACATACACTCACATGTGCATACAGTGTTTTCACCTGCCTTATGATTTAACTGTTTTTATATTATTAGTGTTAGACTTTTTGAACACTTCATGTCAAATGAAAGTGTGGGATAAAAACTTTAATGATTGAAAAAAATATCGGATTGGCTTTTTGTTTTCACTATTGACACATTTTCACTTATTTCTTGTAGAACTTTTTAAGCTCTTAAAGAAGACACAAGAAGCCATTTTAGTCACCTTTGGAAGAAACACATGGACATGCTATCAATTCTTCATATTAAGAAGAGGACTCCAATTCTGGACAGATTAATTTTTCGTACCTTAGCAGCAGGTGCCTTTTTCGGTGGACCAGCTTTGGCCAAATTTTCTTTTGTATCTTTGTCTCCTGCAGCCCCTGAAAGAACTGGAGCCTTCCCAGCAACAGGCTTGTTCTCTTTTCTATCAGCTCCACCACCAACTCTACTGCCACCAGCCAACTCTACTTTTTCAGCACACTCTTTTACCTAGCAGACAGAATTAAGAGATCAAAAGCATCAGAAGTAATTTTCAATACGCAGCTTGTATGACCCTCAAGCTTAAAGCAGTTGTATTATAGTAAAGACACAAGGTCATTATGTTTCACCTATCTCTGTTGTCACCGCTCTATTTCTTTTAAGTTATCACACACAATCTCTTATGATGTTCAAAATTATGAATCCCATATTCAAACACATTAGTTAATGAAAGAATATGATGGATTTATTTAATGCATATGCTTATTTATAATGGGATTTTACAGAAACTAAGCTTATACAAAACTGCCGATGGAAGCTCCAGACACTCAAAAGAATGCAGTCCAAATGTCTAACCCATTCTAAGCCCTTTCCCAATGCTTCTGAAAGTTCAGTACAACTTACCCGGTCAAGTTTTAGTTTGTCCACATCTGTTAGAAAAGGGTTCACGGCTTTCTCACCTGCCACCTTCAGGGCAGTACCCAAGGCTTCAAATGCTGCATCTCTAACTTCAGGGGCTGAATCATTAATATGCTGTAGCCAAACAAAAGAAATGTGTATTCATCTAGATACATTTCCAGTTCACGCTAAACACAAAAGTTTTTTCTAAAGCATTCCACCACAGTACTGTACTAAAAGGATAAAAATTAAATTTAATCATTCTTGTTCTTAACATTTGCCTGAACTGTTAGATCAGTGGTTCTCAACCTGTGGGTCCCCAGATGTTTTTGGACTTCAGCTCCCAGAAGCCCGGAGCATTGACCATAGTGGCTGGGGCTTCTGGGAGCTGAAGTCCACAAACATCTGGGGACCCACAGGTTCAGAACCACTGTGTTAGATTCTTTGTAAACAACACAACACAGTGAATCAATGAAAACAAAAAACAGTCTATTTAATAATAAAAAATATGTGGATGCCAAACTTAAAAATATCTTCAAGCTTCTGAACTCAATTTACAACTATTAGAACAATAAGAGTTCTCAACCATTAGGATATTTCAAGGGACATGAAGAATTATCAAAGAATTCACAATGAATCTGGCTTCCAGAATGCCACAGAAGTCTGCAACTGAGCTCTGTGAAAGTACTAAAGCAGACAGAATTGGAAGTTAAAAGCAGGGGAGGTCTATCCAATAAAATGCAACAAATCCTTTCGAGAGGCCTGTCTAAAAATCATGTGTACTCTTGGACAACTTCATTCACTGAAGCAGAATGAAGGATCGCTATTCACTTTTTCTCTGTTGTGACTGCACGTACTGGAGTTAATATAGCCAATATTTTAAGTAACCTATTCTTTTCAAGGGAAGGAAAGTATCAACCTGCTTCTTGCACACACATCTATTTTTTCCACATACCTCCCGCCACAAAAAAAAATGATCTAAAATCAGTCTTGTCTCTAAAAATCTACCTCACTAAACCATTTTCATGCTAAATCAAGCACACAAAAGGCAACTGTGTTAATAACAATGGATGTTCTCAGCCAAGCTACCTGGGCTTTCTTCTGTGGGCATGAAAACAGTTCCTCTACCACCTCTTTTTCCTTCCTCTGCTTCCAGATTTAGAAAAGTGTCTGCTCTCTTACTGGATTGAAACAAAATTTTTCTATAGGTTTTATTATTTGGTTGAATTACTGAAGAATATAGTTATAACATGCTATCTTCCAATCTAAAATAGGCTTCACCAACCTTATTTCAAGAGCAGACACTGCTGACGAAATATTTACCTTGAGAAGAGCAGCACAGAAAGGTTTGAGAAGGGCCTTGGGAAGGGTAGAAGGAGTGCAGTGACGAAAGCTTCTTGCAATGAAGAGTGATGTCTGCTGCTTGATGGTAGGATTTTTGTTATCCATCACAGCCAATATGTCCTCACTGAGGTTTTGTAATGTAGTCTGAAATGGTTGGATAAAGAATATAGTTTTAGCTAAAGAAAAGACTGCTAGGCTGGTTTAGGACATTCATTGCCATCCACTTACAGTAAGGAAGATCGCATCAATGGCTTCTTGCAAGGCTTGCACCACCTGTGGCTTTTTCTCCTTGAACTTCTCTAGGATAGTTGGGACAACCTATAAAATGTTATCCAAATGTTAAAGCGGGGAAAGTTCACTCTGTGTACTACTTGGTACCACAAGGAAATTAATACCTATCTCATATACAGGAGCAGGAAACGTATTTAATCATACTTTAATTTTATTACATCAAGAAACTGTAAGAAAGGCACTACTATCTAGTAAAAACAGATCTTTAAAATAGGCCCAAAAAGATCTTTGCTGAAGAAAGAAAGACAGACAGACAGACAGTAAGTTTTCTCCTTGTTTCTCCATTTGTAGCTCCGTAGAGCTACAAAGAGAAATCCAAAAGACTGACACAAAGGACCAGACTGCGAAAAAGAAAAGCCTTCTGAAAGATCCTTTTCCTGCACCTTCCAAAAGAGTCACGCATTTTGATTACAGACTCCCTTTTACTTTCTGCAAAATCAGCCAAATATCAGAGTACTATACTTTGTTAATAGAACTTAAACAGAAGTTTTCACAGACAAGCAGCAGTGCTTTAGAAGTCTAAACCTAAGACAGTAGTTTTATTTATGGTAGGTAAGCTCAGTTCTACTTACATGACCAGCATATTGTCCAAATTTCTTCCTAAGTCCAGTAGCTAGTCCGGCAAGGCATTTGGCAGCCAAAGCAACCAACATCACATTGGTATCCTTTCCAACAACCTATGAAGACAAAGGAAACAATCTAATAGCATAACATTTCAGAATGTAAGGACAGAATACAGCTTAAGTTTCCCTTACCCATAAATCCAAAAACATTCCAAAACCAAAACTTTTTGTTGCCAGCTGCCCACTTCCACATTCAAGGAGGTGGTACTTCTGTTCATTTGTCTCTCAGATCCTCAGTATGTGAGACTGGAGAGATGCCAGGATCTGTGAAATGGTGGGAATCCAAGCATAGTGCTCAGCATGAAGCAGCAGCTGCAGCACTCCTGCTCATTCATTCATGGACCTCCTAAAGACCTTCTGTACAGTACTGTATTTTATGTACATACAAATACAGCTACTCCAAAATCCAAAAAAATACAAAACACTTCTGGTCCCAAGCATTCTGGATAAGGGATAATCTCCATCTACAAAAGGGTTTAAAATGGAATTAAGATATAAGCTACACAAAGAAATCTCAGCAAATTAAGACTCAGATTGAGTGATATTCCAACCTGTCTATCCAATCTCATGTTTTACTACCCACGCAAATAGCACTTCCATATCTTTTCATTTTGGAATATGTGAATTCTCAGAAGTTCACTTTTGGCAGAAACAGCTCTCACTTTTTCTGATTGCATATATACGTAAAGGGCACAAGTACTTCATTTCTACTTCCATGCAGAGATTACTCTTATCATCAACACAAGTCTGTGAAGGATCATCATAATCACACTCCACCTTTTTAGTATAATAATAGCGGGAGCCTATGTTTGGATGCAAAAGATCCATTTGAGTGAGGCAGAAATACTTGCCTTCTTAAGGGCTTTCACCAAATCTGCATAGTCTCCAGCTTCCAGTTTAGGATTTTTAACCAGCACTTCCACTGCTTCCAAAGCTTCTTTCCTTTCTTGCCATTTTTTGGCCTCCTGGAATGCAAACACCAAAATTATATATATCTTAATCTTAAACATTCTAATACTTACAGATAGCTGGCTTCACACATACTCATACTGTATCTATGGCTCACAATTTTTTCCATGCATGTTAAGGAAGACAATGGACATGCGTGCAATGCACTATTACTAAAGAAACATGTACCCAGTATTAGGAAATCACAACAGGAATTACATCTGTATAGATGCATTATCAAAGACGATACATTTTGGTCATGTGCTATCATCTATATAAGAGATTACACACAAACCTTTAAAAATTAAGTATTCTGTTTTCATACATAGTTGTACATATAATAATACAGTTCATGATCTCCCAATAGTTGCTAATAGTTGCTAATATTCTATTTTATTATTATTAACGGAAAAATAAAATTGTTTTATATATACCTTTATCACGCATAACAAAAGAACACTAACTGTACAAGAAAAGAAGGTAAATTAATTGAATTACTATGGTTCAAAAGAAGATTACAGAAGAAATAATTATTAACTATATCATCACTTACTATCTTGTCATAGAAATCTTTGGGAAGTTTGGAGAGAATTTCAACAGCTTCCAGAAGTTCATAAGCATCCACCTGTGGAACAGCCTCATCACCATCATCTCCACCTGCAGAAAGAGCAATTAGGAAATAATGCTAAACATGGGATAATTCTGCCACCATTTACACTGTATTAAATATATAAATAGAGACTATGAAGCAAAGATACAAAACGGTGTAATCAATGACATTTTCTGTATACTGGCTTGCATTTAGCTTTGATGCTAGCCAATTTCATCTGATCCTTATCAGCAAAAATTTCAGTTTTGAAGTTCCAAGTCAAAAGTTACCTCCATCTGCATCCCCACCAGCTGCCTGTTGCTGCTCAAATTTTGCTTTCATTTCTTGCTGGGAACGAAGGAATCTGGTCTGCTTGGGAGCAGATGATGGCAGTTTGACCCATTCTTCTTCCAGCTCTTTTAACTACAAGAATCAAATCACTGTTAGAGTCTGAACATGAAATGCTGTATTATTGGTATGGGTGTAGTACTTCTCCACTGGAAGTAATGTTTCTCTTTATGTCTTTCACAAAGGAAGGTATAATCTGATCTTAGAACATATACCCTGCTCTGCTGAGTGAGCTCGTCTTGCTAAGAATGAAAGAAGATAAAGCTCGCCAAGCGTACCTGAAGAGAGTTTATATTTTGTAATGGAGGCCTGAGAGCATCCCTTATCCATCGATAGATCTCAACGGCAAGGAGTTTGGCTTCATCTCGAACAGCCTTCTCTCGAGACTCGAAGAGTTTTGGCAATACTTTGATTATTGGCTTTAATGAGATTATTTTTGAACCAAATTCACTGAAATGTAAAACAGACATAAAAATATATTCATGCATATAGAGTAACGGTTATACTACTATGACGCTACCATGTATACCAGCTCTCTTTATCAGATGCATAACTGGCAATACTTTCAAAACACTGTCACTCTGGGATTACTCATATTAAATCAACATTTTTACTCCCCACATTTAATTTTTTTAAATGTGAGTCTTTAAGATGATCTAAAGAGAAACTGAAATCACTGTGGCAGAAAAGACAGATCCAGTGTCAAAGACAACTTGTCCTCGTCTCATTTATACCAAGTTGGATGTATGGATAACACTGGCAACTCTGACACTCTTCCAGCTGATCTCAGTAACCATGAAGAGGCTTCACTTAAAGGTATTACTTAAAGTGGTGGAAAGACTTATACCATCCTGGACAGCCAAGAGGCCCCCAAGGCATTGTGCTGTTCCACATCTGCACTTCCATCAAATGAAAAATAGCTTTGTAATTTGAAATTGGTGCCAGAGATGAGTAAGTCCACTTGTAAGGCCCTAGCTCATTGCTCAGAAATTGGAAAACCTCCAAACTGAGTGACTGTTCTCCCTGATGTAATTAGCTTCTGCTCCAATAGTCTTCTACATTCAGAGATCCCTTTAAATAGACAGCTGATATGGACATCATCTTTGTCTCTGCCCAGAATAAAATCTGATCTGTTTCTCTGGCCAACAGAGTTTATCTGGAACCTCCTTGTTTGGATATGTACAACTTCACAGACATGTTGTCTGTCACCTGTACATTCTGGTTCTTTATTAAATGGGCAAAATGTTGAAATGCTAACATTACTGCCTTCAGTTCCGAGTAGTTTATACTACACTTTAAGTCCAGTCCAGTCCAGTCCATCTGCATTTCACTGTTCTCCCCCTCCCAAGAGGCTTGTGTCCACTGTTACTGTTATCACTTCTTGTGGAATAATAGAAACCCCTTGGGTTAGGTGCCCTCCTTGCATCTACCAGTTCAAATCTTCTTTTAATATCTTTAGAATCCTCACCAGATAATGGCAGTTGTGAGTTACTGACAACTGATGTGGGTTCAGAACATGCTGTAACATCCTCACATGCAGCCTTGCCCATGTGCTCAATTGAACTGCTGAGATTAGCAGTCCCATCACTCTTGCCAACTGCATCAGATCCATTGAATTCTTTGTCATCAAGGTCTGTAATTCTTTCCTGAAATTTTGTCTCCTCTCCTGTGATAGAAATAAGCAGCCTTTTCCTGTATCTATCTGAACACCTAGGTGTGTTAATATTTTTGTTGGTTCCAAATGGCTCTTTACCAAATTTATCATCAAACTATATATCTGAAGTGTCTATACTGTCTTTTCCAGATCCCCTTCTGTCATGAATCTGCACTCCACTTTCAACAGGATATTGTCCAAATATGGGAAGAATTGCATACCCTGTTCCCAAAGATGTGCCACCAGTGGTACTAATACCTTGGTGAACACCCTGGATGCTGATGCAAGACCAGAAGGAAGAGTCTGAAGCTGATGTGTTTGTTGGAATTCAACCTTAAATATTTTCTGCAGATTGGAGCCAAACAGATATACAAAAGTCTTTCTTCAAATCAATGGACACTGGCCAATCACTGGATCTTCAAATTGTCTTTGACAGCATGAAGTGTTTCTATCATGAACCTCTGGTATAAAACCAAGTTTAAATATTTGACAGCCAAGATGGGATGGTAATAGCTGTTGTTCCTGGGTACTGTGAACATAATCAAATATACCCTTTTGAATTTCTGAGTGTAAGACACTTCCTCTATGGCCTCAATCTGCAGAAGATATTCTCTCTCTTTCTGAATTATCTCTCTGTTTTCTGGATACCTCAGTACCAGCAAAGATAGATATCTCTGTTTTGGGACCTCTGCAAACAGAATTTTGTGCCTTTTGGTGACCACCCAATTGACCCAACAATCTGATGTTGTTTTTGACCACAGTGGCCCAGAATGCAGAAGTCTTCTTCCCACTAGAATACCTTGTCCATCAGTATTGTTGGTGACTTCTTCTACTGTTGGCTCACCGCTCTACTATTTTGTTGGAAATTTTGCCATTGTTTTCTTTTTGATCTATTCCCCTGTACTGAAGGCTCCTTCTCTCCAAACAGAAGCTAACCAGCGAAGGGCATATGAGCCAAATTTGTTTTTGACTTCTGATCAGCTTCCCTACGGACAAGCCAGATCGATGTCCTTGCCACTACAGTTGCCATTGTATTTTTCACATCCACTATAAATTGTGACAACTTCTATATTCTTCCTATTGCCTTAAACAGTTTGCATGCCCAAATCTTGAGTCTCCAAAATTTCCTGCAAACACAATACTGTGTGGAAGATTCATGTGTCTTCTTTAAGGCTGACTCACTTTTGATTACATCTAGAAGTCTCATTGCAGTGAGAGGAGCCCCCACTCTAAGTCTATTTATTCTTTAACCATGTTAGGCAAAGGAATTTCCATTCCTCAGGAATTGATTTTTCCATTGCATAAGCCATTCTACCCTTTTTCCTCTCCCACTGCTACTTTGCTCTTCCTCTTGACTACCCTCCAGTTCCAGAGCATGTAATTCACATTTCAACATGTGCTTGAAATTATCTATCGCACACAACCTCTTTGAAGCCAGTTTGCTTTGAACATCACTGTCTGAGTCTACTTTCCTGTCAGTATAAGTTTCAACATCTATCCCCTCCTTAGACACCTCAGAATTATCTCTGTGTCTGAACCAGTATTCTCTTTTTGTAAATACTTTGTTTTTGAGACACATTTATCTCCTACATCTCCTTTCTACATGTCATTTCGTCTTCCTTGCTGATTTTCTTATCTTTGTTTTGCTTAGGTTTATTTTTATTATTTGTAGGCTTTTTTGCTCCATCATATCACCTATTGAATTAATTGTACTGATGAGCTGGTGTCAATGTTGATTCCTCTCTTGACCCATTTTCTCTCATCCTTTTTATTTTTTTTCTGTCACCAGCAAGACATTAGTATTAGAATCCTCCCCTCTAATTTATTTTACTTTCCTGCACAATGTCTATTAATGAATGATTATATTTAAACCTAAGGTGCGGTTAAGGCTCTAAATATGCATGGCTGACTTGACAGAAATGTTAAAAACAGAAAATGAAGACAGTGGGAGTTAATGACATTAACTGGAAAAAAAAGTCTGGACTTGGAGACTCCTGCTACACATGCTGGTACCCAAGGAACCATCCAACTGTAGTGGATTGCTCTTCCATGCCATCCATACAATGTTTTGGCAACTTTTTTTTTAAGCAGGGTTGACAATACTCTTGTACTTATCACTGTGCTCAGTGAATAAACACTGTTAACACTGTAATTTTAGGATTTAGTAGTGGCTAGGAAACTCTGTGCAAGAACTGCAAAGCAAATACATGACACTGGAATATGTGGATTATGCTAAGCTTTTATTAAAACTTCATGAATATCTGAAAACTGTTAAAGCAAAATTAGAGAGGCTACTAACGACTGAAACCTTTTCATCAAAAATGAATACATGTGAATATCCTATTTGTAATCAGAATTTATATTAGGTTAATTGCTCCGTGGTAATAAACAAAAAAAACAAAACAAAACAAAGAATACACACATCTAGGATGTGGTCAGGATCCCAAGAGGTACTCAGATGCAGTATACTGAGCATGGCCTCTTCCACCAAGCAGATCAGTTCTAGAGTCCTATTTAATTCAGTCAAACAGTACATAAAAAGGAATAATCTGCCTCCAATAACTCTTGCTAGATAGTTTTGTTTTAGCATGAGAGTTCAAGCCTGGGAACAGATATGTGGAACACATTCTGCTGTTAGCAAACAGCTTACCCTATCGTAATAATTACTGGGATGGAGAATGGGTCATATTTGTATAGTTTCCTTTCCTTTAGTTAGTTCTTCTGTATATAATCTTGGGGAATTTACTCCTTACATTGCTAATTTACCTTACTCTGGGAGGGGGCTACACTCCAGCCCAGGGAAGATGTTATCAAGGTACAGAGATTCGGAGCATCTGAGTAGAACTTGTTGCTAGTAACCAAATTCTACCACTTGCTGTGACAGGATGCTGCAACCCATCAGCTAAGAGACTGTGATATTTTCATCTTCTGTTGACTACCTGTTGCATCATTTGCCACAAATAAAAACTCATCTTATATCAGTTACACGTACTGGTCCTGGAGAGGGCTGGAACTGCAGCAAGTATAATATGCTACTTATGTGAGGCATAATTTTTTTTTATCCCTTTGGTTGGCCTAATAAAAACATTATGCTAATATGATTTTTGAAACTAGGAAATTCTCCTCCCTTTTAAAAACGTAAATTGGCATGCTGTATGGACAAAGCTGGTAGTAAAATAATACATGCAAAACCTACTTTGGCACTGGTCTCATGCTTCTTTCTAAGCCAAATATTTTTATTTCATAGCTCCTTTGATTGGCAACTTGCAAGACAAGACATCCAATCACTGAACAACTCTTCTGTCAAGACTTTTTTTTATAAAAACAGTGTATTAACTGGATCACTCTCTCACCATAGCTACAAACTACAAGAGTTTGTTACAATAACTTCCAAGTATTTCTTTGTTCCAGGAGTATGTTACAAAACTCTTAGAACAGAGAAATATATCAAAGTTATTGTTTACATTATGATAACCTTAGAGTTACTGTCTATTTGCTCTTTCAAGTACAAAGCAATATCAAATTCTGTCCATTACCAACACTGACACCTCCACCTCCACAGTTTGACTGGTGATAGTGACTTCAGAGCATCTTACCTTAGCGCTCGCCTCAGTGTCTCTATACATGCCACTATGATCTTGGGATTCTTGTTGTCCAAGCCTTTGAGCAGCTCTTCTTGCACTATTTCTCCTTTCTCAATTTCAATGAACATAAGACATATGTCTATGCCTAGCTCCTTGGCTTTGGCTTTAGGCTGATTGAACACTTTATTTACAACTCCCGACACCACTTCTCCTGTTGTTCTTTAAATTAAAAAAAGAGAGAGAGAGAGAGGAGTGGCAATAACACTTCTATAACACATAGCAAAATTAACACTTGTCTTTCTTGGGGAAATCATTTTTTGGAATATAGAAGAATAATAACCTATTCCCCAAACTAGTTACAGCACAGATTTCCATCTACGTTTTGCAACACTTCCATTTGTTAAACAGCTCTAAGGCCATCCACAAAGCACTTGCTCCAAACAGTTACAAAAGCTTAAAACTGATTTGCACCTTCTTCTAAACACAGATCTTTAACCATCATTCTTTCCAATACTCCTTTACAAATTTTTGAAGCAAAGTGACACTACAAATCTGAAAATCCAACAGTATAAACTTATTAAACATTTATTCTAAGAATGAATGAAATTTTAGATCAGTTAGGGGAAAGCAGTTAAACACATTTGTTGGACTAGCCACTGAATACTATGTAATATAATAGTACAAATCAAACCTAATGATAGTTGGGAAGAAACACCACCCATGCTTTACTTGATTTTACTGATTAAAATTAGAGCAATACATTAATGATAATACTTAAATCTAGCTAGGATCAAGTGCAATACTGCAGTCATGACCAGGCTACAAAGAAGATACACAAGCACAACCATGCACAATGAAGGTGCAGTATCAGCACACAGAAGATTCCCGCAGCAACGTATTTCCCCTTATATACCCAAAACTAAATAAATAATTAAAAAAACAGTGCAGGTTGTCCATATTCCCAACCAGCATTCCTTGGATTAAATTGTACATTAGATATTTTTGGCTGTAATTTTCTATTCAACTTCAGAGAGAATGCAACTATCACAATTACACCTGCAACTATCACTTCTACAAGAGTTTAATTATAATGTACACAACTGTGCCATAGGCTTTCATTTCAATCTACATAACCATTTAGACTGGCACAGCAGCTCTCAAGACGTATCTGCATTCATTTTGAAAGGTACACATGAAAAACGTGATAGGAAAAGCCAGAACCACTGCATTGCTCTAGAAAAGCAGCCACAGCAGGTACAGAGGTTAATTCTTTTCCCCATCATGGACTGCACTCCACCATTCTGGACCAAAAGGGAAATCAGAAGGCATTACTACTTCCAGGGTTTAGCGGACCTTTTTTATGCTTCAGGGTGGATATTTTAAAGAACACCATTGCTCCTGGAGGCTTAATTTCTTTTTACATTATGGGTGGGAGGGGTAGGGAAGCATGGGAGCTCACAAAAAAGACTCAAGACACATATGCAGCTCACAAACCATACACTTATATTCCTACTCTAGAGCAATGTCTTATTTTAAGAGTCAAGAGATCATCTGTCTGTAGCCTGGACTGATGAAAGTGAAAGCCAACTGAAATGATCTTCTTTTTCAGGCTCATAAAAGGCAAGTCTTTACTCATGCCCTTTCAGTTGACAATCCAAATCTTGCTTAGAACTTTGGGTCTTATCTGGAAAATTAGAATATCAAAAATCCAGTTTTCCAAATAAGTCAGAGGCCCAGTTCAGGCACTGTTGTTGTGTGCCTTCAGGTTATCCTGACTTAAAGCTACCCTAAGGCAAAACTAGCATGGAGTTCTCTTGGCAGGATTTATTCAGAGGGTCTTTGCCTTTGCCTTCCTCTGAGGCTGAGAGGATATGATTTTCCCAAGGTCACCCAGGGGATTTCCATGGCTCAATGGAAATTTGAACTCTGGTCTCCAGAATCACAGTTCAATGCTCAAACCACTACACACTGGCTCTCTAGTTAAGACACAGCTAGAATTCAGACTTGTCAGGAATACCATCCAACCACTTATGTTTGGCTTCTTCTGACAGTGGGAACAGCTAAAGAAACCAGGACACCTCTGCCCATGGTTTGTTCAGAGCTTCAAAGTAATCTATTAAAATTTTATGGTACTAATTCATTAAAAAAATTGAAAACAAAAAATTCATCATTTAATTTTTAAATGACAACTTTGGTGAGTAAAGATCAACTCCTTACTTTTGAGGTAATTTGGAAAGGCACAGCTATTACGTGATTATTTTGATGTATAACAACAAAACATTTCTAATTTTTACTAAAATTACTAATATTCATGAATTAAATCTTCATTTACTATCAATATTAGATCATTAGTATCAACTGTAACACCACCAAGCTCTGGGTTTAGAACAACAATCTGATATTTAGAAGGTATCAGTGCTGGCAGCTTAAACAATAACAAAAGTAGAAATAAAATTCTGGAGCAAGGAGACAAACATAATATGCCAAAACTAGATTCTTCCAAGAGTAGTTTTTCAGTCTCACGAGGTCAAAAGTCAACCAATTATGCCTTCTATCTAGCATCATTTTATTTTATCTGAAAAACAGTGCAAAAGCTGGTAAAATCTCATCTTAGAAGAATAGTACTAAAGCACAACAAATGACTTACTTTCCTGCAACATGAGCATTTTCAACATAAGCAAGTGCTGCTTCCAATCCTTTCAGCTGAGCTACTGCATTAGAGTCTGTCACAAATTTCTTCACAAGTCCCAGATACTTGGACCACTCAGGACTCTTCTCATCATCTATCTTCTCAAACAACTTCAAAGCTTCTTCATACCCATTTAACCGGGCCTTCCACAACTAGAGACAGAACAGAAAGATATCATTTTGATTAAACTGAGCTTAAATGAACAAGATATTAATTTTCAGATAGTCAATTTTACCACTTTGTTCATACAAGTAAACAAAACTAAGTGTTTTTTTCAAAGCAACTCACAGAAACATAAACTGCTCTCTGCACTGCCAGTCTCCATGGAATGTTGAAGTATAAGTAATTTATTAGTTACAACATTAAGATAGAATGAGGTTATTTATCTGTAGCCTAAAGAACACTTTTCAAATAAGTGCTCAAACTAGCCTTCAGTTAGTTGGCCTGAGGTGCAGCCATAGTACAGCAAAAGAAATCAGTGAGCAAATGGGCATCTCATAACAGAATTCACATTCAACAATATCACTGATCTCATATAGTTACACAAGATGACTAGAGGGCATATGAAGTCATGTTCACGTTAATGAACATGTTCAACTTCTATAGCGATAAGCTAATTGAAATTTAAAATATCTGAGATTAAGAAACTATCCAGAAAATATAAAGTCAGATCTTATCCAAAGACAAATCCCAGGTGCTTCGTAAAAAAGACTATAACATTTTGGAGGTCAGAAATCAGTATGAATAGTAATTTCAGTCATGAACAAGATCATGCATTTAAACTGAAATGTTCAACTTCTGCTCCAAGAATTGGGTCAGAAAGAACACCAGAATCACAAATATTTTCCAGGCAAGAGAAAGAATAATGAATCCAGGAGCTACAACTTTGAATATTATAAATGACACACAATGATAGTTTCAGTAGTCTGTCAAGGATTCATTCAAGAATCAAGGACTTTGGGAAGACAAATTTTATTGATTGTTTGACTGATTGGATTTATGCCCTGCTTTTCACCTGAGAGGGGATAGAAAATATCATGGGTCAAATCTCTAAAACGTAAAAATATAAATGTAAAAAAAGATTCCATTTGTTGGACTAATCTGTGTTAAAGTATGTGAAGACAAAACAGAAAATATGGTTATATGTTTGCTGCCCTTACACAGAGAGCTTCACAGTATTTCCTTTCATGGATATTCTAAGTGGTTTCTTTCACTAGCCTTTATGGTTGAATAGGCTGGCTGGAGAAGTTCCCTTACAAAAGTAGCAGCAGTGATCTTTCTGGTTATTATGTCATATATCTTCTGTGAGTTGAATTAGCCAGGTAAAAACTTTATTTCAAGCATACGTAAGCAGAAATAATGGTACAAAACAGAGATCCATAAATCCAAAAGGTCACTAGAATGTTTAACGAAGACCATTGAACACTATTGAGATATGTGCTCCTCCTGAAATGGGAAGCACTATCCAAATAAGAAAAAAATGAACAATATTGCAGAAAAGAAATACAAGTAGTACTGATGTTGAGCAGTACTAAGACCAATAATTTTAAAAAGTTTTCAAGTACATAAAAAAATCAGAAAACCGCGTACAGAGGAGGGAAGACACTGGATGGTGGGGTTAAAGAAGATTAGAAAAGGAAAACAAAATTGCAGAAAAACAATGCGATCTTTGTATCTGTCTTTACTGGAGAAGATCCAGGGAAGATAATCAACACCAGAACTAATATTTTCAACAGGGTATCCTGCAGGTCCATCTAGGAACTCTCGAACAACTCAAATGTAAAACTGCTGAACTTCCAGCAAATATCTTAGATAGCCCTAAGACTGACCTCTGTACCAGAGGACTAGAAAGCAGCCAACACAACAGTAATTTCTAAGAAGCAATCCAGAGATTTACAAACCACTTAGTTTAACATATGTTCAACACAAATTGATGGACTAACACATTGTCTGAAATAATGGTGTAATTTTGAGACATGACAAAGAGACCAAAAGAGATAATGTGGATGTGCAGGCCCTAAAAGAATTTGGGTTCACAACATCATGACAACTAAAGATCATAACTGATTTCACCAACAAATTCGACACTGAAATCACAGTGCAAGTTAAAAGGCAGCAGATCCTAAACTATTACATTTCTGAACAATGAGTAGCTGTGTTGACTGAGCAAAAGAGTTCAAGCCTCACAGTCTTCTGTGTTTTTTTCTAGGAGATTTAAAAGGTGGATTGTAACAAGTGAAGAGCAGAGTGATGCAATATGAAAATAAATGGAAGCAGCAGTACTGTCACCTTCCATGAGAAGACAAGATCAATAACATTTCAGAGACTATCTTGCCTTTTCAAAATTTCCGACTGGGTTATCTAGTTGTAATTGAAGGCTGAATGCATTTGGAGGAAGCATAAGTGATCAACTAGAAGAATGGAATGAGAGACTGGAAAAAAATTGGGATATGGAAAAAAGACCTGAAACAAATGCTGAAAAGTTTTATGTTCTGTTATTGAGTTGTGGTGCGTGCATGCGTGTGTGTGTGCGTTTAAGGACTGCGAGTAGCCCTGAGCACAAAAATGCAACACAAAGGGAAATTATATATATAAAAAAGAATCAAATACCAAATGATAGAGGGAAACATGCCAGAGAAAACACAGAGGCCAGACAGCTGAGTATGAAAAATCATTTATGGCTTAAAGGGTTTTTTTTTCATATAATGGCTTATTGAAATAAAATTTCTGACTCTGACAATTCTTACAAATCTCCACTATATGGTCCTTCCTATGCCACTACATAGAAAAAGAGATTATGCTCTTGTCAGGGTCAAATCATGTAACAAAGACTACGCAAACGAAAACATTAAAAGGTATTTGGTGAAAACTATCTAAAGAAAAATAAATATATTACACAACACCACAATAAAAGAAGCTCCTGTCTGTTGTAAACCCCTGTAGAGAAAGAAATGCATTGAGGGAAACAGACAGTGTTCCTAGTCATCCAGATTCATCTCAAAGGCATCTACTCATATGTAGGATAGTATATACCAAGAACTTATTGTATTCTTAACAGATCATTGGAAACATGTTAGATCATAGTGTAACCACTACCATTATGACTATATGAGGGAGGTGCACTTTTAAATTTGTGAAAATCAAGCTGAGTTGCTGAGGTGTTTGACAACATTCATGAAACTAGTAACTATGAGAATATTATCTTATTTCATAAAGAAAAGCCAGACAGGGAAATGTCACTTCTTAAGACACAATCTTACCTTGTGTTCACATTTCTGATCAATGGGCAGTTTCAGCCACTCACTATCATCCCCCATGATGCTTTAACTTCTTGTACTTTTTCACAGTAATTCCTAGGGAAGACAAAACAAGTTGAATTAACAGTTTTCCCAAACATGAGAAGTTGAACTCAACTGCCAGATAATTATAGGGTCTGACTGAAACTGCAGCATTAAAAAAACCACCAACCATAAAAAGAAAGCAGTAGACAATTTTAGATATGGCTCTGCATACACCACATATTTGGATTCTCCACAGTCCAAGTCCAAATTCTACACTCAAACATTTTCAAATGTGCACATCATACTGCCTGAAACAGTTTTTCCCCCCCTCTGCATTTTTGGTATTCTTTGGAGGAAAAACCAGGAATAACTGAGGAAAATGAGATGGGGCAAGTATTAGTAATGACAAAAAGACAAATACTAAATAAATACTAATACTAAATAAATATAAATACTAAGAAGAACAAGACTACTCCATTATGTATTTAAAAAAGCATAGAAAAAGCCAACAGGTCATGTCAATAAGTCACACCTCCATATTATATGACCACCTAATGTGGATGGAACTGGAGCCAGACTGTGGCAGGGATTTTGTATTTGCATATTTAAAAGGATCCAAGGATGAAGGGAGCAGACAGAATTAATCTTAAGAGTGATTGCAATATGCAAATATGGATGCAATATTCAAATACAAGGAGCTAGAAACTAAATTATTAGAAGTTCTTTCTTACTTTGAATATTATACACCTATTATATAAAAAAATCTTCTCTATAAATTCTCTAGCTCTTCTCTGGCACTATCAATTTAAGTAAACAAGACCAAATGCATGAAGTACTAGACTCTACAGGGACATAATAGGCTGACATTATCAGTAGGGAAATTCATGCTGGGTCTACTTCAGTCTTTTCAATGGCCAAAAGCCAAGTTTACCTTCACCAAAAACACAAAAACCTCACTTTGTGGAAATACCCTAGTATGTCACCACAAAGTACTTACAAAAAACACAACAGAAGGACAAAGTGGGGCTTTCAACTACTGGTCTGAATCCTACTGGTGATCTCAACCAGAGTAAATCAGTAGGATTTACACAAGTGTTGACACATCATTCAACAATAGATTCTACAGGTCTAGCAAAAGGCTATAGATTACATAATTTGCCAGCCTATTTTAGAGGTAACAGAGTAGCAGTAATTCCCCATCAGAAGTGTTTAGAAGAAACAGCAAATGTGTTTATCATCATCAAGAAACAGTTATCTGAAACATTCCCAGCTCATGGCATTTCTATAGAACAGTTTTGAATGCAATGGTCTGCTACATTCAGAACCATTTTCAGTTACTTCTTTAACTGTACTTTACTTTGTCTACCCTGCAAATTCTTTATCCATAGGGTTGCCATAAGTCAAAATCAATGTGATGGCAGTTAACAACAAATGCTTTCTGCCTCACTCATGTTTTTTTCCTTCATCTGGTAGTATAAACAAGCTTCCTTCTCCATGCTGCCTCAACTCTGTGCTGTGACAATATGGGCTTCATGCCAAATCAATTCTGGGATGCAGCAACTGCACAAACAAAAGTGCAACAAACAAAAGTGCTGCTGTAAGTGGTTCAGGACAACAAATCTACACTGTCTTAGATTAAGAAGCTCTATTATTCATGGTTACTTTTAGAGTTAAAAAAATACAAATATGATAATAATCCACTGATGCTTAAAAATTACACTTTATGTGCTCCTGGCAGTAAAATAAGATCTGACCTGAACTTTGGCAAACTGTGTCTCAAATATGAAAAGGATGAGAGCAGGAGAAAGAAAATGTGGATGTGGTGCCTGCCAAGCCTTGCATGATTTCATTCTAAAGCGGTGCCAGTTAGGGTGAAGATAATTTATTTTGCTCTCTGAGTGAACAATCTATGAAGAAAAGCCAGCAATGAAAGGATTTTCTTCAGCTGTGGCCTGAGTTTGTCTACATGTTTCTTTGAAATTATATTAAAATGTAAGTACTTTACTCTGTTACATTAGCTTCTCTCATTCTTTTGTGCCATGTATCTTACCACAGCTCTGTTTTCAAACCTGAATGTTCTTAAGATTAGATGATTCAAACAGTTTTTAAGAAGACTGAGGGGATCAACTAGTAACTTTTATGAGCTTGCTTGCACAACCACTATACACTTCCCTGCAAGAAACCTCTTCTAAAACCTGGATGTTCTTAACCCTTAACCAAATAAAAGGCTAGGAAGAAAGAGATAATGAGATCAGTTCATAATGATCACACAGATCTCAGTGATCATACTGGCCTTTTTTTAAAAAAAAAAATCCTGTTCAAATATTTATTGGTTGTTCTCAAACAAGACTGGAGATCCAAGCCACAGAATAAATACAAGGGCAGTTCAAGCAACAGGAATTGTTCTCCTTGTTGTTTTGCTGTCAAATCGGCTTTGACTTATAGCAGCCCTATAAATAAGGGACTTCCAAGAGCTCCAGTCATCAACAGCTCTGCTACAGCCTTGCCAACTCAGAGCTGTGGCTTCCTTTATTGAACTAATTCATCTATAATATAATCTCCTTTTCTTACAAGCATCATAATCTTTTCCAATGAGTCTTGTTGCCTTATGACATGCCCAAAATATGATATCCTCAACATCTAATAATTTCAACAATGTTACACCATTATATGTGAAATATATGTTTCTATTAAATGTTTCTTTGTTCCCTAAAGAGAAAAATAGACTTAAAAAGAAACACTGATGTCATTAATTTAAACCATTTCCTGTGGCCAGTTATAAAAATAGGGCAAGCTGGAAAATCCATTGTCAGCTATGCATGCACACAAAATTATTTAATGTATTTACTGAAGCCATGTTAGACAGGCATTGCCTTATACAATGTTACGATGAGCACTGATTTGAGCACCATCAAATTATTTCACAGCAGTAGCTCCTACATCTCCAGTGTTCCCTACATGTTTCAGTCACTAATGAACTACTGCACAAAACAAGTCAGAGATATCCTAAATGAAACTGTTGCATTATGGCATGCTGCCAAGGAAGACACAGCAGCACAGTACGTAAAACCCAGAATGTGCAGGGAAAGGCAAGAAGATACTAGCAATGGCAACCAAATCTGGGGAGAAGGAAGAATTAATTCCTAAAATTAGGAACCAATTACATGAATGGCTAAAAGACATTTAAAATTTAAAAAACTAGCAATATCTTTAATACATTACAACATTGCACCCACACAATGAAAAGCATTACAATATCACAAGTAAAAACAACTAAAATCAGAAGCAAGACAGGTAACAAATAATTTTATGTGGAAGACAGATAAAAAGACAGAGGCAGAATCAGAATTTAAATTTTTAAAATGTTTCTGTAGAAGAAAACTGGGAATACAAAAGGTTTTGTCATACAGTGGAACTTTATGGAAGTTCCATAAAGAGAAAAGTTCTTTCCTTTGAGGGAATCTGCAAAGCCTGGCCCACCCTCCCTCTTTGTAATCCCAGTCAATATTGCAGCGATATGTGGAACATCCTAGAGAGCTGCTAATGATAACATTAATAAGTGAACAAAGTCTTATAGAAGAAGGCTGTCCTTCACATAGCATCATTTACTTAATAATGGGATAGAAGTGTCTAATTTCTGTTAACACTACATGAGCTACCAGAATAATCTCTTGCATGGGAAAAAATAACTATTTCCATGTGTAATACTCATTCAAAACATATTATAACACCAGTTTTGAAGCAGTATTAACATTTTAATTGCCAACTTTGCTTCACAAGTCTGCTCTCATTATCAATTACTAAAACAGAATAAAAGAGACTGCAATATACAGTACGTTCCCCATATCTGCAAGGGATACACTACCAGACTTAACATGCATGGTAAAAAACCCCACAGATAATACCAAACACTATATTTTGACACCCCTCCCCAGGCCAGGTGAGGCTGTGAGGTAGAGCTCCTCCTTCCTTTTTGGTAGGGCTTGGTGAGCAGCCCCCACCCTGGGAGCCAAATCAATTGGGAGGCCTGGCTGCTCAGAGCTATATGTCTCTCTCAGTCCAGAAAATAGTGTCTGTCTCCTTCCTCAGCAAGAGAGGAGTGTGGTTTCATGGAGCTGGTCTCTTTCTTCAGCCAAGAGAAGCGCTAGGGAACCATGCTGGGCTTCCTGGGCCTCTCTTAGCTCAGGAAGGAATGTCCCTCTCCTTCCTTAGCCAAGAGAGGCACAGATCGTGGGTAAACGAAACTCTGGATATTTGTCATGTGGTAATGGGAGATCCACTCTATTGTTATTGATATTCAGCACCTAAATAACATTTACCAAGAACAACATAAGCTATATTGAGTTATTTTACATCTGCATCTTTTCTAATAGTATCAAATGGCACTACCACCCTTATCATTCCTTTCCTCTTAGTATATTTTTATGATAAAATAAGAATATTAAGAAAAAAATATCCATTAACAGTAGACTACAGGCACTAACATGTATTAAACTAGGAATTTCTTAGAGTCACTTCTTGGAAGGTCAAGAATGCTATTGCTATATTTGACAAACAGTCACAGAAATGCAGGATCGTCTGCTTCAGCAGTTTTTCATTTACAAATCCAGTCTTCAGACAGTTTTGTGCTGGATAGTCCTCCTTGCAGGCTGCTAAAACCAAGAAGAAGGAAGAGGAGGAGGAGGAGGCAGTAGCGCCAAGAGTAACAAGAACATCAGGAACTTCCAAGAATTCCAAGCTCTAAGAACCAGCCACAGAAGTGCCCTACATGACACGCTGTTGTAATTACGAAAAAAATGCTGTCAGTCTTTAACATATAGGCTCATATGTTATTTGCAACACACTGTTCTTTAATTCATGTCTCAAAATAGGAATGGGGCAATTCCCTCGTATGCTAATCTGAAGTTGTACTCCTGTCTTCTAAGGCCCACGCCTCCAGATTATTGCATATGCCCCAGTGTAAAACTTCACAGCAGTCACAAAACAAAAACTGAAGTGTTTTTTTTAAAATCAGTGGTCTAGTAGTATTCCAACAATAAAAAAGAGCAATCTCTACCTCCAACTTAACTCTGTACCTGTTCTCTCAAAGTCTTTTGACTGCTTTGTTGAGAGGGAAACTTAGGACATCTTCAAGATTTATGCGAATCTACAAACATATGGATGGAAAAGAACAGACAGGGAAAGGAGAACTGCTTTACCCACTGTCTTAGTACTATGTCCAACTGTCCAGGGGCTGCATGAATACGCCGCTGCATTATGCCTAACAAGATGTCTCCAGCCATATACTACCAGAGTGCCGCTGGATGGGCAGACCTTCCTGTTCTTGCAACATAGTAGAATCATAGAGCTCGCAGAGATCACAGGGGCCATCCAGTTCAACCCCAGCTATGCAGGAACACACATCAAAGCATTAACAACAGATGGCCATCCAGCCTCTGTTTAAAAACCTCCAAAGGAGGAGACTCCACCACACTTTGAGGCAGCATATTTCACTGCCAGACAGTTCTGACCATCAGGAAATTCTTCCTGAGGTTTAGGTGGAATCTCTTTTCCTGTAGTTTGAATCCACTGCTCCTTGTCCTAGTTTCTGGAGCAGTGGAAAACAAGCCCGTTCCCTCTTTGATATGACATCTTTTCAAATATTCAAACATAGCTATCACGTCCCCTCTTAACCTTCTCTTCTGCAGACTAAACATATCCAGCTCCCTAAGACACTCATCATAGGGTAGGGCTTCCAAACCCTTTATCATTTCGGTAGCCCTCCTCTGGACAGGCCCCTTTCCTTTCCACTTTCTGGTGAACCTAATTGCACAGTCCTCTTGAAAGCTGGTTATGTTACAACCTTGCCAACAACTGTCTAGTATCACTTCTTCCAGTCAGGAACAGAAAGATCACATGACAACACTGATGGGCAGCACTTGCTGGTCTGATGCCCAACCCTCCCCGTTCAGATTTGTTGCTGGGTGTCTTCAAGTCCTTTCTGACTTACAGTAACCCTAATATGAGTTTTTCTTGGCAGAATTTGTTCAGAAGGGGTTTGCCCTTGCCCTCCTCTATCGCTAAAAGAAAATGATTTGCCCACAGCTGAGTCAGGATTTGAACCCTGGCCTTCCAGTGCCATAGTTCAACACTCAAACGGTGACATCATGCTGGCTCTCATATTTCTAAAATACAAGTAGAAAAAGCAGGCATATATAATAATTTTATTGTGCTAGAAAGTCGACATTTTAGGCACAGTTCAGTCAAACAGAGCAGAACTTACAAGCGATAACACAAACAGGACACTGCCCCGATCTAAAACAAACAATAGCTCAATTACCAAATCATAGTTTGGAACTAATATTAGCACCAGCTGTCACTCACACAATTTGGATGCCATCAGAAACGATGGAAAGGAAGAGAAAATCCACAATGCAAGAGGAAAGCTATGAAGCTGCAGCAGATGTGTTTAGTGGGATACGACTATCTCAAGTGGGAGAAACAACAATGGAGCAAGAGGGAGAGAGGGGAGTAGTAAGAGATGAGATGTGTGAAACTGCAGTTGCACATACTACTTAGCTGATGGCTACATCTGAAATACTATTTTGGATCACTGCCACTGTTGTTATTACTCACCAAGTTACTATTGTTCTGCTGCAATCCAAAAGAAACTAGGCACAAGATTTCATTTAGAAGCAAAACTTTGGATGAATTTTTAATGAAGCTTTCTATGCCAACTCTGCAGCTACCCAATATTTGCAAGATGAAAAAGCAGCTGAGATTTGCCCCACCCCTTCAAGTCTGTTCTGTTTCTGTGTAGAGTATACACATACCTCACTTTATACTTCATCACTCTGTGAGGTCGGTTAGGAAAAAAAACATGCTCTGCTCCCTCCAGCAAGCATATGCGATGAGCAAAGAGATGAAGTTTGTTAAGCCTCCTCTCTCCAGTGGATCCTACTATTCTTCAGTGATAGAAACTCTAGCTGTCTCCCAAAGTTTCAAGCACCAAACCACCTCAAGTAACAATTTTTGAAAAAAGCTGTTTTGAAAAAACAAATGAAAAAGCGTTTCTAATTTTAGTATTGTATAATGTATTGGGTGTTGGGTTGGGTGTTATTGAAAATATTTGGAATTTGCTTCTGAAATAAGCAAGCATAATGAAGAGGAGGGAACTGTGGTTCTCCATATGTTTTTGGCTAACTGTCGTCAGCTGAGGCCAACATAGACAGTGGTGAAGAATTACAGGAGTTGAAATCTCAAAACATCTAGAGGGCTATAGTTGTCCATTTCTGATTTATAGGATCACACTGTAATGCTAAAAGAAATAATAGACTCTAGTGGACTCTACCCAATTTATATCAGCATTTACACTAATGTTGACATGGGAGGATAGAGGTCATGTTCTGGATAAAAAAAAGGTTCTTACATCTTTTCTGTTTATGGCATTACAAAGCCATATATTAAAGGCAATATTTAAGTATTTTTTACATAAAACAAAGCAAAGATATCAGGCCTAGAAAGCAAGCATTTTATGCAGGATTTGAAAATCCTGAAATAAGGCCAATATTACTGTGAATGTTCAGAGTACACCAAAATGGGAAGGCATTTTTGTTGGAACAGTTCTCCACAACCTGAGAAGATCCTGTAGCCTTTTATCTAGTTTATTCTAAGGCAATACAGAAAACTCCCAGGAAATGCTTTGAATCTTTCTCAAATTATAAAGAATGTGCTGAAAGAAATTACAAGAATGCCCCTTAGGAGCAATGGGAGTTCTCTGAAGGTCTACTGTCACTCCAGCCTTTGACTGGTGTTGTACCAACAAGGTGGTTACTACACATAGATACATATACACATAGACCTCTAAGTTATCTTTCAAAATACACAATTATCTTCCAGACGATAAAAACGAAGAATCAAGATTTGAAATACCAAAATAAAGAACAGGACCCATTTCCTTCTTTCACTATTCCTGTGACCCATATCACTCTCTCCACCCATCCACTCCAATTCTTTGTTTTGTTTGCACCTACCCTAGTTTGCAGACTGAGCCGAGACGTGTGAACTGACAGTCGCGCCTCCCATTATTCCCTATGGCCGTTCAGAGAACTCGCCCTGCCCTCAGTGGGCATTCTTGCCAACGTCCATCTCCAACTAAAACCTTTTATCTCGGCTCCCCTTACTCGTCCCTACCTACCGCGTGCCTAGTCCCGGACGGCGCCCGTAACAACGTCTCCCTTCCCCTGCGACAGGAAGAAACGCAGAGGTCTCGGAAGGCGCGGTTTCCCGCCCTACGCCCAACGGGGCCCCATCCTCCCGACTGCTGCACCTCGCTCCCCTCTCCTGGCGACGACCGCCACCCGGGCCGACAGCCGCTGCCCGGTACTCCTCGCCCCTTCCACTCGGGAGCCAACCGCGGCGGAGCGGCAGGCCTCTCCCTCCAAAGCAGCAGGCATTGTTTATATCAACCGCCCACCCGCGCCGGCCTTAATTCTGGCTTTTTAGGCCTCGGCAGCCCCGTCCCCGCCCCGCCCCGCGGCGGGAGAGCGCCCCCTTCGACAGGTCAGGCTAGGCCAGAGCCGTCTTTACCTCAGAAACGGCGGCCCGGTTTAGCGGGCGGCTGCATCTCCAACCGCCCGGCAGCGAAACAGGCACCTCCTCCAAAGGCGGGGCGCGGCGCGGCGCGGCGCAGCCAGCGACATCAGCCTCCGCCTCCCGCCGCACCTGAGCGCCAGGCCTTCCCCCGGCCATGTGACGAACAAAGGCAGGGCTCCCCGCCCTGGACCGACCATGCGCGCACTCCACCCCTTTCAGCGGCCGGATCAGGGGCACGGTGTGGGGCCCACCCACGCTTCCAGAGCGACAGAGCAATGACTGCCCGCTTCCCCAGGCCCAGCTGCCTATTAGCTCTCGCGCCTGACTGTCCGGTCCGTTGCTCCCACAACATCCTCCTTGCGAACAGGCTGTTCGACTTAGAACCGCATGAGGCCTGGCCAGGGGAGTCGGCGCCTCCTGACTTCTCAGCGAGGCCTTTCCTGTCTGAGCTACTGCAAGGTACCCAGAGCCGAGTCCGTGAAGCCGGAAGGCTTTCGCCGTGAAGTCAGTTCTCACAACCACTGGGCGACGCTGCTCCCACTGATCTGCCAAGGGAAACGCCTGTACAAGGGATCCTGTTTTTTTCTTATTCACAGAAAAAGATTGGGCCGAAACAAAGTGACACAGAAAGTTGCCTTATGGTGAGGCAGAACGGTAGGTAGTCCATCTAACTCAGCAGCTATTCGGGGTTTCTTTTCCACTGGAGATGCTCTGGACTGAACCTGGAAAAATGTATGCAACGCACGTGTTCTGCCACTGAGCTTTGGCCCCTTGCAGAAAGACTAGGGACAAAGCAATTACTACCTCTCCATCTAATTCCAATAAACATTCTGAAAAGATACTGCACTGTTCGGTCTCTAAGTCAGAATTGTAACAATGCAAAGTTAGTTTCTCCTGTTGAAATTAACTCTGCCATCCATTCAGCTTGCCAGTTGTCACACCTCAGGGTTACCAATTACGCCTCAGTTATCAAGCTCTTGGAATTTCATCTTGCTCTAAATTTAGTTATGCTCTAAAACTCTAAGTGAACAAAAACTTGCAACACTTCTCCTTGACATGTGATATAAACAATGTGCAAACCTGGATTTCCCTTTACAAATTCTTTAACTTCACAGAAACATACAAGACTAACAAGATTCTACTAAAACATACCCAGCATAATAGACACCAGCATAACACACTAGCATAATAGAACAAGGATCGCAACAGCAATAATTGTGTAAATGTCTAATTTCATAGTTTCATACAGAGCTTAATTACTGGGCAAACACTTGAACAAATTTTATCTTTTAAGGCCAAGAAGGATGCAGTATTCTATAGAGGTTGGGTTCTGGTTGCTGTGTGCCTTCACATCGTTTCTGGCT
Organism: Iguana delicatissima; assembly: GCA_948472985.1. NCBI lineage: Eukaryota > Metazoa > Chordata > Lepidosauria > Squamata > Iguanidae > Iguana > Iguana delicatissima. The sequence goes on from CAOKZL010000596.1 coordinate 76,433, forward strand.
TATGGCAACCCTAAGGTGAAACTATCATGGGTTTTCTGGGGCTGCAAATGTGTGATGCCCTAAGGTCACCCAGTGGGTTTCCATGGCCAAGTGGAAACTGAGCCCTGGTCTCCAAGGTCACAATCTAACCCTTAAACCACTATACCATGCTGACTCTAAAGTGTGTGGTACCTTGATTTTATTTTCCACACACGCACAAAGTGGAAAAATAAGGATCACACACTAACAGATCTCACTAGTCGTTATCCATGTTTCTAACATTCAAATCAAGTTCTCTGTACCTATAAAACATTTTAGGAAATTATCAATAAAGTTAATGAATAAAGCAGTATCAAACAAGTTGAAGGCACCACAACTCTGCAAAGGCAAGGGCAAAGCAATTCACAATTAGTCTTTATTCATTTTGCTGAATTTCTTTGGATGAACATTTCAACTTTATAATACAGCATCAATCCCATTGAATTTATTCTAAGGTGTGTGTATAGGAAGGGGGGAGGATGAGGCCTGAGCCAGACTCCCACTCTACCACCATGCAGGGCACATGACATGAAGGGACACAACCACAATGCTTGATATCCCAGAGGTGACCACATAATTGACACCATAGTTCATGTAGCAGCTAGGACTTGTCATTGCTCTGTCCTCATCTTTCCGTGGGTGAAGGTGAGAAGAGAAGCAAAGCTGGGTATGTATCCAATCACTGGCTGCAGGAATATTTCTGGGGCTGGGAAGTTTTGCTTGTCCCATACTTTCCTCTACTAGTGGAAAGTTGGTGCAGCCAGCCCAAAGATCCGAGCACTAGCTGCACAAGCATTTCTGCAGCTGGTGCTCAGATCTAGGAAGCTTTGCTCACTCTGTTCATTTCTTCAAGAAGAACAACACTGGTTGACAAAAGTCCTGGCTTTTACTTTTCTGAGACTGGTGGCTTTCCCAATTAGGAGCATGAACTGTTACCTCCAGTTTTTCAGTGGAGATCACTAAAAGATTCTACCCCTTCTTCCTGCTTTCTTTCTGACTGGGATGGTGAATGAGAAGGGGGAGAATCTTCAGGAAAAGAGTTTGAGGAGGACTACCTACAGGTCAAATCCCCTTTTCTCCATATCCACAGATTCAACCAACTACAGCTCAAAAATATTTCAAACAAATTCCAAAAAGCAAACCTTTGAGTTATTCACCATTTTATATAAGGGACACCATTTTGCTATACCACTTTATATAATAGAACTTGAACATCTATGGGTTTGGGTATCAATGGGAGATCCTGGAACCAAATTCCAGTGGATTCTGGAGGGCCACTGTATAGGATTGAGGTTCAAGTGCCTTCATAAATAACATTATATGCACTGTAATCGCTTTGGGGAAAACGGACACATCATTTAGAGTTCTTATCACTATTATAGCACAATTAACAACACTAACAGCAAGCAATCAAAACAGTCACAATATTCTTAAACAGAACGAGAAAACACAGTTCATTTGACTTTTGTGCATGGGAAACTACAGAGCAAGTGAGCAGGGTTAATATGAAGGCTACACACAGTAAACAGAATAAACACAGTAAACAAAGAACTGTGACCTGATTTTACACTGAGGCAATAGAATATTCCAGCACATTTTTATGAAGTTTTTGCTTCATACAGTGTATCAAAAGCTTCCACACTGTATTTTCAAGCTGTCATTAAAGTACAACCAGATTCAGACAAAACACTTTCAGACAGTAATTGGGAGCCTAATCATAATAACTAGAAAGCTAAGAGTATATTTTTAGAAAGTTAAAAAAAATGCCTCAGTTCCAGATTGACAAAACTCCTCCTGAGCGCAATTATTCTTAAATGATGGATGAGAAACCAATCCTAGATTGCAGGAAACCTGCAGAATTATTACCAAGCGCTGCAAAGAAGCTGTTGTAAGTACGGCCAGCAGCTCTCTCCCAGGGTCTACAATTTATTAATTTATCACATCAAATTGATATCTCCACATGGCTAATATTAGAAATCATTCCATGTGTCTGACAGGGTCACTGAAAGTGCACACAGGCAGGAAGTTAAAACTTTGGTCAAGCCAAGGTGACTCAGACTAAATCTGTCACGTGGGCCAGGGATTCCTGGAAGACATTCTGGCCACCAAACAGACAAAAGGGCCCTTTTGCACTGATATGGCAGTTCAATAGAATCACAATCACCCTGCTGAATGTAGGCAATTTCACTCTACCTGGGCCTTTTGTCTCATTTGGGCAGTATCATTCACAAAGGACTGAGAAAACATTCAGCCGAAGATGTTGGTCATTGAAGGTCTTTGATCTAGCCTCCTGTACTATTGTTCTCCCAGGGAGAGAACTAGCCCTCCAGGTATATTTTTTCTATAAAAACCCCATGTTTTTATCTCTTCGTGGGTTCATTCACATTTTCCTCCTGAATCCCTGTCAGTTTGTCTTGCCTCACCCCCCCTCCCCCATTTTGAGTTTCATCGCTTTGAATCTCCAGTTTTTCAACATTGGCTCCCTTGGGCATTAAATCAAGGTAAAGTATTGCCTCTGAACACCCCAAACAAAATCCCTATCAATTTTCCTTACTTTCTTTTTCTTTAGCTCTTGAATGAATGTGTGAGGGTGTTTGTTGTTGTCTGCTTTAATTACTGAGGGTTTAATAAAATCTTTAAACTGAACAACCTGCCTAGTTCTTGGCGTGGTCTGACTCTGTAAAATCTGGGTTACAAGGTCCTGCAAAGTTACTCTGCCTCTCGAATAGCTAAAACAGTGCTCTGAGCTGATTTTCCCCACAATTTTGACAGATTTTGGGAATCCCTTAAGGGAGCCCCCTAGCAAGCAGGGTAACACTGTTGTTAAAAATAATGCAACCTATGCCTGCAGTAGCTATACCCAATTAAAATGTCAAAGACAGACATTTTGAAATTGCAGCATATTCTAGATAGCGTTAAGCAACAAGTAGGTTCTGAAATTATAGCACTATTATGTTCTATGAACTTTCCTAGTTCTGAAATAAAGAGCACTTAGCAACCATAATGGAAGCAGCTTTCAGATCATGGCAGGTACCAAGGGAAAAGGCCTAAACAGAAATTATGTTTCAGTAGTTACCCTCTCAGTAAGATATTACCAATCTTTTGGAGATTTCAAGACATCAATATTAACATTTCAAGACATCAATATTAACGTTTCAAGACATCAATATTAAATATTTACATGCCAGGATAGCTAATATTTTTCCAGGCCCCTTGGGACAAAGCGACTGTTGCCACTTGAAAATAATTCTTACTTTACAAAAAGTCAAGAGTGAAGTCAAATTAATATCTTTCAGTGTATTTGAGGAACACTTTCAGATATCTCATATTCTCAATAACTTTAGAAGCTCAAATTCTCTCTTGTAATAAGCAACCTTTATTTAAAAAGGGTAGGGGTGACCTTCTCAGAGGCCTATGGTTGATCACTATGGGAAAGACAATGCTAAATTAGATGGCCCTTTGGCCTGTAGCACTTTTTATATGGTGCACAACCTAGCTATCTGCTGTCATACAGCTGTTAGTGAAAGAGAATGGCTGGAATAGACTACACTAGTGATTGGAAATTTGGGATCCTGAGCTGACCCCTTATGACTAGAGAGACACAGAGAATGAGCTTTTAAGAAGAAACACTCAGGTTCTGCATTTAAGGCCCACTGGAGACAAAGAAAGGAACCTTCCTAGAAAAGATCTCAACAGTTTCTACTGAACTCTATACCTGAGCCAGTTTTGTTTCAGGGTTTGGCAGAGGAGGGTCCTCATTGTCTAGAGAAAAAAGGAACCTGAGCAACAGTAGGAAAACATGACAGTAGCTGAAACATTCCTAGCTACCAGACCAAGCAACTGGTAATAGCAACTAGAAATAGCAGCTACCACTGCTTGGTCTTTGAATCTCCCTTTCTTGGTATGAGGCTGCTGCTGGTGCTGCTGCTTCTACCAGCCATCACTATTTGTGGCAAAGTAGCAGCATTTTCTCCTCTGCTTCTCTTGCAGAGATGTCACAATATATTATGGTGAAGATGTACTTATGACATCTGTATTTATCTGATGCACATGGTGCTTTCTGCATTGGAGAAGCAGAGCAAAAACCCTGAGAACTGTTCACCTTCTGATTATCTGTACAAAGGCAAGTGCCAGTGCCTATTAAGACAGGCACACTTGCTCATTACTTTCAGTGGCAACAGCAGCTACTTCTAGCTAACAACAGTAGGTCCACACACAGAGACTTGAGCTAGAAAAAGCTACTGCCTAGGGACAGAATAATCAGGCTGCTCCTGCAGCCATGGGCCATCAGTATGTATTGACCCATAACTTGTCCTTTGAAGTATCTATTGTCCTGCATTCTCTTTCCATAGCAGGAGATGGATCCCTCTTGAAAGAAATCGAAACATCATACCCCTCAATGGGCAGGGAAGCCTGTGCGTGTTTCTTTGGAAGCTTTGGGCCTTTGTGCCCTATGCTGTTATAGTGCTATTATTCCACTTTTAACATCCTGTGGAATTTTGGGGTTTGTAGTTTACTGACGCCAAAGAGCTCTCTGGCTGAGAATTCTAAAGGCCCCTCCCTAAACTGCAAACCCCAGGATACCATAGGATGTTGAAAGTGGAATACAGTAATAGCACATGACAGTATAGTCAGGAAAGGCCCCTCATCTCCTCCATTAGAGAAGCATTCACCAACCACAAGAGAAAGGAGGCCAAACCACCAAGCTGCATCAGGTGTCTTCTGTAGAACCTGCTGCCACTCTCTTTCCTATTTGGCCAATCAAGTGAGCAAGTAAGGAGCCAGCCATGGTCCCAAAGAGCAGGAGCTAAAGTCTCTCGCTCCTTCTCTAGTTTTCTCCTTTACAGGAGTGGGTGCTATTTTCACCTAACATATAAAAGTCAAAGTTGGTGAGTTTGTCTGTGTCAGGCGAAGATCTGACTTCATATGATCAGCTGTGTCAAGCAAGAAAACCTCAAATGATAGGCTGCTTGGGAAGATTCTATGGAATCCTGGGGTTTGCAGTTTAGGGAGGAGCCTTTAGAATTCTCAGCCAGAGCACTCTTAAATAGGTCGGTTGTTATGGAAACAAGGCCTAGCAGCAAGGAGGACAGCGTATTCCCCCAGGAAACCAACCTCTGCATGTTAATAACTCTGAATACAGATTGGATTGGGGAATATCGGGAAAAGCTACAGGTACTGGACAAGACAGTTTGGGGAATTAGACACAGGATCTCAAATCTTTCTAACAAGTATTACCTATCAGAAAATAAAATCCTCGGCAACACTGGGTATACAGTCATCCTTCCACATTTGCTAGGGTTAGGGGCACAGGGCCCCTGTGAAAGTGAAAAAAAGAGTGACTAACTCTACCCCCCCCGAACCATATTTAACACACAAAAAAGTATGATCACCCTATTCAACCCACCATGGATTACTGTGAAGCATCAGGGTTCCTTCACAAGGCAGAAGTGGGAGGCTGGTGGGATGTACTGCCCCCCATACACTGCTGCCCCACACCATTTTTAACAGGGACTTACAAGCCTCCTTCACAGTTTCTCAGTCTCACAAGGCTTGCAGTCCCTGTTAAAAATGGCATAGGGAGGCAGCAGGGGTGACAGTGAATGATCCGTGAATAATCAAATCCGCAAAAGTGAAACCCGCAAATGTGGAGGGCTGACTGTATAAGCTAGTTTCCAATAACAGCAGGCTTGCTGCTTGCCCTGTCAGGGGCGTGACTGGCGATGAGAGCGGTGAAGTGCAAGTCAGAGGAAGGGGGATGGGCACTGGCAGGAAAAGCCTGAGAGACCCCTCCGACCTTAGAACCCTCGCCGCCCGCATTACTAGCCGCCCAGGCGCTGAGCGCGAGAGAGGGATGGCCAGAAGGGAAGCGAGGCCTAACCCCGTGAAGACAACAGGGGACGTTTTTTCACATACGGCTCCGCGATCGGCGATGGGCCTTGGGCCGCCGCTGCCTCACACCGTCGCTCCGGCAACCCCCACTCTGCGGGCGTTTATCTCAGCAGAGGACAGGAGGGAGGGATTCGCAACTCCCACCCCATCGAGAGCGGAGGCCACGGGGCGCCCTGGGCGAAAAGACAAACCCGATGGGGCCCGGCTGTTCGAGGCTCTCGGGCTGTCATCACACCAGGCGCATCGCCCACTCCCAAACCCCGGTCCGGCCCCGTCACGCACGCCGGCGTCGCTGATTCCCTCACAAAGGAGGGCGAGACTCACCTAGGCCACGGCTGGCCGAGCGGTAAGGCGGATCTCGGGCCGCCCCTCAGCAGGGTTTGAAATCGCTAGCGCAGGCCACACCTCCCAATATCCTTGGTGCCCATTGGTTGCTCCTAAGCCCACCCCCTTTCCCGATCTGGAACTTTATTGGGCAGTTTGAATCCGGCAGCTCCGGGTATGTACCTCAGTGACAAGCTGCTCTGGGCATATTTACGCAAAAGGAAGCCCAGCTGAGTTCAGTGAGGCTTCGTCTCACGCAGACGTGCATTGGGCTGCTGCCTCAATTTCCTCCAATTAGTTTCAGTCGATGCCTTTCCCTACCTAACCGAAGATCAAGATTATACCAGCCGTTTCTCACTAATTCAGGCCATTTCTAGGCTGGTATAGCGCTATTATTCCACTTTCAACATCCTGTGGAATCCTGGGGTTTGCAGTTTAGGAAGGGGCCTTTGAGGCCCCTCCCTAAAATGCAAACCGCAGGATTCCACAGGATGTTGAAGATGGAATAATAGCGCTATAACAGCCTAGTGCGGAAATGGCCTCAGACTCCCGCAAGGGGGGGAAACTGTTTTTCTTCTTCTCTGCAGTTTATTCCCCATCCTTCTTAGGGAGCTGTGATGGATTCATGCATGCACAATGCAAACATGCAAGGTGTTTAGAGGAAATGGATATGAACGAGGGTAACAGTACAGCGAAGTTCAAAGCCTCTAAATGATGAATAGGGAGCAAGCAGGGAAGCGCCACCGGGGCGATGCTGCAAGTAAACGGAAGGAAGGTGTTTCAACACCACAAGCCTGACTAAAACCGCTCATTTACGCCCCCCGCCCCGATCCCATAGATTCCCCCACTCAGACCTACCCTTTCTGCCACCTTGAACAGCGCCCGCAGAGTCCAGAGTGACAGTTCAGTTAACCAGTTAACGCTGAAGAAAGGAACCGTCCCTGGCTCGGAGCAGCCAATCAGTTTACAGAAGGTTGGTCCGCGGCGTTCCGCTCTAACTGCTTCCGCGCCTTGCGAGGCGGCGCTGAGCAGGGTCGAGAGCAAGCCGGAAGGAAGGCTCCCTGGCTTAATGTTAAGTTCTAATTAAAATGATGAGAATCGCGGGTATTGCTGGGACACTGATTCCCCCGGGCAGGACACAGAAAATGAGAGCAGTCTTCGTGGCTCGGTGAAGACAAGTGGAGCTTGTGCTGAAGACCCACCTAGTTTCGCAGCGGGAGTCAGTTCTGATCCCGGGTCACGATGGCGGCGTCTAAACAAACCTAGCATTAGAGGGGAGAAGAGGGAAAGCCTGCAGATGCCTCGGTGGCTGACCGAACACCAGAAAGCGAAGCGCGGTCTAAACAGGTATTTCTCAACATTTGGCGCTGTTGTGTGCCTTAAAGTCTTTTCTGACTTGGGGCGATCTTAAGGCGAACCTGTCAAGGGTTTTTCTGAGGCTGAGAGTGTGTGATCACTCAGCTGGTATCCATGGCTGAACGAGAAATCGAACCCTGGTCTCCAGGAGTCGCAGTCCAAACTTCAAATCACTACACTGTTACCCTGTGTGCTGGGGGTCCCGGGAGGGGCGCCCAAATAACCAAACAACAACAACAAACGGTGGGGAAATCAGCTGGAGCACTCACTTAAGCTAGTGAGAGGCAGGGTAACTTTGCGGGGATCTTTCACCCTATGCGTACAGGTTCAGGTCAGAAGAGCAGCCAGACAAGTTTAAAGGTAACAAAATGGCTAGTTTTATTAACAGGCAAACAACAATAAGACAACACATGCAAACAGCTAACTAAGAAATAGGAAATGAGAGTTTTGGGGGGAAATGGGTGATACGACACCTTTCTTGTAGTCCTGAAGAAGCCGGAGATGGCAGTGAAGAAGCTCAGCGTGGTGGCTGAGGGGAGCTCGCCTGACGAAGCGGCAGCAAGGCTGGATAGCAATCCAACGGGCGGTCCGAGGAACTCTCGGGACTGGGGGTTTTTATTAGGGAAGATATGACCGTGGGCTAGTCTGTACTTGGGCGAGAACAATGAGTTTTGGGCGAGAGACAATGTCTCCGAAAGGTCAGAATTTTACATGATTGAGTTAGGTTCGAATTGACAATAGGATGGCCGGTATGCAGATGCAGCTTGCTTGGGCAGTCGAGCGTCCAGCTCGCCAGGGTGCCTGCTCGGGGCAGGGGTCTCTTTGTGTTAGCGTGCATCTTTAATTAAGGTGTTTGTTTCAGGAGGTCTCCTAAGCAGATCTGGCAGTTTCTGGCTTGCTTTGGTGTAAACAAAGATGAGTCAGCATTTAATAGCCATGCCTAGCTCAGTGCTTGTTCGAGGGCCTCACAAACACATGGCTGGTGGCAAAACAGGACCGAATTATGATATCAAAATGATATCTGATGTCTACTGAAGCCAGGCCAGTTCACAGTGATAACACCACCAGGCTGGCTCTTCTAGTTCTCAAAACGGAGGAATGTAATAATAGTATGAACCAGCATGGTGTAGTGGTTTGAGCACTGGACTAGGACTTTGGAGACCAGGGTTCAAATCCCCACTTGCCTATGGAAACCACTGGGTGACCTTGGGCAAGTTGCACTCTCTCAGCCTCAGAGGAAGGCAACCCCCCTCTGAACAGATGATGCCAAGAAAACCCCATGAGCACTGATGTAGGTGGCCAAGTTTGCTAATGACACCCGGTTATTTGGAGATGTTCAGGACAGGTTAGATCAGAACAGGTTTGTGTTTCAACAGGATCTCCTCAGACTAAAAGAAATTAGCATCAAAATGGCAAAGCCAGTGAAAAATCATACATTGGGGTAATGTATATGCTGTCTTTTCCCCAATTTGGGATTCAAGGTGGCTTGAAACAAATAAAAAACACATAGCTGAAAATTCACAAAATACAAACTTACCAGATGATTAAATTATCAAAAACATTAAAACCCGTTAAAAACACAGACCATAAAAATCAGCACAACAAATATAACAGAGGGCCCAGCATATCGCTTAGGGAACAGGCCTTGTACACTCAGTTCTCAAAGGCCTATTGAAAGAGAAAAGTTTTCACCTATCTGTGAAACAAGAATAGTGAGGATGTCAGTCTAAACTCTCTGAGAACAGAGTTCCAGAGCCTAGAGACAGCCACCAAGAAGGGCGGTGGGAAAGAGAAAAGGGCCTTCCCAGTAGATCTCGAAACACAGGTGTGTTTAGCAGGGAGAATTAGTTTGTTGTGTGCCTTCAAGTAGGCACACACCACTTGCCCAGTGTTGTGTGAGTGTCACACTCGTGCAGTTTTTGTAAAATGGAAAAAATCCATTTTGTGCCTGCAATTGCACAGCACTCCATTGCTCCCAGACATGCAGAAGCTGCAGAAGCGCAATGGTGATGCTCTCTTTTGTAGCGCAGCAATGGAAAGTGCCCGGCTGCAATGCGGAAAAAAGAGGTGGCACCACTGCGCTTCCTTCCACGTGGAGTGAGCAGGCGCAGAGAGGAATGTTGCTGACGCGCTCCCTTCTGCACCCGGGATTGCAGCGCGATGATGCAGAAGAGCAACATCATGAGGAAGTGGCTGTAGGGATGGCCACTAATCTGGATGTCTTTAAAGTAAGATAAAACAAATACATGGAGATGAGACAGTGATGATGAGATAGCATGCCTCTGAACATTAGTTGCTTGAGAGAGAGAAAAAAACAGTAGAACAAGATATCTCTTCCACAGGGAACTCCAGGAGGCAAACCACCTTAATGCAGCCTTGCTTCATTCAGTAATGTATAATTTTCAATTTGCACACCCTGAGGATTTGGACAGGATGCTTGGAAGAAGAACTAACACATGTGTACTAGATCATTTCCCTTCGCGACTCATTAAAAAGGTGGGTGTGGCTGAATGGATAAAGGAAGTGGCCAGTGTATCTAATGGAAGGTATTGTCAGACCTCTTCTGAAAAGCCTTCCCTTAATCTTGCCATTACTGGCCAGTTTCCAATATTTCATTTCCGGGTAAAGTACTGAAGTCTGCCATGGCATCTCAGCTCCAGAGGTGAGATTAATTATAATTTTAGGCTGGCTTCAAGCTAAAGTAATTTCATTCTGGCTTCAGGCCTGTTTATAGGGCCCAGATACCATACACAGGGAAATGGACAGGGGAATGTGCCCCTTTCAGTTCTGCTGGACCTCTCGAAAATCTTCAGTACCATTGATCATGATGTCTTTCTAAATTGCCTCTCTGAGTTGGGACTTCCAGGCACTGTTTTACATTGGCTCTGTTCCTTTTTGAAGGGGCAAACCGAGAAGGTAGTCCTGGGATTTCCCATTTGACTATAGCAGTGGTTCTCAACCTGTGGGTCCCCAGATGTTTGTGGACTTCAGCTCCCAGAAGCCCTGAGCATTGACCATAGTGGCTGGGGCTTCTGGAGCTAAAGTCCATGAACATCTGGGGACCCACAGGTTGAGAACCACTGGACTATAGGGTCCCTCAGGACTTGGTAGAGTCCCCCAGGCTGTTCAACATATATATGAAACCATCAAGAGATGTTATGGTGTTTAGTGCCAGTAATATGCCAATGACACCCAATTTTATCTGTCTTTTCCATCTAATTCAAAGACAGATGTTTTGGCCCATTATACATAATTAAAGCTTAATTCAGACAAGTTGGACTTCTCCAGGCTATCTGAAAGAAAGGTCAAGGAGTAGGAATTCATTCTGAGGTAGATAGGATTACACTTGCTCTGAAGAAACAGGTACATATTTTGGGTGGTGGATTCCTGGATTCAGCCATAAGCCTGTATACCCAGGTTTCTAAAATGGCCAGGAGCACATGTGCACAGGTAAAGGTAGCATGCCAACTATGGGCATTCCTGCAGATGTCAACTCTGACCACAATAACTCATGAGCTAGATACAACATTCTGTACAGCACACTCTGTGCCTTTGAAAAGTGTGCAGGAACATCAACTGGTCCAAATAACTGTTGCTAAACTGTTGACTGAGGCTAGTTACAAGGAGCTTATAACTCTCTTATTACAACAGCACCACTACTGACCAGTCCATTTCTAAAGGTTATGACCTCTAAAACCTCAATTTTGCTGCTCTCACATGCACATCTAATGTGAACAAAGAAGAAGAATTTTGTGATGTCTGCTCCTAGCTCTGGAACTCTCCTCTTCGGAATATTAGATTGGCTCCCTCCTTATCATTCTGTTGGTAGGTTAAGACCTTTCCATTCTGACATGCCTTCAAGGAAGCAATAGGGAAAAACTTTTAACAGCATGCTGTACTATTTGTTTTTATATGCGGATTTTAACAAATATGTTTGAAATGGTTTTAATTAGATAGTTTAATTACATTTTAACAATAACTTTAAATGTTTTTATGGGGTATTTTAATAAGCCTCCTTGTGCTAAATTTTTGATCATAGAATCATAGAAATGTAGAGTTGGAAGAGACCACATGGGCCATCCAGTCCAACTCCCTGCCATGCAGGAACACCCTCAAAGCACTCCCAACAGGTGGCCATCCTGCCTCTGCTTAAAAACCTCCAAAGAAGGAGACTCCACTACACTCCAAGGTAGCACATTCCACTGCCGGACAGCCCTGACTGTCAGGAAGTTCTTCCCAGGTTCAGGTGGAATCTCCTTTCCTGCAGCTTGAACCCATTGCTCCTTGTCCTGGTCTCTGGAGCAGCAGAAAACAAGCCCTCTCCCTCCTCTACATGGCATCCCTTCAAATATTTAAACATGGCTATCATGTCCCCTCTTAACCTCCTCTTCTGCAGACTACACATACCCAGCTCTCTAAGTCTATCCTCATAGGGCATGGCTTCCAGGCCTCTCACCATTCTGGTCGCCCTCCTCTGGACTTGCTTCAGCTTGACCATGTCCTTCTTGAATTGGGGTGCCAAGAACTGGACACAGTATTCAAGATGAGGTCTAACCAAAGCAGAGTAGAGTGGTACCAGTACCTCCCTCGATCTGGACACCATACTCCTATTGATGCAGCCGAGAATTGTATTGGCTTTCTTGGCTGCCGCATCACACTGCTGACTCATGTTCAGCTTGTGGTCTATGAAGACTCCTAGATCCCTTTCACATGTACTGCTATCCAGCCATGTGTCCCCCATCCTATATTTCTGTATTCCATTTTTTCTACCTAAGTGTAGGACCTTACACTTCTCTCTGTTGAATTTCATTTTGTTAGCCTTGGCCTAGCAGTCCAATCTATCCAGGTCATTTTGAATTTTGATCCTGTCCTCTGGCGTATTAGCAACCCCTCCCAATTTGGTGTCATCTGCAGATTTGATGAGCATGCCCTCTATTCCTTCATCCAAGTCATTGATAAAAATATTGAACAGCACTGGGCCCAGGACAGAACCCTGTGGCACCCCGCTAGTCACTTCTCTCCAGGATGAAAAGCTGCCATTTGTGATCACCCTTTGGGTTCAGTCAGTCAACCAATTACAAATCCAACTAACAGTAGCCCTGTCCAGCCTGCATTTTACTAGCTTCTTTGCAAGAATGTCATGGGGAACTTTGTCAAAGGCCTTACTGAAATCGAGATACGCTACATCCACAGCATTCCTTTCATCTATCAAGCTAGTAACTCTGTCATAAAAAGAGATAAGATTAATCTGGCGTGACTTATTTTTGAGAAATCCATGTTGACTTCTCGTGATTACTGCGTTGCTTTCTAAGTGATTAGCAACTGACTGCTTAATGATCTGCTCCAGGATCTTTCCGGGTACTGATGTCAGGCTGACTGGGCGATAATTATTTGGGTTCTCTTTTTTCCCTTCTTAAAGATGGGGACAACATTTGCCCTCTTCCAGTCTGCTGGAACTTCTCCTGTCTTCCAAGATTTCTCAAAGATTATAGCAAGTGGTTCCGAACTGACCTCTGCTAGTTCTTTTAATATCCTAGGATGCAATTCATCTGGCCCTGGAGACTTGAATTCATCCAGTGTGGCCAGGTATTCCTTTACCCCCTCTGTATCTATTATGTGCCTCATTTCCCCTGCTTCCTCACCTGCTCTCCAACCACCAGGTTGAGTGTTTGTATCCTTCTGGGAAAAAACTGAGGCAAAGAAGGTGTTAAGTAGTTCTGCCTTTTCTCTTCCCCCTGTTAGTAATTCGCCATCTTCTCTGTGCAGTGACCCTATCATCTCCTTCGTTTTCCTTTTGCTGCGGACATATCTAAAAAAGCCCTTTTTATTGTTTTTAATGTCTCTGGCCAGCCTAAGTTCATTCTGTGCTTTAGCCTTTCTGACCTCTTCCCTACATCTCCGGGCCACTTGCTTAAATTCTTCTTTGGTGGTTTACCTCTTCTTCCATTTTCTGTACATGTTTCTCTTAACACTTAGCTCAGCTGAGAGTTCTTTAGTCAACCATTCTGGTTTCTTCAGATGCCTTCCATTTTTCCTCCTTATTGGCACAGTTTTAGACTGTGCCTTCAGTATCTCCCTTTTAAGGAACTCCCATGCCTCCTGAACTCCTTTCCCTTTCACTATTCTTGACCACGGAATTCCAGCCAGCAGCTCCCTAAGTTTACAGAAGTTTGCTTTTTTAAAATATGAGTGTCTGGCTACACTTATCTTCTCCTTCCCACTGAATGCCAAATTTCAATAGGGCATGGTCACTCCCCACTAAAGATCCAACCACTTCTACCTCATTAACAAGGTCATCCCTGTTGGTCAGGATCAGATCTAGAATATTTGATCCCCTTGTGGCCTCTTCCACCTTCAAGGTATGAACAGCAGCAGTCATGGCAATGTTCTCTCTGCCAAATGCGGCCAACCTACTGAAAACCCTACCATGTCACTTCTGTTTCTTGACGTCATGGTGTACACACACACACACACACACACACCACACATGCACATACAAAATGCATGGGCCCAAAAATACCCCAGTAGCAAAAATTAATAGATATGTTGGGACACTTGTAACACTTTTCATTTTTGTTGCTGTTGTTGTTGTTGTTGTTGTTTTAAATCCCACAGTGTAAACTAGAAAACTGGGGTGAAATTAATACAGTGAAATACAAGATAAAAATGCAAAATTCTTCAGTTAGGCCATGAAAACAAAATGCACAGATATAAGATGGAAGGATATTTGGCTTAGCAGCAGCGTATGTGAAAAAGACCTTGGGTTACTGTTGATCATAAGTTGAACATGACCCAGTAGTGTGATGCTGCAGCAACAAAAGCAAATAATATTTTAGCCTGCATTAGAAGAACCATAGTTTTCAAGTCAAGGGAGGTAATAGTCCCATTCATCTGGGCTTATCTGGAGTACTCTCCATCTTGGGAGAATGCAGGATATAAATTCAATACATAATACATGCACACACACATACATACTACATGCAGTTCTGGGTACCTTATTTTATGAAGCATATAGACAAGTTGGAATGAGTTCAAAGAAGGGCAGCAAAGATGGTAAGAGATACAGAGAATAAACCATATGAGGAAATGTTGACTGAGTGTCAGCGGCGGGCGGAGGTCAAGCAGAGGCAGGACAAGCAGCTGAGGGAGACAGCGTTTATTGCTGCCAGCAAACAAGGGGTTACAGAAAACAAACTGTCCTTAACTGAAGACACGCCTTAAGCAGCAGGCTCCAACAGAAAGCAAAGGAGGGTTACTTCACCCAGAACACAAAGGAGGGTTACTTCACCAAACACAGAGGGATTGTCCTTGGCTGGCAAAGAGGCTGGACGCGGACTCGGGCTGGGCTGGGCTGGGCCCGGACATGGGCGGCAGGAACACGGTAGGCTGATGGTTGTTGCTCCGTGCCCCTCCCAGCCCAGCGCCCGCCCTAAATAGCCCCCTTGGGCCGGCGGCAGCCAATCCGGAACGACCACGCGGCTGAGGACTCACAGCTGTGTTTACAGCTGGGAGCTCTCAGCCCGCAGCCACCTTTCCTGTAACCCCTAGGACTGGCGGATCGCTTCTTTGTACTGCCGCCGCTGCCGGAACGTGGGCGGCGGGGCGGAGGCCACAGCCTCCTCTGGGTCAGAGCCGCAGGTGGGCGGAGCCCCGGGATCGGGCCCGGGATCCGCCTCCCCTGGCGAGCCAACGCCCGGCTCGCCCACTGGCGTGGAAGCTGGGGCGGTGGCCTCCGCAGCATCCGGGAGATCCCCGGCAGTGGCGGCAGCCTCCGCAGTGTCCGGGCCCTCCTCCTCGTCGGAGGCAGCCTCCGCAGCGGCCTCGGGGACGCCAGCGGGCGCGACCACACCCGAGCTCCTGACACTGAGCTCAGCATGTTCAGCTTGGTGTAGAAAAGACTGAGGGTGACACGACTCCACTCCTTTAAATATCTGAAGGACTGTCACAGAGAAGAGGGTGCAGGTTTGTTCTCTGCTGTCTCAGAGGGTTGGACAAGGCTAATGCATTTAAGCTATAGAATGTAGATTTCAGTTGAAATTTAGAAGGAACTTCTTGACCGTAAGAGCAGTTCACCAATGGAACCAATTACCTACAGAAGTGATGGTGTCTCTCCCTCTGGATGTTTTCAAAAAGACAGCTACCTGCTGGAGATACTCTAGCTAGATTTCCTGAACTGAGCCGGGGGTGAAAGTCAATGGCCTATGGGGTCCCTTCCAAGTCTATAAGTCAATTGATTGAAATTTTGTTTTGAGCTCCTCAGGTACAATACCGCAGAATATCTACAATGTAGATCTATGTCTATGTGGACCCTGCAACTAAAATTGACTGGGGAACTGTTTAGTTTATATGTGGAAGAAATGTTTCATTTTGTGCTCCACATTTAATTATATGTGGAAGAAGTGTTTCATTTTGTATCTCCTGAATCTGCTGGAATACTTTCCATTGGATAATCCAATGTTCTAGTTTCTCAATTCCTATCCAGTTTTAGAAGGTACCAGAAATGGCCTGAAGCAGTAGGGTGCCCGGATAAAACCACATGCTCTGTTCCTGGAATGGCTATGCAGAAGAGGCTGGGCAAACATGCTTTTAACTGACAGGCTACTCTTGCCAAAATCTCCTCCTCTAAGAGGAGGCCTCATAACCCTTCAGGAGGCCTTGGAGGGCTGCCTCAAGCCCCCGGCAAAAAATAATAAAAATAATTGTTTGCCCCCAAATGTTTCCAGTGCCCTCTAAGGAGGAGTGGGATTGCCATTTTTAACCTCTCCAGGCCATCTTAGCCTAAGAAGAGGCCTTTTTAACAGGAAGGGAGTAGAAGTCACTTCTTATTTTTTTAAAAGTCTCTTCTGGGTCTAAAATATTCTGAGGAGCCTAAAACATGGCTAAAATGCATCCATGCCCTCTGTAAGATTTTGGGAGATTTTTAAAAGATTTTTAAAAATTACTGTTGGGGCCCTGGTTACCCCAAAAAAGCTCCAGGGGCACATGCAGCCTGCAGGTCAATCTTTGTCCATCCCTGGGTAAGAGGGATCAGATTCTAGGCTTGCATCTCCACCGGATTGATTTTTGCGGGGGAAGACAGGAGCTCCAGGACTCTGGAAGCTCAACTCCCCAGTTGCATTTCTTCTACCATTGGCCTTTTTGTCCCTTCCCATCAAAAGAGCATTGAGCCTTTCAATATGAGCAGGATGCTGCTCTTCCACTCATTACTTGTGGGCTTCCCATAGGCATCTGGCTGACTGCTAGGAGAAAAAGTCTACGTTGGCCTTCAGTTTGCTACAACCAGTTCTTATATGATATTGTGAAGTGGTGGTTACAGATATCCACAACCAGTCTTAAGAAAATAATGTTTATAGCCTGTAAATGTTCAAGTGATGGTTTCACAAGAATTCGTTTCCCAATTACTTCTTGATACAGGACCATTTGGGGCAGCCTTTCCCAACCAGATGCCTTACAGATCTTTTGGACAACAGCAACCATCTACGCTTCTTGTTGGATATACCTGGTGAGGCTTTTGATAGTTGTCCAAAAATTTTTTTTTTTGAAGCCACCAGATTGAGAAAGGCTGCTTTGGATAATTTTCTGAAGCAAGAACCATCAAAGAAGACGACTCACCTCTTCACTGCTGAGGGGCTGAGTGTGGTACTGCCTGATGGTTGGGGGAGTCTAGGAGTTAAGAGTCCCCAAAAGTATCATTTCTTATCTTTGACAAAGGGTGAATAAATCCAGCAAACAGCATGGAATTTTGGGACTGCGTAAATTAACATTGTTTGGGGCAGACTGTCTCTTTTTATAGAGCAGTAGACCTCATTGCTTCTTTTCAAAGAGCAGTAGACCTTGTTGTCTTGGTGTCTAAATGTTTATTTTTAAAACCACTGTAACGGTTAAGAGAGTTGGAAGGGGACTTTGCGATCCAGTACAAATCCCCACTGAGCCATGACATTCACTGAGTGACCTTGTGTCTGTCATGCACCCCTTCTCTCTGGCTGACCCTTCCTCACAAGGTGGTTGTGAGGATGATGTGGGGACCTAGAGACCCATACACACCATCGTGAGCCCCTTGGAGGAAAAATAGACTACAAGTGTAACCAATGAACAAACAATATGCCAATTAACCTCTCATGATGTCTTTCCAAAGGAAACCAGAGTGCTGCAGCCTGGAACTTCTCATACTTTGAAGGAGTGGGATATACACAGCAGTAATTTCCATCTGCATTAATAGTGATTGTTTCCAAGGAAGATAGAAGTGAGCGTTTGGCACTCCCTTGAGAAGCAGCTGTTGATTATCATGAGATTGTCCCTTGCAGGAAAGCAATCAGTCCCCTTCCTAGCAGCTAGTACTTTAAACAAACAAGGCAATACATTTCTGTTTTTGAGCCTTTTGGATAAAACTTTCCATAGATTAATAAGGCAGATTCTAATGCTGTGTGTCCTCTACTTACTAAGTCTCCCAAAGCTTCTGGCAGAGCATTAGAGGAGATAGGTTGAATCTCTTCTAATGTCATCTAAGGGCATCTTGTTTCAGATTTTGACATTTATAGGTAGACTGACAGGTGTCTTAGGTAATGTAACAATGCAGAGTGTAAAATGCTGACTCTTTTTTAAAGGCCCACATCCTTTTTGAAAGGCACAGATCTGCTCCCCTCATCCTAGCATAGCCAATCATCAGGAGTTTGGGTCTTCAAGGATATGAAGTGAAAGGAGCTGCAGCCCAACAACATCTGGGAACCAGTAGGATAAAAGATAGTGATGGATGCCTCATCTCTTTTAGTATTGAACCTTATTCAGTATATAAAGTAAGGTTGCATAAATAGCAGTTGTTCTACTTCCAACTTGTAGCAACTCTTAACAACCTGAACATTATTTGAACACACAGTTTTCAACAAACTCCAACCTGTGGGAAATGCGACACCTGAAGGTGAAAAGATGGTATTGCCTTTCACAGCCCTTGTGTTTGTTCAGGGCAAAATGGCTTGGGAATTGCATTATTAATTCTGTAACAGACAGTATATCTTGCAGCCCTCCTAGGTGGTAAAGTATTGCTTTGTCAACCATGGTAAAATGCTTGCAGCAGTATGAATAGACCTTCATTCTCCAGCCAGCTTGTGGATGATATAGCAATACACAAGGAACAATGGGTCTTTTTAGACTAACCAGAATGGACCATTGCCAGAATCCACAGCCAAATTCTGCTTTATGGAAATGACAAGCACTCTGCTGTTGCTGTATTTCACACTGGTGAACCAGTGACATGAAAAGTGTACTGTACAGAAATATGAATTTTGAAGTAGAATATATGTATGTTCAGTTCATTCAATGTTGTGCCTGAAGTAGTCCTTACTGGTCACTAGAAGCCAAAGTGCAGTAACTAAAATCAAGTTTTCTATTTTGAAATTAATCTGCTTCCTGATCAAACATGTATTCTAACCAGTTGTTATAACCACTAAAAAATACTGGATTGCAACTAGATAGTTTATAAGTTTATAACTTAGAAGCAGAGTGCAAAATCCTCATTCATATAAGCATGGACACAAGACACAATCCAAATTTTTGTATATGGTGATTAAGAAACAGAACCTAATAAATTAACAAAATGTTTTGGCTTCTGCTTTCTTCAATTGCTGAAAACAAAAGTAAGCTGTATTCAAGATGGTAGTTTAGATTGCTCTTATTGCCAAACTTTTGTTTTCAGCAACTGAAAAAGGCAGAAGCCATTTTGCTAGTTTATTAGGTTCTGCTTGTTCATTACTCTAATAAATATATTTTATCATATTTGACTCCATCCTTTCGGGATCTAGAATAAACTTGCCACAAGTGTTGTTTGTATTAAAATTGTGTGTGTGTATGTGCTTGGACAATCCTCTGAATTTAATGCTTAGACACTGGGAAGTCTAAGTGTCATGGAATGCTTTTTATCTCTCCCATTCTAGTAGACATCATCAAGGAAGATGGAAGGTAAGTATTTGATTTTTTAAAAATAAATGCTTGTCTTCAACAATTGTACTCTTTTTAAAAAAATGCAACTGCAAATTTTATAATATCCTTTTGGGATCCAGGTTCTACTTGAAAACAGTGCTTGTCAGTCACTTTTTAAAACTACTTTATTTATACACAGAAACACAGACACAAATGTGTATGTGTCAAAGATGTAAATTTAAGACATTTTCATCTATAGGAAATGGCCATTATCACTGTCTCAGCCTAAGAAGGAAACAAATTTCCTCGGAATAAAACTTGCCAAAAGAACCCTATGATAGGGTTACTGTAAGTTGGAGTCATCTGGTCATCTGGAGTACACAATAATATCAAAACTGAACTGATGATTTTTTGGGGGGGTGGGAGGAATAATTAAAAAGTCATAACATGGTCACGTGCCACAAGTGGAATAAATGAAGCAAATGAAGGGTGAGTGAGATACATTCTTTGCTCTTTCTGGCACAAATGTTTTAATTGTTACAGATAGGAAGTATTCCATTTCCAGCTAATCAATGAGATGTAGGGGTCTTGTGTGTGGGTGGAAACACAGGCTAAAGCATTTCAGTAAATCATCTGTACATGAGCAAAATAATCTCCAGAAAGATGACTGAGGCAATTTTTACAAGCTGGTACTATGAATGCTATTTTGCGGTTTGCCTTCTGTGAATACTGCACAAGCAGGAATGATGTACCACCCAAAGTGACAATGAAGGGATTTCTGTGGAGTTTTGAGAGCCACATCTTATTACATTTAATTCAAGTCTCCCACTGAAATTCATATATTTCCTGATCAAACATGCATTCTAACCAGTTGTTATTACCTCCAATGTGGGCTGTTTGCAATTAGTTTATAACCTTAAAACATAATCTAAATTTTTTGTCCATAAGGGCATGGATATCGATCAACCCAGATTTTGGAAACCATGTACTGTACTGTAGAGAGCATGAAATACTTATGGAGGCTCACTTGGGAAAGACCATGCACCCACTGCTTGCAAAGTCTCTCAGCTGGCTTCGCGTCTTCCTCTTCCTCAGCTTTTTTTGCAAGCAGTGCACATGTGTGAGCAGTCCTCAATGAATCCCCATAGGCAAGAAGAACTAGTAAAAGAGCGGAACCCCCACTGAATTAATAGAACGAGTCCTTAATTTGGAATTGTCAAAAGAGGGAGTAGTCAGATAATAGGGTGTCCAAAGGGGGGGCTAACTGTATGTATATAGGGGTGTGTGTGTATAATATTTATATTTTAAAAATACTGTAATAGCTAGTTGATATTATTTAATCATTTTTTTTACAAAAAAAATTATGTAGCATTACTAGGGAATGCAAACAAATTCCAAACATTTGAATCATTTACTTTTGTTAGGAAAATTATTTCTGTTTCTCTGACTCATGAGAATACAGTTCCGAGATTTGCTGGATACAGTCCATGTTTATAGTAATGATAGTCCCTGTGCTTTTTACATTATGGATGTTTGATACCATACAGACATTCCATATGGCACTGGGAGATGGGAGAGTGAACTATTAAATGCTTTCCACTTCAAACCCTGCTTGTCCAGGGCAAGTGGCAGAGCCCCCTGCCTCCACTAAAAAATCATTTACAGTTCATTTCAACAAGAGGCACAACGCCTACACCATCCTGATCAGCCAGAGGTCCAATCCTGGCTCCTCAAGGTGAAAGGGTGAGGCTTTGGATCCAGTTGCTCAAAGCCTTGCATTTACTCAATCATTGGGAGCTCAATGCTGGTGGTAGACTTATGGTCATATAACCTTTTGCAGTGTAACAAAAACCTTTCCCCTCTCATTCACTGGCAAAACTGCTGTCTGCCTCATTCTAAACCTTTTAGGATAGCCCACTCAGCTCTTGATATGGATGACATGTAATATACCAATCTAATGGACATCTGAGAGGCTTAAGATTTCTGATACATGTAAATCTATAAGAATGGAAGTGCTAATATCTTTGTTTCATGAAATAACCACATGGTTTATGTTGCTTATATTTCAGCTGGTTTTGAAGCTAGCTATGGTGCCATTTTGTAGGTTGCCATTCTGTGAGGAAACGTAAGGCATTTAAAATGGAGAAATCATGTCAACTGATGTTTCAGCTGTTGAAAAGTGGACCTTTAGACTACCTTTAGAACAGTGGTTCTCAACCTGTGGGTCCCCAGATGTTCATGGACTTCAGCTCCCAGAAGCCCCAGCCACTATGGTCAATGCTCAGGGCTTCTGGGAGCTGAAGTCCACGAACATCTGGGGACCCACAGGTTGAGAACCACTGCTTTAGAAGATAAAACATCCCACCCAAAAGCAAAGCAATTTGTGCAAAATGGGTTTAGTATTTATGCTTATGAAAGCAACCCAGTGTGCAAGGCATAACAGACAAGATATGGGGATGAGCAACTTCTGGATCTTCAGGTGTCGTTGGACTACAACTCACATCTTCCCTCACCATAGGCTATTCTGCCTACAAGTTACCTACCTCAACCTGGACAAAGAGTAAAGCACTGGGAATTTCTTATTTGGTTTGATTTATGATTTTGAGAACTGGTATATTTGGAAGAGGAACTGACTTTGAACTGAAAGGAAAAGCATAGCAAACACCCAGAGGGCTCTTAAAATGAAACAAGCAGTAGAATAGTGTACTTTCTTAAAAAGGGATACATTTGAAACATTTAAATCACTAGCGTAAGAAATACAAAAACCCTGTTTCATATGGCTTCAAATCAGGCTGAAAGCAGTGTCAACTTAACAGCAAAGTGACAGCCCCTGTCATCTGAGCTTCAGACCTTTCCCATATGAGAATGTGTAGAATAGCCCCACCAAGTGAATTCCCCATTGTGCTTTTTCTACCGTACTCCCAGTTTAGATCTCTCTTCAAAAGAGATAACAGTTTATGCAGGCTTGGATAACATTTGTGATACACAACTCAAATGTCCAGGAGAGTGATTAAGAAAAGCTAAGTTTATATTAAATTATCACCATCATTTCCTAAAATACTGAACATAGTGGTTAAATAACTCCAGAAAAAAAAATCAACTCTCTCCAGTGAGTAACATTGAAAGTATTACACAGGAATGCAGGGAAATCGCTTCCATTAGCTGAGGACAGATAGGAGAGATACATTTGCTTTTTACACAGTCAATCAGTGCTCAAGGGATTGTCCCCACTTCTGGCCTCCCCTCATTCTGTAAAGTTTCAATAAAGTGAGATTTCACTTCAGCACGCAAGTAAAGAGCCCCATAACCATGACCACCATCAGCAGCAGCATTGGCTAAAGCTTGCTTGAATATATGAGCAGAGATCTGCATCCTTGCTTAATTTCAGAAGTAGGACTAAGGCAATAGCTGCCATTCTTCCAATACCTGGCAGCCTTTTTGACTCCAGCCCGTGGTGGAATAGAGGAACCAGGTGAAAGGTTTTGAGAAAACTGGTCTCTAGACTGGAATGTGCAATGGAAAAGATCCTTATCAAGGTGACAAGAGTGCTTTCAAAGGAAGCTTTGTGTAAGTGGCAAGAGTGAAAATTTAATGGCTGTCTGCTAAAGCAGCTTTTTCTCCACTGAGCTTCTGAAGTGAAAAAGAACAAAGTTCCATTAATTTATTTCTTATAGATTCTTCTGCTAAATGCAACTGCCAATACTCAAAATTTCACCCTACCCTCAATGTCTTCATCAATATCTGAAGCATGGCTTCATATTTTCCACAAATTTATAGGCCTTAATTTTGTTCATGGTTGCTGTTAGTTACCCCCTACATCCGTCGCCTTGCTGAGACTTGATTTCCTCACCTCTCAGGGAGGTTTCAGCAAACATGACCACAAACATTGGAGCCAACTAAAATAAACAGAATTAAATTTAAATCTAGTATGTTTTTCTCTTGACAGAAGAGAAAAAGCCTACTAATGAACACAAAGATAGCTCCATGCCCCCAGTCATAACCAATTTGTCATAGGAATGCACATCACCCAGGGTTTATTAATTGGATCTATAATTCTCTGCAACTGGCTAAAGACACCAGTGTATAGTTAGCACAATTCCTTTACACTGCTTTATTCTCTCAAAATAATAATAGACTTTGTCTTTGTTCATATACCACTGTTGTCAGTGACTCTCAGCAGACTGGGAATTTACAGTTTTTCAAGGGGGAAAAAGGGAGATAAGGTGAACATGGCTGTAAGTGAGGTATTAGATAACAATGTTAAAAACAAGTCACGGGGGAAAGCTGTGGGACAGGGCAAAAATAAAAGTGCATCGGAAGCTGGTGCAAAACAGGCAGAGTTGACAAAGGATGGAATGAGACATTAAGGATTAAATGCAGGGCTCCCAACATTGCGTTTCTCTTGTAATGTTAACACATGGATAGGATGGAGAACATGAAGGAGAAAAATCGGTGGACCATATGGGATCTTTGACTATTCTACATGTGTAAACCCCCCTCGCGTTGTTTTTAAAATCTGTGCCTCCTCCAAGAAGGTTCCAAAATAAGATGTGAATTTAACTAGTTGTTCATTGCTGAGAGATAATTGTTTCTGGTAGAGGACTGCAGATGAGAACTGATGGAGATAGCTGTATTAAACAAACTTCTTATACCTCTCCGATAAATGCCACATCTGCATTCCCATAAACATTTGCTTACTTCCAAAGTCTCCTATGTTTTCTGAGTTTACATCTGGGAGAAGAAGAGATGCTGAGGATGCTGTAAGAGCTTGGTTCCCTTGGTTTTCCCTACAAGCAAGCAACTAAAGCCCATGTTCAATGAAATGTATGTCTAAGATGTTTTAATAGAGGTAAACACTAGAATTGAATGGATCTATATGCAGATATGACTGATAGGACTTTTTGCAACAAGAGAATTGACATCCTAGAATTCACAGCAGCTGGCACACAAATCTAATCACATTGAAATTTCTCTCTGTGAGCTTCATTTCCAAAATAATTTACAGCTACCTATACAAAGATAAACTGTGTGAATGTACATGCTGAAGCCTGCTTCAGTTACCAGACCTAACTGTTTTGATAAAGGGACTGCACTACAAAGGCCCACCTACATCTTAATACCTATCAGTAGGCTGAAACGGGCAACATAATGGCCATTCCAACTCTAGACTGAACTGGACAGAATACTGGATTTGTCCCAGGAAGCAACTGTTCAAATTTCCATTCAAGCATAATGTTTAAAGAGTAATCTTGAGCTAAATAGCATGTCTCATCCTAACCACCTTCACAAGGTTGATGTGACATAATGCTTCTTAGAAGTAGAGTGTGATACATGTGTGACAACAATATGGAACTTGCTTTGCACAATGAATTGTTTGCCTATAATCAGCTATTATTTATTTTCACTGAATCACAAGTACTAGTCCCCATACAGCTTGGAAAGAAAAAACCCTGTCACTTTTAAACCTCTGACTTTCAATAAGGTCCCATGTTTGAAGGGGAGAGAACTGGTAGGCAGTGGAAGCTAATAATACAGAGCCAAGTTCCCAACTCCTGTCCTCTCTGTCTCTTGCTGTCTGCAACATTAAGAATTCAAAGGGTAGATAAAATAGAGACTGTAGCTTTCACAAGAATTATAAAAGCAGACATGAAAACCAGTGTGGTTCAGGACAGCCCCAGCCTTTTGACACCTGTTATCTGATGACTCACTCTTTCAGTGCTTCCAAATTAAAGACAAGTTCCATTAATTTGATGTAGGATCTGCTCTTCTGTCAGTTCTTCTTGCCTACAGAGGCTTGCTTAGGACTGCTAGCACATGGTAGCAGTCCCAAGTCTTGCCTATGGAAACAGTGGAGCCTCTGACTGAATTAATGGAACTTGTCTGTATTGCAAGCATCAAAGCAGCGAGCTTCCATCAGTTCTTCTTGCCTCTGGAGGCTTGCTTGAGATGGTACATGCACTGCTTGCCAAGCAAGCTCAGAGCGGAGAAAAAGGCACCAAACCAGCTGAGAGACTTTACAAGCAGTATGTGTGCATCTGGTTGGTCCCAAGCAAGCCTCCGTCTAAGTCCTTCACGTTCCCTATAGTAGATGGGTTCCACTTTTTGACCACTTCTGCTTTCTGACAGTGCTCTGGTCCCAAACCCGTCAGATAAGTGGGGGAAGCCTGTACACAGATCTCTGTCATGAAAGCAACATATTCCAATTCTCCCTGCAATCACGTGTATTATATATGTACCTGAAATTCTGGATAAAATCTGGGTTAAAGTCCACTAAAAACTCATGCTTTAATAAATATTTTAGTTTGTAAGATGTCAAAGGATTCTTTGTTGTTTTTGCTACAGTAGCCCAATTGCTGCCACCACTTTGGAAATCAGTTCACAAGGCAGCTAGGAAAGCAAACATAGAAAATGCTGCAAAGCTGTATGAATAAAATGGAAAAAAAGTGAAAAAGGAGCTGACATGGGAAAACTCATCTCTGAGCCCAACTAGTGGGGTTTTGATGGAAGAATGCAGGCATATGCTAGGCAAGACATAAACAAAGTAACTGAATTTTTATGGAGATATTGGCTTTGGTATGGGATACTGCAGCAAGAGAACTTTGTGCATATTTTCATTAAATGGAGATCACATATACTGATACTAATTTATAGCTTCCTCAAGGTACAGTTTTGTCTCACAGCTGCAAGATGCAAAAAGTAGGGGTTAATTTGAGTTGTCAGGCAGGCCAACATTAGTCCAAAACTGGCTGCTCTAAAGTTGTCTTGCATTCCTACTGTTTTCCAGGACTTCCCTGGCTTCTATGTTTCTTTATAATATTGAGAATGTGCATATAATCCCATTCTAACAACAAACAAGTATAACAGCAAATGTAAATGAACATTCTACAAATAGCAGAGAAGGAAATGTGATGACAGAAGAAAAGAAAAGGGAAGAAGAATGGGAGGTCTGGTGTGGACATCCAATAAAACACAAGAATCTGTGAGCACAACATCCAACACAATTGCTTCTGTGCAATAGTTATGGCCAAACTCTGCTCTATAGCACATGAGCCCTTTGATACACGTAACTAAAACACACATTTACTGCATGTAATACAGTCAGCTCCCCACATTTGCTAGGGTTAGGTGCACAAGACCCCCTCAAAATCGGAAAAATTGCCAATATCAAAATGTGTGTGAATCTGTGCGAAGGGGGCCAAGACACGGTGGGGAGAGCAGGCACCCAGAGTCCAAAGCAGCTCAAGGAAAGGAGAGGGAAAGGGTGTGGGTTGGCACGGTGGCCGCATGCTTCCTGTCATTTGCCCATCTCCTTCCTTGGGCGTGGGGAGGCATTCAGATAGGGTTTGTGGTGCTGAGAAATTGGGCTGCACGCCCTGATCAAAGCAACCAAGAGGGAGGGTACCCTTGGGAAAGAAGCACTTCAGGTAGGGGGAAGCAGGGGTTGGAGAAACTCACAAATAATCAAATCTGTGAAAGTCAAACCCGCAAATGTGGAGGGCTGACTGTATTATTGTTTTTGACAGGTATATAAAAAGTTTTACCCAATTGGGGGTGAGTGACGTGGGTGAGGAATTGCCTTTTTGAAAGAACTATGGATTTATTACAGAGGAAAGGCCATACAAAGTTTAAAAAATGAAATAATAAAAACTTAACAATTACTTCCACCACTGCCACAAAATGAGACAGTTTTGAAAAAAAAAAGGAATAACCTTGCTGGAGTTCATTGCTGCACTTTTGCCTACTTGCTCTCCGTTTAATTTATAGGAAGCAATCTGTGGACAAAGTGGTATAGGCACAAGGAACTGATGTTCTTCATCAGTGATACCAAAGCCATTCACCCAAAGACACTCTGTGGATCACTTACAAATCACAGGAGAGGCACTTGTAGGACTGTGGTGAAGAGCACTGCTGCACCTTCCCAGAGAACAGATACTAGATTTAACAGTTCCAAGTAGGCCTTTTCCTGCAACTTAATTGCTGTTCTGCCCAATCATGTCTAGACTCTGTGCAGCAACTATCTGTGGTATCAAATGCCACCTTCTGCAAGTCCTACACCTGTTTTGCAGTATGGAAACAGTCATGTTCCAACTGCAGTGAAGATGGAACTTTATACAATTTAGCCATTCATAGTATGCCTGACTTGTCCTGCCTGACATTCATTATCTTTCAATTGCACACACCCGCTTTCTGACACCAAACTTTCACTGCTTACCCTATCTAGCAAATACAGAAAGAAGTCACAAGCAAAACTTTTCCTTCCAAATTCTCTAAAGAGAGATCCTTTCCACCACAAAGGCATAAGAAAAAGTCTCTTACTGGATTTATGCAGCAGCGTGTTGGAGCCGGAGTTTTGAATATACCTCTCATCCCATTGTTTGAAATTTTAAAAATAACAACATACTGCTGACTTGTGTTCCACAGGCTAACACTCTTTTCAGTAGCACACATTTCTAAAGGATGGGCCTTTGAATTGACTAACAAAGAACTGTGATATAGCATCATTGCACTCAACAAATTCCTTGCAAGTCAAAGCTAATGAGAAGCTCTAAAAATAAGAACCAATCCCCATAGGGAACAGATGGGCAAGCCTTGTCTGCGAAGACCAACAATATGTTTTACAAAGGGAGTGGGCATTCAAGCATAATGAACTAGACACAGCAGGGGCAATGTCTGTTGCCAGCAACAGACTGAGTGCTTTACACCTCGGATTCCTCACACCCAATTCTGGATTTGGCAGTGGTTTCCTACAGCCTGAAAAGATGGCAGTGATATTCCACTGCTCCTTACAATGAAATAACAGATGCATTAATTTTCCCTGTATCTGCAAAACTGATGGGCTTTTATTATTACCTCTCTCACCTCTGCTGCCCCCAACCCTTTCCCCCTAAAGTAGAAAGAGTGCAGTGCAAAATCCAGTTAGTGCCAATATCCTCAGAAGAAAGGCAACAGATATCAGGAGTGAGTGAGTTCAGAAACTCTGGCCACTTGGTGATGCAGAGTCCTCAGTTCACTTGTGTGCTCACCAAGTGGAAGCTGTGTCAAAGTCAGCTAAGAAAAGTTGCTGCTGAATCCAACACCACAGTTTCTGGGAAAAGGGACATATAAATAAACATAAACTATCAATGAACCAAAAGGGTCTCTTGAGTTGTGTCCCATGAGCCACAAAGGCACAGTCTAGCTTGGGCACCTCACCAAAGGTAGTCTCTGGTCTCCATGAGATACAGAGGCTAGTCTCCAAGTTCCTCCTTGAAGAGTGGGCAAGATCCTATCTCATCAGTGCGAAGGATGGCAGAGAAAGAGGGAGAAGTGTCTTTGAGTGTGTTTTAAACTTCACTCTCTGTTGAGGGTTTGCGCTGATGTTTCCAGCCTGTGTCTGGAAGTGAACCACGGCGCTCAGGAGTGGCTGCTGCGTTGATGCTGCTACATTCTGATTGCTCCTCCTGTAGCAGTTGCTCAGTTTCAGTATCATCCAGTGAGCCAGAGCTGGCTTGGATAGAGACTGTGTCAGTCTTCATGCAGACATGGTCACGAAGAATACATCCCCGAGAGCTCCTTATCTGTTTGAGGTCATCCCATTCAGATTCATCACTGGACAAGAGACATATTCCTTCCACAATCTTGATCTTTTCCTTGGTGTAGCTATGATCAGGACTGGCCTACAGAGAGACAGACAGACTAAATAGTACCTGCAAAGTTGAAGTGTAAAGCAGGAGGCTTGAACAAGAAAGCTCAGAGAACCAACAAAAAGTCCATTCCTGTTTTATGAGCAAAGCCACAGCATACAATGAGAATGGGTCAAAAGACTGCTATCTCTTGCTTTCTCAATAGATAGTCCACCCACCAACCCTTCACAGCTTTGTCTAAGTCAGTCCTCCTATCCCAGCACTTCTGGGTCCTGTCCAAGGAAAAAGGCACAATATTAAATAAGTAAATAAATACATTCGGAAACAACATCCATCATCTCCATGACTGAGATGGTGGAAAACTGACATCTTACACATTTGGAGGACACCAGGCTAGGAAGGCTAATCAAGTTATCCAGATTTAAGACTATGGCATGAAGTGTCTGCCATGGAACTGGTTCTAATGATCTAAGCCAAGGGAGGGCAAAATGTGGCCTGTGGGTGGGATGCAGCTCCCTCAGCCGTTTTTGTTGCCATCAGGGGACAAAAACAACTTTTTTCCCCAAAAAATTTCTTCAAAATGCACTCTAGGGCATGTGGAGAGCATTTTCATTACATCTGGAAGTCCACTGGGGTTAAAAACTATTTTTGCAAGAAAAATAAAAAAAATCCCCAAATGTCCACTAGGGGGCAGGGGTCACATTTCCATCACATTTTGCTGGCCACCTAGGCTGATTTATGCTCAGGGGAGGCATTTTTTGTAACCCAAAATATGGTGAAAATGCCCCCATCCCCCTAGAAGTGTTTTGGAGCAAGTTTATTTATTTATTTATATTTTTTTACGGGAGAGGTTCAGCCCTCCAAGATCTCCTAGGAGGCTAATGCAGGCACTTAGCCTTCCACAGTTGCCTGCTGTGTCCTAACTAAGTAAATAAATTATATTCTATGGTAAGACTGGGTGGGAAACGTGGGAAGAAACAGGTCACTATCTAAAGCGAACAAAGGCAAAACAAAAACAAAAACAAAATCTAAATGATAATTCAGATCCTAAGAATGAGAAAACTCAACCACTAGAAATGTTTTTTTTTAAAAAATTGAGATTTAACTTCACACTACACAAAAAGGCATCACTAGTTGGGGCAGTCTTTATGAATTAGAGAAAGGGAGCAAAATGTTAAAATCATGGCTAGAGGAGGGGAAATATTTTGTCCCAATAAGTTACAAATGAACATGGAAATAGTAAGATATGCTACAGAAATACAGCCAACCCATACATTCAGGCAAATACGAACTGTCATCTGGCTGTAATGTACAATTCTTTTCCTAACAGACTAGCTGCTACTAGAAACTGCACTGCAATCCCTCAGATGAGGAAAAAGAGAATAGCACAGGTAGTGAATACTGCTGAGAGGACAAGAATGAGGAATACTTTCAAATGCATGAGAAGCAAGAAAACAAAACAAACAGAACAAAATTAGTGAAAAGTAGTGGTAGAGACAGG
The DNA here is from genome assembly GCA_948472985.1 of Iguana delicatissima. Lineage (NCBI taxonomy): Eukaryota > Metazoa > Chordata > Lepidosauria > Squamata > Iguanidae > Iguana > Iguana delicatissima. The sequence continues at coordinate 107,060 of CAOKZL010000596.1, forward strand.
CATTCTGTTAGGAGATTATCTAGCATTCAACACAGAATGGAATGGAATGAAATGGATTCTCAGAGGACAGTCTCCCACTGGATGGTTTCCAGAAGCATTCATCTCTGCTCTGAACTTTGTTAGGACAAAGCAGCCCAGAACAAGAAACAAAGTGAATACAGTTGAGGAATGTTGTCAATAAGAAGATGGTTAATGCCTGGTTAATACAACATAAAAATGATAATAAAGGCTTGAACACTGATGTTAAATGCTACAAAGATGAGTCATACCAGTACTGATGTTTAAAAAGATGTTTGAAAACAGTGAGGTGCACATGAATTTGATATGAAAAAGAGAGTGTGTCATCCTTTAAGGCAATGCAAGACTTTTCTGGGAATATACATTGTGCTTCACTATTGCCAGAAAGACTTCTTTGGTTGATCATACCTTGTACATATACAACAAAGACACACAAACTTTAATTATATCTGATTAGATGATCAAGGCTAATATTAAGAGTCTCCAGTAAGTCTTTTCTTTCCCAGCACGCAAATGCAGCAGGGGCAGGAACACACTCACATACACAAAGCCAGGCAAGCAATAATATAGGACAGCGCCAGGCCATTCAGCACTACAGAATTAATGGAAGGAAGTTGCACAAACATAGAGCTGTGATACCTGGTTGTGAGGCTGTGGACAGGTCAAAAGAGGAATGGTGAAAGACTATCAGAGGGGTGAGAAAGTTGCTGAGGAGGAAAGACAAAGTGCCTTAAGAAATCATGGCCAACCACAGGTCCTGCATCAGCTGCAGTCCAGCTAAAGCCTGTGCCATATGCAAAAAAAATTTCATTTTCCTCCGACTGGATATCTGGCACACTGCACAGGAACATCATTTTACTGCAATACCATTCATGCCTGAGATAGTCATGTTCAATTCCTTGAACACCATAGGAAATTAGAAAATTACAGATTTGTGCCTCATGACAAGTGCAATATAAAAATAAAAATACAATAAGCCATATTGGAGAGGTAAAATAGGTAGAATATTTAGGGTAGTTGTGATTAATTTGCCTAGAAGCAAGACAAATTAATTAGAACATTTGGGAACGGGCTTTTAATAATACATTGACTTGACACTAATTTTAGCCCTCCACATTCGCTAGGGTTAGGGGCACAGGACCCCTGCAAAACTAGAAAAATTGCAAATACCAAGATGTGTCTGTGTCTTTGGGAAGGGGGCCAAGGATCCAAACCCGGTCAGAAAAAAGAGGGAAAGGGGTGGGTCACCATAGTAGCCCCTATATTTCCTCCCTCTTGCCCATTTCCTTCCTTGGGTATGTGTGGGGCACTGAGTGAGGGTCTGTGGTGTTGAGAAATCAGCTACAAGCCATCCTTAGCTACTGGCTGAGGAGGAGGAGGAGGAGGAGGAGGACCAGAGGCATCTTTTGAAAGGGTTGCATGGCTTAATTGCAGCCACCGAGAGGGAAAGTTACCTTGGAAAAGAAGTACCTGAGGAGGGGCAGGAGTTGGAGAAACTCACAAATAATCAAATCTGTGAAAGTCAAACCTGCAAATGTCACAGGCTGACTGTATTACAGTTTCTAATACATCTCTTACCTCCTTCTTGAAACATAGCTGGTTATACATGGCAGGCTTGGGAATCGTCTCAATTTTCACTTCTTGAGTAGATGTTCGGTAAGATGGGTTACTGTAGGTAAGATTGCTAAGGCTAGGATCTGTGAATTTGGACTTTTTGTGCCTACAGGAATACAAAAATTAACAATCAATTAGATGATGGAGCATTTCAGTATCACAATTGGGAAATTCTACAGCTGAAGTCCCATCCCACATTAGCAGACAAATAATTCTAATCTGTGCATTTCCCTTACTCAAACTGCAAAAAAAGTCATTTTCATCAGAAATGGAACATCTCTTGAATTGTTCACTCAGTCAAAGCACATTTAATGCACAGGGACAAAATCTCTTTTTATTTATGCCAGTGGGAAAAACAGGGTCAACCCCACTGACAAACTCAATTATGTTCACAAAAAAAATTCAAACTTCAAATGGTCAATATACAAGCTGCTACCCAAGATATGTGTAAAATTCACTGTACAGTTCTCCCTTGAAATTCATGGGTTTCACTTTCACAGATTTGATTATTTTAGGGTGGGCTTGCCTCCGTCCAATCTCCCCCTCCCATTCCCTGGCCTTTTGTCCAGGGGCAGGGAGGGGGAAGTTATCGCTTCCCCTCGCCTGTTGCCTGCGATGGCACACTGGCAGCAGCGGGCAGGAGCAGGCAGGGTGGGCGACTGCCCTTATCTGTATACCCTTGGCTTCTGCTGCTGGCACTCCAGAGGCAGCCTGCATGGGCATACAGAGTGGATGATTGTCTGTTCTCTGCATGGCCTCTGCTACTGCTGGTACGGGCACCCAGCAGCAGCCAGCAGGGGCGTGCAGAAGGGGTGATTGCCCATACTCTGCATGCTCTCAGTTGCCACCACTGGTGCGGGCACTCTGGAAGCAGCCTCCAGGGGCATGCAGAGTGGGCGATCTACCCTTCCATGCATGCCCTCAGCTGCCCCCCTTGCTCACGCGCTGGCGGGGGCACCAGGCAGGGGCCTGAAAGGAGGGGCCGAATTTTTCACGTTTTTTTCACATTCGCGAGGGTTCTGTGTCCCTATCCCTCGCAAATGTGGAGGGCCTACTGTATTTCTGTAGATAAACTCTTGGTAACATATAGAAGCCACCAACCTAGTGGATTCAGCACTTTCTCCAGAAGGAAAATGGACCTAAGCAACTGTCTTGTTCTACCCACACTGTCAGCAATGTTGACATTTTTGAGAGACAAGTGGCAAAGGAGGAAAATTGTAATCAACACACAACTTGTTTTTGTTACACGTTGGGGAAAAAGGCAGCATAATAAACCACCACCACCACCGGCAACAACAACAACAACAACAGGAATATTAGCATCATAGCTTTTATTGTCTGTGTATAACTTTGCTTCTTAACTCCCATCAGTCTTGAAGAATACCACCACAATCACATGTATTATTGTTGCAGAATAACATGGCTACCTCTCTGGAATTTACTCCAATCAGATACAGCAAGGAATGCCTGGGCTTTATTGAGACTATTCCAACCAAGAGAAAGAGAAGGAAAGAGGATGAGAACATTACCTGTATATAGTTATAGCACCAATTAACAACAGTATGATCAATACACTGAGAAGGCCTCCAATAATGTAGCTGACATGTAGTCCTTCTCCTGAAACAGGACAGAAAGTTAGTTAAAAGATGTTCGCATGCTATGAAGAAATTACTTCTAACTCGGCATCTCTCAGGTGCATCAGACTACATTATTCATCATCCACAAACACATGAGTGGGGATAATAGGCACTGTAGTCAACATATCTGTGGGGGATGAATCTGGGATCTAGCTCTTCAGCGAAATAAGGCATGGATTTTCAGCTACTTGGCAGCTGGAAATTACAGAAAAAAACTGACCTAGTCAAATTACCATTTTATTACCATTTTTAATAATGTAGAATCTTCATCTTGGCTTCTTTTAATGTTTTACCATCAGCCCTCTCAGAGAGAAAATACACACGGATCTTTTATTCCCAACACATTTGCACTTGTCAATCAAGCATCGTTGAAACAGCTGAACATGTACTTCTCTGCTGCTTACACCACATGGACAGCCCCTGACCTCCACAGAGTTGCCCACCCTGCTGCAGTGTATTGTTTCTGGTGGTAATAAAGCTTTATGTGTATTAGGACAAAGATCAACTTATTTAGTCATAGAATTAGGTTTGCCGTACTCTACCTTCTTCTTAACAGCCTATCCATAACAGATCTATAAACTGCTTTTTTTTTTTTAAGACACAGAATTTCAAGTAAACCAGGAAAATCATGATAAGGTAGACTATATCAATAAAACCCTATTATGTCTTTAATTTTTCTAACATTCTTTGACTATAAACTAACTTTACTACAGTTCCACTGGTTTACTGGAAATCTGTATTGCCCTGATGGTATCTTCAACCTGCAGTATTTACAAGCATTATTCTCATTAGGGCTGCAGTGCTATGTTTCTGTGTGATGTTCCATAGGAAATACCATGCCTGTGTCATGCCTTACGGGGAGTCTGAAATTCTAAAATTCTATCTGTAATTGTACTTCTGATCTCTAAACCCAGTTTTTCTAGGAAAAAAAAATCTTTCTGAATAAGAAGTATCAGGAACTGTTCATACTCTCAGGTTTCTTGTCAAATGAAAATTTCTTCCTAATTTCTCATTGTGATTCCAGATTTGTAAATATTGAAAAAATAGTCTGAAACAATTATGTATTTTTACATCATTACAGATATGTCTACCATGTGCAAAAAGGCTATAAATCTTGCCAAACCAAGTATCTTTATACAGTTCTTACCAAGAAACTTTTGTGTTCACATGAATTTATTGTAAAATTGATATACTTACTCCAAACAATACTAATTATTTTCTCAAATACTCTATTTTCAAATTGGTATAAATAACAATTAAAGTTTTTATGGGTTGGTAAAAAACCAATAAAGTAGAAAGCACTAATTGATGCAAAAGAAAGAGGGGGATTAAGAGTATCAGATTTAAGATTATACTTGATGCTTTTTGTTTAGTGGGGTTAAAAGAAAAAGTTACACTAGAAGAAAACGATTATTAGAACTGGAAGAACATGAATTAAAATTTAGGTGGCAAGTATACCTCTGGTATGGTAAAGTTAAAATGAATGTGGGATTTAAAAATCCTATTATAGGAAGAATGTTAATTAGGATATGGGAAATATATAAAAAGAGGTTTGGATCCAAGAAACCAGATTGGCTGTCCTGCAGAGGCACTTTATAGAAAAGAAATGGGTAGTTTAAAGAATGGGATAAGGTACAAAGACCTGCTGAAGGAGGATCGGGGCACCTGGAATATTAAACAATTACAGTATTTGGAGCAAGGACATAAGCTACAATGGTTAACGTACATCCAGTTGAGAGAAAGATTTAAAGAAGAGAAGGAAAAAATTAAATTTGAGGGAGATAAAACTGAATTTGTAAAGCTACTATGCGTAGAGGACATTCGATTTCCAAAATGTTATCAAGATATATCAAAATGATATCAAGATATAACACTGAGGAAGAACATACATAGAAATGTGTGGTATATTGGGCTCAGAATCTCAGGTATAATATTCAACTGAATTCATGGGAAAAAAATTGGATTAAGAGACTAAAATTTACCTGTTATGATCTTTATGAAAATTTCTATAAAATGATGTTTAAAAGGTACATGACCTTCCAGTAAACTAGCTAAAATATACAAAAGCACAAGCAACAAACGTTGAGAATGTAATAAACATGCTAGGACTTTTTTATCATCTATGGTAGATGTGCAAAAAAGCAAGGAAATATTGGCTATTATTTGTAAACAGACACAAAACATTGTGAAAATAAAAATATCCTGTAGGCCTGAATTGTTCTCCTGAACATGATAGATGATAGAATGGAAAGACAATATAGAAATCTGATAAGTTATACAATAATTGCAAGAACAGTATACACAAAATATTGCAAAAACAATACAATACCTAAAACGGAAGAATGGATGCAAAAACTGATGGACCTGGCAGAACTGGATAAATTAACAAACCTGATTAAAGAAAATTCAATAGAATCTTATCCTAAAGTTTGGAAACTTTTTACAGACCACATAAAGAATTGAAATGGAGACATAGCAATATTAGATTTTGATATGTAAAAACTTTTTTTTAATTATAAGGAGAACTAGATAAGATAGAATTTAGTTAGAGAGGAGGTTATTATCTTTAAATTAGTACCTTCATCTGAGAACTGTGAAGAACTTTTTAAGAGAGGAGATTCAATAAGGGTTCTGGAATTAGATTAAATTTACTGAAAATTTTTGTTAAAATAGGGTTTGTATATTATTGCTTTGTGTTATTTCTTTTTTCCCTCCTTTCTTCATTCTTTTTTTCTTATAGTTTTAGGTTATGTGAGTTTGCTAGGTTTATATTTCGTATGTGTTACCTTAAATGGTAAATCAATACAAATTGTTTTATTAAAAATGAATTTATTGAAGCAAAAAAAGAATATGGTCAAGTTTTTTTAAAAGCAAAAACAAAACAGAATTTAACAAGTGGCGAAACCTAAGAAGAGAACAAAAATGTTTGTAGTATTTTAATGTTTACGGTTGGCAATTCTTCCTGTACTTACTGTGCCTGCTTTATCATTTAATGGATCAAACTTAAAGCTTCATGCATCTAATGAAAAAGGTTGTATTCCATGAATGATTATGCCAAATAAATATGTTTATTAATGATTAAGTGCCGCAGGACTGCTGTTTTTGCTGCAACAGATACACAGAGTAATACAAGGTCCATGGGGTAGTCCTAAGCTTTGTATACGTCTTTGTATAGCAAAATCTAAAATTCATTACAATCATTACTATAAACTACCAGAGCTCTGCTATCTAATGTACAGTGGACCCTCTATGTAAGCAACCTCCAGATATGCAAATTTAAGAGATCACGACCTATACCTAAAATGGCAGCAATGTGCGTGCAGTTCCACTGAAGCATCTGCACGCATGTCATCACCATTTAATAATATAGTATGTGAGCATTTGAGATTGCTTTCCCATTCATGAGGGGTCTTGGAATGGAACCCCCACAGATATGAAGGGTCTGCTGTAATCCCAGTAACTCAAATTTTCCTTTATTAATGTAATTAACCCTAACTGCCCAAGATCACCAGAAATAGACAATTGGTTTTCTTAGAATGCAATTCAGACAGAATAAGGGCTGATAAGCAAAATTAGCATATTTTATTTGGCTTAACAACAAAGCAAGTCAAGACTCACTTTGCTATTACGAAGTGTAAGAAAGCTGCTGTGACAAAATAAATCTGAGCTGAGGCACAAGATGGAAAAAAACATGAAGTAAACACAGCAACAGCAAAAACACAAAGAAAATGCACGACTATCTAATTTATATTACTGTTGTTAATTACTTCTGTATGCAGCCCTGGTATCTGCATGGATGAAAAGCAGTTTAAATATAATAAATAAATTACGTATTTTTCCTTGAACCAACCTTCACTACTCTTCCCACTTGTAACCTGTGTTCTGGGCTTGATTAGTTATAGCTGTTAACTGCTCTTTGGTTAAAATTTCCACTGTGAAAAATAATGAAGAACTCACCTGTGGTTGCAAGCACAGCTTCATTTGCTCGGCTGCATAGGCCTTGGCCAACTTTTCTGTCAGAGCAGCTACAAAATGAAAAAGGTACAGAAGGTCAGCTTCAAGAGAACCAGTCATCCTATTACAGACTGAACCAAACTGAGATTAACTGAAACAGATTAGACATGAAATATAACAACAGTCTCTTTTCCTTCTCAGATATAATACAGATGTCACAATTAGGTTTTTAAAAATCTCATGTAATGTATCTCAGGAATGAGTAACTTTCCGTCTTACAAGAAAAATGGAGAATGCAATAACGGTATGTACTACAGAAAGACTTTTGTCCCACAATATTTTGAACCTCTAAGTAGGTTCAAGAACTCCTGTGTCTGGTATATAAAAATGGAACATTTCTTTACACCTTGGGGGAGAAAAGTCTGTGAAGGAGAAGAGACTGGATGCAATCTTTCTTTATAATCATATTTTAAATCAATAAAGCCACTTACTTTCCTTCTGTCATTTCCACTGATAAGTGGGGTTTTGATGTGGAAGAGCCAGATCTATCAGTGGGAGTCTGATACTTTTTACTTGAATGAGTAGTCTCGGGAACTGGAGGTCCCATGCCAGGAACTATATGGAAGAGAGAAAGAAAACAGAACCCGAGGCACAACAGATAATTATGCAGACACAAATTTTCCAAAAATATCAGCTATTTGTTATTCCAGACACAGCAGGATACTAAAAGATTATTTTTGTGGTTCTACAATGATATCTTCATATGAAAACAAGAGATGTAAAAATGCAAAGGGATCTTGTAGCATCTTTGAGAGTAACTGAAAGAAATCGGTAGCATAAGCTTTTGTAGACTTAAGTCTGCTTCATCAGATGCATGGAGTGAAGTGCCTAGGAACAGCAGTTTATGGCTATGAATCAGCAGTCTTTATGTGTGAACAGCAATAGAAATGCAAAAGTTGGGGGTGTGGTGGTGAGATGATAAGTTTAATAACGGTCGTTGGGGGAAAAAGGTTGGAAAATGAAATGTATCTTATACACCAGTAAATATGGTACTTTGAAAACTACTGCAAACAATTGACTTAGACTGGGGCTTGCACTTTGTACAGTCTTACTTCTTGTGTTTAATCCTTCTGTAGGCTATTGATTTGTGGGGAATAAAATTCTCTAGGTTTAAGAAAAAAAGTTAAATGGGAAAAAATTGGCAACCCCTTTAAGAGAGGAAGAGCTCACCTTGCTGCAGCCCTTTCCTCCTTCCTCCTATTCACCCCTCCCAGCCAGGACTTTTCCTGGAGCCAACCACCTGTGGGACAAGGGGGAGTAAGGAATTGCCTATGCTGTGGCACAAGATATTTTCCCAGTTTTCTCCCCTCCTACAGTTGGTTGGCTCCTGCTCAGCACAGCCTACAAAACCCTGTTGGTTTCTGTTGCTGGGGTTGGGCGAAAGGAAAGGGATGGAGGTGCACTTTCTTCCCTCCCAGCCTGAACGGAAGGTTTGGTTTCTTCCAGAGGAGCTGCTTGTTCTCGTTTTCTACTCCAGCCTCCACCACCTTACTAGGGGAGTGGAGGAAGAAAATGAATAAAGAAGAGGGGGGCCTAGAAAGAAGAGGAGCAGCCTCCAGATGCTTTGAGCCCCCTCTTTTGCTGCCTCCCTACCCCTTTTCTGCCCAGGGCTCAGCGGCTCCTGTCTTCATTCCCCCTTCCCAGTTGATTTTCTTAAGTGCTTGCAACTCAGCTCCAGTTTACGAAGGAGTTTTCCCGGCAAGATTTGTGTGTGTGTCATGGCTTGCATCTGAGGCTGAGAGAATGAGATTTGCCTAAGGGGGATCCTTAAAAGAAAAATAGGGAAAGGGGGAATCCTCATGCCACATCTCCTTTCACTCCCCCGCTTCCTATATATTTTGCCTCTGCCGGGTTTTAAACAATTTTTTCCTAAAAAAAATAAGGTCCGAAAATGGAGTGCGTCTTATACACCAGTGCATTTAGTACGTCGGCAAATAGAGTAAATGGTAAAGGCCATTATTGGAATGTAATGTGATGCTACCTGAGAACCAGAAAGGAGATGTGATAAACCAGCCAAGAAAGCCCTCATGAGACTAGGGTGTCAACTAGAGTTATAATATGGGTAGTGTCCCAGAAAACCATTGTCTCTGTTCAATCCACTTTCGACAGATTGGAGTTTGTGGATATATTCCAATTCTGCTATATCTCTCTCCAATCTTCCTTTGTAGGGTTTTTTTCTGGTTTAAGGACTGCTGTTCTGAGGTCTGAGATGGAAGACTGAAGTTTTCTGCAACTGGTTTTTATGCATTCCCATTCCTATCCACAAATACCTCACCATACCTACAAGTTTTGCATTTCTATTCCTATTCACACGTACCGCCTGCTGATTCATAGCCATATCCTAGGTATTTCATTCTATGCAACAGATGAAATCGACTTAAGTCTATGAAAACTTATGCTATCAACCTCTTTCTCTCAGTTAGTTCCCTTGCATACTGATCCAGACTAATAAGGCTATGTCTCTGAATTCTGTAAAGTATGTAGGGAGCACTAGTTTACAGAAGTGGTTTACTGCTAGAGCTTGTATGGAAGCAGGAAAAGAGCCTGGAGTTCTCTCATTAATCTGCCACCTTTTTCTAAGCAAGGTCTCAGTGTTATATGTAGGTAAATTTTTAAAGTCACTACACAAAATGCCAATCAAATACAATATTCTTTTGAGACCCAGAATATTAAAATATGTATCTGGGTCACCTGCAACATGGAAGGAAATTTCAAAGAAAAAACATCAAGTTTACAAGGCAACTGCCTGCAAAGGAAATAAAATAAAGCTTTCTGCAGTGAAACCTTTTAATAAATTACCGAGGGTATATTCTGCAGTATATACTGTTCTGTTATCAGAACTTGGCTTACTGAAGCACACAAAGCTGGCCATGTAGTTCTTATCAAACAGGAACACAGATTGTAATTTATGCAATAAGTTCTACAAGTAACTTACTGTTGGAGCAAGGACGCCCATCTGGTTCATCTGGACATGCGCAAATGAAGTCAGTAGCCCTGGCAAGGCAGAGGTGGGTACAGCCTCCATTATTCACTCCACAAACATTGGTGCCTGGAAGAAACAGATTGCACTTCTGACAGAAACTATCATTTTTCAATCCACAAGTACAAGGGTTTAGCATTTTTCCACCAAAATCCACTGAGATGAAAGTTAAACATTCTAACCAATAGATCATTATAGCAACCAATACAACCAGTCAAGTAATTAGAGGCTGTCAATAATCACCCAGCAGAGAAAACTACATTAATATTAGCTCATGAATATAGAACATTTGATTTGTCAGCAAGTGTGACGTAAGATACCAAGTATGTGTCAGTGTGTATCTTGAACCAAGACCTGCAGTAACCACTAAGGCCTGTCACCTGAATTGCTAGCGATCTGGGACTTCAGAATGCCTGGCACACTGTCTCATGAATGCCAGTCTTTCAAGCTGGAGTTGCTGCCTGAAGAATTAGGCTGAATACTATTAGCTGACTCTCCAAGCTAACTGAAGGTACAGCAAGCTCCACGTCTTTAGATGCCCATCTACCTGCCTCCAGTGCTTACCATCCAGTCATCTATCATTGTCCCTAGTGCCTCTCCAATCCTTATCTGCCTGTATGCAAACTAGACCAAAACTATTAATTGCTGTTACAGCAGCTAATTGCTCGTTCATTGAATTCCCACAATGAGGGATAATGAAAAACTCACCTGTAGTTAAAAGCACACCTTCATTTGTTCAACTGCATGAGCCTTAGCCAACCTTTCTGTGAGGCCATTGACTGATAGAATCTCATACACAACTACATTTAATCATAGGAATATGAATTGGCTTGTATGCTGTGAACAAACTTACGGCTATATAGATTTATACTCTCTAATTCAACTAAAAAACTAATAGCAATAAACCAGCTGGCAGCAAATGTGAATTTAATTAGCATTCTTCAGCAAAGCTTTTATTAGCTCCTTGTCTCTTTTTGGAGTTCTTAGTTTTTCATCTCTGAGTTTACTAGCCATTTTCCTTCTGGCTAAAAGAACAACTCATAGTATTCAGTAATCTGTCTTAGCTACTACCAGCAGTTCAAATGGCTTTAATCAGTTGCAAGTATGCACAACTCTGACATCCACCTATACTACAGAAATCAGACATATGTCTCTCTGTCTCTTTGGAAACTTTTGCTAGACCATTTCTAGGCTGACAGGATCCTGGTCCTTCTTCTGAAAAGAATCACACCCTAAGAGGTGAGTGTTTAAATTTCTGCACCACTGGACAGTAAGGAGAAGCACCGGGTCATGGTACAGCTACCTCTTTATCTTAAGTTTGAAATTCCTCCTTAGTAAACTTGTTTACATTCTGATTTTTTAATTATCAAGTCTACTACACTTATGCCTTTTCCTTCAGAGGAGTCATATTTAAAAATTTAACTTCCCTAAGCTTAGGATATTTCGGGTATACTTCAAGTTTTATGTTCCAATCTGACTCTTGTTGAAACAAGGATAGATAACGTCTTAGACTTAAAGATCAATTTTGGCTTTCTCTCATATACCTGTTCCCCGTATGACAAGTGGTCATCCCAGTATCTGAGCCTGAAGGAACTGAGACTTCTCTGACCGAGTTCTATACACATGATGCCATTAACAATCAATATTCACCATCAGCAGCTGTTACAATGGGGTGGTTAACCTGTGGCCCTTGACTTAATTTTACGGGGTCCTAATTTCAATTTCAACTAACTTCAAAAGCTCTTGGTAGCAATCAGTTTAGACTTCTGGCAAGAGCTATCGGTCCTTCTCCCAGCAGCCTGCTATGGAGAGGACAATATGAGGAACGGAGAGCCAACAGAAAAGGTGGTGACAGAGAGGAAGCACAGCAGAGAGCAAGAAAGCGCACTTGTTCTGCCCACTTTTGCGTCTTGCTCTTCAGACCACTCACATGCAGCCCCTACAGCAGGCATCAGGAAAGTGTAGTCCATGGACCACATGCAGGCCCTGGAGCCCAATTTGCAACCCATGAAACCTCCACCAGTTTCCCAACCCCCTGCATACCTACATTTTAAAAAAGGGTACAATTTTCAGGTGAAAACTGCAACCAAAGCCCTCCCAAAGGTGTGTAACCACACCCAAAACACCGTCCTTAACTCCCAACTTCCTCATAATCCCCCTCCCCCTTCAAATGCAACATCACTTCCAGTCACTATTTTGAAGTAGGAATAGAAGGAAAAGAAGATGTTTTGGTGTACTTAGGATGGTCCACAGAGGAATCAGAACGTGAAAAACTGGTTCCTAATCCCCTTCCCGACAACTGTCCACTTTGCCCTACATTCAAAGAAGATGCATGAATAATATACATTAAATCATCTTCCCAACCCTAGGAGTTGGTCTAGGAGTGACAAGAGTTGTATGGCAACACATCCAGAAGGCATCAAGTTTGGGAAGACTGATTTAGAGTATGTTTTACTACTGTACCCTCTTTAGTTCTGAGTATATAGTGATGAAAGTGAGACTGTAACATTTACCTGTCTGTCTTTGAGGAGAGACCACAATGATATCCATAAGCCCTTCAACATTGGCTAAAATGGTCTCCTTATTCCGGCCAGAATACTTGTCTACGCGCTGGATAGATTTAGTCTGCCAGTCTGTCCAATACAGCCACCTATCCTGCTACTCAGAAAGAAAAAAAAACAGTCATAGGATTAGGAAAATCTGACAAAATATAAGAATGATAAAATTGCTTGTTCAAAGCAGTCTAAGCAAAGCACCTTCTATTTTCCATAATACAACAGAAATGAAAAATGATAACTTCTCCAAGCATTCACAAATTAAAACATGCTACTTTAAATGTTTTTAATTCTATGGATAGTTTAATAACAACATTTTGTATGTTTTTACTTATGTCCTTGTAAATGCTTTTTACTGTATTTGTTTTATTTTTTTGTAAATTGGCTAGAGTCTCAGTATTGAGAAACGATTGATGATGATGACAATGATCATCATCATCATCTCCTCCTCCTCCTCTTCAGGAGGTCTGTAACACAAGTAATACACTAGAATATATCACCAACTTCCTTGCTACCTGTGTCAAGGCGAAGGGGTGTGACACTTGGCTGACCAGCACCTGACGGAGTTTCCCATTGAGATCAGCACTCTCTATGCGATCTAGGTGAGCATCTACCCAGTAAATCCTACAAGAACAGAAAGGATGAAAGTGAACCACTGTCCACTGTAACCTCCCAAACCACTGAAACACACTTTCCAGCCTCTCTGTAATTGCCTACTGGTCTAGTGCAGCAGCTTTGGGCTGCTTTAAAAACAGAGAAAAGGCTTTCGAATACTGAGAACGCCAGTTACATAGCATGCAGTCTTGAAACATCATGTTCTACTGACCTTCTGGTGTCATAATCCAAGGTTAGCCCATTGGGCCAGCCTAAGTCAGTATTAATCAGTATCTTGCGCTCAGAACCATCTAAGTTTGCACGTTCAATTTTAGCAATCTGTCCCCAGTCTGTCCAGAAGAGGTATCTGTAGTAAAAGAAGCCAAATTTAGGTTGTATCTCCTTCCTGAATAATTTTTTGAAGTTTATTTTGGAGAAAGAAGGAAAAAGCTGGTCTGTCTGAAACCTTTCTTCCACTCTTTCTTATGGAATAGGTAGTACAGTCTGTTAAGTGCTGGAGGCTATGTTCCTTGCTTAGTGGATCTGTTAACTGCAGAAGTCCTATCTTTCTCTTCAGAAACAGCCTTCTTCAGCAAGTTGATTTGCTGCAGTTTTTCATCAGGGTGAACAGCCCGACTTAGAGAGGCTGTGTTCTAAGAGCCAGGTCTAATGATGCCACAGGCAGGAGAGCCTTCAACAGCTTACTTGCTGCAGCTGAATAGCTAGTTTGGGTCTCTGTACAAACAAAAAACTTCCAGCAAAAGAAGCTACCCAGTTGGTAGTTCACACGTTCCCACAGTTTCAAGGCAGACTTCGGGCTGCACTCTCCCCTCCTCCCTCCAAATAATTTTGTCCTTTACATTTTGTCAGCTTACTTCATAAGCACCTGACTCTAGGCAAACCTAGGCTTACCCCTTTCTGGGAAAGACAGCAATCGCTCGGGGTTCATCCAAGCTGTTATTGATTAGCACTTTCCGGCAGCTGCCATCTAGTCTTGCAACTTCTATAGTGTTACGGCCCGTGTCTGTCCAGTACAGATTCCTAGCCACCCAGTCCACAGCCAGACCATCTGTTGTTTTCAATCCTTGGCCAATAACTGTTTCCATATTACTGCCATTCAGGTCTGCTCTCCTGAAAGAAGGAATCATAGAGAATGAGCAAAAGACTCTGCACACTGAAAGGTTGAGTTACAGGGCAAGTCTCACAAAATAAAAAACAGCTAGCGAAAGAAACTGGGTTTTATGTAATTCATTAACACAAAAACAAGTTCAAGGATACCTACCTAATAACATCTAAGAAGACATCTGTGTAATAAATCTTGCCATCTACACTGTCAAAATCCAGAGAGATAACATTGTTCAGTTCTGGTACAGGGACATGAACATCTGTGTGATCACTAGTATCCAGTGAGATCCGTCGGATGGAGCCACGACTAGAAAAGAGCAAGTAGGTTTCTGGAGAGGGATCACAGGTCCTCTTATCGATCTTCAACTGGATACCAGTAGGGCAAGCACAGGAGAAGCCTTCAGGGTTTGGAAGGCAGAGGTGAGAACAACCACCATTCCTCATGCCACACTTGTTAGCCCCTTAGAAAAAAGCAAGATGTTAATTTGTTTCTCCCGTCTCCCTTTTTTTGTCTTTTTTCCTTTAAAAACTATAGACTTTAGACAGAATATACTATTTTCATATTTATGCATAGTTTTATTTTATTGTATGATAAGTTAAAGCTTATAGTGTATTAAGACAATAATTCTACAAGAGGATCCAACATTATCTTGATTAAATTTTCTAAGATGCAGCATCAAAAACAAAAACACAAAGGCAAGATGATTACTTCATTACTTTTCTGCACGGCCATGCAAACATAACTTTACAAGAAATTAGCTTAGAAGTCTGTAGGCCTTTATGAGACCTACCTACCAGTGTATCTCAGCTACTTCTGAGCAGCTAAATAAACTAGTGAAGGAGTAGATGTCAGCTAAGATAAGCTTGTTAAAATCTAATATCTGTGAATATATAACCTCCCAAAAACAATAACTGGCAAAAAGCTTGATGTTGCATTTTCATTTACTGTCTTAATGACAGCACAAATGCATTGCTGAACTGCAAGAAAATCCTAGATCTACAGGCAACATCAGGCTTTTGGAAACTAAATCAAGATGTGGAGCAAGGCCAGTTATATGTATGAGGAAAACTGGAAGGATGCTGGTTCAAATTATATCAAAGATTTAGAATATAGACTGTGTTTTCTGTATAGATGCGGTTTTTAAAATCTTGAACAGCAATGATTAGACAATGGAGTAAATCTTTAGGTGGAAACTTCAATTTTTTCCAGCAACAGTAGGTGATGGGAGTTTGAAAACAGAAAGGCGCTCCACATGCTCATTCCCACAACTACCTATCACCTTTAAAAAAGTTCCCACTAATGTCAACTGCTAAGAGGAATTTCTACCAAAGATTCTAGAAATTTGCCTTAAAGAAAAAGGAGGAAGTTTACCAAGAGGACGCCCCCTGTCAATAGCCTGGATGTCCATTAGGCCAGGGAGGTTTGCTCTGACCAGGATGACATTACCACCAGTATTCTTGTCAGCTCTGTGAATGCTACGTGTTTGCCAATCAGTCCAGTAAATGTAGGAATCCAGCAAAGTGAGACCATAAGGGTGCTGCACTGGAGAGAGAAGGGTGCGGCGGTTTGCACCATTCAGGTCTGCAGCCTCTATACGCTGAAAGGAAGACATGTAATTAACTTTTATATCCTTTGTCAGAGAAAATCTGCCAAAAGTTGTAAACAGTCTCAAAAAGCTATTAGCTCCAAGCAACCACATCTAAAACCTCAAACTTGACTCATAATACAGTACAAATCTCTTGATACCTCTTCACCTGATGACTTTAGCTTTGATTCATCAAGCAACAATATCTAAATAGTCTCCACAGAAACACAGTATCTGAGGTAATGCCAGGTAACTTGGAAGCTCTGCCTTTGGTTCTTGATTCATGGAGGTGTCTTCAGACACACATACCTTCAAGAGATGTTCTAGTCACTGAGTGATGTGTATGCAAGTGTAAATTTATTCTTATTCCCCTAAAATTCCTTAATTACTTCTACCCATCACCTCCCTCAGATTAAAGGTTTCAAATTTATGCTAGCGATCTTTCCAGATTCTTTGATGTCAATTCTAACCTCAGTATGTGCATCAGCCCACAGTAGCTGTGATCCAGCCTTATCCACAGCTAATCCATTGGGCCATCCAAGGTTGTTGTTGATAAGGACCATTCGACTGGAGCCATCCATTCCTGCTCGTTCCAGTTTGGCATTTTCACCCCAGTCTGTCCAGTACATAAACCTGAAGTAAGAAAAGGAGACAATAAACAGTTAATGAAAAAGTTGACACAATATTTCTGAGTCTTCTCAGCTTCCAGTTTCCCCTTGCACTCACCCCATCTCATGGTAAAGTGCAATTGCTCTTGGGCTGTCCAGATTTTCCCATATCAAAACTTTTCTCATTGACCCATCCAGGTTACCAACTTCAATCCTATTAGTTCCTGTGTCCGTCCAATATATTTTGTGACCAATAGCATCCACTGCTAGTCCATCTGTGGTCTGCAACCCTAGTCAGAAAAAAAAGTTATAATAGTTCTAATGTTCCCATGGCTCACTCGCAGGTTTAGTATTTTTCCTGTTCAAAAGTATCAGTCAAAAACATCTAGAGCATATCCCAAGTATTCTGATTATGGTTCCAGAAACTCCATTACTAAATCCACAGAAACTATGCTAATTACACTGTAATTGTTCAAAACAGTCTGTCTCTGAGGATGGCCTGTGGGGGGGGAGCTGAGTTATTTTGGCAAAGCATCAATTACCTGTAGTAATAATATCTTCATACTGGGAGCCATCCAGGGCAGCCCTACTGATCTTCCTCAGCGTGCTATCAGACCAATAAACCTTTCCTAATGAGGAAATATGCAAATATTAGAAAATGTTGGTAGATAATAAGTATCTAAGATTTACTTCACAGCGTGTAGTAGAATTCACCATCACATTTATTAATTACTGCAGTTTCTGTATCTTCTCAGCTTTCTGATGTCAACAAAGGTAATGAAGACACCAACCAAATATGACGGACACTAAATTTGACCACCCAAAGGGGAAATTTTTCCATCTTTCATTGGAATAACTTCGTAGCGTAGAAAAAGTTTAAACTATTGATGGCTTCAACAATGTCTGTTTACGTTTGGGCTGAGTGGAAGGCGACACTCAGAAAGGAGTATTACTAGTAAAATAAGCTTCTTGTGGTAAGAAGGTGGTGAAAAAAGTTATTGGCCTCTTCCTATTAACTCCAAACTTTTTTTTTTTTTAAAAAAGTCAGTGTCACCAGCGATTTCAGCACATGGGATTTGCTGAAAAAAGTACTACTAACATTGAATGGAAAATACTTATTGTCTGCAAAACAATAAATGTAGTCCATAACACGTTGTGAATGATGTGGTGTTCTTTACTACGGCAGATGCCTGATATAAACCTTGGCGTTCTTTGAAAAATGTATGAGTAAGTGCATAAGAGACTTCTTGAATGGGGATATTTCTGGTATTTTGCTAAAGATAATTCTCAGCCAACTCTAAATAAGTCTTAAAGCATTTTTTGATTGTCAAAATGAAAACACCTAGGGAAATGTTTACTGTCCAACAGAAGAAAGGGAAAATGTGGAGGGGGGAACCACTTAGGAATGTCAATTCCTTCACCAACAAGTCAGCAGTAGCTACAAATCAATCAGTCTTTACAATGGTGAAACTACACAAAATTTCAGACCTTCCTGAGGATCCACTCCAATGGCAATGGTGTTTTTCATAGTAACATTGACGGAGATAACAACATCAGCAAAATATGGAATGTCAAGTGAAACCAGGCGGATGTCTGCCCTTCTGGCAAAGATCAGAAAACTAGTCATTCCTGCAGAATTAAAGACAGAACAATAGTATGAACAGGCAATGCAATTCTATCAGCAGCATCATAAACATGATTTCATAAATATCCATTTTCAGCGGCCTAAACAACAACAATAGCTACAGAGATACAAGGATAACCTTTAGAAATAATATGAAAATTTTAAGGACTCCAGAGAGAGATGTTTCAGTTAAAGATGTCACACTAAGTGATTTTTTTATATGCCATAACTGGATGTCCACAGGGGATATAAGATGAAAGAACACAAGCAAGAGGTACAGCTTTGAGGCTCTGGTATCCAGTCTGTGCATCTTTCACGTTTCTTTGTGGCAGTAGGTCAAAATCCGTTATTTGAACATGATTAGTCATCCAGAAAATCACATCTTTTCTACTGCTCAAGATGACAGAGAAATAACCTGTAAAAATATGGACTAAATTCTTAGTGCTTTATTTAGGTTTCTGCTATTCCTTCCTCTCCTTACTGGCTATTCTTTTCCTTATTGTAAATTACAAATGTTGAGGCAGAACAATGCTGAGTCAACACGTGCAGTGACAGTAACTGTGCAAAAATTATTCTGATAAAGAGAATTTAGGTTTCCGAGATTTCATTACATTTCAATCCCCCTACAGTCATTCTATTAATTTTACGTCACCCAGTTTTTATTTTAGGGATTTAATTGCATCATTATTGTTGCCACAATTAGGCCTGGATGATTATAACATACAAAGATTTGTTCGAAATCACAGTGGTTACTAAAAATTCTTGTTCTTCAAAGGCCCTTGTACATTTAAACCTATCAGAAGAAGAACATGGAATTTAGAAGACGAGATTGTTATACAGCCAAATTGAATGAGATGGACACTTACCTGGTAAGCAGGTTTTGCCATCTGGTTGTAGGTTGATACCAGTAGGACAAGTACAGCTGTAATCTTTAGGAAGAGGGGCCAAGAGGCAAAGATGGCTGCATCCACCATTGTTAACACTGCATGGTGTGTGTACTGGCACAGAGAGACAGAGAAAAAGAAAGACAAGGGCAAAACAAATATATCACAAGGAAGAGCTGAAAAACCACATTCTTCAATATTTTATATTGTATGGTGCATGGATACTAAATGGGAAGAGTAACACTTTCTAAGAAAGTAGCCACATTTGTTTACGCTTTAGTTTTAGACTTTGGCTGGAATGATGTGTAGTAGCAGAATATAGCACAAGGAAGAAACCTGGCTACTCAGTTTAGCTCATGGACAGATGACCTGATGCCCTACAGATATTTTAGGCTACTACTCCCATAAGCCCCATTAGCATGTCCATAAGTCAGAGATTACCACAGCTGTAGTCCAAAACTCCAGGAAGCCATCAAATTGACAGACAATAGCTTCCCATAAGCAAGGGACCAGATGTCCTCCCATCTTGACCTGGCAATCCTCTGTACCTGGAGGCCTATGTCGATGAAAGACATGGATGTCCATAAGATTCTCCAGGTTGTCCTGCAGAGTTTCACGATCTCTCCCTGTCCTTTTGTTAGCACTCTGGATGCTCTTTGCCTGCCAATCAGTCCAGTAGATTCGAGTTCCATAAAGAGTAAGCCCAAATGGGTGAGGCAAATTGCTTCCAATCAATACCTGTCAGTCCCAAAAGGAAAATCCACAAGGCATTTATGAGGGTTATGTACAACCATGTGCTTTTAAAGCTTTTAAAAAAGGAATAGAACACAAGTGGCCTGGGAGTTATGTCCAAAATGATCATCCAGCATGTAAAATAGGGGTGGTTAATGTGAATTCCACATCCCATAGTTCACATGTGCTTTCCTAAGGGTTCCCACTATATTTGCTGTAGCAGCATGGAAAAATACTCCCTTTAAAATTAGAGGCACACCTATTGTGAAGCAGAATCATGCTCATAGAAGTACCATTTCCCTTGTAAACAAGGGAACACATGCCTAAGACCTAATGTTACATGTTGGCATGGACAAACCGAGCAGAAACAATGACCATAATGCTTTTAAATCTGGTTTAGGTCTAAGTGGAAAACAGCCAGGGGATTTCACCATAGCCCTATTTAACTTCAAAAGAGGAAGCATATCTATAACAAGAGAACTGATAAAAAGAAAGTGAATTGAAAAGTCAAAATGGTAAAATCTTTCCAGTGATGCTTGGGCCCTACCTAAAACCACATTAACAGAGGCTCAGTTAGAACACGGAGGTCTAAGAGTCACTGTCATGCTTAATGACCAGGGTGAAGGAAGCTATTAAAAAGGAAAAGGTTTCCTGCTGAAATTTCAGATCTTGACCAAATGTGTTGAACATAATGCAATTGTTCCCAAAGAAAAAGGCAAGCAGAAAAATAGTGGTAAAAAAAAAAAGGATTTTGAACGGTATATCACTAAGAGAGGCAAGACCAACAATAACAAATTCCTTAAACACATCAAAAGCAGAAGGCCAGAAACAGATGCAGCTGAATTAGTGGATAACAGATTCATTTTGAGGCCAATTCAAAGTGCTGATTATGACCTCTAAAGCCCTACATGGCTTAGGTCCAGGCTATGTGATAGAACATATCACACTATTATCACTGTCCAGATTTTAAGATCCTTACGGGAGAGCTTTCTCTTCGACACCACCTTGTCACAGACACATTTGCTAGGGAATGCGACAGGGCCATCTCAGCAATAGCCCTTAAACTATGGAACTGCCTCCCACCTGCTCGCTTTTGCACCAACAGGTGAAGACCTTTTTGTTTAGATAAGACTTTAGTTGTTAACCAGCTGTTGCAGAATGTTATTTTAATGGAATGTCCTGTACTTCAATAGTAGGTTTTAAATGCATTTTAAATACTTCTAAATTGAGATTATCAATCTGATTGCCTATTTGTTTCATTTTTAACTTTTGTACTTTAAATTGAATTAACCCTATTTTATTTTAACCTGTAAGCTGTTGTGAGTATCACACCAGGAGAAAAGTGAAATACTGGGGGGGGGAGAGAGATACAGATAGATACAATCTCTTACTTAACCGTTCCTTCCCACAATCCTTCATTTCAACTTGATTTCTTACCTTTCTATCACTGCCATCTAGGCCAGCATACTCAATTGTCTTCATACCAGCATCTGCCCAGTATAGTCGCTCAGATTCATAGTCAATGGCCAGTCCATTGGGCCAAGTGAGGTTGGAAGAGATTATCACCAAGCGATCAGAGGCATCCATGCCTGCACGCTCAATTTTTGGGTTTGCCCCCCAGTCAGTCCAGTACATGAACCTGCACACAGTCCCAGAAAATAGTGTATGACTGCTATTCTTTACTAATTTCTGCATTTATTTATGTTTTCATCAAGAGACTGCACAAACAAATAGCCATGTGCTTTCAACCTTTCTATTTGGTGTTTCAGATCAGAATCTACCCAGAAAAATTAAAAAGCTGGCAAGTGATCACATCATAATCAGTCCTCACTGTACAGGGTCCCCTCTTTCTCACAATCTGAGACAACAGGAGTTCACACATTTCACTGCAGTATTCCAAAAATCTATGGAAGAAGAATTCCTTCAGGTCCTTTCCAACTCTACTTGTGAGGAAAGAGAATATATTGCTTTACTTCCGCTTAGTTACTTGAGGTCAGTATATGAAAGCTCAACAAGCTAAAGACTTAAGGCAGAGTACAGGGGCTTCCTTATGTATGCCAACAACACACTCTTTCTCTCTCTTTTATTAAGCCCATTTATTTATTTAGAATATTTACATCGCAACTGTCTTCTATTACAGACCTCTATGTGGTATGTCTGGGGATCGCAGGTGGTATTCCAACCAAGTACTGAGCAAACCTGTATCTGTTTAGCTTCAGCAAGACAGCTTCATCAGTGGGACTTGATAGGCTAAACAACACGGGCTCTTTTCACTGTGTTTCTGAATGATAATCTCTAGGTTGCTGTTACAAAGTTTTGTAACTCAATGGAAAAGAAAGTGAAAAAGAGGAAAAAATAAAAGAGTAGTTTCATACTGCGTTTACCTCAGCATGAGTCAAAAATTCAGTAGATAAAGATTTATAATACAGATATTTTAAAAAGATGGTTATTCAGTATGAAAGAGATTTAAAGGCCAATGTGGACATGCTAGCTTCCTTTCCAACAATGGCACCAGGAGATAGCATACGGCCATTCCCAAAAGAACATTAAAACATGTATATGGGGTTGAGGACTCAATGGACTAAATTACAGACTACCTGAAAACCACTGTGAGCATTTGTTCATTTGACAAGTACTATATAGCATGTCTAATTTGCCTGATCCATCTGTATTTGTCTTACCAAAATAACACCTTGTTCTAAAAGCACATTTAATACGGTACACTTTCGCCCTTCTTGCTTTCTGCCTATGGCACTTAATCAGCTGGTCTGTTGAGGATGCTGGACATCGAGGAACCTTATGGCCGACTACAACAATCTGATCCCCTTCAGTGCTGCTATTTTTTGGAGGCTCTCAAGTGGCAACATTCACACTCTCTCTTTTTAAAAACTGTATTGGAGTTCCTTCAGAGTTGAGCACCAGCATGAAGAATCAAAGCACAGAACAAAAATAGTTCTCACCCTCCAACTGGATCCACCACAATATCTCTGGGTCTGTCTAGATTCTCCCATATTAGCACAGTCCGCATTGTCCCATCTGTGTTGGACACTTCTATCCGGTCAGTTCCTGCATAGATTAGAGGAAGAGGAACAGAAAAAAATCATGTTTTCTGAACTACAAGACAGATCACAAAGATCATCATCCATCACACAGAAGTGTAATCGCCACTCCACTCCCATACCCATACCCATACCCCAAGAGGAAGGCCAACAGGAACTATGGACAAGCAGCTGTTGTCTTCAGTATAGAACCTCATTCCAAGCTACATCAGTATCAGTGAAACTGGGGGCAAGTTTATTCTATCAGCTTTATAGCACAGTAGAGATTTTCCAGGATGGTACCCCTTGCAGGATGAGGTGTGTGATTAAATGCTCTACAATGGGGGCAGGGTGGTAGCAAAATATAGATACACAGAAAAATAGAATGTCAAGGAGAAAGTCATACTGAATGGTCCCTCTATCTGGAAATGCTGGTTTTCTATGTGTAGAAAGCTCTCCCACCTCATGGGGAAGCATTCAGATATGCAATCCTCAACTACCAGAATGAAATGGTACAATAGGAGGAAAGTTTACCATTTGATTCTACTGACTGAAGAAAATAACACAAGTAAATATGTGTAGGATTAATATGTAAGCTAAGCAGTTTCTTTTGTTATTGATATTGTATTTATTATGCAGTCACAGAGCATTAAAATTTTGTTTGTTTCTTTATTTGTTTAAAATGTCATGCAAGGGCATTTATGCAGTTGTTAGAGAATATTCTGAGGAAAAGGACTATTTTAAAATGTTATTTTCTCATATATTAAAGGCTTCCAGTCCCCAAATTTCTGGTAAATCACTGTGTCTACTGTGCATAAATAGGCTGAAATA
This sequence comes from Iguana delicatissima, assembly GCA_948472985.1. Classification (NCBI taxonomy): domain Eukaryota; kingdom Metazoa; phylum Chordata; class Lepidosauria; order Squamata; family Iguanidae; genus Iguana; species Iguana delicatissima. The sequence goes on from CAOKZL010000596.1 coordinate 130,900, forward strand.
CTATGAAAACCACAACTGTCACACAGTCTATAGGGAGATGTTATTGATTCTCCCCAATATGAATTTTCAGGATGAGCCAGTCGTAATTCAGAAGGCAATCTTCCTGAGCTAATGAATTTTTTAATGTAGCAGGTGACCTCTTCTGTAGAGCTTAGTACCTGCATCTGTCCAATACAACTTATTGGTGACCCAGTCAATAGCCAGACCAGCAGGGCTCTCCAAACTGCTATCAGCCACAACCTGGTGAGAAATAAAAACAAAAAGGAATAATTGATAGAGAATCACACCTCTCCAAAATCTCTGTTTATTCTCCCTTGGTTTGTATTACCTTGTACGCAATAATCAATTCAGGAGCGGGGGGGAGAAAAGAAAGAATTGGGAACACTATCAAAACTAATTGAATCCCTACATCTAAAAGATGAACACTGACCAAATTAAGATCTAGGAAGAACCTGGAAAAATTATTTTTCTGGACTGCATGTCGTGCTGGTTAGAGGATTCAGGGAGTTACAGTCCAAAAATTTTTCCAAGCTCTGGATTTAGCAAGCTATCACATGGCTATTTTGATGATAAATTGTACATACAGACATAGGATTTTTTGAGAAACAATGGAATTTCAGGAACACAGTTTTATAATTATTGCTTTCAATCTATTTGGTTTTAATCTAGTCATTTTACTGATTTTTACGGTTTATACCAGTGACAAATGTTTGTCACCCTGAGTGCCTTTGGGAAAGAGAGAGTACTTAATTTATACAACCCAGAACTGAAATGAGAGCATCTGTGTAATTGAGAAAGATAAGTAAATGAAAACTGTTAACAAACAAATCACTGTACCCATCTCAAATGACTGAAACAATTAAGTTAAATAAAATTTGAGTAATTACAGTTAGACAAAGTGGATATTATCAAAATCTAGAACCTCCAAACCAGGAGACGGAAGGAACTTGATTTTACTAATGCGCATCCAGGTCAGTGCCCCTCCATTTTAAACAAGTATTACCTCCTGGCCTGTTCCATCCCATTTTGCCCGACTAATGGAATCAGTGCCAACATCTGTCCAGTAGACATAGTCATCTTTTGCATCCCAGTCCAGAGCCACAGCACTGCGCACATCAGCCAAGGGGATGACATCATCAGACAGGTCTTCTGTGTCGAAGCTGATACGACGGATGTCCATCCTTCGGGCAAAAAGCAGGAACTTGTCAAGACCTGATCAAAGGTCGAAAGGTCTTCTTTTAATTTCTCTAACTTCAACAACACAGTAACAGACACAGAAAAATTATCCTGTTACATCTAAGCTCTGCTATTTCCATGCCCATCTACATGGCTTTATTTGTCCAACTCATAATGGGGGTGGGACACCAAGACTGTGTAGCTAGAAAGTAGACAGAATGAAGAAGGGAGGTGGGATTATTGAGAAGGGCTCTTGGGGTCTAGAATAAAGGACAGCATATTATTAGAAACCATCTTTCTAAATGAAACAAGCAAGGCACAAAACAAAGAGAACTGGCAGTTCTGTTCTAAATTTGGAGGGAGAAACCTTAGTACTCCATACAAAACAAACTTGGAAACATTATTTTTTTTTGGACTACAACTGCCAGCATTCCTCAGTTAAGCTCTAATACAAATCAGGAGTAAGAAAACCCAGCCATGCTGGATTAGATCAAGGACCCATCTAGCCCCTGTCAACAACCGCCAGTCAGATACTTCTGAGAAGCCCCCAAGCATATTATGAAGGCAACAGCACTTCTCCCCTGCTTGTTCCTCATAAAATGTAAACAGCGTCTAATGCTAGAAGCTCCATGAAGTTACCATGGTTATTAATTGTTACTGAGCATATCCTCTCTGGACTTATCCAAGCCCCTTTTAAAATCCAGCTCAGCCAGCGGCTACCACTGTCTGTGACACCCATAAATTAGTCTGGCATTGACAGAAGAAATACTTCCAAAAGTCCTAAATGTCAGTACTGGTTGAGGGGGTTCTGGGAATGGCTGTCCAAAAAGGCGATATTTCCAAGCTCTAGTCCTGAATTTACTGACAATTAATTCTATTGGGTACCCTAACCACATTCTCTACATGATTTTACAAAACTCTGCCAGGTTATGACTACTTGTTCAAGATAATTGTACCCTACTTTTATCAATAAGATAAAAAGCCCCAAACACATTAGCTTTTCCTTGTAGTCTAGCCCCTTCATAACTCTAGCAGACATTTTCTACATCTTTTCCAAACATACAATACTTTTTTTGTGCGTGAGAGATGTAACCAGATGCTAAAATTATACTCGAATGTAGCTCTGATTTACTTTACATTACAATACTAAAGGTTTCATTGCCAACACCTTCCCCAGTAATCCCAATGTGGAACTGGGGGTTTATTTTCATTTGAAATCCTCCTTTCTACCTGCCTGTCTGAAATGCACATGTTCATCTGGGTGCATTAGTTCTTCTCTACTGCACTTACTCTGGGCACAGGTGTGGCTGCTGGTCTTCCGAAAACCTGTGGGGCAGGCGCAGGTGTATGCCTTGTTGTTTGGTAGGCACAGATGAGTACAGCCCCCATTGTCAGATCCACAACGATTTCTCCCTGCTCAAATAGCCAAAAGCAACCACATATAAGGAAACTAGTAGGACAAAGAAAAGCATTAAGATGGTATTTGGGGAAAAACAGCCAAGGCCTGAAAGGGCCTGTTTTGGAACAGATTCTTTAATCAATATTTGTTTCTGTAGTATCATGCTGGAGCTGCAACAAATTCCAGAAGACTGGAATCAGTGGGGTTTTTTAAAAGTTATTTTTAAAAAAACATTAAAAAAATTAAAACTCTACAAATACATAAAAGCAACGTAAAGAAAAACGTAACATATATGAATTAAAAAAATAAAGTGGAAGAAAGAAAGAAAGAAAGAAAGAAAGAAAGAAAGAAAGAAAGAAGAAAGAGGAAAAAGAAAGGCAAAGAACTGACTTGCCTCCTTTCTTTGAATGGTTTCTAGCAATCTGACTGATTCAAGCCTCTCAAAGAAAATATCCAACATTTCTCTTTATCCCCCTCCCTCAATTCATGCTTTCAAAAAAAAAAAGACAAATGAACTTTCTCCTACCAAATCTTCACATATCTACCACAGTTTCTATTATATTTCTTTACTTACTGCTTACACGATAAATGCCATTATATGGTAAACGACATTAATACTACTAAATTGCATTAATCCAACTAATTTTACTAAATACTACTTGCTGACTTAATTATATAGTATTTTCACTAATTAAAACTGTAGATTTATTACATGTTTGTGACATCCCTAAATCCAGAAATTCAATATCCTTTCATATTATAAAACCCATTACATAATTTATAGACCCAATCCAGTTACCATTATCCTATAACTGTAACCATTTCTTAACCTAGTTTAAGCCAAATCTATTTCATTTGAATTTAACTCCCCTCGTCCCTCATAGCCATCCTACCCATGGACTATGCACTCCCCAACTTCTGATTCCTGTCCTTTATTACTCTTTCAAATTGCTTCTCACATAACATTTTTGAGTAACTGTCCTGAAACAGCACCCTTATTTTTGACCTCTTTCTCTGACTCTCTTGAATTATACAGGGTAAATCAGTTTGATTTTGTTCAACCATCAAAACAATTTGCTTACAAATCAATTTTAGACTCATCTCTTCCTTCTCCCCGCTTGGGCTGTAATCTCCCTTACATAATCCAAAGCTTCTTCATCAGAAATCTCCCCAAAGTCACCAATTCCATCCATTAACTCAACTGGAGTTTGTCTCTCTATCTGGTTTTTGTACTCCTTGACTTCTTTGTTACCAGCTTCTATGCACTCCTCTTGTCTTACATCTCATTACAGTTCCTTGATGCAGAACTCTTTCCTCACTGTCTCTATAATGTTCTTCTGCTAGTTTAGGAGTTCCATGCAATATCCATTGTAAACAGTCCTCAGAATGTTCCTGGGAAGGTTCCATCTTTCATTTACTCAGCAATTACAGAGTTAACAACTCATTTCACTCATGTCTAGCCAGAAGCTGCCAGTAAGACAGAGTTACCAGCTTCAGATGATATCCATACTTCCTCACATTGTAATTCTCTTTATTAAAATCCAATTTGGTCTTACAAATAAAATGCAGTTTAGTATATTCACAAAGTGTATACACTTAAATTCTTATTTATTCTCTTTTAATACATCAACCTCCAATTTTCTAATTCATGTGTCTTGATCTTGTGGAGTAAATAGACATACTCATCTCCTGAATGCAGAAGGAAGATGACTGTGTAATCTCTGTCCTTCTGTTTTAACCAGAAGGATTTTTTTATTTTTGTAACTTCAAAGGTTGAATTAAAGGTTTCTTCTTTAAAAAAGCAGGTTGCCAGCATAGGGCCATCAGATCCCCACATCTAAACAGGTGAATTTCATGGCAAGGGCAAGATGTCCGTCACTCAGTCCTTCCCATGCATAACACATTTGCTAATGCGTAAATGTAAATAATGGGAATTCTGAACCCTATTAGTTTCTCCAGCCAGAGATCCCTCTGGCCAGCACTTTTACTGTGAAAGCTCTCCTTAGTGCAGAGCTGCCGCAAGGAGTGTCTGCAAGCTGACCTGCCGAAAGTCCTGGATCAGTGCTAATTGTTTGCACATGATTAGCTATAGAATGATGGGTGTAAAGCCATGGAGAGTGGATTACTACAGTCTCTTGTAAATATTTAAGCCTTCAAGTCTAGCTAGCACAATCAAGTTTCCTGAAGGTGATCTGTCCAGACACTTAGAGCACTGATTTAGTCTCTTAGGAGATATACGGGAAATTAACATGGCCTTTGGGCCTTTCAAATCATTGCCTTCTAAATTATCTTCGAGCTTGTTTTACATAGAAAACAAAGAGATTTTTACAATGGAAGGTAACACAGCCATAACTCTATTACGTCCCATATACTACCAATGTTTCTTAATGGCAGCAGATGTGAATATCCTCTTTTCCTACCCTATAAAACTTAATATCCCCATGCTTTTATAGCAGCATGGCCATGCAAATACATAATCTATTTAAAAAGTGGGTAGAAGTAACCCCCTCTCTTTTCTCTCTGCAATTACCTGCTGGTTGGCGTTGAGGGTGCAATGTGTGGATATCCATGGGGAAGTGCAGCTTATTGCGGATAATCTCCTGGTTCTTGCCAGTAAATTTGTTAGCACTGTTTATACTTTTAGTATGCCAATCTGTCCAGTAAAGGCTGTCTTCAAAAACTGTGATGGCAAAAGGGTGTGGAAGGCCTGCAGAAGAAGTTCAGCACAAGGACGTGAGCTATTTCAAGGCAGAAGAAGTATCAAGGCAACTGTTAGTTTTTCCAAAGGGTGCTTCCATCACCAACCCGGAGGATGTCTCCTACTAAAAGATCAAGCTCACTCACATATGCTCTCAGTGACTGCTACCTTTTCCCAGTACAATTAACCCCACAAGGCATACAGGGGCTACACAGGATATGTGTAGTTTTTTTCATCGCCTTTCTAATGTTTCTTCAGCAAAGCTTTTTAGGAGTGAGTTACAAATAGTATCATTACCTGAAATGAGTTACAGGAGACAAAGATGATGGCGTAACGAAGTTATATTTCAAAGAAAAGATATAAGAAAGTACTTTGTTGGCATAAATTAGTTAATATTACTGTTTTGACACGTTACTTTTTGATCAGAATTTGCATGCATTCCAGTTCCATTTCTTCCAAAAAAGGCAGGGGGATATAGTAACACTTTTGAGGCTAACTGTTCTATCTGAGAATGAGTATTCATGGATACCAATCCAATTCTTCAGATGCACTGTAAAGAGATATTAAACCTACAAGGGTCACCTCATCAAAAGAAGTCTCAGCCTCAAAGAGGTGGCTGCTCTCTTGCTTTTTTAAAAATGATGAAACAGACTAACATGGTTATCTATTTGAAAACAGTTCCAGTTTGATGCCATTTTCCTACCAATTTTAAAGGCCTTCCCACCAAAAGGAATGAAAACTAATGGAAAAATAGCTAGCAATGCAACAAGTGATTTTTAGCTTTTCAACAATGAAATGAGCAGCAAAAATATTACTTTCAAAAACCTGAGTCATGATTACCTACTCTACTGTAAAATGTATGCAAAAACATAGTCGATTGAATTGCAAGTCAAAATTTGTAACTAAGTAACTGATATTTTGTAAAAAATATAAGGAAAGTAAAATTGTGGATCAACAAAATTGAGTTAAGTAAATCGAAAGGATGAAGGCAGATAAAGGAGTTTTTGATTACCTTCTGTACATAACATCTGTGGAAATGGATAAAAGGAAGTTTGCTTAAAATAACAGAAACAGATATAGAAACTGAGTTCAATTATGTCTACGTCTACAATGCTAAACCAATTTCTGTTATCCTATAATGTATTTTTTTTCGTATTTTAATAATAACAATAATAAAACTAACCTTCCAAGCTCCACTCTCCATTGGAACAAGAGCCCCAATTTCCACAACTCACCTTGGCTAATAACAGCCTTCCTGTTCTGTCCATCCAAGTCAGCTCTCTCAATAACGTGATGTTTGGCATCAACCCAATACATCCGACGTCCTGCGTAGTCAATAGTTAGCCCGTTTGGCCAGAAAAGATGAGTGTCAGCAATGATGCGTCTATTGGAACCATCCATATTAGAGTATTCAATGCGAGGGGTATTTCCCCAGTCTGTCCAGTAGATGGTGCTATTAGAGAACAAAAAGGAACAAACACTAGAAATCCAGGATACTTTAAAGCACTGCTCACAAGAAAAATCAGTAGTCCAACAATATAAAGCCAAAAGGCAAAGACAATTGGGACAGTGAAAGCAACTGAGAGCTATGAATTCAAACTGCAGTTCTCCAAAGCCCAAACAAGCACCTCTGCCAAACTACTGCTAGCTGAAATGTCTTGCTTTCAAAAACTTTCACACACCAATAACTATGGCAAAATAGTTTGCATCACCAACCAGGAGTGCTTGTAGGAATGGGACATGATGAAGAATTTCACTGCACAGAACAACAGCTCGGATCCAGAGTTCCTGACATAACATCCTGCTCATAGGATGATTCCAGAGGGGGAGAGAAAGAAGGTGAGTTTCACAAGTTCCTCTGTCCCCCTAAAATTGCCTGAAACACTACTACAGAGGATTGGGGACCCCTCCAAAGCAGTATGGGAAGAGATGGTATGCAAGCTGCAAAAGAAGGGGGAGGGAATTGACGAAATCACCTAATCCACCCCAGTTCCTCCAGTGCTAGCCTCTGCAGAATCTTACTCCCCTCCATGAACAAGAGTCTATCCATTTGCAGGCAGGCTAATCTGGACCTAGCCAAAATGAATGTGGCCAATTTTAGCCCTGTAGATTTTCAAAGAGAAACTAATATGGGGACCAGTAACTGTCTGTGACTCACCCCTCCATGGGATGAAGAGCAATGGCACGAGGCTTTTCTAGATTCTGCCAGAGAAGCACCTTCCTGTGGGTGCCATCCAAGTTTGCCACTTCAATGCGAGATGTCCCAGAGTCTGTCCAAAACAACTTGTCATGGATCCAGTCAACAGCCAGTCCACCTAGAACCCATATAAAAAAGGAAGTCTGGAATTAGCCAAGGCAAACTATTCCCAACCTGATGCTCCCCAGATGTTTCAGAATACAAATCTAATAGCCTATGACACTGACCATGTCAGTGGGGGTTGATGGAAGCAGAAACCTGGTGGGCACCAAGATAGAAAAGACTAGTGTAGGCTGTGCAACAAACTTCCATTAAAGCAAAGCCAACACAGCTTTTCTGTTCCACAAAAGTGGAGTGGGCAGTTGAGGCCCTTTACGTAATGTTGAACTGCAATTCTCCTGATCCCTTTGCTGGCTAGGGCAGCTAGGAGTTGCAGTCAACCACTAATCTGAATGCCATAGCTGCTCACTTCTGCCCTGAAGAAAATAGGCCCTTAATTATCCCTTGGCCCAATCAATGCAATACAAGATGGCAAAATCTGCAATTTATTGACATTATTCCTTGTCCTCATATATGAAGTGAAGAATTCTGACTCCTTGTGAGGCTCACCTGGACTCTCCAGTCCTGTGGACACCACCTCCTCCACATTGCTACCATTCAGGTTGGCCCTCATAATTCGGTCCAGTGTGACATCAGACCAAAAGACTAACTCCTTGCTGTGGTGGAAATCAAGAGCAATGGCATTTTCTAGGTTGTTCAAAAGTAAGGTGTACTCTGAGCGATGGGGTAAGACTTGCCGGATATCGATCCGATTGGCAAAGAGCAACACAGGCTCTGGCCCTGAAGGACACAAGAAGACAGATAAAAGAGAGAGGCTAATCAGGCAAGACAACAGTCTCACAGTGACAACAACACAGAACCAGTTCATGTATAGGAAACCTAACACAGAAATATGCAACAAGAACACATGTGCTAACACAAATGATATCCACATAGCTCCTCTTATTCTGATTTGGCTTTTCAGTGAGTCAGAAATTCTCAAACATGTTTTTTGGACATGGATCAGGCCTTGGAAGACATTACTGGTGGCGCAGTGGTTAAATGCCAGTACTGCAATACAAGGTTGTGAGTTCGATCCTGCCAGGCTCCAAGGTTGACTCAGCCTTCCATCCTTTCATAGGCCGGTAAAATGAGTACCCAGCTTGTTGGGGGCAATTAGCTAAAAATACATTGTAAACCGCTTAGATAACACTTAGTTGATAGGCGGTATAGAAATAAATGCTATTGCTATTGCTATTTTGGACTACAACTCCCAGGAATTTTCTCCTACCCAAGGCCACTGGCCATACTAGCAAAGGGATTCTGTTAGTTGTAATCAAAAAGTGTATTTCTCTACACTTCGATAACGCCACCCGTTGCAATACCACACCTCTTTATTTTGCTGGTCAAAACCCTTGCTGTTCAAATAGTGCTGGGAAACTAATATGGCTCTGGCATGTGGCTTCTCAGGAATAAGATCAAGCATGATATATATCTAAACCACAACTTTCCCCTCATAAAAAAAAACAGCTCACACGAATGTGGAAATCTCCTGGTTCATCTCTTGGCAACCTCAAAGCTTTTAACAAATTAAATATTAATCACACATCTAGTTCCAAGTTCTTTGACATTCATTCCATTAGATCTTACCTAATGCTCCAATACTTGCTAAAGTGCTAAAGGCACACACATGCAGCCTGATTATTATCACCTGTATTTTCTATTTTCATCATAAGCATGCAGGGATAGAAAAAGAGCATGAGTCTAGTCCACCCACAGGAACTGTGTGACCTGTGAAGCACATGCAGGCTGCAGTGCAGGCCCCCAGGGGTCTTCATTCCCCCCACACACACACACCCCAATTTTTACTGTGTTCATGGCCAATCACACCCTCATAAAGATCAAGGAGGCATAACAGAGACTTTATGCCCTCCATCACAGAATGCCTTACAAAATCAAGTATTTTGGCATAAAATACCTTACTGAAACTTAGATATGGCCATTCGGTCACTTCCAGATTTTTTAAAAAAAGATTGTTGCAACTCACTGTCCTTCCTGAGGATAGCAGGAAAGATCATCAGCCCACAAGAATGAAAATTCCTTCTTACCCAGTGCTTTACAGCTGCGCTTATCTGGGCGAAGCTCGTAGCCTTGCTCACACCAGCATAGGAAGCCTCCCTCACTGTTGGTGCATCCTTGGCTGCAATAACCTTCCTCTGCACATTCATTCACATCTGGAACAGGAAAAGAGAGAGTTACTACCTCTTTAAATGTACAAAAGAGATCTACCCTCACCTCTGGATCTCACTCTCTTGCAGATGTGCTGCTCAGTACACTCTGAAAGAAACTTATTAGTTCCATTAACACCCCATTCTTCCATCAATAAGTTCAAGACAGCACACAGCTCCCCTCCTCCAAATTTTATTCCTACAAGAACCCTGTGATGTAGGGTTAGGCACAGAAGAGAATGATCCAGCCCAAGGTCACCCAGTGAGTCTCACAGCTCAGTGAGAACATGAACCTGTATCTCCCCTATCCAACTTTCCAAACTCTACATTCTGGCACCCCATACTGTAAATATTCCATTTCAGCCACCAACCTTCTAACCTCAGCTTCTAGAAGAGCCTTCTATTGTACAATCACTGCTCTTCATTCAGAGATTTTAGGGTAGGGCAGGGTCCCCCTGCATCTCTCCAACATTTTCCCACTCACTTTGAGCTTGTTCAGTTCCATGCTCTAATACAGCTAGGATACCAGCCAGGCCAAGTCAGGGCCCTGAGCATGAATCTTAATCCCACAGCAACTCTGTTGCTGCTCATCATTCTATCAGACAGACAGACTAAGCTTCATAGCCACTTACCCTGACATGACCTGCCATCGTCCAGGAGCCTGTAACCTGTGTGGCAGGTACACTGCACGGTCCCTCGAGTCAACTGGCACTTCTGGGCACAGCCTCCATTGTTGAGGTTACAGTTTTCCTCACCAGTTCGAGGACCTGTGAAACAGATTATGTCAAGTTTTTCTCATGCAACAGTAACCCAAAATTCAGGCCATTTCTGTACTAGACGGTTATAATGCTATTATTCCACTTTCAACATTCTGAAACTGCAAACCCAGGATTCCATAGGATGTTGAAAGTGGAATAACAGCACTGTAACAGTCTAGTGTGGAAATGGTCTCAGCTGCTGTTTGCTAAACTAGCATTTAAAAAGGTAGCAGAAACTTTGCATGGACAACTTTCTCTTGAGTAGCAATACAGGAGTGGAAAGAAGCCCACCTTATTCAATATATAAAGAAATACACTTGTTTCTTCAGGGAAAAAAAATATTTTGTTTTTCAAGAAAGAATCTAGCATTTCCTTCCTTTTCTTCTGTTCTTTTGAGAAACCTTTCAGAGCATGGCAAAAAGAATTGATAAGGCAATATAGGAAGTTGGCATCTAAGACCTCTGGGAAGGCCCCTTGACTCACCTTCCTACAGTGCCTCTTCTCTCCTACTTCACAATCCCTGGAGTCTACAGCCCCTGCTGTCTTTCTAACAACCTCCCTTCTTCCCTCTCTTCTTGTCTATCAACCATTTTCCTTTCCTTTCCTTTCTCAAAGATACTGAGATCTCAATCACATTGGCAAAATCAGTAACAGTCAAGGAACTCTTGCACACAATGGCAATGCTCCCAAGATACCGAGGAAGCCTGAAAGGTGCACTTCCAATTTCCAACAGCAGCCCAACTGTATCCTTCCTTTTGAGATCCCTAAGGACTTAGAAATCTTAGACTTAGAAGTACAAGGAAGACACAGAACAGTGGCAGGCAACGTGTGGCCCACAGGTTACATGCAGCCATCAAGGTCCAACTCTACAGGCTGTGAAACTCCTCTAAGCCCCAGCCTTCCCATTTTTTTAAAAAAATGCATAATTTTTCATTGTAAAATCCATCCAAAATGGGTCAAACCCACTGCAAAACACAAATATTTGCCTACAGCAGCTCATAACTCCTCACGTACTCCAAAACTCACACCCTCTCCATCAGCCAAAAATCAAACTGGAAATGACATGATGGTGCAGTCTACCAGGGGTGCATGATGAAAAAATGGCCTCTGCTTCTTCACAGTTGCCCACTCAGGTAAAGGATTTCTTTTTATCTCTCTGCTGCTCACTCAAAGGGCCAGCTCATTCCTCCAGCTGTAGTGTTCTTTTCCAACTGTAGCTTATGAATCTCTTCCTGTAGCCTCTTGTGCCTCTGGGATTAAGTCTCAAATCAGTTATGGGAAACTGGGATGGTGTGAGCTGTAAAGTCAGACTTACGGCAATTTTGTTCAGGGCTCTCATCACTGCCATCCCCACAGTCATTTGCGCCATTGCACAACTTTCTCTGGCCAATGCAGCGTCCATTCCCACACAGAAACTGGTCAGGAGCACACTGGGGACTCCCTAAAGTGTAAGAAAAGGAAGTCAGTGATACTAAGGGCTGGTAAACTAGTTTATTGACATTTGCAGCCACAGTCCAGAAAACAGCAGAGCCTTTCTCCAATGTATAAAGCATACACTTTAATTCTTGTAATGAAGATCATGTGTTGTACGCTATTTCAAGTTCGTACTGGTATGTTTTTCCATTTCTACCCAATGTCAAGGAAATGGTTTGTCAAGAAGGCTTGTTTTGTTTGCCATGAAGTCTGTCTTCAAGTGATCACACTATTGAATATTATTTACTATTGTAATTTTATTTACTGTATCTTGATCTGAGTATTTTTTTAAGAAAGGCAATGAAGAACATTCTGAGCACAACATTCTACAGGAAACATTAAATACACGTTGGTGTGGCAGAAGATTATGAATGTATGTTCACAATAAGGTGCTCACCATTTAAAAATGTGACTGGCTCCCTGCACTAACAAAAGAAGCCCATAAGCAAATCTCTCAAGAGGTGAGTTACACTCCCCACAAAGAATCCATAATATTAACTTGGAGGACAGAAAAAAATTATCATCCGACTGCAGATTTTTTCCTGACCCTTTAATGTCTTCTTTCCCCAACCCCACCTGTTGGGAGAGATTCCATTCTTACCCACACATAGACACAGAGAAAGTAAGTGATCTTTATACATAACATCGAGAATCACACCATAATATTTTGGCTTATCCAGGAAGGCAGTGGTGGGTCCTCCAGATGTTGTTGAACTGCAACTCCTAGCAGCTGTAGACAGTACAGCCAACAGCATCTAGAAGATCACATGGCATCCACCCTTGTGATAAGAGAACCCAAAACCTGGAACTCTCTTCCTGATTCTGGACAGTATAAAATGTTAACCCTGAAACTTCAATACAAGAAGACTGAATACAAAGAAGCAAAACGTAATAGTTTTCACCTGTATCCTCACAGTTCTCCTCATCACTATTATCAGAACAATCATCTTCCCCATCACAGCGCCAAGACAAGCGGACACACCGGCCAGATTTACAGCGGAACTGGTCAGTTGTACACATTGATGTGGCTGAAGAAGTGAAAATGAGAGCTTAGTGAAACTCATTTGCTGGCTTAACATTTTTCTTTTAGCCACTGTTCCATGTCATCAGCTGCATCCTCCTCCTCAACCCCACAAGGTCCCACAGAGGTACTCACTGCAGTTCTTCTCATCTGATTGGTCATCACAGTCAGAATCACCATCACATCTCCAGCCAGCATTAATGCACAAACCACTGTTGCACATGAACTCTCCAGAACGACATGGTTGGTGTGAGGCTACAAAGAATGGAGACAGCATATTGTAATCCCTGCACTCAGCTGAGCCCACATCAAAGTAACAAGTCCAAGTCCTTCCACTATATGTTCTGGAAGAGTTGCTAAAACTCTTTGATTCTAAGTTGTACTAGTTATTTGGTCCCAATTTTAGGGAGGATGCCAGAAAATAGCAGGTTAACCCTCAAAAATATTTCCTTGCTCTTCCTTCTCAGAATACAGCAAAGTGATCTAGATTTTTGGATCACAACCATAGTCACACTGGCTGATGAGCCATGCTGAGTGGGGGATTTGGGGCTATAGTCTTAAAAAAAATTTTTTTTTCTGAGCTGTACTGGGAATGTGATACTGAGATTTCAGAAATTGGGTGAACTGATCCCCTTGGATCCTAGTTCTATCTTCTATCTTCTTGTCCTTTAATCCTCTTAAGTCCCTTACTTCCTTACCTTCCTACTCTAACAAAATTCAGTAAGCAAAACAGAATCACCGAAAGTATACTGGTGTCAGCTTTTTTTGGATTTGTTCATTTCTTCTGAGAACAAAATTTTAGGATATCTGATATATCCTTTACTTTCTTAGCTATGAAACTGAAATGTTTCAGTTCAGTTTTCCCATCAACCTCTCTTCATGGCTTCCCTGGGTAACTTACAACAGTCGGATTCATCAGACCAGTCTCCACAGTCATCATCTCCATCACAGTGATAGATGTCCAGGATACAGCGTCCATATGCACACTGGAACTCCTCCAGGCTACATGTTGCTGCAGGAATGTCTGATGCTAAAAAAGAAACAACCAAAGTTAAAACATGATCCCACTAGAACAGTGGTTCTCAACCTGTGGGTCCCCAGATGTTTTTGGACTTCAGCTCCCAGAAGCCCTGAGCATTGACCATAGTGGCTGGGGCTTCTGGGAGCTGAAGTCCACAAACATCTGGGGACCCACAGGTTGAGAACCACTGCACTAGAACACTCAATACTTCTTGTCTTATAATCAACAGAAAGCTATACAGAGAAAAAAAAGGAGGGAGGGAGACAGACACCCCGCACACTAGCTTTCCACTACACTGAAAAGTGCTGCAGTGCTACTTGTTATTCACCAGAAAAATTAAAAATCAAGCAGCAGAAACATACCGAATCTACTTACAACCAGTGTTGCAGAACTTTATCAGCTGTTACACAAAGGGATCTGACTGAGGGGTAAGAAGCAATAATCTACTGTGATCAAATGGAGGTTGACAGTGGATAGGTTGCAGACATTCAGGATGGCATCATAGACAGACTTAACATGCTGAAGGCAGAGGACAGGGAGATTGTACACAAGACTTCTTCCATGCATATGCCAGGTGCAGAAAGAGTACTACACCAGTGTGGAGTAGCGTTGCAGCACTCTTCCGTAGTGCCAGTCTCATGAGTGTTAATAGAAGCAAAACTCTGGCCATGCTCACATAGGTAATAAAAATTCAGTGCATTTAATGGCTGTTCACATCCACCATTCTTTTCTCATGTATTAACTGCAACTGTTATGCACATGTCACAATGTGTCAACTCACTTGTGAAGAACCGCAAACATTCCAAGCATTTACCATGTGCTCAGAGTAGTAGGGCATGCTGTTCTCTAAAGAGCAAGCTAACCGCCAAGGTAGCTTGAGGGCTGCACAGAGTTATAATTTTCCACATCCCTGGAGACACACCTATATACGCCTAAGAGACAACTTTGTGTAGATTTTAAGACTAAAAAGCAGGGCTGTTGGTTTGAGCCTTAAATGATGCCAAACCTGCCTAGCAGAATACACTGCAAACAATGTCAGGCCTTTGAAGATCACAGTTTTTCTCAAAACTGATGCCAGAACTAACATCTTCTTTTTTTGCAAAAGATTTCTTCCCAGACATACTCTGACCCTGTGCAGGACACAGCATAATCCAAAACAAAGGTTTTACAATACTGCCCTTCTCCAAAGCAATTCTTTATAGCACAGAAAAGAGCTCTCTAAGGAGATCTGCAAAGGAAAGAAATTTCTCTGTGTTTGATAACGTGTCCATGAATGCATGGTCAGGATGGAAGATTCAAGGAACCAAAAAATCAGAACCACCAAGCAGAAACAGAAAGAAGAAATCTGAGTGGCATTGCTATGGCAAAACATGGCAAAATATTCAGGTACAAGTGAGTCTAACAGCATCCCAGGAAAGATGGGCAGATAACTAAAGAATCTAACGGACTGTCATCAAGGCAACTCAGTTTGCTCCTCCATTCCTCTCACCAGCCATGTATTTCCTTCATCTCGGTATACTAGCAAGCAGACAATGGGAAGCTTGGAAGCTCAGGAAAGCAAAAATAGGCTAGTTGATTACAGTTTAAAAGCGAGGGGAAATTCTTCGCTCCATTTTTTGAAAGGTCAGATGTTAGATATAAGGTAAGGTAAGGTATCTTAGAAAAACAAAAGTCTAAGAGGATTAGTCTCACTTCACCCTACAAAGTTACGGTAGATTATTGTTCCCCTCCCATTCCCAAGGCAGGTATGTATATTGATAATCAGCCAGAGAAGGAACCAGCCAATGGAAAGAAGAGAATGAAGCTGGCTTATTCTCTGAGTCTCTTTCTGGCTCAAAAATCTCTGCAACTTTGGCACCTTGACAGCTCTCATTATCTGGAGAGATGAAAGACAACCTCTCTATTCCCCACCCCCACCCCTGTTCCCCACGCCTGCCCTTCAAGAGCTGGCAGGTCTGATTCCCTCCCCACCAATCCAACCCTTTTGAAGTTTCACCCTATCTAGAACAAATTCTGCAAAATGCCCTTGAGACAGAAGTGGGGGAGGAAAAAAGGAGTTCTCCAGTTTGCACAGAATCTAGTTACTGTTCAGATAAGGGAGTAAAGGCAGATATGCAAACCAGATAGAAGTCCTACTCGCAAAGGCTAGGGCTAGCTCCTCTAATATGTCATCACTTAACTCCAAAACCCTTTTAGCCCACTCATGATAAAGTCTTAAACAACTGGTCCAGAGGGCTTAGGATAACATGATCCAATTGTACACAGGCAGGAAGAAAAGGGAGAGAAGAGTACCAGGAAATCATTCCTCAAGAGAGCTTCTTCAAGAATTTTCAAGCACAGATAAAAACAGATCTTCTGTCTCAAAGTTTACTTTATTATAGCCACTTTCCCAAGCTTGCAAAAATCTTTGCTCAAGGCCTGGTTCAAAGTCCCAGTAATCAGGAAACAGATTGGGGAAACAGCCTCCAGCTGCCAAAAGATACCCAAGGAGATACAAAACAAGGAATACGCTGGGCTTTTATTGGGCCAAGAGAACAAATAGAGTAATTTTAAAAGATACAAGCTGCTCAGCTGTCATAGTAATCCCATAAATTTAGTAGCACAGAGCCTTCTTGCAAACAAATAACAGCGATAAGAGCAATAAGACATGGGCGGATTGGTTTGGCTGCAGACAATGAAAATACTTGGAGAATATTTATTTGCCTTCTTCCAAGAAACAACATGAGCTTGGGGGTGGGAGGTAAATGTTTCCAAGTTTACACAGCATTTGTCTCTAAGCTTTGAAATGATAATGGATAATTTTGGCAATAAATTTTTCCAATGTAAATTCCAATGTGTCACATAATTTGTAGAGTAATGGTCAATATGAAGAGAAACTGTGCCATCAAAAGTAAAATTTGTATCTAATTCTCTCAGAATAAGATACCAAATTCCTTAAAGTTTCTATCCATAGTATTTCCTTTAAAAATACATACGGAATTTCAACTTCCAATATAACTTTTTCCATTTGTATTCTTCTGCTGGAATCACTCTAAAAGACATTACTGTGGGAGAACGCATTGCTCTTTCAAGACAGAAAGAAAAGAACGGTGTTCTATGATGTTACAGCTATAGTAACTGATCTCCATTATCATTTCAAAGCTTAGAGACACATGCTGTTATCAAAGGAGGGAGAGGGTGATGTAATTTTCAAGCAAGGATTTGGGCTCATGAGTATGATGTTGGCACAGTGCCTGAACAGATTTGCAGTACTAATCTATGTACTCTATTACACCATAGCATGGCTGAAGTCACAATAAGACACTACATAAAGGCTGGGAATGCTGAAGTACACCTGATATGCATTATAGAAGGCTCTGGCTGGCAACAGAAAGGAAAGCTGAGGTGTTGAAGACACTGATGGAGAGAGGATACTTACGGCAGTTCTCTTCATCTGAGCCATCCTTGCAATCTGTGTCACCATCACAGAACCAGTGTTCAGCTATACAGCTGCCATCACTGCAGCGGAATTCTTTGTCTGAACATTTTCTCATATCTGCAGCACAGATCAAGGTCCAGTTAAATGGAAAGTACACCCTCTTAGGAAATAGTACTCCCCATATAGCCTCTTGGGAACCAGATTCCAGTTGTGTAACCCTTGAGGATATCTTAAAACCAGAGCTTGGAAGTTTCTTTTCTAGACTAGAACTTCCAGCATCCCCTGGCCAGCATGGCCCCTCGCTACTAAATCAATTTACTGCATGCAAAGTTCATGACCTGCTTCTTTTTCTAATTTTATGCATTGGATTTTATTTTTAAATGAATTTTCAGGAATTCTCAACAGGTAAAAAAAAAGCACAGATACACTGACACAATGATCAGATATACTGAACTGACCATGTTCAGATACAGTCATCTAGTATGAGGTGAGATGATTTGGCTTGAAAGAGACACTGTGCAAAGACAGTCCTCCAACTGCAACCTCTACCAAAAAAACGAGAAAGAGAGAGAGAGAGAGTGAAAGAGAGAGAGAGACAGAGAGGGGGGTGGGGGTGGGAAGAAAGACTTTTTTCTGCTAAGACAATAATTCTCAACTTGTTTATTCTTCTAGGAAAACCTAATAATAGACATTTGTCTCTGTTTTGATCTCATTCACTGACTCAGAAGCACTGATAAACTAGACTCTTATGAACAGCCAGCACTCGGCAGCACAGCAAATGAGAATCTTGAAAAGCATCATTTGCAAGCCATGACTCCAGGACTGCAATCTATGCAATGGATTAGTTTTATTTATTTCTAATACTCTGCCATAAAATTCTAGAGAAGCTGGTTACACAAATGCCTAGCATTGTTTTACTTATCACAGTCCAGATACTAACCACATTGTTCATCACTGTTGTCCCCACAGTCATTGTCCCCATCACAGTGCCATAAGCTGCGTATACAGTATCCATTCTGACACGAAAATTCATCCTCCTCACACTCTCGTGGAGCTGTTGAGACACCAAGTATAAAAAGAAAGTATAAAAAGGGTTGATTTGAGGCTAAAGTAAAGGTAAAAGAAGGATCCCTCAAAGTATCCTTATTTTGAGTTAACATTTCGGAGTGATTCTTGTTTTAAATCAAAGCACTTCCCTTTCCTTTTGAAGGATAAAATACAAAACACAACCAATGTAGAGCAACACCGATAAAACTGCAAACTTTCATCAAATCCAACCAGCAGTGAGGCAAAGCACACCTAATTTCACTGAACAAAGAAACAAAAAACCTCAAAGATCTTTTCAAAAAGGACTCAAAAGGGTGGAAAAATAGGTTACTGCACCTTAGGTAACCAGCTACTGAAGACATCTACCGTGTCTCCAACCACAGGGAGTTCCATAATGGAAGCACCACAAATGAGAAGACCCTCACTAAGGCCACTGCTTTCTAAGCACTGCCCACAGGCAGAGCCATAAACAAGACTTCTTCAAGAATTCCAGAGGCGAGGCTGGTACCCACCAGGAGTGGATCTCCAGCAAGTACTTGGTTCCCCTTGCCTTACAAGGAAATACCAGTATCCTGAAGGAGGTTCAGATGTGAATAGGCACAGTGAGAATACTTTGTAATATGACACTAGATTTACAGACTGTTCAGTAAATGACTGGAGGCACAAGCTCAAGCCTCTGAACCATCTGCAAGGGCAGCCCCATGCAGCACATTACAGTAGTCCAGATTTGAAGTTACAAAGGTGTGGACCATTGCTGCCAAACTATTCCAGTCCAGTGTCACTCCTGGCAAACCAACTATATATTACAGTAGCCACTCATAGGCACTACAACCAACACAAGTATCTGCTCAAGTTATTAGTCACACATATACTCCCAAGAAGAGTCAATAATAAGGGCAAAAACATCAGCAGCTTTTGATTTGTTCTAATATAATAATACTGCACAAATAATTTATCATTGGTTGACTTACGGCAGTCCTGCTCATCAGAATCATCCTCACAGTCATTGTCGCCATCACAGACCCATGAACGTCGGATACATTTGCCATTGTCACAGTGAAAATCCAAGGGGGAGCAAGTAGGCAGCACTGGAATGTAGGAAAAAGAGAAATTAAGCTACTAGGAACAACCAGAAGTTTTAACATGATTTTATACACACACGCTAAGGAAACAGAGAAAATGTATCATGATGAAAATGGTGGTGGTGGTGATATAGTAGCAGCAATGAATAGAACATCTGTAGCTGGACAGCTGTTACCACCGTGTCCTGGCCTGGCCTTGGTGAACCAAAGATATCATTTTGATATTGCAATTCGGCCCTACTCTGCCACCAGCCAAGTGTTTGTGAGGCCCACCGAACAAGCGCGAAGCTAGGCATGGTTATTACTTGCTGCTCCCACCAAACCAAGCCAGATATTGCCAGATCTGCTTTAGGGGACCTCCCAAAACAAACACCTTCATTACAATGCACGCTACCACAAAAGGATCCTCTGCCCTGAGAGGACACCCTGGTGAGCTAGGTACTTAACTGCCGAGCTAGTCACATCTACATACCGGCCATACCATTGTCAATTCGGACTTTAACTCAATCATGCAAATTCTGACCTTTCAGAGGCTTTGTCTCCAACCTAAAACTTATTGTTTTTGCCCAAGACCAGACTAGCCTGCTCGTTCTTTCCCCTATAAAAATCCCCGGCTCTGAGAGCTCTTCGGAACTCTTGCTGGATCGCTTGGACTTCATTCTGTCTTGCTGCTGCTCGGTTCAGCGGATTCCTCTCGGCCGCCACGCCGGGTTTCCTCTTCTACAATTGGCTTCTCCAGGACTGCAGAACAGCTGGCGTATCACCCATTCCCCTTGAAACTCTCTTTCCCTTTTATAGTTAGGAGTGTGTCTGTGCTTTTCTTTAATAACTGTTTAATAAATCCTGATTTTTGAACCATTTGCATCCTCACTGACCTGACGCTGTAGACATAGGGTAAAAGATCCTGCTGCGTTACCCTGCCTCTCATTAGCCAAGAGAGTGCTCCAGCTAATTTTCCCCATCTTGCTAGGTTTGTTTGGTTATTTGGGCACCCCTCCCAGGACCCCCAACTCACAGGGTAACACAGCGTTGCCATATCTAGGAAAATCCTACGACTCTTCCCAAAATTCTTCAATATCCCATCTGACTCTTTCTAAGCTCAGTTTCTATCGCCAAGAAAACACATTGCTGTAATTCCTTCTGAAGTATGCTAAAAAGATAACTAATCTCCCCAACCTTGTAAATCCTAAGTACATTTCCTTGCTACTACATCACATAAGACAAATAGTGGTGAAGAGACAACTGAAAATAATGCTAATGTACCAGCGAACTAGGCAAGTGCTTACTGGAAAATACATTTTGACTTTTTATATGGAAAGAAGCAGTGTCTTACAACAGAGTACTTATTTGAAGCCTTGGTGAACTTAAGGACACGGACATCCTATAATCTAGAGTCCTAGATCTCTCTGATTAGCATCGTTCACTTTCTTTCCTAACTACACTCAGAGGGAGGCAATTATATACACCAAGAGGCAGCCTTCCTAGTAGCTGGTTAATAGCAGGTCCTGAAAAATCTACTAATGGTAAAGTCACTATAATCATTTGGATCCCAATGCAAGTGAGTATTTTCAGTTCCTCCCACAACTGGAAACAAATCCAGTTTCTCCTTACCTTACTGTAGTGAAACATACTCTCCAGTACTATAATTTTAAAAATATCTCAATCAAGGGACTCAAGACAGGCAGCTTAGCCTTTCTACAGATACCCTGCAAACAAACTTGCTGCACAATAGTTTAAATTTAGATCCATTCTGCAGTGTCTGTGAATGATCTGGGTTGCAAGTCAGGGAACGGAAAAGCCTCATCATACCTCTCAGTTCTGAGGATCCAAAATTAAGCTCTGACCACAGAAGCGGAAAATAAATACTGTTGCAGTGAGGGGTGTATATGTCTCCTTTTCACTTTTTCCATGAGTAAACCACATCCTCCTCAATGATACCCCAAGCCTTTTTTGTCTTCTTATGGGCTTTGCTATGTAAGCAATGGCACCCCCTCTCCATTTGATTGGGGTAGAGGGAATGATGAAGAACAGTTGTTATCTTGGCCCGTAGAAAAGTGAGGACCAACAACACGAAATCTGTATCTAGCCCACATCCACTATTCTGAATCTCATGACATTTTTGCAAGTAAAGACAGAAATATTCCAAGAAACATTTCTCCATAAGCTCTTTCTTCATAATACCTACTTTCCCTCTCTACAACCCCAAAACAGATAGCATCTACCCAAAAGGCTGTCACTTCCCAGTTCTTTCCTAGTCACTCAGCCAGCTTCAATATGAGGGGAGGTCTCACACAGTTCCTTACACAGCCAGCATCCTCTAAACTAAAGGCACTGAAGCCCACATTCTCCGCTTTACCCCTTCCTCCCAGCTGCATCCTATTTCATTTAATCAAACATAGGGAATCAAAATAGTTGCCACTTTGCTGACAACAGGACGGTCTATACAGGTGTGAATAAAAGCATCTATAAATTATTTAGCTAACAGGAGAAATTCAGATATTTGACCACCTGCTACAAAGCACCTGTTTTGGGAGAAAACTCTGCATGCTGAATATAAAGGTGACCCAGGTTTCTCAAAAATGACAGACTGGAAAGCAGAGGTTCTTAATCTCTGGGAGACTGGAAAGCAAAAGGTTTTTTGAGCTTTCTTTTACTGCTCAAATTCAGGAGCACTGGTCCTGGATCACTGCTTAGGAGAGCAGGGACATCAAAGGGGCTGAAGGATATGTCTTTTTTAAAACATTGTTTGGGTCTCCAGCACAGCAATTATGAAGAAAAAACAATGTGAGAATGCTATACTTCAGGTTGCTGAAAGAAGAAACATCATTCCTTTTTTCTCTTTTTGGTTACATGAAATAATGTATGAGGATCCTGTGCAACGAACAGGCAACAAGAACACATTTTAATGCTTTGTAAATTGTTTGTCTGGAAAGACCCTTGGTATACCATAAAAACAGCTGCAGTGAAAATGCACATATAGGTTTCAAACAACAGTGCTGCTCAATATACTCATCATCATATATCCTCTGCAGAAAAAAAGAAAACCCTTTAGAAAAACTGAAGCTGCCATCCCTATAAAGGCTGATATTCAAATGGACAGCATAAATCAATCACAACCCACCCTTCTTTTCAGGGATGAAAGAAACTCTCAGCCTTGTGAGAGGCTGTGCTTTCAAGGGCTGCCAACTATGACTAGAAGGGAGTAACACAGGATTTTTCTCCTGACAGGTGTGTTCTCCAAAGGATTGACATTAGTTCAACTATGTTTGAAAGAAAGAAAGAAAGAAAGAAAGAAAGAAAGAAAGAAAGAAAGAAAGAAAGAAAGAAGAAACCAAGAAGACGATGGTGACTGCAGAACTATTTCCGTCCCTGCCTGGTTTACTGATGCAATCTTCCAACTGTCATCAGCTGAACTTCTTCCCTACCACCAAACCCAGAGAATGGAGAAAGAAAAGAATGCAGCAGTAACAAGAGAAGCAAGAAGAAAGGTATTTCCCTTGCAAGCTAGGAATGTCACTCAGGATAGTCAGTCTTTGTGGTATGCTGAACATCCAACCACCTGGAATCATTGCTAAAATATATACAAGCCTTCTCCAACATGATTTTCTTCCAGACTAGGACTCCTAGCATCCTCGGCCAGTAAAAAAGGATAAAGAACATCCAAGTGGAGAAAAGTGTGGTTGTGATAGGAACAAGAATTGCTGTGATGTCACTTGTGTGTTGCCAAAATGATATTGTAGCCCAGACGGGGCAAAAATTGATCCCTGTCTTCCATGCAATTGACTACGCCCTGACCTAATGCATGGGTCAGGTTGGGGATGGAAACCAGCGGGGTTAAACCTGCTCCCCTTTCTATGTGTTTCTGCTGTGTAGACTTGTATATTTGAAACAAGTTAAGTTCCTTCTCTGCTAGCAAGTCTTTTTGTTTACCTAGGCCTTCGTTGACCAGCCACTGGAGAAGGCCTTTTAATTGGGGTGTGCTATATTTTTATCAACATTACTATAGTTTAACTGTTTTAAATAAATATATTTAATATGATTCTTTATTAACTTGTTTTTACCTTCTGTATTACCCATTCTTTTAAGCATAATTTATTTTAACTGATCACAAGCTGCTTTGGGTCCCGTATTAAGAGAAAGGTGGGATATTAAATAAATGAGTGAATGATTAGATGATGCAGAGCATACATTTGTGAATGGCCTAGGAAAAAATGAATAGAGGTTGATTTTTGCCTTCTCACAAAACTAGAATTTGCAATCACTGAATGAATTGGCCTAGGAGTATACTCAATGAAGAAGTCACTATTTATTTTTTTAATATGTAACACCAAATTAACCTGTGGAACTTCTATTACTACAAGACGTGACAAGGGCTGAAATGGCTTTAAAAGGAGAGTTAGGCAAATTAATGGAAAATAGGGTTGTCAACAGCTACTACCTATGACAGCTAAATGTCTCCATGTTAAAAGGTAGCATACCTATAACGCTTCATAGTAAACATATAAAGGAGTGGGTCTGTGGTCTTCCTGACTTCTTGAGGTTTTCCTCTGAAATGCTGGAATGCTGAGAAGCAGAGCTTTGAAAAGTGTTTTCTTGAATGCTAGTTCCCAAAATTCCCCAGCCACACTGTGGAAGCCGTAGTCCAAAAAGCAACTTACAATGTCTGGATAAGATAGATCTTGCTTATGGGCTTCCAACTGTTCACTCAGGTTTGTCTCACACATACTTTCACTGGGGCATTATTTGACCTGCATTATTTTCAACGCACTATTATCACTACTCATGCTGAGTAGTATCCCAGAAGTTTGCTAAAAAGGACAGCACAAAAACACAAGAAGTACACCATCTGATCTGTCTTCTATGCAGACAGACTACTCTTTATTACTAGCTTCCTGTCTTTTTACTAGAAATTTTCTTCCTCTCTGAGAGGTCTGTTTCTTTCTCAGCCAGTGCTGCCAATTATAACAAACAGTACATACTGCTGTACTCACTTAATCACTTCAGGAATATGGTTGGGCCTGACTGACTTAAGAAAATCATTTACTGATGACAGGCAAATACAATAGGTTCAAATGTAATGAGTCCACTCTTGCTTACACGTGCGACCTCTTTCATAACTCCACTGCATAAGGACAAAAAGGGCAACAATTAATATTTACACACTTTTGTATAATTTGGCTGTGGTTACTGAATCTTAAGCACAGCTTTCTGAACAGTTTTCTCCTTCTCCAAATGTGCTTCAGTGCAGGAACATTTGTGGAACTCAGTAGTTCTAAATCAGAATTCACAAAGCAAACCAGATTTGAACTTCCTGGACTGAGGTGCTATCAATACATTGATGCATAGCCATCCTTCAAACTGTGAAATTATCAGGATTTGGTGATGGAGTTTTCAGTTTTAAAATCTATCAAACTATATTCAAAGGCACATCTTAATGCAAGCTCTTGGTTTAAAAAATTCAAATTAACATGGAAATAGGATGGAACAGACATGTAAACAAAGGGACATGGAATGACATGGAATTAAAAAAACAAAAACAGCCTGTTACATCAGTGATACATCAAAATAAACTTACTTTGGTCTTATGTCCAACTGTAGTTCCAATCCCGCCATATATAGCTGCAATACGATGAAAAAGCTGCAGTGATTTTAGATGAGTTCCCACACAGCAAAAAGTACATGGGACTAGGGCTCACACTCAGCATCAGGAATGGAACCAAGGAAGCTGGTGGAAAGTGAAGTCTAATCTCATTGAGCCTTTCCAACTTCATCCTTTTACACAAGGGTGGGCAAAGTGTGATCCACTGGCTACATGCAGCCTCCAGGGCTGTTTCCTCTGCCCCAGGGATAAATTATTTTTTGCAAATTTTGCTCCAAAATACCCCAAAGTGACCTCTGAAAGGAGCGTGGAAATTATATCCACCTGGTTTGGAGTGCCCTGAAAACCCAGCAGTAAAAAGAATGCATTTGTTAGCCCCCAAATGCCCCCTATGGTGTGTGTGGGGCACTTCCACCATGTATTCGAGGTCCCTGAGCCAATTTAGGCCAAGAAAATACTTTTTTTTTTTTAAATAGGAAGTGAGCAGAAAGTGACTTCTGCTCACTTCCCATTGTTAAAGAGACCTCTCCTGGGCCTAAACAAATCAAATTAATGAAATGGCCCAGGAAGGCCAAAAAACATGGTGAAAATGTAGTAGACATTTGGGGGCAAAACTGCTTTTATTTTTTTTGGGAGGGGATCAGTGGCCTCCATGGTCTCCTGGGAGACTAATACAGCCCTCTACCATTCCTCAGTTTCCCACCCCTGTTTTACAGCAACAGTCAGGGAATCTTGTGGCCCTTTAGATGCTGTTGAGCTACAACTCCCAGCATCCCTCATCACTGGCCTTGCTATCTAAAGATACTGGGAGCTGTAGTTCAATAAGGAGGGTTGCATAATTTCCATCCCACATACTTTCCTCCTACAAATATTATTACACATAACCACAGTTCACTCCCATACTGTAAAACAAGGAAACCCCAATTATGTAGAACAAATTAGAGTTACAAGTTATAAAAACTCACAATTTAGCATTTGACATTTTCCCTCCCCCTCGCTTTCAGCATGTGGGCTAGCTTGGCAAAGTACTCATATCAGTTACACAGAGGCAATCCATTCATTTATGAAAAAACATGCAGTACAGGCCCTTCTGGAACTGTACTTCTTCAGATAGGGCAGAAATCATAAATAGATAGACAGACAGACAGACAGACAGACAGACAGACAGACAGGGGATGGGCAAGAGGCAAGCAAAGCACCTGCACACTCAACTAGCACCTCAAATAATTGTTCTTCCAAGGCCAGTTCAGTCTGCTTTGCCTGCCATACATCTATACGAGCATGAATGACAGCAAGTAAGCATGGGAGTGAAGACACATCTCACAGACTACATGCCAGAACTACTGGTGTCCTCACCCACTGCTGATGTGAAGTGCTTATCTGCTCATTCAGAGGGCATTAATCTAGAGCCCAAATTGGTTCCATACCACTGATCTAGACATTTTCCCACAGAATAACACCTTTGTGCAGAATAAACAAGCATGCCAACAAGGCAGCCAAGTTAAACTTCTATCCTCTGCTTTTTAAGATGTGATTGAGTAAAGTGGGCAGCAATTCTGATATGGAGGAGCATTCAAACATAAGCTTCCCATTTGCATTCTAAAGTGGTATTAATTCCAGAAGCATTGTGCCATGTGTTTTATAAATGTCCAGTACAGCCCTCCTCTCCCCACAGCAATTAAGAACCATTCATATGAGTGCTTTCATTCAGCTCATCATGGGTTTGGCGGGACAAATGCGCTCACAGTGAAGCAATCAAACACTCCACAGTGCCAAGGCTGACATACACCTCTTACTATCTCACATATGTTGACTGTCCTAAAGTATAAATGCAAGGGTTCACATGGATTTAAAACTACAATGGAACTTTCTTTTTCTTTAGCCATCTTGTTTTTCCTTATGTTAATAAGAAAAACAGAAATAGTTTCTAACCTTTAAGTACAAATACACAGTTTTTAAAAACGGATCTTAAACTTGCAGGTCCACAAAAATGATGAGCCGTTCTTGAGTCAGTTACAACAATAACAATCTGTTACTATTCATGAAGGGGGAAATGATTTACAATGTGGTCACTTCCAAAACATCTAAGGAAAAATGTGCATGCCACTTTTTTGTACTCTGTACAACTTAATACAACAAGTCAATTCTTTCTTACCTATGAAGAATTCAGCATAAATCAAAAGCCGGAGTGGGCAACATTGGTAGGGGCTCAATTTGGCACCTGCTATCCTCCAGCAAGCCTGAAACCAGTAAAAAATCAACTCTAAAACCCAATCTGGCAGCAAACATTTATCACTTGTGGTTTTCTTCCCAGTTTTTCTTTTTCTTTTCGGTGGTGGTGGGGGTCAGAGTGGAATTAGAGGACTAAGATTTAATAATCTTCTGTTTCTGGAAGCATCCAGCAGCACCAATTGAATCCTTGGAGGTGTATCCAAAAATGTTTCAGATATAAAATTCAAGGTATGGAGGTTGGGGAGGGGATGACAGTAGTTGCTTGGGAGGCACAGAAAAGCATTTGGGGATGCATGCAGTCAGCAGGCTTCACTTTTCCCACCCCTATTACATTGCTACATCATTTTTAGGGTCTACTAACTTCCGGAAATCTGGTGTTCCTCACTGTTAGAAAAAAAAGTTACAAACTAGAGACGCAGCCCACACTGTGCCATCTTTCCCATCCAATCAGTCTCTGCTCACTGGCCATACTCTCCCAGGCCTCAGATGCAGCTTCAAGATTGGAACCCCCCCGCCCCCTTTCTAAACATATGCAGTCTTGAGCCCCAGCGTGACTAATCACCAAAGGCCTGTGCAGTAGCCGCCTGGAAGGGAATTTGCATGCCGGCTCTCTGGGGGAGAATTCTTCAGGCTCCCACAGGGTTAGGCCATTAGCGCTGGTTCAGAGCAGATACCATTATCCCATTGAACTGCTGCTACTCTCACGAAGCAACTGCTTGAAATGAAAATTCCAACCCTACAGGGAGCAGTTCCTACCAATTTAATACTCCCCTTAAATATGAAAAATGAGCTTCATGTTAGGGAAACTGAGAGGTGTGGGAGTTAAAATGACACAGAGAAACAGCTATACACAAAAGGGGCCCCTTATGCCCACTTCAGCAGCAAATAAACTTTTCAGTCAATTCAGCCAAAGTCAGACAGTCTTCAGCTAAAACAGGAAACACCCTTTCCTATCAGTGTAGGGCTTACAATAACTGGTAATTTTATGTTAAATCCAAGTTGTTCATTGCCAGCAGTGTATGTGCATCCAAGTCACCTGTCAATTTATGTCAGCCCCATGAATTTCAGAGAGTTTCCTTAGGCAAGGACTATTCAGAGGTGGCTTTGCCATTCTTTCCTCTGAAATACAGCCCACAGTGCCTGAAATTCATTGAACCCCATGATAGTTTCAAGCGTCCAAACAACCAGTAAAGAAAAGACATCATCAAATGTCTTGATAAATTAATGCCCTCCCCATCCTGAAAATAATATTGACATGGAAAACAGTATAGCAGCTATTGTGCTGGACACAGAGCAGTGAGGCAAAGATTCAAATTCATAGCAATAGCAGCAACATATGTATTTCTATACCGCTTATCAGCTAAGTGCTCTCTAAGTGGTTTACAATGTGTTAGCTAATTGCCCCCAACAAGCTGGGTACTCATTTTACCGACCTGTGGAAGGGCGGAAGGCTGAGTCAACCTGGAGCCCAGCAGGATCGAACTCTCAACCTTGTGGCTGCAGTACCGGCATTTAACCACTGTACTACCAGGGCTCCTTGTTCATGTATGTACAGCCATAAAAACTGCTAGGTCACCTGGGACCAGTTACTATCTCTCAGCCAAACTGACTCACCTCAAAGCGCTGATGAGGACAACATAACTGGGACAAGGTGTGAAGGTGGGAATTAGATTATGAACTTTCCCATAAGGTCTTTGGAAGAAGGAGTAAGATAAAATAAATTTAAAAATAACATAAGGAATACAAGGAAAAGTCTGCAGGGTTATCCATGTTTCATTGTCCAAAAGAAAAACAGATAGTCATAACAGGCTTGTGTCTAAATGAGTACAACTCATTTTCCTATCAGACAACTCAGGAAAAGATTCTGAAAATGCCTGTATGTCCAAAAGCCATCTCTGGCTCAATTGAATAAAGATCATGAGAATATAGCCCTCAGGGCAAAAAAAACTTTCTGTCTCTGATTTATGCTGTCTTGAAGAAGATCCCTCAAGGTTACAGTTGTCCATTCCCTCTCAAAAAATTTCTTGGTTTCATGACAGGTATGGAGAGCTACACCACCCTCCCAGACTCCCTGTAGTCCATGGGCCACAACACACCATCAAAAGTGTCACTTCTATGAAAGCTTATGCCACAACAAATCAATTAGCCTTTAAGGCAGCACAAGACTATATACTTTTTCAACTACTTCATTTATATGTTTCTCTGTATATGCCTGGATATATTTATTACCCACTGGTCTTGAATCTGCTTAACTAAAGATTATGGGGTGGTGGCTGACCAGGAATGAAAAGTTATATCAGAGTGGATAGCTCAAGGACATGTTGAGCCTCTGTGCAAAAAGCACACATTTCATATTATAGAGTCTTAAAAAAAGGTTCAGAAAATAAAACTGCCAACATTCCAGATCAGTTGGAATACTGTGTACAATTCTGGTCACAACTGTAGATCTGGAAAAGGCATAGAAAAGGGCAACCAAACTCATCAAGGGGCTGGAACAACTCTACTATGAAGAAAGATCTATTTCCTTTTTACTTCGGAGAAAAAAAAACAATAGGATACAAGTGTACAAAATTATGCACAGTGTGGGAAAAATTGAAACAGAGGCATTTTTCTTTCTCTCCCACAATGATAGAGCCCATGATCATCCAGTGAAGCTCAATGACATGTCTTAGGATAGACAAAAGGGAGACCTTGTGACACCACATAGTTAAGCTATGGGATATGCTTCCTCTAGATGTGGTGGATGACCACCAACTTACATGACTTTAAAAGGCAATTCAAGGATCAAAAGTTTATCAGTTTATAAAAGTTTACAATGCATTTTGCACCAGTTTAAGTTCATAATGTATATTGCCTCTTGATACCATTTGTATGGGAATATTATTGGGAGGGTGCTACTGCACTCATGTTGTGCTTGTGGATTCCCTTCAGCATCTGCTTGTCTACTGTGGTAAACAGGATGCTGGACTAGATAGGTCCTTGATCTGACCTACCAGGGTTCTTTTGATTTTAAAGTGAAATTGGAATCCAGCCTGTGCCATGCATGTGAAGAAATGGGTTTCTGCACACATATCCTTAGATGCATGAAGAAGCACTTAATGAAAATGGATGTGTTTGAATGCAACTTTCCTTACATCAAAAAGCCCCAACCTTATCAAAGCCATAATGTCATTTTGTAGACAATACTTACATATACATAATTTTGTATACATTACTTATAGGAATTATATACTAGGCTTGTGTGGTTGGGATGCTGCATTTAGGAACTTTAACTTTTGGCACAGCATCTTTGGCTAATGCCTACACCATCTCTGGAGCACCAAAACTCCTCACCTGGGCCTTGCAGCAAGAAGAGGTGGTCCCTAAACTAGCTTTTTAAAATGCAGCTAGGTGGCATACATTACATCCCACAAATCCAGGGGTGGCAGGGAATTACTAAACAGATTCAGATGCTGATTTCCAACATTATTTACTTCATAGTGCCACAAAATCTCATGCTACTTCCTCACACTCACTTCCCTTAGCAGTAGAAGAAGCAAGCATCAGGACTGGAAGATCCTACCTATGAACACATACTCCCACTGGACCCCAGGAAATTAAATTCTCATCTGCCAGCAATTCAGGTACAGGGTAGGTCCAGGGCATTTTGATGCCTGAAATGACAAAGATGGACCTTCCCACCCAGCTCACACACAGAAACTAACTGGACTCAGAAGCAAATCTTATATCTTTGCTAGCAATAGGATAGTGTTACCACACATGAAGCAGTAGCCTTCTTTAGGGAGCCAAGGACCACTTGTATGCAGAACAGCTGTGTAGTTTAGAATGAACAGATGGGAGCTGACACCATCGCCCCTCTCCAACACCCACTGTTTGAACTAGCTGACTCACTCTGCCAAACAGCAGGGATGGCCCTGTTCAGAAGGGGTCTTGTAAACTCAAGGTTCACTTTAAACTTCTCAGTAGGTGATATTTTCATCTGTTCATGTAGATCTCAATCTATTCCCTTTCTGGGAGTTTTACTGTCACTGACAGTTTTTCTAGCACCCAGTGAACTAGAATTCTGAAAAACTCTAATGAGTAGGACAACAACTGAGATTCCATTCCTTCTAACCATTGTTAACTAGGCATTCACACTGCACGCAAATCTGAAGCATTTTTGAAAGTACAAACTGAATCATAGGGTGACTATATAAAGCGCACATATTCATTTATTTAATTTGTATCCTTTCTTTCTTTGTACATGTGATTCAAGACAATTCATAGCATAGATTACAACTATAAAAGAATGATACAAGAGTTAAAAAACAATTAAATAAATGGTCCTATTAAAACACCACTAACTTAAAACATTGTAAAAGCATTTAAAATGTAACAATGGGAATAAAACACAGAACATATATCCCATTAAAAAAAACCTTTCTGCACAATCTGTCAGTCAGTAAAAGCCTGGTTAAATAAGAAGGTCTTTACTTGCTGGTGGAAAGTGAGAAGACAGGAGGTCACCCTAGCCTCTTGTGGGAGAGAATTCCACAGCCCTGGAGTAACCACTGAGAAAGCCTTCTGATGGTTCCTCACCAAATGGGTTCTGATTGTGGTGAAGAGAAAGCCTGTGCTCAGGGATCTTAAAATTTGGTGGGGCCCATATAGGGAGATCAGTCTTTCAGACAGTCTGAACCGAAGCTATATTTCAGGTATTTTGGATCCAAGCAAGATCTTGGGCCTCAAAAATAGAAACGCACAAACTAAAAACCAATACATATATTACTTTACCCATTAAGTCAGCTAGTCTTACCACGTTAAATGAAGACAGTATAAACTGGACAATGTCTTAGCTAGGGTGCATCAGTATTTTAATTTACAATATCTAAACATCACATTCTTACGGTAACATGAGTCTTTCACATCAAACTCCCATGTCAAGGTCGGCCTTTACCAAAATCATATTTACCTTTCATCATTCTCTCCCAGCATGTCTGGAAAGCAATGGGTGTGAAAACAAAATCTTTTCCTTCCTTCCTTCCTTCCTTCCTCGATCTTCTCACCAACTATCTCAGGAGGTCCCAGGCTATATTAAACAGGAGTGGTAACAAGGGGAAGGGCCTGACCAAATAGTAGTTATCAAATGACTGTGTTCTAGCCAATACAAATAAAAACAAATCATATGCCAGAGTTTCAGTCAAGAAAGTGTAATTACCAGGGGTCTAAGGGTATCAGCAAAGGTCTAAAACAGCTGAGCTAAACTGAATATCTCTGTTCTCTGAATGTTCCAGGCCAACTAGTGGACTAGGAGTTGGAAGAGTTTGGGGAGGAAAAATACTTTTTGGAGCAGAACTCCTAAAATCTGCCCGTGAGCATGATGAGTGACCATATAGCTGGGGGATTCTGGGAGTTAAAAGTCCAGAAACACAATTTATAATCCTTCTTAGTCATCCAACCAAGCTGGGGGAAAATCCTGTGCACAAACCACCAATAATAATGTGTACAGAAGACACAGCATACTTCTCTTCTTTCTCCCCCACTGCCCTGGAACAGTATTTACATAAATCTCTATAAGCAGTTCCGATATATCCAAAGGTTAGCTTTGCTAAGAATTTAAGGAAGGAAGGAGAGAGGGAAGGAAGGAGGGAGGGAGCTGAACTTAGTAATTCCTCATGTGCAAACATGTCAATTCTTAGCAAGGAAACTGTCCAAGTAGTATTCATTTTTGGCCTAAAAAGCCATTTTTGCTCTTTTAGCTTAAAAGACTGTCAATTATCCTGTTAGTCATTGTAACTATGGATTCCATGAAATATGACTTAATATGACTACATGAAGATATAAGGGAGAAAAACAGAAGCTGCTTCTCTCTAAATACTTCTTTAATAAGGCTGACATTTAGACCAGCACAAATATGACCGTTCCAAACCTTCCATGTACTAGATCAGTCTATGTTTGCTAAGGTCTCCTCACTCTTTTAGCAAA
Organism: Iguana delicatissima; assembly: GCA_948472985.1. NCBI lineage: Eukaryota > Metazoa > Chordata > Lepidosauria > Squamata > Iguanidae > Iguana > Iguana delicatissima. The sequence goes on from CAOKZL010000596.1 coordinate 164,252, forward strand.
AAGAGTTTTATAACCATAGTGCATCAAGGAGACAACTTTTTGGGGAGAAAAAGCATGTGCACTAGGAGGGATAAAGTTTAATATTGACATAGCTTGGGAAAGGGGGAGGGATTGTATTACAACTCCCAGATTCCCCCACCCAATACAGCCACTTCCAAGTTCTCAGTATATTTTGCTGTGCCAAAACACAAAGTGATCATACAACGAACATTCTGAAGGAACATCATGCTTCAATATTGCTGAAAAAATGGAGAGCTAGGTCTTGTAAATGGATGGGAGACTACCCTAGAACCTGTGTATGCTGCTTTAAGTTCCATCATGGAAGCAAGTAATGATATAAATGCATTAAATAAGCAAACATTTAAAATGTATCTCTGCAGAATATTGGCACACGTGTGTTGCTAAATAAACCTGGAATGAGAATCAGTAGTAGCAACTGTTAATGTGAACTCAGAAAGGGTACAAGAAAACTTTCAGATGATCAGCTCATTGTGGTTCTCCTCTATTATAGTTTGTGCTATCTGTTTTAACAACTGAGCTGCTCCAGCTACTGATCCAAAAAGCTGACACTGCTTGACTGATGTAAGTCTGGCTTTGATAGTTTTCAAAGAGCCTGTTACCATGATTGCTCTCGTGTTTAAGCTTGTAAACATAATGGAATGAAGAAGCAAACATTGCAGTAGGGACATCAAACACAGACACAAAAACTACCCTTGCTAGAGACAGGTAGGCAAAGAGTTCTACTACTAATGAAGGGAAGCCAACTGTTATCTATAAATCTAACCCTCTTCCAGGACATGAAGTGATTTTTAGAAGCCACAGGCTCAGAACTCCGAAGCAACAAAATCAAATAATAAAGGAAAGAAGTCCTCAAGGAAGAAAATCTGTCAGGGAAAGAAGAAAAATGAGAACAACAGATGGGAACAAAGGCAAGGGCAAATAAGCCAGGAAATCAATAAACTCATTTTACAATTGTTAAGGGACAACCCACCCACCCCCCAAAAAAGAGCCCAGGGCTTTAATTATCACACACTGGTGGTTGTTTATTTTAGCATTACCCTTCTCTACAGGGAAAGGCACAACTGCCAGATCTCACTCTGAACTGAACTTCTGGCTTCCAGTTCTACCAAATTAACTTGAAGTTTCAGTTCTATTTTGAGGCTGAATACAACAAAATCCGAAATCCACAAAACAGTGATAACCTTATTTGGCTAATTAAAAAGTGCAAAATACATCACGCAAGCTTTTGAAGCTCCACTGGCTTCTTCACCACGTAAAGATCTTAAAAATCATACAGAAGAAGAAAAAAATGATGATGTTAGAGCCACAGGTCTACATTTTGTGTTAAGATGTTCTTCTGTTATCAGTCAAGATGGTATAGAGCATTATCAATGCAAGCAGAGGCCACTCCCTTTTTTTCCAGCCATATGGGGATTGGGAAACAAAGAGCAGTAAAATCCAGGTAATCAAATTTCAGCTCCATTAACAACAGAAAAGTCAAGGGGACCCAAGCCGTCCCTGTCCTGTGGAAGCTGCTGGCTCCCTTCCTTGGGAAAGAACATTCTTGAGGCCTGCAGATGAATGGAGGCAGTGGATGTTGGATGTGCCAACGTCAATGGGATCATGAATCCTTCCTGGTTTTAGTCCAGACTTCAAAAGAACTACTCAAGGTATTGAATCTGTTTAGAAAATAGGACTAAGCACCCTGGATAGTTTTTAAAGTTCAGCCCAGAGTAGATTCAGCATTCCACTTACACCAAAGCAATCAGCTGCCACTTAGTGAAGGGAGTAAGGCTAACTTTGTCCTATGGTAGGTAAGACAATAAGAGATGGAGGCTTATATTTTGTGAGCTTGACTATCTTCATTTAGATCTAGAGCCAAATGTACAGGTAGTACAAGGCTGCACTGGACTCAGAAATATCAGGCCTTAGTATGGGATCTGAGAGACATTTTCTACTAAACAACCAGGCAGGTCAGTTACTCACAGACCAAATGTCTAAAAAAAAGAAACTGCCTCCTTTGGAACTATATCCATTGATCCCAGTTAATCATTTGTTAATTGAAAGTAATTAATGAAGTTCTGGCTAGTTTTTAAGCCCAAATGGTTTCTACTTCTTCCCCACCAAATGCAAATATTAATTTCATCCTTTCCTATCCAAAAACATTCAGCAGAGAGATGTTTGGAAAGAATGAGTGTTCTGAAAAATTACATTCTTAACTGTGGCTGTCAAGGACAATGAGATAAAAACAGATAAGGAGAAGGGAACAGCAGAGTCAGAGAAAATACAAAGAAGCTGATTTGCCCTCACGCACACTTTTTGTGTGTGAATAAGGATTCTCTGTTTACTATTTCATTGAGTGCTCACTCCAACCTTTAGACAGGTTCTTCTATGAAGGCAACATGTGGTATCCCTTCAAACTTTAAATTCTGGCTATTGTCTTTTTTTCCCTTCCGTTTCCTTTCTATGTTGTTTCTTACTAATTGTTGAAAGTAGAATTTGTTACACATGTAATGTTATTCTTCTTTTGCATAGGAAAAAAAACCATGAAAAGTATTTATGTTTATCCGTCTGCCTACCATAGGCAGTGTAGAAAGCGCTAACAGCTCTGACAAAATTCTTGTGGCTTTTAAACAGCCACAAAGACTGCAAGAAAGCTTTCAAAATGTTTAGGCTGTTTGTCTAACATAGTATGCCACCATATTTTCCACAGTTTTTGTTTTGACAAATCTAATTCATTGCTCTCTGTTATGTCTGATCTTATGTTCTTTCAGACAAGGATGCCAGCATCCCAATAACAGCAGGGAAAAGTGGCAAGACAAGGCAGCAGTATAGGGGAGGGGGCCCAGATGACTTTTTTATTTTAATAAGCCGTCTCTTCACCAAGATGGTCCAGTTGCTTTATCCCAATATGTAGAAAAATGGAAATGCTAGCCCCTGCGTAATTCCATGTTCACAGCAGTGGAACTCTGAAAAAAGTGGGATTAGGCACAGAAGAAGCTTTAGTACCCGTAGAGGCACCAGATCCTGTCTGACTGTGAATGCTAAGCAGGGTCAGCCCTAGTTAGTACTTGGATGGGAAGCCGCCAATAAATACCAGGTGCTGTAGGCTATATTTCAGAGGAAAGAACTGGCAAAGCCACCTCTTAGTATTCCTTGCCTAGGAAAACCCTATGAAATTCACAGGGTTGACCGACAGGCAACTGACTTGAAAGCACACTCGTGTATGCACATACACCACAAAAGACCTATTACCCTGAGTCAGAAAAGTCCAAATATCTCTACCTTCTCTTTATAGTTTGTTTTTTCCTTTTTTTTAGTCCAGGCACAAAATAAATAGGAACATAAGTGGTTTTGTTATGTGGCCGCTTTCATCCCTAAATGATGCTTCCTCTTCCTTGTTTATCTGTTACTATGCCAATATACTACTTCATTTAACACAAACTGCTTACAATTAAAAAACAAGAGGACAATGAAGGGATGGGGGGGCAGTGAAAAACAGTCCCTCAAACATATATATACACTCACAGGAAGGAAACCAGGTAGACAGTGGTAGGAAGAGAATAAAAATTCTTCAGATGCTCTGTTTGCTGATTTGGCAGTTAGAGCCAGCACAGAGGCACTTGCCTTTAACAAGAAGTGAGGCTTCTCACTAGGAACTGGCAAGACGATTCATAAGACAAAACTAATAATTGCAAATAAAATGCTAAGCGATGAGTGAGATTCATCACTTCACCAATATTCATTAAGAAATCATACCTAGGAGAATCCTACACGATAGCACCTGAATAGACTCCACTAGACACACAGCTGAGGGCAGTCACTAAAGGTGAAAATTAAATGTTGCCCTCAGATAATTGTTAGGTTCATGTTTGTGCCTGATATAAAGCAATGATTGTATTTATTGCTACATTTGCACCTCCCATTAAGTACATCTGCTCAGCTCCATCCACATGCAGGCTCTCTTTTCCATTATATGAGAACATCTATCTAGTTCTGCATTTCCTCCAGCATGGGTTCCTTGCCCTTTCTTTACCTCCTTCCTTCAGAACACAGTTTTCATCTAATAACTTGCACATGAAATAGACGTAACATCTTCCAAATCATCCCACTTTATTGTCACAGCTCTCCCTCTCCCAAAGTAAAAATAATCATCTAAATCGCGACTGGAAATTCATAACACCTCAGTCTACACTAGGGATAAGAAGTGTTGGCAAGAGAAAGGAGAAATCTATACAGAGCAAGGTATAAGATGCAAGAAAATCAAATGAAGTCAGTGTCTTTGTTCCCTTTATGTACATTGTGAACTCCCTCTTTTATTCAGTTTTTCTTCCTCTCTCCCTTTGCTTTTCATGTTCCCTGGAGACAGGAATCCTATTTTGCCTATGTGCAATTGATGTAACCTGATCTAAGCCCTCAAGCTCTTCCTTATTTCTTCCTCTTTCTATTTAAAGCATTGCCTGCTGCACAAAGCTTCAGCTTGTCTGTTCAGTTATCATGAAATTTTCCTACACTAGTAAAAGTGCCAATCTAAAATTTTCTAAACATATGGAACAATGAAGAAGAAGCAGGAGGAAAAGAGGCTGTCTTGGTGTAGACAGCCAAGACTATACCAAACCAGGTGTAATTGCATAAGCTAAATACTGTCCACATGTACGCTAATTGAATCAACTGTTGAGTTATGAAGCAATATATCCAAAAATCTCAGTGGGTCTACTCTAGTTGAAACTACCAACAGGATTCAGCCAATATATATTTTTTAAAAAAAAGTTAAATCAATTTCTGGCTGCTTGCTTCATTACAGATATCTTTGCTCTTTCAGAATCTGAGGTTTCAGAGACACAAGTCTTTCATGGTTTACTTTATTCAGGTGAATTGTGTGTTTGTCTTGGGATTTCATTTCTATATACAGTTGGATATTAGCATACAACCATGGAGAGGATCCCCGTTTTGTTCTGCTGTTATTGTGACAGACATTCTTCTGCTGTTGGAGAATCTGTCTGTAGAAATAAAGATCTCAGGATTTTAATAGCACTCGGTTGATACAAACACTAGCTATCGTTGGCGGAAGATCCTGCTCTTCTAAAACTTAAGAGTGAAATAAGTGATAATCTTGAAGAATCATTATTAGACATACAAAACAAATGAGATTTGACGATGCAGATTTCAACAACCATCTTTTTAGGTAGCTTGTCCCATCTGAGGAAAGCACTTTGATGATTGTTCCTTCATTAGGTATGGCATGGTGAACCCTCTCTTACATCTCAGAATGTGCATGTGTTATGAATTTCACATTTATCTGAATTATGTTATATTTCACACTGTTGGGGTTGAAAGTTATGGATACTTACAGCACAGCTTACAGGGTGGTAATATCTGACAGTCCTAAAGATATCTAACATAAATAATTTCATAGATGATGGAGAAAAAAAGCACCCAGAGTCTACCTTTCCTTCCCACCCTTCAGGATCAGCCAAGCATTGGTTGTGTTCACAACATGAGAAGAAGCTGAAATTGTGGAGAGGGTATCCTCTGCCTTAAGGCCCTGGTAACACTCCAGTTACCTGCATTGGAATCAGGCAGATACAGTCAGGACTGTGTACACACAAGTTATTGATAGGCTAGTTTTAAAAAGCAGTTGGCACTACAAGTAGGGAAATTAGGAGAACTGGACTTCTAAGGGCAGCTACAAAGGAATTAAATAAGATCCTGGAACATAAAGATATATCACTATATCTTTATATATACCAAAGTCAGGATTGTCCATGCCATTTTATTTTCAGTTTCTCTGTATGGTTGTGGAAGGTGGACAGTGAAGGAAATGGATAGGAAGAGAATCAACTCATTTGAAAAGTGGTGCTGGAGAAGAATTCTGTGTATACTCTGGACTGTCAAAATGGATCACTGAGTAAATCATGCCTGAGTTCTGCTGAGAGGCCAAGATGACTAAACTGAGGCTATCATACTCTGGGCATACCCTGAGAAGACCGGACTCACTAGAAAAGACAATGATGCATGGCAAGATAGGAGACAGCAGGAAAAGCAGAAGACCCCATTACAGGTGGACAGACTCAATCAAGGAAGTGACAGCCTTGAGTTTGCAATGATTAAGCAGAATGCTTGTGACAGGGTGACTTGAAAGTCTCTCATTTGTAGGGTCACTGTAAGTTGAGGTTGACCTGACGGTTGTTAACAACAACAAAAACTTTCTAAAAAGCCAAAAGAAACCACCATGGCTGTTACAGGTGACCTGGGAGCTGGTAGCATGGCTGGCATAGCAAGATAATACTCTAATAGTGTGGCCTATAGAGCCAAAATTGTGCATAATTCAAAGGTTTTCTGATTCAAGTCCAAATTTGCCCCTCTTTTTCAAATACCTCTAGCCAGTTCCCCTTTTCCAAGTAAACTGCCTCTTTCATTTCGATCTGTCCTGGCCCTCTTCTGGTTCTCTGCTGGGGTCCAAACAGTTTATTCCATATCCTGCCCTCTTTTGAGTTCTCTCTCGCCTTCTTTCTGCTGTTGGCTCTTTTAAATGACTCTACAATGTTTCCCGGGCACATTTACCCCCTCTACCAGCAATTTGGCTGGCCGGTGTGTGAGCAGCAATCCTGGATTATGTCAGAGTTGGCTGCCACCACAGAGAGCCACCTTGACCTGCACCTGACAGATCTTTACAGGTACACACACTCTAATTGCAAACACTCTTTTGCTTTCCTTTGTTAAATGCACAGAATATTTAAATAAATAATAAAAAGGGATCTGACTCTCACAGGAAAGCCAGTGAAAACAATGCTTGGAGAACAGAATTTGTTTCAACATGCTCCATGTTAACAACATGTTACTGGCTCTGCTGAAGTCTTTATAAAACTGATGATGGCAACAAAATGACCTCTCTCTAGTACAGCACCAAGGACTACAATACCACTGCACACTGAAGTCATCTTCACCCTCAGTCCCTCCCTCCCTTCCCCTTCTTCTTGCCTTCCCTCTCAATAAGGAATTATTCTTACTGCAGCCGTCTTCATCGCTATGGTCCCCGCAGTCGTTGTCACCATCACACTGCCATTGAGCAGGGATACAAGTGCATTCACCAAAGGCACTAACTGCACAGGTGAAGTGGTTGCGTCCACAGGAACATTCTGTGTTGCTCGCTGCACCTGTGGAAAGCATGCATTTGAGATAAGACAAAAGAGAGACAAATTATTTTGAACTACATGACATTGCAAATATATTCTGACATATAACCATATACAGCCTTACACACACACTGCCTCTGTATGTTAGATTCCTGAGAGGAAAATGACTCAAAGCAACAACTAAATGCAATCATTCAGAAAGAAAGAAAGATAGATAGATAGATCTAGGAATCAGTGCCATGGCTAAGTATTTGGGGCAGTTCAGCTGAACATTCTCTTCCTGTACATGCCCATCTCCAGTCCCCTTCCCACTGCCTCTCATCACAAAAGTGGGCACCTTATCAGTTTTCAGACATACAAGAGTTTAAAATAAGACAAGAAGGTCTCAAGGTTTGCATTTTTAAAATCTGCAGTTTAAGACTGCAAGAATAATTTCTAAAATGCCCATGCTGACAACCAAGGGTGGACAAAAGACGACTGGCAGATCACTGGAAGATGTGTACTAAATCAGTAAGTGTGTGTGGCTCTAAATTGCTTAATAGCAACAAAAGGGGGAGTTCCTCTGCTTCTAAACTTGGCTGTTATGTAGTCTGATCTGTAGTAATTCAGGTGTAGATTTATTTTTGTACAAGAAGGTCATTCTCAGCATATGGCTCCTGTGATCCAATGCACAGCTGACTCCACTTCTTGAACTACCATTTTGTATCTAGTTTCAGCCATCCCTTAACCATTATTTTGTAACTGGTTTCAACTGGTGAATCTTTGGTTTCTAGTAAAAAGTATGGGCAGGCTTTAGGGATAGGCTTGACCCCAAAGCTTTAAATATGCTACACTTGATCTAAAGTGCCAGAAAGGGAATATTGGGCAAGCAGTTTGTTCACAGAGGAACATTAGGCGAGGGGCCCTTTTGCCCTCTTGCAGGTCAGCATTCTGACAGTGCTGTCCTTGGGAATCAACTGTTAAGACACATTTTATACATGATGATCTATAATGGGCTTAACATTAACCAATGTTTGTAGCAATGGATGATCATGGTTCCAATGTCAGTGCAGCAGTGAATCCACTTTAGCTTTAAGCCTGAACTTTAAAGCAGCTATCCAAGATCCTGGGCCTCATCTGAAGATAGGGTTCATTCTCTTGGATTGCACATTTAAAGTATGGACTAATGCTTTGAATGGATTCGCTGCCTCAGAAGTGTCAGAGTTACAAATCTCCAATGGTATGTAGACCTAAATGTGTGAAATCCACACATTTACCTCTACTTATACAACATTTAAAACACTGCATGAACTATAGACTTTTATAGACTTGCTGATTTAGTCCTATCACCCATTTCTAAACCTACATAAACTGAAGCAAACTGCATAAAACTATGAAAGAAACCACACTGCCAAATCTGCAGTGTCGACAACATAATTTTTATTTCACAAGTAACAACTCCTCACTCAGTGTGTCATTTATTTAGATTTTCTTTTTCGGATTTTTACAAGTGGTACATTCACAGATTCCTAATGATATTCTAGCTGAAGTGGAAGATACATTTCGTGTTTTCCCTGAAAATACATACTTACATGAAGGAGAAGAGAAACGAGAAACTATGTGCAAATAGGCCGAGTGAAGTCAAATTGCTTACAAATAAGCTCTGTCTCTAAAATTATGGCATGTGTGACAGACTACTTAAGTGCTTTAGAAACCCAAGGCAAGGTCCATGCACTGAACTCTCTCACTGTCTCATGTTCCAGCTCCAGTCAGCTGAGGAGATCCAGAAATGAGCCGGAAGTCAGGGCACTCGTCTATTGGGTAAGCAAAGCAAGTGACTAAGAGGACAACATACACTCTTCTCATAATCATGTCAGAATGTTTCTTGTGCTATTTGTGTTGCTGCAGAGTCTAAATCAGGAATAGCTGTTACCATCTCTAAAGCTGAAGCATTTCACTAGTATCAATTTGGATTTACTGTAACTGTATTGTATCACCTTCTTAGTGGCAAGCCGACTTCAGGCCAACACCGTGCATGCATTTTTTAACCCTGTGAGCAGTTTTTAACAAGAACCTTGAAATTCACCAACTAACTAGACTACACAAAATAATCAGGAGCATGGATACAGGCTAAGAATTAAGAAACAGGATGAGCACATGGCTTAACTCAGTGATCTGTGATAAGTATCAGAACCAATATCCATAGCATTTCTAATTTCTATGTATGGATATAATGCCAAACAGTGAAAAATGCTGACAGGAGGAGAATCAATTCATTTGAAATGTGCCAGAAAAGAGTTCTGTGGATACCAATGACTGCCCAAAAAACCAATAAATGAGTCCAAGAACAAATCAAGCCCAAACTCTCCCTAGAAGCCTAAATGGCCATACTGAAGGCACTGTACTTGAACATACCATGAGACAATATGATTCCTTAGAAAAGCCAATATTGCTTAGGAAATTATGTTGGGGGCAGTACAAAAAAAGGAAGATGGCATTACAGGTGAGTTGATTCAATCAAGGAAACCACAGCTCTGTGTCTGCAGGACCTGAACAGGGCTGCTGCTGAGAAGGTGACTTGGAGGTCTTTCTTTCACAGGATCACCATAAGTCAAAGCCAACTTGGGGGCTACTGATAACAAACAAGAACCCAAGCTTTCATGGTCTTTAACAAACAAAAACCCACTCCTGGCTCTCTTCCATGTGTTCTTTTACAACAACCTAATTTAGGAAGCTGGTAGACAATTAGGGAGTCTGAACACTGCAAAACACTAGGAGACCTACCACAAGATTCCTTCCGCCTACTTTACCTCAGTGGAAAAAGAGAAGCTCTTTCATCTCCACTGCAAGTATTATCTTTCAGGATGGTTGTTTCACCTCAGCTTCCACTGATTCTCCAATGACAATATCAATCAATTACCATTATAGCACAGCAATACTCACTGGTCTATCTTCCTTGGAGAACCGCCTCATCTAGCAAGCTTAATAGGTGGTAATAACTTCCACATATAGATTAGTCAGGAGAATGATCATCTCTGATCTGAAATATATCCTTCCCTTAAATGAACTGTAGCAAATGCCTGCAGGTTTTTTTTTTCTTGTCTTTCAAAAAACCAATTTGATCTTCAAGTAGCAGTTTCCCACTGAAGGAAAGAACAGTTAATCCAGTCTTAATAGAGGGATTTGCTGACCCATTGTTTAAACAGAGAACTCTTTTGACAGAAACTGGGAAGGCCACATTGCACTCATATGTTCTGATGACAGTAGAAACATCACTCACTGATACAGGCCACCAAGTTGGGCTAATAGCAGAAGTGGCAGAACTAATTGCAACTGTTGGTCTTTTGGCCTCCAGGGATCCGGCACTTGACTAGAATGCAAACTACTTAAAACAATGAATGTGGTGTTTGTGGACTTAAGAATCAAGAACTATCACCCTATATTGTACTGTACTCCTTGGTGATGGTGACACAAGCATAATCTTAGTTCCAGCATATAGAACAGTTTTGCTAAGTTCCATTTCTGGACTAACCCAGAAGAATTCCATTTACAATAATGTACGAACAGAGATAAGAAGTTTAATATACCATTTCTGGAATATAAGAGATGGAAGACAGCATAAAGGACAACTGTAAAGCTAGCTTATCTTCCAAGTTCTGGAACCGATGGCATTTGAAGTCAAGCTTTCTATATAAATGCAAGTCTTGTGCAATCAATCTTGTAATTAGTATTTATTATATGCACACATTTGTGGTAAACAGAAAAGGGAAGGCTCTTTTGAACAATAGGAGACTATTCTGATTAAAAATGGTTCACCTCCTTTCTGGCACCATGGACAAGATGTAGCATTTCCCTTACCTTCAGTGCTCCATTTGTCACATTAATACACAATATTTTGGCATTCAAAGATTTTCCTTTTATTTCTTAAAACTCAAAGGAATATGTCAGGCAGGTATAATATACATAGATAGATAAGGAAAAGAAATACAGCAACTCTATACAGGTCAGAAAAGGTTTACAACTTGGACGAGCATAAATGGCAACAATCACATATACTATAAAGGTTAACTAGAACCCGAGGAAAATATTTTTCCATGATAAAAGAATGGAGCACAGAACATGGTAAATCTCAGTATAGCACAACTACCATCACTTGGAGGGAAATGAGAGATAATAAGAGAAAAGAGGACTTCTAACAATCTCCCTTGAAAGCAAGTGACTGGAATAAAAATTGAAAACTGCTGCCAGTTCCAGCAGAATCAAGACCTAGCCATTACATATCAGTCCTCCCTAATCTGGTACCCTCTAATCCAGTGAGTTACCACTCCCAGTTTCCTAGTCAGAGAACATTAGGTGAAGGAATGCTGTACTAAAATACAGTCCTCCCTCCAAATTTTCAGGTTTGACCTTTGCAAATTTGTTTATTTGTGAGGTGCCTGCTTGCCTTCCCCCATTCTCCCTCTCCCATTCCCTCGCCTTTTTGCTCAGGTGCGCTGCCTTCCTTCTCTGCACCCTGGCAAAAAGCAAACAAACAGGAGGGGGAAAAGTTCACATGTATAATCCTCTCCCCCTCCATTCATTTGCCTTCTGCCCAGTCAGGTGCAATAAAGGAAGGCAGCACATATGGGCAACAGGTAGGAGAATGGAGGGGGCAGAAGTATTTCCTCCTCCATTTGCTTCCCTTTTGCCCAGATGGGTGCACAGAAAGAAAGCAGCATGCATGGGCAACAGGCAGGGGAATAGTGGGGGCGGAGATATTTCCCCTTCCATTTGCCTGCCTTTCACCTGGGCGGACACACAGAAAGAAAGCAGCAGGCACAGGCATACGCACCCAGGCAAAACGCAGTGGAATGGGATCAGGAGTGCTCGCTCAGGTGGGAGGTAGTTATACACAGTTTTTTTGACTTTCACAAAGGTTCTGTGCCCTGAACCCTCGCTAAAGTCAAGGAGCCACTGTATACAATTTATACTGGTAATGAAACAATTGTTTAAAATGTCTGTTCTAAGTATAACTTGCCATTCAGAAGTTAAAGAATTAGCAACATTACAAGAAGAATGACTTTTCCTTCCTGCAATTAAAAAAACATAAGTCTAAGATGACATCTTTTAATTAATAAGACTGAAGAGCACAGCAATAAAACAGGGAGCAGAACAGCCATGTAAAATGCCTTGGGCTCACTGAAATAAAAGTGGAATATAAATGTGAGTAACGTGATGTGGCTTCAAGTTATCTGAAGACTGTATTTTCTTGTCTGACCACCTTCTGAGGCACTAACGTGGACACAAGAAAAGGCTTTTTTTTTTTGCCAGGCACAGGTAAAGCTTCGTTGGCTTCCTCTATATTCTCCCTCTACCACCAAGCAAAGATCTTTCTTGATTATTCAAGAGCTTCTGGCAACTGACATCACTCTCTGTGACAAGAGCTTTTAATTTAACAGGTACTGCATTTTTCATTTTATTGGTATTTTTTTAAACTATATTTTACATTTTATGCTGTTATTTATTTTATGTATTTGTACTATTTCACTGTAAGCAGACCAGAATACCATTTAAGGTGGTATAGTAGAATACAAATTGACTAAAATAAAGAAGTAAGTAAGATTCTATGTCAGTCTTACTCTAATTGAGTGGTATGATACTTCAGAAGAACTTTCCTTTAAAAATCTTGGATAACCTATATTTAAAATGAAGAGAGTATAGTATCACAGTTTTAGAGACTTTTGCAGGATGAAAATCTGTATCATGGATTATTATTAAGAAAAATGATAATTGGCTCGAATATGAACACACAAGTCAAAAGCTGGCTGAAGAACCATAAACAAAGGGTAATGAGAAACGGCTCTGTACCAAAACTGCAGAAGGGATGGAGCTATTAGAAACTACAGGGATCTGTGTTTAGATCCCATTCTTTTCAAACATCTTCATTAGCGACCTGGAAAGTGAGAATTCATACACACTGAGAGGCTCTGAGCCAACACCAAAATAGAAAAGGCAACAATTGCTCATGAAGGAGCAAAATCAGATAAAAGGCAGGAAATTAAGATTCAAGTAACATAAATACATGAGAAGAGACACACATATGCTTCAGTCTTAATTGTGGTTTCAGCTCAGTCTAAATTTGTTTACTTATAAGTAAGTTCCACTGAGTTTATTTGGGCTCACTCCCAGATAAATGAGGGTACAACTTATTACAACCCTAAAGCACCTTAATACTAGGAAAAATATTAGAACGGCTTGTACAGGAGTCTGTCTACAAATATCTTGATGACAATGCAGTGATCAGTAGGAGCATGCATGGGTTTGTCAAGAACAAATCTGGCCAACCTAATCTTTTTTCTCAATCAGATCTTTAGTTCAGTTTAGTAGCTAGTGGGAATGTTGTGGATGTCATCCATCTGGATTACCGGGAAAACATCTGATAAGGTCCTCTATTTTATTTTCATTAGCAAACTCATTAAATGTGGAATATATGGGAACACTGTCAGACAGATCCATAACTAGTTGGAAAACTGTGCTCAAAGAGTAATTATCAATGGTTGCACTTCAGACTGGAAGGGGATTGTAAGTGGAGCACCTCAAGATTCTGATCCAACAGCCATTACTCTTCAATATTTTTATCAATTACTTCGATGATGGGATGGAGGGAATCCTTATCAAATTTTCATATGACAAAATTGGGAAGGGCAGCTGGAAGATAGGAACAGAATTCAAAAGGACTTTGATAAACTAGAAAATTGGACAGAAATTAATAAGACGAAATTCAACAGAGACATAGACAAAACTCTACATTTAAGCCACAAAGCCCAAATATAGTCACATACCACTTTGTGTACTGATTGACTGCATTAAGGATGGAACACATTTCAACCTTCCTCAACTGGGTGCTTTTCTGATGTGTTAACCACAACTCCCATCATCTCATTCTAATACTGGTCACACTGGACAGAGGGGACAGATATTGGAAGTTAAGCACATCTAGGTGGCAAAAGTCTGGGGGAGGCTGTTTTACTGGCATCACCTACCCAAAATTTAGAATTTGTGTAGCACAGCTGGTATTTTACAGAGGTCTGTATAGATTAAAAAGGAAGCTTAAAGACAAGGTTATAGGAATCAAGTTTACTTCTTAAAGCCTGAAAACTCTTGTTCCAAAAGATAATAGTTGTGCACTTTAAAATATACTCTATACTAAATGTCAGGCTTTCTAAACATAACTCATGCATGAATCATGATTTTGAAAATCTAGAGCTAACCTTACGGCTCTGAGTCAATATAACATGCCGCTAGACTTAGCTGGTGAGAGGTGGTCTTTTCCTCCTTTCTATTGGCCTGGCATGCATCCTTCAGGCAAAATTGTGTTGAGTGTCTACAGTCACTGAGCTTACAATGTGTTCCAAAATGGCACTTGGTGTTCAGGCTCTCCTTCTGATCTCAAGCCACAATAATTTGCCTCAGCTCTGATATTTTGATATTACTTCCAAAGTGCTGGCTTCAGTCCAGCCTTGTAGACAGATTTCTCATTACTACAAATCCGTCCCAACTTACAGAGGTCAGATTCATCTGGTGGCTCAGTGTACTGCAGATAAGATAGCTGGGGGTGGGGTGAGGACAATATTATTTCCTGTTTACCAAATGCATTTCCTGATGTTAGATCTGTATGTGTGTATTTTTAAAAAAATATCACATTGCAAACTGCCCAATGACTTTTCAAGGAGACTGAAAAGAAAAACACATTTATTCTTTAGATAGTATTTTTACATTCACTTACAAGCTGTTGTTGGGAATAATTTTCTAACACTCACTGCTCTTCAGTGCAGTGTCAAATTACAAGAACATTTAGAGGTCAGAATAAACAAGACCACCCAAATGGCACATAGTTTGACACCTGGGATCTTATCAGATACATCACTAGACAAACTGCCATTCAAACTGGAAATTACTTTTATATTTCCAGTCAAATTGAGCTAGCTTATACCACAGTGTCCACTGCAAAACATGACAGACTAAGTATAGAAATTCACCAAACACTCCATACTATTTATCATACTGATACAAATTATATGCCAATTGTCAACTGCATACAACCTTAAAAGATGGAATTTCTATGTATTTTATGCTCTCGCAAAAGCCTTCGAGAAGCTGAATTCTTTTTTACTGGTGTAGAAAACATTGGAAAACTTTGCAAAACTACCCCGGGAAAAGAGATTTTATGTTTATACCACAATGAAGCAATGCTATCTTTCCTTTTCTAACCAATTTAATATATAAAAGTCAGAGTTTGTCCATGTCAGGCAGAGAAGACCTCAAATGATTGGTTGTGTCAGGCGAGAGGACCTCATATGATTGGCTGCCTGAGAAGATTCTGTGGAATCCTGGGGTTTGCAATTTAGGGAGCAGCCTTGAGAATTCTCAGCCAGAGAGCTCTTGGACCTGTCTTGAATAGGGCGATTGCTATGGAAATGAGGCCTAGCAGCAAGGAGGAGACCAGTGTACTTCCCTCAGGAACCCAACCTCTGTATGTTAATAACTCTGACTTCAAATTGGATTGGGAAATAATGGGGAAAAGTTACTGCTACTGGACAACACAGTTTGGAGAATTACAGAAACAGGATCTCAAATCTGTATATTTCATCTGCATCTAATTCCTAAGATAAGGTAAGGTAAGGTAAGGTAATTCCTAAGGTATTTTACCTATGAGAAAATATTACCTGTGAGAAAATAAAATCCCAGGTAATGCTGGGTAAATACACTAGTTAGGAATAAAAGTGTTTTATTCTTTTGCTGAAAAACTTGAATTCTTCCAAAACTGGAATTCTTCCAAAATGCAGGTCCTGCAGTAATACAAATATTGTTTTAATTACCATTCCTCTCATCATTTTTGTGAAGGCATTACTACCATGCTTAAAGAAAATAGGTTTCTCCAGCCTTCCAGTACACTTGTCCTGTTCAAGAGAACAGGGATATCACAGTAGAGCAATCTGAACAGAGTCATCAAAGTTGCAGCCCACAATGCACTTGAAATTAAGCACCATTGAATAAAGTGGGACTTACTTTCAAGTAATTACTGAAAAGCTCCACTCCACAGCACCAAATTCCAATTCACCCCATACCTTTTCTTACATTCACTAAAATTTATTCCACAGAACTAGCTACTGGAATAAATACCCCAGTTATTCTTCACAGCCAAACTAATGGATGCAGGCTACAAGACTAAAATCACAATTAAGCCAAAGATCTGGAGGCTTTTTAGAATCTGGACTTTAAAGACTGGAGTCAGGAATAAAGGTTAGTGGTCAATAATAGCCCATTTGAAAGGCAACAAGCTCTCAAACGGAACTTCAAATGCAGTATTTGACATTAAAACGAACCCTGCTTCTCAAAAGATGATTTCTCTCCTTCTTGTCTTGCATAATACCAATGTTGCAAGCACTGGATGCTTAATCAACAATTCTAATTGTATGGATCCTGCACAGTTCCAAGTGCCAAGAACAGTCTTTAACAACTTACTACAGTTGACCCTCCACATTTGCTGGGGTTGGGAGTTCAAGATCCCACTGCCACCAGCAGTAGTGGAAAAACTGCAAATATCAAAAGGTATGTGTGTCTGTCTGTGGAAAGGGGGTGGTGGCACGGTGGAGAGAACAGGCACCAAAGCAGGATCCAAAGCAAGGGAAAGGAAAGGGAAAATGGGTAGGTTGACATGGTGGCCCTATACTTCCTCTCCTCTCTCTCTCTCTCATCTGCTTCCTTGGGTATGGAGGAGGCATCAGGAAAGGGTTTGTGATGTTGGAAAATTGGGGTGAAAGCCATCCTTAGCTGGACAGGCAGCAGTTGGTAGAGAAAGAGGAAGATTAGAGGCATGTTTTTAAAGAGCTGTGCAATCTGATCATAGCCACCAAGAGAAAGGTTCCTTCAGGAAAAAAGCACCTAGGAGAATGGCAGGAGCTGGAGAAACTCACAATAATCAAATCCATGACTGTTAAACCCACAAATGTGGAGGGACGATTGTACTTCTGTTTTTCTAGGAATGAACTCCATTTCCAATTCCAGCTGTTCATGACTGTTACTTCTCTACTCTGTCCATGACAATGTTTTGACACCTTTAATATGAGATTTCACAGCATCTGGGCAGTAAATTACTTTGGCATTTTTAACATACCTTTATACAATACTGCAGAGCTGAACAGTGCCCTCAGACTGTCTTGTGCACTAGGTACTCTACTGGGCAGGCTGAACATGCATGGAACCTCCGCTTTGTCCTTGAATATGCATCCCAAAGTTAAGCTCTTTTTAAAGAATAACCCTTGTGATTGAAACCAGCCAGCTCTTTTGAGGTGCAGGTTTTGGCTTACAGAGAAAGTGAATGAGTAAGTAATGTTCAGATTTGCTCACTAAACCACAGACATCAAAAATGAAGGATTTTGCACAACTGGCTTTCATTTCATTGTCCATAAAATTAAGATCACTTCACAAGAGTTCTCCTAATAACTTCTAACCAGTAGCTTTTCTGCATATGCTATGATTCTGCCACATTTCCAGCCTGGGCCTGGTACTAAAGTTATAAGGAAAAGCCCTGTTTACCAATAGAAATGTAATTGCCAAGAACCAAATGATGGAAAGAAGACAAGAGCTCACTCTTAATGTAACATTTTTGAGGATTCGAAGGCTGCAATCTGACATTGTTTATTGCTGTGACATGAGCAGTAGAAACTGAACCAGACCTCTTCTATGAAAATGGTCAGGCAAAGGGATCATTTTGGTATATGAAGCTCTCCATTTTAGAAGTATCTGTCAAATACAGCTCCCTTGTTGCTACTCTCTCTTCTACCCAAGACCGGGAAAGCAAACCACAGTGACCTTAACTATGCAAAGGGAGTTTTTGCTGCAACGACAGGACAGAGAGTGTGGCTTTGTGGCAAAAATGAAGCAGAAATGTCTACTTTGCAATCCAACAGGCCAAGGAACTTCAAAAGCAGAACCACAAGATAAATGCCACTATCTTGGGAGAAAGAATGGCTCTATAAATTTTTTTTTAAACATATAACCAAACTATTATGTTTCCCCCTAAAGAATGAGCAAAGTAGAGAGTTTATTAACCGCCCAGACTGAGCTGACTATGGTAGAACTAAGCCAGACTCATCAAATCAGGGGCACAACATCACCACAATGTCATCACAGATCCCCCACTGCTTACCAGAAAACTGGAAGAAATTAAGACTTGAAAGTAAAAGGAACCCTAGATAGTATTTTGTGGGAGGAGGGGAAACCAACAATGATAAATACTTTCTATGGGTTCACATGGGGCTAGACATTTCCAGTAGTGCTGCCAGAAGGGAAAACAAGTAATTTGGCAATAAAGTTACTACAGAGCAGCCATCCAAGCAGGGATGATCAACCCTGTTCAGCCCACCCACACCTTGCCCACTCTTTAGATGGCTCATGGAGCACCACTCTTCAGCACTTGCTGATCTTGGACTCCAGCTTCCTGTACCTAGTTCAGAAAGGATTTATGAGAATATTCCCCAGTTTTTCAAGATCAGAGAACAAAATGTTTCCTCCAGCTCAGGGAGTAAATCTTTGGTTTTATGCACTGGCAAATTCTATAATCCATTTCTAGTCTCACTTCAGTACCAATTCAACTGCTACTCACATGCATGCACAGATGAGCGCGCACACACATATACACACACATTTCATCTTTCATGTTGGAAGTGTATGACAGTGCTGTAATCTTTACTGAAGCACAGAAGGGAAGAGTCAGAGAGCGAGGAGAAAATCAATCACTTCTACAATTCTACGCTGAGGTTTTATATTTTTCTTAATTACCTATTGGCCATACAATATCCACTGAGTAGTGAACACATCAGCCATTACAGTTATTCTTCGCTACTGAACCTCAAACTCATGTGACATGCTTGTGGATCCACCTGGACTGTGAGACAGAGCTGGAAACTGAAATGAGGTATGAAGTTTAAGCCAGAAGATCATTTTTCTCTCTCCCACTCTAACCAGCCTACACTGCTACTAAACACATCATTAAGCAAACCCTATGGAAACCAATTTAGTGTCACACTTGTGTGTCAGGATTTCCACACTTCAACTCAGGAAATCAAAATAAAGCCTCCTGCTCCACTTCAGCAATAAAGTGCAGCCTGTCTTTTTCCTCTTGGCCTCTGACCCAATGGAGTGCAATCAGCATCTTGCATTACTGGAAAACAAAGCCCAGTTAGGCTCAAGACACACTGATGCAGGACACAATCTCCTGTACTAGCTGTTAAATTACTAAAAGGCTAACCTTAAAAAGGAAAGGCCAGCTCCAAAGCAACTGTTGACACTGGAATTAGATTACTGCTCCATGAAGAGGCTGCCTGCCTGACTGGCACAATTCCAAAACTTAAATGCTACTGTTACTCAGAGTCCTGAATTAGTTTTGGATTTGGGGAGTTTGCGTTATCCATAGCCAAAAGAAACATGAAAACTGGAGGGAAATTTGTTAAATGTTGACAGAGCCATAGGAGGGAAACTTCAGCAAAGCTACCAAGATACATTGGGAGATATAACACACCAGACACAGACACACAACAAGGGAAGACAAAACAAGGAAACTGAAACCTTTAGCTAGGTGGAAGAATGTCCTTATTTTCCAGAGAACACTAGCAGATCGACTAGACATAAACAATGAAATACAACTAAAAAGTCATTCATCTGTCATCATCCCCCAAATAAGCTACCCATGAGAAACTAGTAAAGTCATGTATTAACATGACATGTATTAACATGACATGTCTTCCCAAACTGAAACGTTTGCACTAGGAGGTATATGTTCTCATCATGCAGAAATGACAACTTTTACATTGTACACACCAAAAATTTTAGAAAGCATCAATATTGCCTTTTGTTACACAGATTAAGATGTTGAATAATGTTATTTTTAATGAGTTACTTTTCACGCATTATTTCTAAGCTCAGCACTTAACAGCCATTTTCCATGAATGATGAACATGAGCTCTTCATATGGATTTGAGAGATATGAGTGGGGGAGTGGGTGGGCAGAAGCAACAATAATTGTCTCTCAACTTAGGCCAGTAACAATGTCCATTACGTAACAATCTGTGGGTGTCTGGCTGTGCCACAGCAAAAAAACCCTAAATCTTGTGATACCATAATGACAAAGACTTTTCATTATGGTATCATATTTTGAGGACTACAGCTTGAAGAATCTTTGTTGTTTTGCCTGTAATATGGATGTTTTTCTTGCTACTGTACATGGTAGGAAGTGCATAATCCTTCCCTCAGCCCCATTTAAAATGCTGCACTCACCTTGGTGCAGAATGTAATTTATATATTGAAATAGAGTATATAGAGCACTAATGTCACCCCAACCAGCTAATGTGCCTCAGCTTCAAGGAGCTCTCCTAGCCCTGAACTACCTTCAGGAATTAACAGAAATATAAATTCTAGCTCAAAGTAGATATTATAAAGGGGACAATAGATGGGGATCAAATTCATAGAATTTTCATACAACTAAAACCTGGTACGCAATTGGCCAAGTTGTCACATCTCCATATATCTACAATCCTTGTGCTGAACAAAAGTACATTTTCTGGCCTGTTCAATTTTAGCCATATTGCTCATCTGAGGTTGGTGGGGAGAGAATGGCCAGAAAGAAATAAACAATATCTAAGAAAAAGATCCATAATTATGCACACTTGAGTGTTCTCCATTTCAGTGTTTCACTGGTTTATCACTTGGGTCTTACAGTAACATTCTTTTGCAAAAGGTAAATTCAAAACAAAGCCTGTTGTATTTGGTGATGGACAGAATGAGAGAACAAGGAAGAGTCCACAATATGCACACTCTACCATACTTAGAACAAGGTAGTCAGCCCTCCACATTTGCTAAAGTTAAGGCTGCAGGACCCCCGCAAAAGTGGAAAAATCACAAATATCAAAATGTCTGTGTGTATCTATGGGAAGCATGGTAAGGAAGATGGACACTCAGGTTCCATAACAGGTCAGGGAAAGGAGAGAGAAAGGGGGTAGGTTAATAGAGTGCCCTATGCTTTCTAGGTCATCCTGTCTCCTTCCTTGTGGGTTTGCGGCACTAAGAAATCATACTGCAACCCATCCCTAGCTGGCCAGGCAGTGGCTAGTGGAGGAGGAGAAGAAAGAAGACCAGAGGCAGGTTTTTAAAGGGCTGCGCGGCTTGATCAGAGCTGCCAAGAAGGAAGATTTTCTCAGAAAAGGAGTGTCTGAGGTTCGAGGGGTAGACAGGGGTTGGAAAAACTTGCAAATAATCAAATCTGTGAAAATTAAATCTGCAAATGTGGAGGGCTGACTTTATTTAGCTTCACATCCATCCATCTGACCATTCTTTGAAGGGGAGAAGAGAATTACTGACTGCCACCAGTTTCAAAAATTACTGCCAGGTAGTGATCAAGTTATCACACTGCATTTTGCCTTTTTTTCCCCTATTCTGTTTTTAGCACAAGCTATTTGGTTTTAGTGAGAATGATACATAAGGAACAGTTACAATGTTAACATGGTCATCTAGGGAAAAGCTGGGTAACAAGAATGGCCCACCCTGTCAGCTTTCATTGATCAGTTTTGTTTTGTTTTTAAAGAAGAGACACATTCTAACCAAGTCTAACAATAGAGTTGCACTTTTGTGGAAAAGCTGACCATGAGAATATACTGTACTTTCCCCAGGTTTCATAAAGCTCTCCATATACCTCAGTGCAACAATCCTTCCAACAAGCCAAGAAAGGAGAAAATACCATCTCTCCACCTAAGATCATCAGAGGCTAAACTTCCAGTTCATCACTCATGCTCTCCCCTTGCATGCCAGGTCAGCACTATAGTTGTAATTTGTATCCCTTTGTATGTTGTTCAACCACAAGTGTCAATAGTCCTACCCACCACAGCCAGTGGCATGAAAAAATGGGAGCTGCAGTATAACCTCCAGAGGGCCATATGATTTGTACCTGCTATAGTTAAACAGCTTTATTATGAAGGGCTTTCACTGGAAAATATCTGCCAGCCCATGCACAAAACTTTACTCCATGTGGAATGGCTTTCTATTTCAGAGAGAACTATTTATGCAGACCAAGTACTCATAATTCTCTTGAGCATCCATCTCAATCAATATTTAGTCCTATACTATGAAATTCTGCTGGAATTTTGTTTCTGAAAAATTCAGAAGTCATGAACCACCAGTGTGATATTGTGATATCTGTCCTTCCTCTGGTTTCAAAAAATTGACACATGGAAGTTTTACACTCTATGCCATGTTTGTAAAGTAAAAAGCATATTCATAAGGCTTGTGAGAAAGGCATTGCTTACACATTCACTCCTTTTCCTGCTAGTAATGAGGAAGGAGATTACTTATGGAGTGCTACCTATGCAGCCACCCAACAGGGAGCAATCAGCAACACCACTTTCCTAACGGAGACAAGCAATGTCACCCACTTCAAAAGCCTGTGCCTGTCCCTATGATTTCCCACCCTCCCCAAATGTGTACTGCACATTGAAGAAATCCATTAAGAATGTTCCCAAAGGCCCACAAAGAACCTTTGTTCTCCCAATTGTGTCCTGTTCTTTTCACCTCTCTAAAGAAAACATTTCCAAGCCACTGGGCACACACGTGTGTGTTGGGGGGGGGGTGTCCTTCACAGGCTCAAGGGAGGGCAAAATAGCCAGAGAATTCTTCTTAGTGTGTTTCCAAGATCTGATCCATTACCACAATCCTGCCACCATTCATATTTCCCTTTGGAATACTGGATGCTACTGAGCAGAGGAGGGAAGAGAGTGAGAATTGTCTCCTCCTTGTCCTTCTTCCCACAACATAGAGCCTTTTCACAAGGTGCTGGTAGCTTGTTGGAAGCCGAATCCCTCAGCAGCACAAACAAGCTAAAGAACAACACATTAAACAAGTGACAGAAGGAGCAAAGGGCATGAATCAGGCAGTCTCCAGACACAGTGGCAGTTCACTAACAAGCTGCTCAGATAGAACATAAAGACAGATGAGGCAAATAGGAGGGACATGGACAAGCTAGCCCTCTATCCTTATTCTAGTTGTCGTTCATTTTTATTATACAAATGAAGACTAGAACAACAACAATTCATCAAGCATGCCTATGTGTTCCCAAGCACTGTGAAAATTCACAAACTCTTTATTTAGGGAGATGAAATTTGAGACTTCAGGCAGTTCTTCAATTTTGGGAAATAATTGTGCCAACCAGCTCTTCTGTCCCAGTTTGTTTTTAACTGATAAAATCAAGCTTAATTATATTCTATTAGGGAACGTACAGCCTGAAAGTCAGCGTGGTGTAGTTATTGGAGGGTTGGACTCAGAAGACCAGTGTTCAAACTCCCCCCTCAGTCATGGAAAGCCACTGAGTGACCTTGGACAAATCACACTCTCTCAGCCTCAGAGAGGGAAGCAAAGGAAAATTCCCTCTGACCAAATTCTGCCAAGAAAACCCCCTAAGAGGGTTACATTAGGGTCATCCTAAGTTGAAAATGACTGGAAGGCACATAGAAACAAACAGCCATTCTTATCCAATAGTCTTTACACATAGCCCTCAGACAATATTTTCACCTTTGCTTGTTTTCATGAAGGAAACTTTTGAGGTCTTTGCTCTAACTCTATCAGTAAAGTCCTTGAATGAATCCAAGCTCTATCTAAACAACTGCTCTATTTCTAGCAATGGCCAATCAAAGAACTCCAGTTGTGCTCATAAAGCAGACCATGCCATTGACGGCCTTTTCCTGTTTTGTTCCCAATGCTGTTACAGATGTAGATGGCTTCTGTACACATAAGTTCCATTCAGCTACATAGTTGAATATCCGCTGATATAGACTACTCTTCCATCTTTTTATTCTGTTCGTAAGAGGTAGGCAAACTGGTGTCTTTCGGATATTTTGAACTACAACTCCTAAACCCCAGCTACAATTGTCAAAGGTCAGGGATTATAAAGACTGTAGTCTAATTTGCTGTAATCCAAGTTGTCCATCCTTGCTACACATGTATTCCCAACATGAGAACACACAGAACAAGAGGAAACAATTGCAACAGACTGCCATTTTAGCACAACTATATGTCCCAATTCTCTGCAGTGGTTAGCAAGGATGGCCAGTGTGTGACTTTTAGGTCACCCAGTAGAGCCTTCCTCTGTAAACTAGTGTCCGTTTGTTTGTTTTTGTCACAGTTATTTGAGGTTCTTCATAAATTAAGAATGACATTTTTTTGTTAAACATTTCAGAGCAGTGCTGTAGGCCAAGCAGTGATCCATGAACTGCTGCTGGTCTACAAGTTGTTGGTTCAAGAAAAGTTTTGAGGAAAGAAAGAAAAAGTTGTAGCCTATAAGGACAAGAACAGTATGAGTGTTAGGCACATTAGAGAGAAAAAACTGCCAGTCTCTCACATGAGACAGCTTGAGCAGCACCGTTCTAGAGCAGCATGAACTGACCTGCACCCCAATTCTGTGAGTGACTGTACGCTAAATACGACAAGACCAAGTTCCAAAGCCGATGAGGGGTTAAGGTCAGGCTAATACGTACTAGTAGCCTGACAGCTTTGTGTCTGTAGTGGTCTATGCTGGACTCAGATTCTAATTTTAATTGGGTTCTGCTGCATTTATTCAGTAAGCTACTATTAAAAGCACACACACAAATGTGAACTAAATGGACAGAAATCTATTCAGCCCAACTCAATCTGGCCAGCCAAATCTCATGACCAGCTGGAATGCCCCTTTCCTTGCTTGCCCAGCAGGATGCCCCAAAATGGCGTGTGAACATTTCCCTCTGTCCCTGCTACAGCATTAAAATGAACAATAGTCTCTGCCAGTGTTATTCATCTCCTCCTGTTGCCAGACTTGTTTTGTTCTCTGTTGTCCCCTTTCACCTTATAGGGAAGGATTTTTTTTTTTAAAGGAACCCAACAGTTTGACAGCACCAAAAGACTCACATATTTCTCAGGGATGTTTATTATTATTATTATTTATTGTTACTATTGCTATTATTATTAGGTGTGATTAAGAGACAAGAACCAGCCTCCTTCCACCGCAAAGCACAGAAAAAGCAGAAACCTCAAAAGAAAACCTTTAAAGTTCTCATGCCCCAGCTGACCTGTTCCATTCCACAACTGGTCTGTCTGTTTGAGAAAGTGCAGAATTTGCTGGAGAGTGAGGGTCATGGAGGAACAAAACTCTTTTCTTCTTTAGGAAGTTGGGGCTATAATTGCTGAGAGGTAGCTTCCTGGTGGAAATCAACATGGATCCCAGCTCATACTCAGTGTTGTTTTGTGCGCAGGCATGTGGCCTTTCATCCTTTCCCTCTTATTCATTTCAGATCATTGAGAGGGAAGTAGGACATAAGCACCAAGCCACCGACAGTTCAGTGATACTCTACCCCTAGCAAATAGCTCAAATAAAGAGGCAGTTGCTACAACACAAAACCAAACAGGAACGGAAGGGGAAAAAAGCAGGACCCAGAAAACAAACACATTCAAGTATGACCTTCTGCATCCAAATATACAAATGAGAGGTGTTACTCCTGCAGTTAGTCATGAGTCAAAAAAAAATGCAAGGTAAGGACTGCTGAAAGCATCTTTAAGAGCCAGAATACATATTATCTGTAAATATATGTAACCAGACTCTGACGGCTCCTCCACCCCTGAAAAAGCATTCTTCATCTAAGTCTCTTGCAATGTTTCAGATTATAGACCATCTCTGGCCATTTGCTAAGCTGGCTTGGACTGATAGGAAATATTATTCAAAACATTAAGAGAGTCTCAGGATGGAGAAAGGTGCCCTAAACTACAAGTGGCAAAAAGGGAGCTGGCACAGAGAGAAGCTGCTAGGGCAGGCGTACCAGGTATTGCTTGTTAACTGTAGTCTACAGCGAAGAAGAAGAAACAGATGTGTCTGATGTGAAAATAGCCCTGCAGGAGGGAAAGAAGATTTTCAGATTGTTCAGTCTCTACCATACACTTGTGTTAAAGAAAAAACTACCAGATAACTAACACTGTAACTCCACTAGATGTTCATCATTAACTCCATGGGTCATAATGTCCACAAATCATGACATCTTTTAATATCTATGGCAACCATATAAAAGATTGGACAGCCTCAATGTCAGCAAACTCAAAGAAAAAGCATCAACAATCACACAACATTTTAGTGTACAAATTCAAGGGCATGGGATCTGCTTTGCATGATCTAATCTATGCAGCATAGGAAAATTACTTTGGAAGAAAAATCCTACCTTTAGCATCTGAAATTGCACAGCTATTAACTGCTAGCAGCTTCACATCTGGCTTTCTAACATATCAAATAAATATGTTTATTGCAGAGAACCAAAAACAAAAGGACATCATCTACTATATAAAAGTCAATGTTTGTCTGTTTGTGAGTTTGTCTGTTTGTCTGTTTGTCTGTGTCAGGAGGCTAAAGACCTTGTACGATTGGCTGAGAGAGGCAAGAAGACCTCATATGATTGGCTGGCTATGAAGATTCTATGGAATCCTAGGGTTGGCAGTTTAGGGAGAGGCCTCCAGAATTCAGCCAAGAGCTCTTGGGCTTCAGGCTGGTCGTTATGGAGATAAGGTCTACCATCAATAAGGATGCCAGAAAACATTTGAGAGGCATACGTGAGAAAAATTAAAGTGATATACACAACACAGCCCATTTCTACACTGCACTGTCATAGTGCTATTATTCCACTTTCAACATCCTATGGAATCCTGGGATTTGTAGTTTAAAGAGGAACATTTAAGAATTCTCAGCCAGAGAGGTCTTTGGCCTCAGTAAACTACAAACTCCAGACTTCCACAGGATGTTGAAAGTGGAATAATGGCACTGTAACAGTGTAGTGCAGAAATGGCCATAATTGCAAGGTCTTCTCGCCTCACACAGTAGATTGTATGGGTTCCATACGTGAGGAATCTTTAAGCTGAAATTCAAAACAAAAAATGCTTCCAGAAAAATGTAAAGCCATCGCACAAATTCAACAGAAAGCAAAGTGAAGCAAAAAAAAGAAAAAAGACACTAGTACATCAATGTCACCAGACCACACAGATTGGATTGGGGACTATGGGGAAAAGTTACAGGTACTGGAATAGCCCAGTTACTATAGAGACAATGCCTAGCAGCAAGGAAGAAGACAGTGTATTCCCTGAGGAACCCAGCCTCTGAATGTTAACAACTCTGAAAAAAGATTCGATTGGGAAAATTTACAGGTACAGAAATAGGCCGGTTGCTATGGACATGAGACCTAGCAACAAGAAGGAGAACAGTTTACTCCCTCAGGAACCCAAACTGTGTATGTAAATAACTCTGAATACAGAGTTTGCATTGGGAAATAGGGAGCAAAGTTACAGGAAATGGAGAAGACAGTTTGGTTGAGTTCTTAAGAGGAATATAAAAACCCCGGGCAATGCCAGTGAAATACGCTAGTATCTTATATCTAAGGAACTATGCATTTAAGGGGCAAGTGAAGATGGCTAGAGAGGTCAGTGGTTGGCTACAACAGTGGAAAAGTGAAAAGAGTCTAAACATGCGACTTCTTCTCACAATTGTCATAATTGCTTTTATTATGTCTTCTATGTTCCAGTCTGGCCCAAATTCCTGAAAGGCCTACCGTCTCCATTCAAGCAGAAAAAAAATCACTAAAAGGCCAGAGAACAAACTAAACCCTGAGTTATTTTAAGCGTTATCTTTGTAACATGCTTGCTCACTTCACTTATATTCAAGCTTTCATGTTTGTTCAAACTATGTTGGGGTGGCAGAGCGAGTTATATAGAAGGCAAGTTTGAGGATAAGACCTTCACACACTACAAGGTATTTAGGCCACCAGATACCCCTGCTTCTTTATCTTCCAATTGCTCATCATTCTTGGTTGAGAGGAAAGGGAGGTCCTAATGCCTTCCGCTAGAAAAGCAATATTGTAGTATGTAACAGAAAGACCAGCTACAGACATTTTAGTTTTACAGACATTTAATCTCATTTCAGATGTAACACTCAACTATATTTCAGCGTGACAGTACTGAATCTGGGGGAGTTTCTGGCACATGTTCTACCTACCACTCCAATGTGGGCAAAGAATCAGACACTCCCCTTTCCATTTTTCAGCTAACCACAATTTCTCATTATGCTGCACAAGGACAAACAGAGGTTAATTTAAACTATAGTTTCTTGAAATACACCATCAAGCCATATTTTCTGAGCTTACCTTGCTCAGTAACGTGCTTGTCACATGTAGACATAATGAAACTATGTACTACCATTCTGGGAACAAGGCTCCTGTGATCCCTCTGCAATCTCCTTCTGTCAAGCAACAGCAAGGAACCTGTATGCCTTCAGTACTCTTTTTGATTAAAAGGAGTTTAGCATTTTATATGAATTCTAAATTGCCCTTGTTGTTGTGTGCCTTCAAGTCATTTCCAAATTATGGCAACCCTAGGCAAGCCTATTACAAGGTTTTCTGGGGCTGAGAGTGTGTGTGACATACCCAAGTTCAAACAGAGGGTTTCCATGGCCAAGCCAGGAATCGAATCCTGGTTTCCAGGATCACAGCCCAATGCTCAAACCACTACACCACATTGGCTCCAAAACTGTCCTCAGTCTCAACTACAGTTCTGCCTCCACGTTAGCAAATTTGGCCTTTGCAAATTTGCTTATTCACAAGCATGTGCTTGCCTCCTCTGCCATTTTCCTTCTCCCATCCCTTGCGTTCCTCACCCCAAGCTTGTTAAGCTTGTGTTTAGAACGATCTTTTTTCCTTTTGGGTGAGCAAAGCCCCCTCCCACTGCCATGTGGTTGTACATTCTGCTGTGTATTGGCTGCTGATCGGTCAGGGGCTCCTTTCTCAAAATGGCTACTGGAACTAATCAGAACTCCAGAAGTCCCCTCTTCTTTCTCTGAGGGGAAAGTACCGGTTAAGTTTTTCTCCTCCCCCTCCAACGCCAGTGCCAGAGGCAAAGGAATGGGAGGAGGAGGTTTCAGAGGGGAATCATGGAGGGAGGAGTTATTTCCGGTTTTTCCACTTTTGCAAGGGTTCTGTGCCCCGAACTGTCGCAAATGTGGAGGGGATACTTTATAACAAGATTTAAACAACCTACGCTCATAAATCATGGTTTAAAGTTGGCTTCAGTGAAAATTAAGCACAGTTTTTCCAGGCTCAGAAATAATACTGAACAATTATACAGAGAACCAAAAGCTTCTAGTCTGTTCCTCTTGCTCAAAGATGGGGCAGAGAAGAGGACAAAAGAAATTACGTATGCCCAAGGCTCATTTGTGCTAATTTCCATAACGATAAACCATAGTTTATATTCAAATGCAGCCATACATACAAGATACATAACGGGCCCGATGCAGAGTACTAGCTCATTTCATCTGGTTCATGCTGAAAATGCCTGCCCTGAACATACATGCATTCTCAAAGGGATGCCTTCCAAAGAGCAAATCTGGACTGCTGTGACAGCTTCAATAGTTTCCTTCTCAGGTGAACCATCACCCACAAGAACTGGCCAATGTATACTTTCAATGATTTAGCAGCCTTCTGCCTGAAGATGGAAAACTTTGAAAGACCAGTAAAATATCTGGTTAGGTGTTGCTGCTGGAAGGTACTTGACACCCCAAAAGAGAGAAATAGCAGAGAAAAGAGAGACGATGTGGCAGAGAAAGAAGAATGGCATTAGTGAGCAGGCTGAAGGCTGCAGCTGCTATTGCCACCCAGTGAGGCCCTGGCCCTGAAACAGGCTCACTGTTGTCATAGCAGCCATTAAGCTCTAAGATGCAACACCACAGGGACCTTGGCATGAATACTGAAATGACCAAGAAATAAAAACTAGAGGGCCCCATCACCAAATCTGACTACCTGCTCTATGGGGAGATGACTAGCCTGCAAGATGGGTCACATTAGCCAGCCTTCTTATGAATGCAGCACTAGGTACCTACACCAAAGCAGAAGACTCTAACAGAGAAACTTGACAAATAGGGAAACTGGTGAGAGAGACATATCACCATCAACTTTGCTCACCTTGTCCTTCTTTCTCTGGTACTGACCTCACCCAGCCACTGTAGCTCACATCCAAGATCAAATCTTGTATGACAATGATTTTCTTAGAAACTGATATACCATTACCAGTTCCTCTGAAGATGCCAGCCACAGATGCAGGTGAAACGTCTGGAGAAAATACTAATAAAACACGGCCTCAAAGCCCAGAAAACCCACAACAACCTATGATATACCATTAATTTGGATGGGAAGTCAATCAAATTAGAATTACCCAGAAATCCAAAGGTTGGGGAACATTTAGAGCACTTGATTTTGCTAGGGTCCACAGAGTTGCTGCATTATCTTAGAAGCTGAGGAAAAAATCTTATCAAGTCTGTCATAGTGGCGGCAGCTTTTTAAAGCATTATGATCATAAAAATATGATACTTTATAAACAAAGTTCACTAAAATTAAGGTAATATCACTTGCCTGTAAATAAAAAATCCATTTCATCAAATAAATAATCAAACGGTCTTGCTGTTCATTTGTAAGTACTGAACATTACAAAAATCAGGCAAACTTACAGATACCTGTACAAATGATTCCCAAAAAAGGTGAATCATACAATTCAATCTGTCCCAGGAGAAAATAATATGACAAGAGAGAGGGAACTCTTCTCAACTCAACATATTGTGAGATTCTTTTTTCACCAGTTTCTTACATTAATCTTTCTTGGGATTTACTAGTGTAACAGAAACAATTAGCTTAAATCTGTATACACCCTGGCCTGATCCCACACTGCAATAAAAACTACATGTAAGCTACACATTGCTTTCCTTTCAAAGACATACAGAGACAGGATAAGAGAATATAGTGCCTAGCTGCCTATATCAATTCATTTTGTTTAAATACAATAGTCTATCTTTCTGACATTTCATTCTGCTTGTAAACAGATGACAGTGTCCCACAAATCTGCTTCTTGAAATCAAAACTGCCAGAGGAGCTCATGTAATTTTTACTTTGCTTGAATTTAAGAGCCGATGTTCCCAAAATTTCAGTTCTCTTTTGCAAGTAGATTTCCAAATGGCAGACCTTTAGTGAACTTGTAAACAGATTGCCAAGTTTCTAGTTATGAGCTTGGATAGAAAATGTGCCTCAAGGGTATTTAAGGAGAAAGTGTTTGATCTGATTTTATAGAAGGTGTCAAACTAAGAAAACTTTTTCTTCCAATAAAAGGTTTTAGAACTACAAAACTCTTTAGACTTAGCATCATGGTAGCACATATTTATCTAGCAAACAGAGAAAATATTGTGTGTGTGTGTGTGTGTGTGTGTGTGTGTGTATGTAATGGTTCAGAGACCATATACTGTAATGTTTTGTTCTGTTTCGGAAAACTAGTCTCATGAACATTTGTGAGGTTTTGGTTAAGTTACTCTCTCATATTTACCATCCAAGCAGTAACAAAAAGTAAAAGAAGCATTCTTCAAATGGTATCATTTTATTCTATACACATAGGTATCTACAAGCACATTTGACTCCTTTCAATCTTTCTACAACTTAAAAGCTGTTAAAAGTTTCCTAAGTGAGTAATAATGCTTCAATTCTGTTGCTCTGTCTCATGGATTTTATTGTATTGTATTTATTGAAACCTGCTTTTCTCAAAGCTGGGATTTGAAGAGGCTTACAAAATAAAAAGAGGTGCAGTCAAAACATATATAATTCAGAACATATAGAAAGTTCATTTTAAAATGCCATTAATCCATACAGTTTAAAAACAACTGAAACATGTTCATTAAAAGGCAAATAACAAATAGCACAGCATATCAATAAAAGCCCTTTCATTGCATGGAACAGTCAGTTCACAAAAGCCAATTGAACTATCTTCACCTTCTGGAAGTATAAGGAAGGAGTCAATCTAGCCTTTCTGGGAAGGGAACTCCAGAGCCTGGGAACAGCCACCAAGAATCAGATTATTTATTGTTTTGTGTGTGTACATGCCTTCAAGCTGCCAGTCAACTTACAGCAGCTCTATGGATATCATAGGCAGTGGTTCTCAACCTGTGGGTCCCCAGATGTTTGTGGACTTCAGCTCCCAGAAGCCCTGAGCATTGACCATAATGGCTGGGGCTTCTGGGAGCTGAAGTCCACAAACATCTGGGGACCCACAGGTTGAGAACCACTGTCATAGGGTTTTCTCAGGCATGCAGTATTCAGAGGTAGTTTTGCCAGTTTCCTCTTCTGAAATATAGTCTACAGCATCTGGTATGTGCTGGCAGTATCCCATTCAAGTACTAACCAGGACTGAGTCTGCTCAGATTCCAAGATCAGATAGGATCAGACACCTTTACAGTATCTAGGCGCTTATTTACAGTTGCATAAAATGACCATTAACTATTGTTATAATTAGTATATACTATAGTTAACTACAGTTAATGGTAGTTTTCAACAATTTTTATCTCAAGAGTTCTCATGACCTTGCTCCCTTACATATCCAGCTTTTACTTCCATTTACTCAGTGTTCCCTCACTCCACTTTCCTAAACTGATTTCCCAACATCCTTCCTCCCATAATCACTTATGGGGCTATCACCACAAGGCGAGTCAGTGAAAGCTTAGCGTTCCATCAAAGCTGTAGGTCTGGTGCCTACAGGAACACATCATTAGTAGCCAAAGGGATCTTTGTAACACCTTTGAGACTGAAGGAAAGAAGTTTGTAGAATAAGCATTTATGGACTGGGTCTACTTCATCTGACGCAAATGCACCAGTCTCAAAGGTGCTACACAATCCCTTTGTGCACTGACCTGACTAATATGGTTACATTTTTCAATACATCATTAGTAGATCAGGGCTTGCACACTGAGGAACATCTATGATATGATAACATGAGCAAGTTCTCCACAGAACTTGAAAATATTATGTTACAAGTAGTGATACCTGTAATATTTTAGTGGGCAGTGGTGGTAAAGAGGGAGTAAAAATGATCCATTTCCATTTAATTAACAGCATGTAATATCATTACCCCCACATGTAATGAGTGATATTCACTTATTACTTTCGTCTTGTTACTACTGTACGGCTTGAGGAGATTTTCCCCAAATTATGTGCCATTGTTGGATATCTCCCCCTGAAAAAAATAAATGAAAAAGTAATGAGCCATGGAATAGAGATAGGAGTGGTGGCTTACATAAGAAATTACTTTTTTAAAAGTAAGCTTCCAAGTATCTTAAAAGTAACCTTCCAAGTCCTTTTGAAGAGCTAAATCAGGCCTGCACAACATATGTCCCATGGGCCGCTTGTGACTCACCAAAAGGTTTCGTGCAGCCTGCAAGCAGGAAGCGTGGCCCGCCTTGGGTGGCACATTTTGGGGCACCAACAGCCAGTGGGGTTGTTGGGGGGGTGCAGTGGATGCAGTCCACTCCCAGCGGCAGTTTTTGGGGGGCACCGCCAGGCCACGATGCTCTGAAAAACATTGACTGTTCTGGCAAGTTGTTCTGATTTCATTCGCCTGGACATATGTTTCAATCTCAGTTCAGTCCAGAAACAACGGGGCAGTGCATGACCTCGGGAAACTCTGCTTCCCAGCTTGTGTCTCTTTTGCTGATTTGTCTGCTCATTCTTTTGGATTTTTTTGATTGGACCTCACGGTCTGCCTCTCCCCCCACATAAAACGTTTGCAACACCACACATTCACACCTGGTGGGAAAAGGGTTGAGAGGAGAATAAAGAAATGCTGTGGAAAAAGATTTCTTATGCAAAAAGTAACAAAATGGCTCTGGAGGCACATGCCCCCTCTCAGTCTCCCTCAAAACTCTACATCCGGTGCAACTTTGCCTCCCTCACTTTTCCTCTACTCCCCCCCCGCCTCCTCCGCTTTCCTTTGCTTTCATCCCACTCCTCCCCTTGGCTCGCCAGGTGACAGGGTTGCCAAGAGCTCTGAGTTTCTTCCTCCTACAAATTCTGTAGCAGGGGAAGGGAGATGTTGCTATGGGCACTATTCAGGGCTAGGTATGCAGTAGGTAGGGATGAGCAGAGGCAGCCACAATAAAAGATTTCAGTCGGAGATGGGCGAGGACGAATGGCAAGAATGCCCGTTGAGAGCAACGTGAGTTCTCTGAATGTCTGCAGGGAATAATGGGAGGCGCGAATGTTAGTTCACACATCTGGGCTCAGTTTATAATTTAGGGTAGCTGCAAATAAAACAAAGAATCAGGGGAGAGAGGGAGGGTAGGTGCAGAGAATGGTATAGGTCACAGGACTAAAAAAAAGAAGAAGGAGGAAATGGGTTCCGTTCTTTATTTTACTGTTTAAATCTTGTTTCATTTTTTTATTGTCTGGAAGATAATTGTATTTTGAAAAATAAATTTGGGCCTTTCTGCCCTACACTGTTATAGTACTATTATTCCACTTTCAATCTCCTATGGAATCCTGGGGCTTTCAGTTTAGGAAGGGGCCTTTAGAATTCTCTGCCAGAGAGCTCTTTGGCCTTAGTAAGAGAAGTGATGGAGTTGATGGGATACCCCCCCAAAAATACTTAACTTTATAGTTATTGATTAGGGTGGTAAGAGAGGAGAGCCCTCTGCACATGCTCCAGGATCCTCTCCCTTTAAAATGTATCTGTAGCCCAAAGAAGTTTAGCCTATTTAATTTTGGCCCTTACCTACTGCCAAGTTGTGCAGGTCTGGGCTAAATTGTTGTAAATCAATGTAACTGGAACAAAGAAAGTTAGATTTACTTAGAGGTACGGCATTCTTCTGCTAGTTTTTTTTTTCTTTTTTTTAAGCAAAAGCATATAAAGCGATGCAACCTTCTGATGTTCTATGATATTGAGGTCTTCCAAACAATGCAGTGGAGTCAACAGAATGTATGCCTCATAGCAAATTAAGTTTACAAAAGTTTATCTACATGCGCTGTGACTACAACCATATTC
Source organism: Iguana delicatissima (assembly GCA_948472985.1). NCBI lineage: Eukaryota > Metazoa > Chordata > Lepidosauria > Squamata > Iguanidae > Iguana > Iguana delicatissima. The sequence goes on from CAOKZL010000596.1 coordinate 199,288, forward strand.
AGATCAAGGGATGTCACACTACTAATATTCCTAAGAAATACTTCCTCCACTACTTCGTGGTCTGTGTTTTTCAGTCCTTCTAATGTCCTGCATGGTCTGTACATCCCTCCTTTGTCACCACCAGTATACTTCAGCATCTACATATAGTGTGTGTCCATGTGGTACCATATATCTCATCCCAACAAGTGGTCTTCTCCAAGAAATAGACCACTTTCCTTTTTCTTTAAATTTCTGAAACTGAAATACTCAGCCCAATTTAAAAATCCAACCACATTTTTCTAAAAGAAGGATTATTCCTACCCTTCCATGTTTCTTGTTTGTTTGAAAAGCTGGATGTCAATATAAGCATTAAGCACACTATAATGTTCTAAAAATGTAACACATCTTTTCTTCTCTTTAAGTACATACTCTGGGCAATGAACAGAGGCTCAGCCCTCACAGTTATGATCTCCCTAACAAAACTGAAGAAGAAGCCACAACTACCATGTCCCAATCCCTATCTCTTCTTAAAAATGCAGCAATGCTGAAATTTCCAGCTACACCCAAACAACACTCAGTGATAAGTAGAACAATGTTATGTACCTGTCTCCATCATCAAATAGTAGTCAAGGGGGAAAAGTGTTATGTTGTGTCGTAATTTCAGCTTTGTTATCACTGAGTCACACAAGCATTCAAGCATTGGTTGATTGTTGCAGTTGTTGTTGTGTACCTTCATATCATTTCTGACTTATGGTGACCATAAGGTGAACCTATCATGGGTTTTCTGAGGGCTAAGAATGTGCGAAGTACCCAAGATCATGCAGTGGGCTTCCATGGCCAAATGGAGAATCAAACCCTGGTCTCCAGGATTGTGGCACAAGATTCAAACTACTACATCATGCTAGCTCTCCCTGTTGGCAGAAGCTGTTAAGAATTTCGCCCAATGCGCTGCTGTGAGAGGACCTTTAGAATTCAAGCCCAGGACTTTTTCTGAGTTAAAGTTCTGCACTTTTTGCACACATACATACACTGAGAATGCCCAGCCCACGACATTATGCCAAACAAGAACTCCTCTGTGTATGTGTTAAGTGCCTTTCTTTCTCCCTTGAAAAACGAGTCCACAGGCCTCCAAAGCAAGGGGCTGGGCACCCTATCACCCTTCTGTTTAGAAATCAAGCACAGTTGGCATCAAAGGTTGCCAGAAGCCAAATTAACTAGCAAACAAAGAAACAGGCCCACTTCTCAACCTATTTATTCTCCCCCTTCTATACATACACAGACAGGATTCCCCTCATTACCACCACTATCCCCCTTCCCAAAAATAGCCATTACAAGAAAGCTGTAGAAATATTTGCCCAAAGCTGAAGACTGTTTCTGAGTCTCACTGTATTGTGCATAGGAATACACACAGCAAACACGCACTGTGAGGAGCCCTGCGGGATGCCAGCAGCTTCAGGGAGGCTTTGTGAGTCTAGCTCTGCATGCACTGGCCAGACCATTGTAAAAAAGAAACAGAAAAACCATTACCAACCTAAACCCTCCCCCGCACCACACATACATACAATGTGTGTGCCTCTCTTTTGCTCCCCCTCCAAGCCACCACCCTCCTCTAGACAAATTGAGATGGGAGGGGAAGGCTGTTTTTAAAGGGAGTGAAAAGGTTTCCTCCATTAGATTTAAGGCAACAAGTCAGAGCTGCAAGGAGCCTTTTATCCACCAGGGAAGCCTCCCACTGCTCCCAGGCTAGGCTGAGCTGGAATCCTGGGGCCCAGCTTTCTGAAGCCTGCCATTGATTTGTCACTGGTGATAAGTGAGGCCAGAATGGTTCCCACAATCCCCTGCAGAGGGGAAGATTCTCCCACAATGCCCAAGGGAAGAAACAATTTTTTTTTTAAGAGAAAGAAAGAGAGAGAAGGAGAAAGGAATACTGAACATGAAGGTCAAAAAATCTGGAATGTTTCTTTTCTCTAACAAAGAAATAAGTGACTATTCTGCAGCTCAGGCAGGGAAGAGACAATGCTTCAAAAGGACAACATAGCAGCTAATGTGAATTCCTCCATGTCCCTCTCTGTAAGGAAGCAACACACTGGATTTTTTTCAATATCCTTGCACCCAGTGGGCTTCTGTGTGCCAGCTCTATACAATAAAATTGCTGTACTAATTTGCAGCAGTTCTTATGCCAATATAGAGTCCTTTAAATTTTCCTTATTTGTACACGGACAATCTTCATGCCACAAGCAGATGCTGCAGGGGACAGTTCTATTTAGGAGAGCTTTTTCACACAAATTAAACAAAAGGCATGTTTAAAATGAAAACCTGGAGATTAATTAGTAGAGAAAAAGAGAAAGCACATAAAAGAAAGGGGTATACAACCCCCTGACAGAAAAAAGGGGAAAATCAAAGAACAGCAGAAATATGAGAAAATCTAAATACTGACCCAAGACCACAAAAAAGAGATTTTAAAAGCAGGATGTTCAAGTTGACAGATGTAATATCATCGCGAAGAAGTAATATAATCGTGTTGACTTAAAATTAATGAATCAGAACTTTTGAATGACTGGTATATGCATAATAAGTGATGGTTTGACATTCTGAGGTCCTAAATTCAAAATTGTGGATAAACATGCACCAGCATGCTGTGTACTGGACTATGACACTGGGAGACAAGGTTTCGAATCCCTACTCTGCCACAGAAACCTACTGGTTGACCTTGGGCAGAGGAAAGTCTCAGAGGAAAGCAAGGCTCACAATAACAACAATAATTATGTTATTGATATCAATCTGAACATCCTACTTAACAAGGCTTTCTTAGAAAAGAATACCAATTTTCAGCAGCCAACTTATCAGCAATAGTCTTCTGTCTCTTTACATCCAGAAAGGCAGCAAACAATGTCTCCCAAGCATTTTCTTTATGGCACGAAGAGTCATCTTTCACTCTCAAAAACATGCGGTACTAGGGGGAGAAGGCTACAGTATCTGAAGACTCCTTTATGGCCATGTGGAAGCTGATTCTCCATGTTATTGTATCCACATACCTGCAATATGGGTATAACTAGATCTTGGAAGTTAAGGAGCATCAGCTCTGCCTATTACAAATATCAGGTCCTGTGGGCTGTATTTCAGAAGAAAGAATTGGTAAAACCACCTCTGAGTATTCCTTGCCTAAGAAAACCCTATGAAATTCATGGGTTACCACAAGTCAATAAGTGACTTGAAGGCACGTGAACACACACTACAACTACATGAGAAAGCCAGATAGTCTTGTGGATTCTTTTTCCATCCAGGTGTCAAAACAACAAAGGAGAGAAGGTGTGGAGTAATCGGTAAATTAGATCTTGTGACATCACAATGGGAAACAGAATAGATAACTACACAGAGATAATACAAAAGACCCAAAAACTATACACTGAGTATCTGTGCACAGGAAAAAAACACTTGATTTCATGCAGCTCATAGAACGAGCAGGCTACAAACAGAGTGCCACATGCATCTCTTATGCAGCCTTATCAAGGCACACTACACATGCTAGCCTATATCTCCAAGTCACCATAGTGACTGACACAAAATGGCATATTTCAATTTCAATACAATAACCTCTTTCTCAAAAAAACAAAACAAAAAACAAATATATTGATAATAGATGGCAACCTAAAGTTAGGAGAACTAGTAAACTGCTCAACTACTGTGAAATCTAAAAGCCAGACCATAGCCAAATTCAGCATCATCTCTTTTCTGAGAATGTTACCTGGATGAACATTATGGAAATAGCCAGATCCTTTAATAATCTACAAATCTTTCTTCTAGTTGCATTCAACAGATAAAGCCTCAGCAACTGTGACTTGGCTCACTTTGAGCTATTTGCTCTGGAACCAACCTTATCCAATGCACCTGCTCCCTGCCTGTGGTACATTGTGATTTATGTTTGGAAGTATAATCTCACCTAAAGGCAGGGATTTAGTCCCTTTGAAACCAATGACTCTATAGGAAAAAAAATCTAAACAGAAAAATTAATTCATCTTTGACTGAATATATATGAGTCTGTACTTTCTAGTAGGATAGCCATGGTATTGTTGCCAGCAGAAACAAACAACAGTCTACTGGCTATCAAATTTATTATGGCATAAGCTTCCACAGTACAGAACCTGCTTACTCACATGCATGAAGTGTTATTCTCAACTGACATAAATTAAATAATTTAATATATACATGGTATAGCATGGGTTACAATCCAAGATGTAAGTGTATCACTGGGCTGTTCACATGTTACCATGAACATGCATTCATATACAAAGGGTTATGAGCAGAGATCTAAAATTTTTGGAAATTCAGAAGGCATGAAAAAACTCTTCCACATCTTTTTTTTTAAAAAATGGAAATTTTTGGTAAATTTTAGAAATGCACCATCAGCATCTTTTCAAGGTTGAAAACCATTTGTCAATTTATGAACATATATTCACCACCCATAACTTGGTTTTACATAAAAATATTATGTTTGATATACAGCTTATTCAGAAAATAATTACAACTTGATTTTTTAAATACATATTATTGTTACAAATGAATTTACAAGATTCTGAACTGTAAGGATTACTGAAACCATAAGGAATCTCTTTGCTTTTATCAATTAATGAGGAGCAGGCAAAAAACTCCAAGCACATTTAAAACAGAAACATCAGAATTAATAAAACAAAACAAAACAAAAAAGATTTTTTTCCTCTAGTCTTCCGTGGTTCCAGGCAGATATAAAGCACTCATTCTCATAAAAAGACCTGAGAAAATAATGTGAGATACTGTACATAGTCTTACACAAATGCTACATAGTTTTTAAGATATAATGGGAATTGGAAAGGAGAATAAACATATCAATACCTTTTTTAAATATTGTATTCATCATTCTAAAAGAAAATATTCCATAATATTCTTTTCCCCAATTGTTGTGCACAAAAAAACTTTGGAAAACCAATGAAAAAAATAGGGATTTTCTCCCCTAATTTTTCCATTTTTCTCCAAGGCTTTCACATCTGTAGTTGTCACAGTGTCTATACGTGTTCATATACATTTTGTCCAGTGCTTGGTATATTATTTTCAAAAAGTAATTACAGCTATAATCCCACACACACTAGCAGGTATTTGCAGTTTTTAAAATTACTCTTACACTTTCCAGGTAAAACAACTGCCTTTAGGTACTTTTTTACAGAACAGTTGAATTCAGGAGGATGACACACAGTGTAAGCTAGAACTTGAACTATGTGATGTTCTTCCTGTTTTCTGCCATATAGTGAAGCCAGAACCATAAGACTAGAAAAGCAACCTCAAAGGTTATTATAGTTACATTGCAAAAGGAATGAAGTTATCAGCTGACAAGCTACAACTCTGATGTCACTAAGTTATGCCTTTGTTATCAGAGGACGACTAGTAGCAAATAACTTACGAGTAATTACCTCCCATCTCCAATTTATACACAGGGACTAGAATCTTATATAATTTCGAGTGGGGGAATCCTTGAACGAGTGCATACAAAACTTCAAATTGACCAGCAGTTTAACTGTGAAATAACTTTGTGAAACAATATACTGTAGCTCCTTGTAGGCTGTTCAAGTCTGTCTAGATTTGTTTGGGAAAGTACTCTAAGATAGGAATGCTCTAAACTGGAATTTTCTCTCCCTTGCCTCAGAGCCCCAATCTGTACCAACACTCAGTCATTCCAGTGCCAAATTGATAACATGTTTTTTTGGAAAAAATAAAATAAAACCTTCGGGGCCTAACTGATATTACACAAATCTACACATATATATGGTTTTAAATTGTCTTAAACCATTCTAACTGGTTTTAAACAGTCTTGTTTTAACTTGTCAAATTGTTGAATATGCTTTTAGTCTGCTTAATTTCTGACTATTTCAGATTGTTTAATTTGTTTAAATTGATTTTACTGTACACGGCCTTGAAATTATATGACATCAGGCAAGATATAAATATTTTAAACAAATTAGGCAAATGACTACATTTGGCCCTCCACTTTTGCGATGGTTAGGGGCACAAAATGGGAAAACGGACAATATCCTTCCCCCTTCCACCCAAGTGAGTAAAGAAATGCATGTGTGCATGCCTTCCCTTCTCCCACTCCCCCATCCCATCACCTTGTCACCCGCCTACCTGAGCCAGCAAGTGAGGGAATGGACATGAATGCCTTCCCCTCTCCTGTTGCCCCACCCACATGTGTAAGTGAGTGTACAGGTGAAGCAGAGGCAGCAGCAAATAAAATTTGCAAATAATCAGATTGTGAAGGTCAAACTTGCCGATGTGAAGGGATGACTATACTTACAACCCTGTGTTTAATGTGCAATATCTACTTGCTTGCACAAGACGAAATCAAACTATTTTTCCCAGACTGCGCAGCCCTACCTAGGAAAAGACTTTGATTGTTAAATTCAGTCCAATATTAATCTTTATATTTAAGAACTGAAATTTACACTCTCCATTATATTATTAAGGAAACAATTGCTATTCCTGATCTGTAGTTGTTTGCATAATCTCCAACTCTGATACTTTAGCAACAATAAAACTAAATTAGGATATGAGCAACCATGACAAATTAGCTCTCAAGAGATATCCTTGCTGAGGCCAAGAAATACTTCTCTATCACCAGACAAGTGTCTCAAAATTTAAATTGTATTCAAGAGAATACTGGATTGCACAGATTCCAGTTCCAAATGGGCCACATGTAACAACAGCAAAGGCAATTTTTCTACTGATAGGCAAAAGTGACAAAATCACCTACTAGGGTCCTCTTCACACTACACCATTATAACATAATGATTCATTATAACATAATGAACTTTACACACTATGGTTCCTGAGATTTGGAATTTAGGGAGAGGTACTTAAAATTCTCTGCCATAGGTGTCCAGTGCCTCCCTAAAATACATATTCCAGCATTCCATACGACGTTGCCATGGCGTTAAAAGTGGAATAACAGTACTATAATCAAAGAGTGTGAAAGGGCATTAGGTCATCAAAAAATCCACAATGATCACACCAAAGGGGAACACTCTAACAGGGACAAAGGATTAGGTACAAGAAGTGGGAGCTGTTTCCTAACCAAGTTTTTAAAAATAAGGTTTCTACATCTGTTTGTTTCTCCAATTTTACTGGGAGCCTGTAGAACAGAGAGGAGTGAAACGAGTTATACAGTACACCACAAAGACATTCCTATAGAATATGATAGTTATTGGAGACAGACATTGTAAATCATTGCCAGTTCTATATGTTGCCATGTAAAACAGCTAAAAGAACTAACATTTTAAAGGTTTATAGCACATTAATTTCAGGGGGAAAAAACAGGGGGAAAGTGAATTAATAAACAAAGAGTTTGTATCAGTATTTTATCCTGCGGAAAAGGAAGAAAAAAACCCCTCAATTGTTTGAAAAAATAGAATGAGGAAAAGGATGAAGGGAAACAAAGGATGAAACCTATAATCAGCCATAACTTAAGAGCCAGAGATAACTGGATCTAAACAATATGTTGATCAAATTTTGTTTTTTGGTCCCTGCAGTTCTGATTCTTTGTTTTACATTTTAATATTTCCAATCTGTTTAGGAAGCCTTATTTAAGACAAGGACTTTAGGTTTATATCATTCCACTTGTTATTAGTCAAACAGAAATCTTAAAATTAAAATTTTCAGATTAAAGAAAACCCTTGAAAAGGGCAGTTAGTTGATAGCTAAAATAATATGTATTTTTCTGCATCCCAAACCTAGTGATGCAGCTTAATAATGACAGCTGAATGGTTCACTTATTATAATTCAAGGGTGTGTTAATATGTCCTTGCAGGCATGTTAACACAAATCAGGTATTTAGATAGCCAGATGGGTACAATCCCGACACATCCATCATTGGCATCTCTCTTTCTTGTGTTAAAATGAACTGATTGCTGCTCAAAATGGAAGGATAAAGCACTGCCCCTTTAGCTGTCAACAGAAAACAATGCCTAAGGACTATTTTTAACTTGACATCCAAAATTCAAGTTGAGGAAGTTCTAGACTTCTAGTAATCTCTAAGCAAAATTGTCATCCTGAAAGACAAGCACTATATCCACAATTTCTGGTAAGAACAGTCAGTGCCAACAGGTCTGGTACCATGATGGAGTCAAAGAGAAACAAGGCCATTTCCACACTAGACTGTTATAGTACTATTATTCCACTTTCAACATCCTATGGAATCTTTTGAGGCCCCTCCCTAAACTGCAAACTTCAGGATTCCACAAGATGTTGAAAGAAGAATAATGGTGCTATAACAGCCTAGTGCAGAAATGGCCTAAGAAGGAACTACTGTGTTGTTCCGGGGAATGAGAAGATCTGCAGAAGTACAGTAAATCTTACTACAGTAACATAGTAATTAACACCTGTGTATCAATATCCCATATGGTTTATATGAATATTTTTTGTTGGATGTCAGACATTGAAGTACTAGCATGTTGGGTAAAGACTGCTTTGTTTATTTAGTTTTTGTGCATACTTGCAACACAGTTGAATTTATTGTTTTCCAGTATGGTTTTGATTCACAGTGCTCATCACCTGTGGCAAGTCTCTGCTTCTCTTCTGTTCTTGAAACTGATGTCCTTTTGAAGCATTGAGTTTTCTACATAGTATCCGTATGATCTGAGTATACATGATGAAGTAATTAGGAAGGCAATTGTGAAGAGAATGGGTACCATTTTCACTCCACACTACCCCTGCATGCCCAGTGTGTTCAGAAATCACATCAATTCCTTTTCAACTTTCAGTCAATTTTCATCTAATGTACTTAAAGATTTTGGTGGACTGAGCATTGTGGGGGATCTCAGGGGTTTGTGGCAGCAAACCCATGGCATCTGGCAATTTTGAAGTGTTTGTTGCTCTAAAAAAAAACAAAGACTTTTTTTTTTTTTTAAATGGGAGATGGGGACTTTGAGGTTGCAAAATAGGAGCCTGAAGGTTGCTTGCAATCCTCTGGCTGTACTTTCTCCACCTTTCATTAGATAACACTAAGTAAAGTATGCTGTGAGGGAGCCTAACACTCCTCAAACAACACTCCTTCTAGAAAAGTTGTATATTTCCAGTTTACAAAAATGACAGATTTTTGCTGCTAATTTGTAACTGCACAAGAAACAGGCAGTAAATGTATTCATCCACTCAAACATTCATAGACATTCACAATATTTAGAAAAGGCAATGGCAAATAGGCTCACCTCAGTATACACATCGCCCTTCTCAACTGGGGACAGGATTAAGTACTGGAAGTGCAAAACTGCAGGCTTATAAAGAATAATACGAGTGCAAGACTCGAATTCCCTATGAGAAACGATGATTAAGACCTAAATCCAAATGCTAGTTACAACTATAGTAGCTCAATGAATCAATGGAATTTATGTAACTGCTGATTTACCACTTGGCAATTGTCAGAAATAGTCCACTTTAGTTACAAGTAGCAAGTGCATTCTGGTCTAATTTTTAGGTTTAAGGCAATGTGCTTCTACTACATCCATTTCAGTATTGTGACATACGCAGGAACAAGAAAATCTGTCCCTTTTCAAATCAGTAGAATGAGTGTATCCATGGCCTATTAACACCAACCCAACAAGTTTTTAAGCAGAGGCTGGATGGCCATTTGCTGGGGTTGCTTTGAGTGTTTGTTCCTGCATGGCAGGGGGTTGGACTCAATGTCCATTTTGGTCTCTTCCAACTCTATAGTTTTATGATTATGATTCTAGGTACCTGGGGTCAGGAATCTGAACAAAACTACTGCCTAATGGTAGGCGTACTATAAATATTTCAAATAGCAGTAAAGTGTTTGATCTTTTGTTCTTTCTTCTCTATTTGTCAATATCAAAGACATTTTTGTGGCATTCTAATACCAATAAATTTAGGCAATTTGTCTAGTACTATGACTAGTCTTCTCCAGTATCCTATTTACAAAGACAGAATCAAAAGGAGAAAAACAACTAACATACTGAAAAATGGGCAAGGGAAGAGGCTGTAAAATCTGGAATTAGTGATGTTTTCATGCTTTTTGAAGTTTGACATCTTTCCTATTTATCTCCCTTATATCACTGTTACTCAAAGTGGTTCATGGACCCATACCAGTTCATTAATTATTGACTGCCCACCCATGGCAAATTTAAGGAAATTAACAGTTGTAGTCAATAGGCACCAAAAGGGTGCAAATCCCTGGCTCACTGGGGGAAAAAAAACCTGCTAATCTGTCACATCAAATAGGTCAAGTACTGCCTTACATGATAAAAGTCCACAAGATAGATATTTGCTTGCAATACATAAACATGCACACACACTGAAAGACGAGGATACATTTAAAAATCTTTTCCTCTAGACAATCACTCTTTCTAAAGTACTAAACTCAAAGCTGGAAAGGGCAAATCACGTGATTAGAATGTAGCAGTGAACCCAGGACATTCTCTTAGCTACCAAAAGGCAGAACCAAACTTCACTAAACATGTGAGAGATATTGGTTAAAGCACAAGGTACATCTTCCCAGCTTTCCACCACCCAGTTCTTTATGCATCTTTAGTGGTACCGGAGGTAGAACTATGCTTTTCCATTTGCGCAAGGTGTAGGTACTTGAGCTGTTCTGAGGACTGTATTTCTTTACGTCTGAAAGGGACTTTATCTTGTTAGTTAAGTCAAGATGTTTGTGAGAGGGTCGTTAACCTCCAACATCAGTTATTCCAACACATGCTTGCTTTTCATTTTTCTCTCCAGGTCTATAATCATGTCATGTATTACCAGCTCCCTTATTTTCCCAGTTAAACCTTTGGATTTTTTCTTTCCTTATCTTCATGTCAAGAAATTCACAAGAAAAAAAGTTGTATTCTTGAACTAAAGAGTCTGCTGAACAAATCTTGATCAAATGTACAAGATGCAACTGAAAAAGACCTATCAGCTCGCATCCTGAGAAGTCACATTCCCTTGAGCATTTCTCTCCACCACACCAGAGAGCTAAAGCACAGTCAGTATTGTTTGTTTAAGAGAGATTGTTCCCCGAACAAATCGCTGGGCGAGCACCCAATCAATGCAGAGAAAGGGCACCAAGCACAAGAGTCCCAATAGTACAGCAAGGATAAGGGGGTGGGAAAAGTGTGCATAGCACCTTTTGTCTGCTAAGTAGTGAGTGCTTCTGAGTGCTCTTGTCCATTCAGACAGGCAGCTCAAAGGGGTGTGGGAGTCAGCCAGTACTCAATGAAGACCACTTCAAAATCTGAATAATCTCCCCAGTGACCCCCTCTAAACACTCCCCAGGAGTTCTAGACATTCAGTACTTGGCTTGGGATAAGCAGACACATTCAGTGCTGGGTTAGTGTGTCATTCTTCATACTTGCCAAAGGCCATGCGTTCCACCTATTTGAGGGCTTGTTTACATGATCAGTAATTGTGACATAACAAACCCACTGGCTTTAAATTCACTTTAATCTGTTTACATTATCGAATGGGTTAAAACCAAAGCTGAGAGAGACTGAAAATAAGGAAGCAAGCCACAGTTTCATCTTGGAAAGAAGAGATTATACCAAAAAAAAAAAAGATCAAACAAACAAAAAAAGGCCCACATGTGGTAATTTCTACAGGTAAACAGATGAAGGTGGAGTCCGAAATCAATGTCATGCACACACAGTAAGCTAGTATTGGTCCAAAACAAAAGATGTGAAATACTCTACATGTATAAGCCGGAGATATTCATTCAGGACTTTGAATCAATTTCTGAAAAAATGTAACGGATTATGTAAGTGCACCCTTGGAAATTTGGATTCCCAAACTGCATTTTCCTGTTTCCAAATGTTTTGTACTTTTAGTCTGACATAAACCATTAAAATGGTTCAAGGTTCAACTATTAATAGCATAAAGCAAAACGTGGCATTCTCAAAAGGGGAAGCAACAGGTCAGTCATTTAAAATGTCCTCTCTACCCACTTCTGAATTCTGAACAGGCCAAAGTTATACAAAGGAGACAAAATACATCAGAAGCAGCTGCTTATCTGAAGTTCTATATATTCTGGAATCTTCTGTACAAGGTTCTTAAGTTAGTATGAGAAGTAGGGAAAGGAGATTCAGGAAACAATTCATTTAGGAGAAAAAAGAGGGAATAGATGCATATTGCCTTTCAACTAGAAGCACTAGGAGTCTTCATCTAGTAGAATACATTGATGGAATAGACAAGGAAGCTGTAAAACACAGAATATGTCAGTCATATATACACTGTGCATCGATCATTCTGTAGCAGAACTCAGGATAGAAAATGTGACAGATATTCCTAATCTTTAAGAGCCAGAGTAGTATAGTGGTTTGAATGTTGGACTATGCCCTTGGAGACCAGAGTCCAATTCCCTGCTCGGCCATGGGAACCCACCAGGTGACTTTGGGAGTATCACACAGTCTCAGCCCAAGAAAAACTCATGATAGGTTCACTTTAAGGTCACTTAAGTTGGAAACGACTTGAAGACACACAACAACTGCACTTTTCTCCAAGTTGCAAAAGAGAGGATTCACTCATATATAGTTGGTTTAGCACCAGAACAAGAGACAAAGATGTGCATTTTTCAGTCTAATGATACCACACAGTGTCCAGATTTCTTCTTCTTCCTTGGCTAGCTCATTATACTCTCTAGGGCAAATACTGGCTTCAAGAGGAGATGAAGCTTTTTTGCTCTTGTTTTCTTTCTCTTGCTGTGGTCTTGATCTATCTATACTGCCTAAGGTTGTTTTTAATTTTTAAAAACTGGGAGATTTTTCTGAACAGATTTCAGGTGTCATTTTTGTTTTGACACCTTGCATAGCTAATGCCCAGATCAGAATGAACACACACACACACACACACACACACGCTTACTTGCAGGTGCTGACAACTGTCAATGAACTACATGAATGAACAGCATAGCACAATCAACCTAGGGACAAGGCACATGTCAGGCACTCTATTCCTTTTGTATATATTTGCATTCTGCTAGCTAAGATCTTTTCACAGAACAGTTTCTGCTTATTCCTTTTTATAAGGTTCCCAAGAGCCAAAAGAAGAAACAAATTGCTTCCTTTCAGCAAAAGTCAGTACCTGATAGCTGTGTGCAGATGCATCTGTGACAGGATGCCTCGCTGTATATCATCTTTGTCCTTCATTTGAAAGCACTTTTCTCATCAAAATCTCTTAACATATGTAATAATCAGAGACAGCAGAGATGACTATGCAACTTCTTCAAACAGGAATAATCTCCAAGACTGAACCCACTCTGGTCAAACTCCCGCATCTGTCCTGCATAGTTTAAGCTTTGTTTGTTGTATGTGTTTCTCATTTTGAGAGATGGGTTTATTGGATGCTTTCCCCCATGTGCCACTGTTCTGTACTGCCAAACATAACAGGGGAGTATGCAAGCCAGTGAAGAGAGAAGAATACGTAAAAATTTTCTGTTCATAAAGACTACTAAATGCAGACAAGAACCAGATTTAAACAATTACAAGAAAGCAAGAGAACACATGCAAAAGACTGCAGCTGAATGAGCTGATTTCCAAAAATGACCCAATGGTCTTTACTAATGGCAATATTTATTTAAAGTAATATTCCATCTAACGTTATGACTAGCCAATATGGAGTAATAAAATATTAGCCACTTCCTCAACATAATGCTAGCCAGGACAGCAACAGTAATATAAAACAAGAATCAAAAATAGTTAAAACAGGCAGACTTAATATTTTATTTAGTATTAATGATGGTTGTATTAAAAGAAAAAGAAAAAGAACAGAATAGTGATTTGAATGTTGGACTACAGATCTGGAGACCAGGGTTTGAACCCCCGCTCAGCCATGGAAACCACTGGGTGACCTTGGGCAAGTCAGATACTCTCAGTCTCAGAAGAAGGTAAACGCAACCCCCCACACACGCAACATATCTTGCCAAAAAAACCCATGATAAACTAGCCTTATGGTTGCCATAAGTCAGAAATGACTTGAAGTCACACAACAACAAGAAGACATATTTTAATTTTGTACCATTGACGGTGCAATTATTTTTCTATTATATATTTAGTTTTCTGATTCCTTTCCCTAGTACAAGCAATTTCCAGCCTTCCCCCATTTCTCCAGCCACCCCTTTCCCCAGCTTCTTTAATGTTAACCTTCAATCATCTCTCTCCTGTAAGAAATTGGGTTGTTAATATTTTAAAGCCCTACATAGAATGTTCTGTCCCCTAGTTACCATGTAAATATTCTTATAGATATGGTTTCTACCCTAAGAATGTTTCTAGATTTTTGCCCCTTTCTTAATTACATTTTTTTTTACAAGCACCTATCCTCAATCTGAAGCACTACAATTCTTCTCTTCACCTTTACTAAGCTCAGTTACTGCTTTGGTTCACCCATCTAACCTTTCAATGTGTAATGAGCAGACACCTTACACCTGATTCTAAACTAGATAGCTTCAATCTTCCTCCTCAATGTTTCTGTGCCCATAGAAGAGTTCCTGCCCACATCTCTGCCGGTTTTCCTTTTCTCTGCAGATGAGACACTTTGATGATTTTCTCCCACGCTTAAGTTTCCATGTTCTCCCCATGGCAAATTTCTATCTTTTAACTTTGTCCCTCTTCCTGCTCCCAAACAAGCCACCTCTTTTGAATGCAATCTTTTCTTGAACTTTATGACAGAGCATACAAAAGGCAGAAAACATAATTCTGCCATACCAGTATTATGCCCACTTTATATCCTATGTCAAAGTGAACATACACTGCATCCCTTGTAATGAGTATCTCATTTTTCGCACATGCCATTAAACCAAAACAAATATCTACTATAACGATTTATCTATAATAAGTGGAACAAAGTTCCCATGACCTCGAATACAAACCAAGCAGACCTCCCCAAACAACTTGTCCAAGACCAATTTAACTTTAAAGAGTAGACTTAGGAAAGAGGCAAAGACTTAAAAGAAACTGAACCATTTGGCAGTCCAATGACAAAAACAGAGCTCCTGCCAAAGGCATTGCCCTTTCAAGTGGAGTGGGGGGTAGTAGAGTCATGAGAAGGCAAGTGGAAGATAGATGGATCTTTCAGCAATAAAGGTTCCGCTGCTTTTTTTTTCTTCCTCGCTCTAGCTTCTCCCTTGAAGAAGGCAACAGTGAGCTCAGAAAGGCACTTTTTTGGTCTTTTCGAGGAAAACAAACCAGAAATAAAGTCTTGGTGATAAATGATACAGCACTTTTGTACCAACACTTCTTTGTCAAATAAATTTTTCTCCCAGGGCTTTTCATGGCCAACTATGGTTGTGCTCTGTTAACACCACACCCTCTGCAACAGAGGCAAAGTCTGAGACGACCCAGGTAAAGGCTCAGTGCAAGTCAGAGTCTGACTGTCCCTAAGCCTCTTCTGCATTCCACATTCCCCCAATCTCTTCTTCCAACCTGGAAATGCCCCCAAGCGTGAAGAGATCCTCTTAAACATTTTCCAGAAGACTTTACAGGGAATACATTACTGTGATGCATGCTTTGGACTGAAGAGAGGAATTTCTATGAAGAAAAGAATGGAGCTTGCTCTAATAGTTCTAAGACATGTCCACAGGCACCACAGAGATTTCCTTCTCTGTAAATCAAAACTGTAAAAATCCAAAAAAGTGTGTTACATAACTGGGAAATTATGCACTATTTAACTGCTGCTCTTGGATATAGGCAATTTCAGGCTATTTGGAAAAACAGCACTCATGCCACATCACCAGTACAAATTTAATAGGTGAAAGCAAACCAACAACAGGGGTCATACAAGAGATGCAAGGAAGAAATAGAGGAAAACTAGCATGTCAGTCCCTATGAGTCCAATTATGCCTAAACATTAACAAAATATTCAATAAAAACATTGATGCTACGCAACTCCATAAACAGTGTTAGCAATGAATTTAAAAAAAATACTAAAGATCTCACCTCATTTCATAAGAAAGACCAAACCAATGTACTAGTGATTAGTAAGTATGTTTTGAAGATAGCTTAATTGCTGATAATTTTTTGGATTCATCAAAGTGAAATTCACCACAGGGCACTGAGTAAGTGCTGAATTACTCTGTAGTGTTTATGACAACAGCGTCTTATCAGTGCACTTGTTAAATTTCACGATTACTAGCCAAGATATTCCGGTTATCAAGGTGTTATATATGCAAGATTATACCAATACCACTGTTTGCTGTCACAGGCGATGCGCACATAAGAACTGGGAGTTTCACAGATGATTATAAGGATATTAAACACCACTTCTGAACAGAGTCTTATCAGCTGTGTTAACTAGAGAAGAAAAACAAGTATTCCAATGACAGATAACAAACATTTCCATTCCCTATCTAACATGGGATAACCATATAAAGGTGTTTTAAATTATTGTGCATTTTCTAAGAAGGTGCACACACTTATAGCCCTTTCCGCTTGTATTTGCACTCTGAAGCTGGGCAGGTATTTAAATCAATTGAATAGACTCATGAATAATATTATCTAACACTGGCTGTCTATAAACCAAAGATTTCACACATGTCATTAAAAGTACTTTCAAGTTTCTCTCACATTATTTGTGTAAACATATAAAAGACAAGGTAGTGATAAAGCAATTCTGTCAGGGTTTTTAATTCATTACCTTCAATGGCTGAACACAGCCTAACTGAAGTGCAGTTTCAGTTCTTCATCTCCCAGCCATTTTTCTGTACAAGCAGAAACTGCTTTTCCCTATTTTAAATTCTCCTGCCAGTGCAGAAATATATCCTTGGGTGCCTTTAGAATAATTCTGTCTGACATCTGTTGTTGATTTTTTTTACTGCCTCTTCTTTCAGCTTCAAATAAAAACTAATTGAATTGAGGAAGAGCCTAATTGGTTTTACTTTTTTTGGTTTTTCTTCCTTTCCAAAAAGAATAGGCAAACACATCAGTTCCAGTATGCACTGTAATACTTTAATATACATGGAAACCTAATGAAAGATCAAGAAATAAACAGGGCTCTCTCTTTATCAAGCCAGTTAGAATAGAGAGTGCAAATGGTAAAATAAATTGTGGGTGAGCATATAGGAAGGCAATGCAGAAAGAGATGAGTAATTCGTCATCTGTATTGTGATTGGACCTTATCTGAGCTAGGAGGGAAACAGGACAGCATTTAGGGTAGGCATGTTCAGAGCATTTTTTTCCCCACACTGATAGAAGATGGTGTGGTGATTTTAAGCAGGATAAGCTTAACTTATGAATGGAGCATATTAACTTAAGTGGGACAAGATGCATGTGTGATTATTAAAGCTACTGAAAAAAATCAATGTATGATTTCAATCCAGAAAGGAATTTTTATAAGATTTGCCACACTTTCACAAAATAAAAACACCCACTATCTTTGGCTCTAACTGTAAGGTAACGACCACGTACACAAACTACTTCGCAAAGCACCTGTAAATTCCAACCCAGGTGACAAAACTTTGCTGATCTAGAACTGTTCACATATTGGCAACACCAATAACTAAAACAGATAAAGTGATAAATAAAGGAACACTGTTTTACTCTTATCTTTTCCATACTTGTTCTATTCATGTTCACAGTTAATTCACATTCAGAGTTGATTTGAATGGATTTAAGTAGATTTTACATTGTGTTGAATCACCCTTTTGCACGTCTTGCAATATCCTCTAATATGCATTAAACCATTAAAGAAAAATTATGTTAGACAAGAAAATAAACATATTATTTAATTCATTTCAGCCTGAAGGTTCCATGTATGACATAGACCAGTGGTTCTCAACCTGTCGGTCCCCAGATGTTTTTGGACTTCAGCTCCCAGAGGCCCTGAGCATTGACTATAGTGGCTGGGGCTTCTGGGAGCTGAAGTCCACAAACATCTGGGGACCCACAGATTGAGAACCACTGACATAGACCATCTTACCACTACACATGGGAACTACTGTGTAAGAGCACTTAAAAATGTATGTATTTATTCATCTACGTCCACGTATGTATTTACTCATCTACATCCAAACAAGCAAAACCCACCACTTTGCCTTTATTCACTGCATAAAAAATGTACATACTAGTAACTTCTGGACTTGCAACTTAGGCCATTTCCTTACTATACTGTCACAGTGCTATCATTCCACTTTCAACATCCTGTGCAATCTTGGAGTTTGCAGTCGAGGGAAGAGCATTTAGAATTCTCAGCCAGAGAGCTCTTTGGCCTTGGTAAATTACAAACCCCAGAATTCCATAGGCTGTTGAAAGTGGAATAATAGCACTATGACAGTGTAGTGCAGAAATGGCTTTAGTACTAGCAATATAGTGGGGGATGCTCTTTATTTTTGCTTTCTGTATCAGCAAACTCTGTTCCGTGGAGAAGGAGAAGAAGGTTTTAATTAATATCCCTAACATTCAATCTTTGGACAGTTCACAGAACAAAATCCCATAGAAGACTGTCGCCTAACATAACAGCCGTGTCAGTGAACCAATGATCCTGCAAACCCAATGGTAAAAGCCGAACCATTAGGCACATTAACTTCATGGATGACAGCTGCGATTAGTGTTCTTTGTCAGGATCTGTGTGAAATGCAGACAGCCACTAAATACAGTATGCCAATTAATGCAGTGTGAGCATGCTGCATGACAAGAGAAGCCCAACTCAAAGGTAAAGCCAGCATATTTAAAGAGACACTCTGGTATCTTTCATGAAAGAAAGATTAATCATATCCCTGAACAGGTTTTCTTTACTAATATTAAAGCATCACCCACAGAAATGACAACAGAGGGGGAAATTTTTCTTTAAAAAAGCTTTGTTTCTTGAACCTTTTTACTTCTTGCATTTGATTTTCAAGAGCACGTTCATTATTTTCTGTAAAATCACTGTGTTCAATACATCATTTCTCTGAAGCAGCAACAAAAACTCGTTGTTACATCTACAGTAGCATCAATTAGCAGCAAAGTGTGACCACAAATTTAACAGTGACAAAGAGAACAATTTCCAAAATGTAGTCATTTTCATTGGTCACATATACATCAGTAGTGGTGAAACTGTCTAGATCACTTTGCAAGCAGCTTTTGGGCTAGTTAATTTAAGAGCAAAAGCTCTTAAATCCTTGATGAGCAAAAGTGGAAAAGCAACCACCAACAGTACCAGCCATGTTTCTGAGGCTTATTTTGTCTCCTCCATCATTGATTTGGGCTTGAAACACTACAAGACTTTCAGAAGAAGCCCAACTAGACAGAAATGACAATGAATGTTTATATATAGTTAATGGCAGTTTACACTGCCAAATGACAGAAAAGTCATCACCTTTGCATAACTATTCAGTGAGTTTTCCCTATTTGTGTAAACCTTTTCCACAGCAGGAAGGAAAAAGAATAAATGGAGCTTTAAAAAAGCAGACACCATGAAGATACAAATGGTGATATCAACAGATACACGTTTAAGTGGGATCATATTTTAACCCATTTGGGAAGCATCAAGGGGTTTCAGATTTCCATTATTTCCACTCCATCTGTACTACTGTATAATCTGCATTATTTACTTTTTGATCATTTGTTCACCTAAGTTTTTCAGAATATTTTCACAGGAGTATAGTAAAAAATACAGAAGCATCTCCATTCAGCAATACCTCTTTTCTACATCAATTAAGGGAGTGTTTTCCACAGTTCAATACTCATACAGCAAAATTTAGTTAGAACTCATTCCCCAGGAGATACGAAAAATCAGAAAGAAAAATGATAAGCAAACTTACAACAAGCTTAAGGCTTAAATTTAACACCATGGTAATGTGTGACTGTTAGCACAATGGGACTTTCTTCCTCTTCCCCCTCCTTTCTGTAACGCATCTCACTCAGAAACCATTTCAGTTTATCCCAGCTAGTTTTAAGGGTACACGGGGATAGGAATCCACCCCCACCCACACCATTCCACTGATAGAACAGCAAAGCAACCTTACTGAATGCTGGCCTAAATAAATATCCCAAGCCAATTCTTATCAAAATGTGTCTGAATTTCAATAAACGAACAAATAATTACTTGGGTGGGGGCTTTGCAATCCTCTCTCACAATTACCAATAAATACGTCCTAGAACAAATCAAGCCTCAACTTTCACTAGAAACCAAATTGACTAAAATGAGACATAACTCACTGGGAAAGACCATAATGTTTGGTAAAGTGGAAGGCAACAGGGAAAGAGACAAATTATACTACAACTGATTGACTCAATAAAGGAAGCCATGGCTCCAAGTGCGCAAGACATGAATAGGGCGGTTCATAACAGGATCTCTTGCAATTGTCCAGTTTGTAGTGTTGCTACAAGTCAAAGCCCATTTTGACAACACATCACAACAGCAAAAGGAACACAAGGAAACCAAATTATGAGAAATATCTACAATTTTCATGGTAGTTCCTGTTGTGTGCCTTCAAGTTGTTTCCAACTTACATCAATCCTGATATGGGACTTTCTTGGCAATGTTTGTTTAGATGAGGTTCCCCTTTGCCTTCCTGTGAGACTGAGAAAGCGTGCCAGCCTCTGAGGCTAAGGCCGTGTGACTAGTCCAAGGTCACCCAGGGGGTTTCCATAGTTGAACAGAGATTCAAACGCTGGTCTCTAGAGTCACTGTCCTACACTCAAACCACTACACTATGCTATGTCTCCAACTTTCATGGAACCTCTTGCAATTTTGGCTGGCAGGAATTTCCATAGACACAATTTTTCAAGCATGTTACAAATGCACCTTGAAAGCTCCTTAATTTGTAAATTTTCATTTTTTGGCAAACTGCAATCTGTTTCTTAAATCTCTGTTTCCCCTTCCCATCCCTCTGATTTTTATTTTCTCCCTGGCATGTTATCATTTTTTAAAAACTATCAGATATACTATACATACACCTTACGACCTTCATTCTAAGATAATTGGGGAAATGTCAATTAACATTTCTGTCCAGTTTATACAGCCGTAAACAGTTACTTCCATGCTAAGGAGCAAACACTACCAAGGCCAGGCTGGAAAAATACACATCACCTCTATGGAATTACGCAGCCTGTTTTAGACTGAAATGTTGTAATGATCTATTGTTGTTATGTAGTTGTAATGATCTATTATTAACTATTAGAGCTAACTTGCTCAAACTAGTGATGCGCACAATTTAGAATTTAAGGGATTTTACACAATATTTATTTACCTTAGATTCCCCTAGACATTGCAATGGTACAGAGAAGTATCTTTACCTTTTAAACTTAAAACAGAAAGAAAATAAATTTTTTAAAAAAATCTTTCTTGAGATTATTAAGAATTTGTCTTTTTAATCTGCAACTATGAACTCAATTTGACCCAACAGCATACTTTTAAAATTTACAAAGTGCTTTAAAAGATTAGAAACATTTGCTTCTGCGAAGTGCTGCTTTATATGCTACTAATAAACTATGTTCTCCAGTTCGCAGATAAAGAGATTTTTCCATTACTTATATCAATACATGATAAGGTGTAAATTATAAACACATTTCAAGAGATTCATCCCAGGCCATCAAATCTGTTTGGCTGTAGTAGATCAGACAACCCCACTATCTAAAGTAGCATAAGCAGTAATGATTCTGGAAGTCACAAATGAGAAATCAGACTCAAGGAGCTACAAGTGTCTTCCTAGGTCAAACAGTCAGTAGCAAAGATATCTAAATGTAACTGCCTGGTATTCCAAATACTCCTCTGATCAATGAAATAAAAATGAGTCAATGAACATGAAGTTTCACTCATGCAGAAAGCTGCTGTGGTATAACTGCAGTCTTGAAAAGCAGCTGCACAAAATCACCCCCATAAAGACAATCTTGCATGTTAGCAAAAACGATCTGATGTTCTGCACGTCAGAATTAACACTGGATTTTACTCCATTAAGTTCATTTTCTTTGGTTCGCTCAGTACATGCTGAAGAGCATCACTGTTCCTGTCTATCAGGGCAAGAGGGAAGAACAACCCATTTCAGGATATTCTTTAACTGCTGGGAAATTTGCAAACAATTCTGAGTACAGTCACTGTCATCACTTGCCTGGGGACCTTCTTCAATCCAGTACTTAACCATGGGCTACATCAAGTAATAATGAAGACAGCATCCAACTATGTGGAGTTCATCCAACCCAACAGAGATCATGTGCTGATCAGAACAACCACAGGTTAAGTTTAATGAAAAGAAGCTTAGGTAATATGACTTGGAAAAATTTATGTCTAACACCTCTGAGGCTGTTCTGGAGAGACAGCCAGGGTGGCACAATGGTTTGGGTGCTGGATTAGGACTCTAGAGACCAGAGTTCAAATCCCCATTTGACCATGAAAGCCTATTGGGTACCTTGGGCAAGTCACACTCTCTCAGCCTCAGAAGATGACAGTGGCAAACTTCCTCTGAAGACAGGTTTTTCTTAGGGTCATCATAAGTCAGAAAGTACTTGAAATAACACAATAAACACACACCTTGAAGAGCACAACCAAAAAGTAGACAGTACTGGGTCAGATAGAGTCAATATAAGGATGTACAGAAAATGTAAAAACACATTTTCGTCTTATATCAGAAGTATTCATCTTCAGGATTCCAGTCAACTGACCCTGCTCCAAACTACACCATTCTACTCAGCCACCCATATTTTCCATTTGTTTATTATCAATATGCACAATTCTATAGCTGCTAAGAATACCATACCCTCAGTGAGTGGCTTTCAGGGAGGTGAGGTGCCACATAAGATTTCTTTGTGTGTGTAGGTGTATCTGCAAAACCAGGGTTCACACAGGCACACCAACACCTTCCTCTTGATTTTTCAGTGGTTTCATTTTTACTCAAAACATAACAGTGGTTATCACCTGATCTTCTAGTGAGGGAGCAATATATAAAATAAAACAGTTAAGAAATATATCTACAGAGATGCATGCAACGATCAATTCCTAAGATAGAGACAGACTCCAGGTACCTAGCTAGGAGCAGGCTTGGTTCTTTAAGGGAGACTTGCCAGGAGAAGGAAGCACATTCAGCATCCACTCTGCTATCTCTTTCCACTTTATTTCATATAAATGAATGAGTGCCACTAGTTCCTGCGAGGAAAACTAAAGCACTTGGGTCAGCTTGACATCAAACCCAACTGACAGGTCTTGGATAACAACGCTACTTTGAGATCTGAAGCCTGAAATCTAAACCTTCCTCTAAAGCTCTCCAGATGTTGCTGAACTACAACTCCCATCAACTCTAGGCAGCACAGGCAATCATGATAATATAAGGGAGTTCAACAACACTGAGAGAATCACATAATTCCCATCTCACTAAACGGAACAGCACAAGTGTAAAAGCTGTAAGTACAAAAAAAGTATACTGCTGAAATTCAGCCACTTCCATCAAGGAAACCTAACAAGCAATGATGCAGTCTGAGTTCAGTGGGGTATAACTTAAATAAGCGTGCTCAGAGTCACAGTATTAATACAAGCAAGAGTTTGTTATCTGAAAGCAACGAGGCCGAACTCGTCCTAAATTTAAGCAAAAATCCAAGAGTCTTCTCACAGAAGGAGATTCTGGAAAGCAACCCTGAGAATAGAGAGCCACACTCAAGACAGCTGCTTTTCTTGAGTCAACCTGGCATAAAATGCCTCCTGTAGACATCAACACGCTGCCACTTACAAGCAAGCATGACAAATGACCTGCACTTTACAGCAAACCATCCCCCACACAGTCATTAACTGCCAGGACACATTAACTAGAAGCACCTGGGTAAAAGCCAAAAAAAAATTCCAGCAGTCCTCTCACTAAGCAGTGATCCCACAGCTCTTTCTTGCCTTTAAATTCTTCCTCTGCACTCTCATTTAATGTGTGGTCAAGAATTCTCCACTTAGCAATAACAGAAATCAAGAAGCAGCTTTATGTAGTAGTTTTAAACTATCCATCCTGCCATCACAGGGGTGTGTGTGAGCACAGCCAGGATTCTGATTAGAAAGGAACTGTTTAAGCTAAACACGGCCTCATTGTGCCCCCAGGCCAACACTTGTGAAAATGATGATGGGAGCGTATATTTCTAGAGCAGAAACTTCCTCCAACTTCCAATCAGCATCTGGAGACACAGGTGGATAAAATTACACGGCAACAGCCAAAAGAAGGAGACAAACATAAGAGGAAGATGCACTCCTGCTATTCCTCTAGCCTCTCTCCATAGAAAATGCTAACTAATTCATAAACAGCAGCAGATGCTTATCCCCGCTTCAGGAAAAGTCATATTACTGTCACTCTACCAACATTTATTTAGCACTAGCAATATTCTCTAAACTGATTTGTGAACATAAAGGGTTTTTTTTTTTATTTAACTTGTAACTACAACATTGCAAAATAGATATAACAGACAGGAAAAATAGTTATAGCTGTTTCCTTTCTTGCTTATTTACTTTGTCCACTCCTAATATTTTGATGTTATGTAGTAGCGTGTCTTCTTTCACATGTGCCTGTGCATGCACGCACGCACACACACACTTTCAACCACCACACTCTTGAAAAGGAGCGTGAAATAGAAGTGCAAATTTCCACCCAACACAAACTGTACCTTTAAGGGGCTTGCCTAGTAAGGAGAGCAGCTGCATTCCTGCTGAGGAAGGGCTGCTGTCCCAACATGCAACAGAGGCTAGAAATAACCTGCACACATACAACCTTCCAGCACTGAATTCAACAATGCCAAAGTCTCTCTCACTCACCCACAACACAGAAAGTCACAAAGGGACGGCGGGAAGAGAGAAAGGGAAACAGAAGGAAGAGGCAGGATATAAAAGGACTAAATTTATTAGATGAACTTCAGAGGAAATGAAGGGGGTGGGCACAGATGCATCAAAAGAGAAGGCTGCTTCTTATGGGGGGGGCATGTTTCCAGGCGTGAATACACTGAAGGAAGTTGAGATCATTTTTCTGCGGTGGCTTTGTAAGGATCCGGCTGGGTTGCAGAAAGAAAGCTTTGAAAGCTGTGACAAGAAAGTTGATCAATGGCTCAGACAGGTCCAGCATATATTATGAACTAAAATAGACCAAGAATTCTCCCAAACACACGAACGAGGCGTGTGCGTGACGGATGGGACAAAGACAACGCCACGGAGCGAAGAAAGCAGGTAGTCAGCTCGACGGGACGCCCCATGTGCTGGCGCCAGAAACTCTCAAGCACCTCTTGCAAATTAGACCCCGCCGCCGCCGCCGCCGCTCCACCCTCCCGCACGTGAAAAAAGGCCTTTAATTTCAGCCAGAGTTCAGCAGGGCTTTGCCTCGGCACCTTTTCCACAGTGGAAAGGTGGGGTCGGTAAGGTCAGGGTTCTCCAATTATTTTGAAGGGCGGCCACCCCTCGCATGTATAAAGGGGCTGCAACATTAGTATTTAGTACCTGAGCACGTGCGAAGTGTTTGTTTTTTTCCGGCCCCAGCGAATAAACGCAGCTCCCTCTCCCACACACACGCCTCCTCAACATGATAGCGCGCTCCCCCCTCTAGCTTAAGAAACAAAGGGGGCTGGGAAAGGAGGATATTAGGATTTTGTGGCGCCACTGCCGATCCTGTTGTCACGAGGGCAAACAGGTGAGGAGGGGTCCTTAAAAGCACGCGTGTTCAGAATCAAATCCTGCTGTGTTCCAAAGCGCTTGTTCCCGGGAAAGTGAAGGTAGGACTTTCCTTCTGGAGTGGGAATAAGGCAGCCTCACTTCGAGGCAGGGTCTTCCCTCCCCCGCCCCCCCCCCAAAATAGGCCATAGAAGGGTAGGACGAGAAAGTCACAGCCAGATTCTGGCGCTTTCCAACAACAACGAGGGCTTCCCCAAATCCGAGAGCGGCTGTCACGACTCAGGCCAGCGGTTAAGTGACATGAGATGAGTGCCTATGAGCACGTGCTGAGCGCCTTTTGGGCAGCCCGGGGGGACTTCTGCGGGCTCCGCGGCCAGGCTTCTAAGACAGAGGGACACACCGCGAATCCCTCGGTACTTTCCCCCAGCCTAAGCGGGAGGAGGGATTTCCCATCCGCCGCAAGCGGCCCCCTTCCGTTTGTCCGCAGCCTAAACGGCGCCCGGCGGTTACGAGCGCGGGAAAGGGGGTGTCCCTTGGAAGCGCTTACCTCGCACGTAGAAAAGGGCTCCCGACTGCAGCAGAAGCAGCAGCAGCAGCAGCAGCAGCGACGGCGGCGGCGGCGGCAGGCGGACACCCCCGAGCCGCCTCATGGTGGCGACCCCTGCCGCAGCTCCGGCCCCTGCACTAGGCAGCCTCGCGAAGAAAGTTGAGCTCCGCCGGTCGCGTCGCGGTGCGGAGGCGCCTCCCCGCCGTCCCCTCCCTCTGCGGCGCGGGGCGACCTTGCTCTCCGGCCGCCACCGGGCGCCGGGGCTGGCCGGCCGGGCGGCTCGCGCTGCGCGTCCCGGCTCTCCGCGGAGCAGAAGCGGCTCCCCTGCGCGGCAGCGAGGACGGCGCGAGTGGGGCTCGCCTCGGCTCTCCGCTCCGCCGGCCCACCCCCGGCCCTGCCCTCGGAGGAGGAGTCCCGCTGGGGCAACCTCCGCCCTCGCTTCTCGCCCAGAACTACGGCGGTGGCGACGGCGCGAAGGCTGGCGCGCTTCCCAAAGTTTCCAAGAGGGAGAAGTCGTCTGCACGCCAGCGCGACGTCGCCTCAGCGGAATCCTCTGCCCCTCCGCGAGGCCGTAGAACAGACGGGCTCGTAAACAGACCGGGGATATTTTTACCCAAGGGATGTCTTTCCCCTTTCCTCCGCTGAGTTGTACGGAAAATGCTCCGGCCCCGCCGCACAACGGCACCCACGACTCGCCAACAACTCCTTGGAGCCCTTTTCTTCACTGCTGTCCGCCGAAGTGTGTGCCAGATAAAACTTCTCGTTCGTTTAAGGTGCCACGAGATCCGTTCATGGGTTTGCTCCACCGGAGGTCCTCAGCCAACCCCCAAAATTCTTCATTTAGTGTACTTTTCAACGTGTGTTTTCCTTCCTGTCCTGAATTTCATCCAATAAGACAAATGTACACATCTCTACCTTATATTTTCTCCTCAAATTTACTTAGAGAGAGGCGTTGGTTTTTCTGTGGATGCAGAGACTTCTCTCCGTCGCATATCGACAGCTTTAAAAAAAAAAACTCCCGTTCTGTTGTTGCCTGTTCTATGTTCCTGAAGTGAGAAAGTGCTGTAAATTTTTACTGATAGATAAAACTCCTTTGACTGTTTAAATAAAACCTCAGATTTCACTTTTAGATGCAACTTTAAAGACAGAGCTTGTAGGGGCAGTCTTCTACTAAGAGAAAGAACTTTTCCTGAGACAGTGCAGGGCACCTGAATGTTATCGACCCCAGCTCCATCTACAGCAAGTGGTTCCCCAGTTTTGATCTTCCAGGTGCTTTGGATTTCATTCCCCAGAATCCCCAGCCAGCTACATCAAGAGTCATGCATTGGGAGAGCTGAAGTCAAAAACGTGGAAGATGAAAGACTGAGAACTACTGGTCTATAGCAGTACTCATATTATCTGATGGGGGGGGGCTGGCAAATTTTCCTATGCGCCAGGGACCAGCAGTGTATGTGTGCCTGATAACTACAGTTGCTTCTTTCTCTGCTGAAAGTTGGTCAGGGACCAGCACTGGTCCAAGGACCACCATTTTGAGTATTACTGATCTATAGTACAGGTGAGACTCATAAGGTCCTCCAGAAGTTGTTGAAGTGCAGATCCCAGCAGCCCTAGCCAGCATAGTGAGTGGTGAGGATTTCTGGTGATTGCAGCTTAACAAAAGCTGGATAGCTGGACAATTGCCCCGCATGCTGTATTAACTTCCTGAAAGGCTTTAGAACAGCATGAGATGTAGCACAAAGTCATGCAGCTAATAAACAAAAGGGCTGAATGTGTTTCACCTGTTCTGCCTTACACAGAAGACTAAATCCACTTTCTAGTACCAGCTAGAAGATGCTCATTCAATTCAATGGGATTTATATTAAAATGTTGACATACCAGGTTTTGATTGATTAAGTTGGGTCTATTGCAGCTAGAATTTAGCAACTGGATTTAGGCCTAGATCAGCATTAGAAGGATCTTGGGAGGTCATCCAGTCTTAGCCTAGCCTGTCGCTCAGTGCAGTATCTGCAGTGCAAGATGTACCACTACATGCTGACAGCCCTACTGTGTAATTGTAGCTTCAAGGGCATTCGAACAAAGATAATGCTGCCCTTGAAAATTCTGCAAGAAAGCAGAAATGAGCAATTCAGATTTGAGCAATTTGAGGTTCTCAGATAACCTCAAGCATCATAGCCATTTAAGACTACACATTATATAATCCTTTGTGTGACTTAGATGTTCTAAATAATTGTTGTTGTTTTTTCTGTATAACTATATTTTAGAGCAGTGGTTCTCAACCTGTGGGTCCCCAGATGTTCATGGACTTCAGCTCCCAGAAGCCCCAGCCACTATGGTCAATGCTCAGGGCTTCTGGGAGCTGAAGTCCATGAACATCTGGGGACCCACAGGTTGAGAACCACTGTTTTAGAGGAAGGAACTGGCAGAACCGCATGTGAATATTCCTTGCCTAAGAAAACCTTATGAAATTAATGGGGTCACCATAAGGCAACAGGTGACTTGAAGACATGTCCATCCGTGCACACACACAGAAACCTGCAATATATATGAGTAAGGGTGAAAATTCAGAGAAAAGCCCAAGTTCTTCAACATTCTGCTAATGAAGGAGGCACATCTGGAAGCATTACAAAAATGAGGAGAACCTAGTGTACCTCATCCCTGTAACAGAGCCAGTTGTTGCTTCTGAAATCTAGCATCCCAGGCATGACTCACTTAATGGTGAGTGTTGGAAAAGCCAAAGTTCCTTTGCCAATAGATAGTTGCAGTTTATCAGGAAAGGCTTCTGGTCTGCAGTTATAATAATAAAAGAGAATGTTTGCCTCTGTGTATCTGTTGCAGCCATAACTCATTTAGATGTCATGCTGCCTTGGTTCTCATCTAAGTGGCAGTGCTGAGTTTCATGTAGAAGTTCCAGGAGAGTCACAAAGAACATGGACAGTCATAAATCATTAGGAAATCATATCTCGAAATGTTTTTTGTTGTCATCCAAGTGGCAGTACCCAGTTTCATGCTGAAAGGGTAGTATTTCAAAGGAGGGTTTCCTATAATCAAAATGAAGGGGGTGCTGCTGTAACAAATTAGGAAATATTTTTGAAAAAGAGTTCAAAAACAGAAAAGGACTGTCTGAAGGACTTCTGCTAAGTTTACTGAAACAAGGGTAGGTGGGAAAGGCAGAAAACAAGAGAAAGCTAAGGCACTGCAGTACGATTTCCTGAAGTTTAAAAAGGGTGGGAAAGTAAGAGAGGATTCTCTGAGGTACTGCTGGTAAGATTCCTCACATAGAAAGACAGTGAGCATGAAAACAGGAAGCCCCACTCACTCTTTTGAAGTGCTAAGTATGGATTCAGGCAGCACTGTGTACATTTCAGCTAGTTGCCAATAAATGTTCAAAACAGGGAATTTATCTGCTGGAAGAATTTCTGTAAGGAAAATGTTAGAAGACATGGAAGCTGGGATGACATTAAGACCTTCTACCTGTCTGAATACTAACATCTTTCAAAACAGAAGTAAAATGTAAGAGTGTTAATATGTTCTTTAATTTTTTAAAATTAAAATTCCTGGATATTTAGAGTACTCAAGTAGACAGGTGAAAAAACTTGTTCCAGACAGTGGGATTAACCATAGACTGACTGACTGGTATAGTAATAGACAACTTTAAACAACCTTAATAGCTAGTTAGCCACGGGCAGAAGCAAATAAATTGCTGTATTCCATACAGATTCTCTTTCATACACAACAGTACTCTGTGTTCACAGAAAAGCAAACATTCATTTTGAAAACAACAACATTGTGCCACCTTAAAGACTGACACATTTATTGTGACATAAGTTTTTATAGACTAGAGCTCACTTAATCAGATACACAACATTTTATCTTCCATTTGTAGATTTACGTGGTTACCAAGCAGGGAAAATATTTTGTAAACAGTGGGTTCAAAAGGGCATGAAATCTGTGCAGAGATCTGTCTGTGAAATTTCTGTGCTAATGTATGCAAGATAAGAACAGGGTGACCCATTCACAACAGTGGTGATAGTGTTATCTTTCTGGCTATGACGTGTGAAGTTAACACCTACTCTACAGAAATGAGTTACGGTAAAGTCTGAATGTAATAAGATACTTTTCACTGAAGAGTTCTGCTTAGGCAGATTTATTTATTTGTTATTGATCTACGATTATTCTAAGGTTAACAGAAGAGTATCTGGAGAGTTTTAAATTTCTCCCTTTTTCAATATTTGCTTTTTTTCCATCTTAGGATAGTGTCCCTTCATTCTGTTAAGTAGTGATGGACTGCAACCAGCATGGGGTAGTGGCTTGAGCACTGGTCCATGACTCTGGAGATCAGGATTCGAATCCCCACTCAGCCATGGAAACCTACTGAGTGACCTTGGGCAAGTCAGACTTTCTCAGCCTCAGAAGAAGGCAGAGGCATACCCCTCTGAACAAATCTTGCCAAGAAAAACCCATGGTAGTGTTACCATAAGCTGGAAATTACTTGAAGGCACACGACAGTTACTATGTTCTGTATGAACAGCAGAAAGGCATTGATTTCAGATTATGGCATATTATCACACTGGGTCAGTTCCAGTGTATAACACTGGTGTGGTATAATATTTGAGCTACATTACCTCCCAAATACTGACTAATGCTATGTGAGTGAGCCCTAAGTTTGCACACGCTTTCCACTCCTTCAGTCTTTGGTTTCTTTCTTCACTCTTTGGTTTCTTCCTTCACTTCCAATTTAGTGGCAAACCATTATTTACTTGTATGTTCAGAGTACTTTTGTGAACTCATCTGAAAACAGGAGTTCAAACAAGTTTCAACCAGACTTGTTATTTATTTGTGAGCACAAACTATAATTCTCACACACTGTGCATTCAGATGTAATGGCAAATTCTTGTTTGGCACTAAATCAGAAGTAAGAGGGAACAAGAGCTCACAAGTGTGGAGAACTCATTCATAAAGATGTTTGATCTTTATTTGCCTTTGCATCTGAACCAGCCCACAGAAGAATGAGCAGATGAGCAATTGGTATGGCTGATGCTGTTAAGTCCTATAACATTATTGCCTGAATGTGAATGTGGGCAGAGTTGGCATCAAGATGTGCTGTAGAGCCTAGTCCGTAGGTTTAGATACATCAGGTGTTGTTGCTGGTGAGTACTTGTTAGATTAGGAGGCTGCCTGTAAGCAGAGACAAGCCAGGACCTATAAGAGATAAATATTATCATCATCCAGGATGGGCTGAGATGATTGATAATCTGCTAGAGTAGCACTATGTATGAAAACACCACTGCCATTTTGTCAGTTTCTTTTCTGAATCCGCCTGTCAACAGACAACTCTTGGATTTGTCTGACTTTTTTCTTCACTTCACTGGGTGATTATTGTAGCCTTAAGAATATCTAATGGAAATCTTTCAAACTGGCACAGATACTGTATATCATAGGGTTAGGCTGTACATCTGGAGTGGGGAATCCCCAGGCCCAGTACATCGACTATATCTGGCTCACAAACAAACCTCACTACATCTCCAGGCAATTGTTTCCATTGCCAAACCACTCTTACTGTCAAAAAGTTCAGTTGATACCTACCTTCCAGTAATTTGAAACCATTAGACCTGGTTCCACCCTCTGAGGCAACAGAGAACAGGACTGCCCCCTCCTTCCTGTGACAGCCCTTGAGGTATTTAAAGAGTGCAATAATGTCAGCCCTCAGTCCTCCCTTCACCAAACTGAACACGCCCAACTCCTTCAGTTTTTCCTCTTATGTTTTATTCTCCATACCTCTTATCTTTGTTGCTCTTCTCTCAGTCTGCTCCAGTTTCTTTATGTCCTTCTTAAGATGAAGTACTCTGAACTTAGTGCAAGATTGCAGATGAGGCCTGACCAGTGTAGAATGTAGTGAGACTGTTACTTCCCTTATCTTGGAAACTATGCTTCTATTAATACAGGCTAAAATAACATTTACCTTCTTTGCTGTAGCATCACACTGCTGTCTCATGTTCAACTTATTATCAACAATAATCCCAAGATCTTTTTCACATGTAGCACTGTTGAGCCATGTATCCCCTATTGTATCCCTGTGCATTTGGTTTTTGTAGAATGTAGAACTTTGCATTTGTCTCTGTTGAATTTAATTTTATTAATTTCTGCCCAGTTTTCTAGCTTATTAAGCAATAGCAATAGCAGTTATTTCTATACCGCCTATCAACTAGCGTTATCTAAGCGGTTTACAATGTATTTTAGCTAATTGCCCCCAACAAGCTGGGTACTCATTTTACCGACCTGCGAAAGGATGGAAGGCTGAGTCAACCTTGGAGCCTGGCAGGATCGAACTCACAACCCTGTGGTTGCAGTACTAGCATTTAACCACTGCACCACCAGGGCTCCTGGTCTTTTTGAATTCTGTTTCTATCTTCCAGTGTTTTAGTCATCTCTCCCTCTTCGGGTCAACTGCAAACTTGGTAAAGATTCTCTCCACCTCATCATCTAAGACACTGATATGAATGTTGAAGAGTAATCGCCCTTGGATAGAACCTTGAGACTTTTCACTCAAGACCTCCTTACAGGGTGAACCACAGCCGTAAATGATGACTCTCTTGAGTACAGTTTTCTTATCAATTAGGGAACCATCTGATGGTGTTACCATCTATTAAATGTCAAATAAATTTGCTAATCAAAATATAATGGAAAATCTTATCAAATGCTTTGCTAAAATCCAGATAAAAGACATCCATAGCATTTGCACCATCTACTAAACTATAAAAAAATGATGCAAGATTAGTTTGGCAGGATTTGCTCTTCACAAACCCATGCTGGTTCCTATTGATCACTACATTGTCATCAAGATACTTGCAGACAGACTCCTGTTGCTATTCTAATATTTTGCCTGGTATTGAGGTCAGGCTGACTGGTCTGTGGTTTCCTAGATTTAGGGGGTGAGGGGAAGAGAAGGACAATGTTTGCTTGTCTCCAGTCCTCTGGCACTTCAGCCATTCTCCAAGATTTCTCAGAAAAATGGAAAGTACATCAGCTAGTTTCTTCAGTGCTCTGTGATACAGTTCATCTGGCCCTGCAGATATGAACTCATTTAGGTGAACTATGTTATTCCTGACTAGCACTTTATCAATCTTGATTTGCAACCTGGATTCCTTTCCAAGGTCTCTCCTGGTGCATGGAAGCACACAGTCCTTTTTTGGGGTAAAAACTGAAGCAAAATAGGTATTGAGCAGTTTTGCCTTTTTGTTGTGATCTGTTAGCATCTTACCATCCTTGTTGAGCATCAGTCTCATCATTTCTTTGGTCATTCTCTTGCTTCAAACATATTTGAAAAACCACTTCTTGTTGCCTCCTGCTTCCCTAACCAGTCCCAGCTCATTTTAAGCTGTAGCTTTCCTTACACTATTCCTGCAAGCTTGGCCTACACATTTGTATACTTCCTTGGTGATTTGTTCTTGCTTCCAATCTTTATACGTGCTCTTATTTATTTTCTCTTCCTCCTCGAGTTTACTGTGCAGCTACATTGGCTGTTTCAGACATTTCCCATTTTTCTTCTTCCCTGGAATTATTTTACTTATAATTGAACTATATGCTACATGCATTTTTTGATGGTTGGTTTTCTTGTTTATTTTTTTTAAATACAATGGAGCCACTCAAAGAGATACTTGTATCTTTTCCCCAGTAGGAGGCAGAAAGATCTGGGGGCTACAGTTTTCAGTGGAAGAACAGCAGCCTGCCTTGTTTATCTTAGAACCTAGAAAATATCGGCAATCTCTGCACTTAATCTTTTATATAAGCACAACATTTAAATGTACTGAGTTTCCAGTATGTCTGTCTAAGATTTGTTGGAGTGATTTCTTTATCACATACTCAAAAAGAATAAAGAAATATTTAGTATATGGCAAAGTGATTCTAGATTGGAAAAAAATTCAGGAAGGGTCTAAATTCTCCAGGCCTTACTGTTTTGATTGTACTTGCATATTAATAGATTTGTATCTAATATCTTTCTGGAAATACCCCAGGTTTCCTTTCTTTCCTCCATCTCTTGTGTCCTTCCTTCTCCACCCAATCACATATCACATACAATCTCATGCGACATCTTAGAAATTAATTTTTACCAATTTCCACTGAGTCCGTTTTATTATTATTCAGAGTTTATAATCAAAGTGCTAAATTGCTTTAGGAATATTACACTAATTAAGCTTTAGGTTCATTTTATTTTAGTGCTGACGTTTCTTTTTCCTTCATTTGGTCCCTGTTGAATTGTGGCAGCCATTTTTATTGCTTCCAAGACAATAGAAACATATAGGAAAGTACAGATATATTTCATCTTGGAAAATACTAAGTCAGTGGTTCTCAACCTGTGGGTCCCCAGATGTTCGTGGACTTCAGCTCCCAGAAGCCCCAGCCACTATGGTCAACGCTCAGGGCTTCTGGGAGCTGAAGTCCACAAACATCTGGGGACCCACAGGTTGAGAACCACTGTACTAAGTTAATTTAAACTGACTGGAGAAGTGGGAATGAAAAATATTTGTTAATGGTAGGAGCTCCCAGGAAATACTTCAGAATAAGGAAAATGTCACATGTATCTCAAAAAAAAAATACTTTGTACTTTGTACTTTGTACAGGAAAAAAATCTGTACTTAGCTTTCTCTAAGGGCAACCACAGATGTGAGTGTGATATGAGTGAGAAATTTTGGAACTCAGTTTCTTTATAGGAAGGGTTCAGTCCTGTTTTGAAAACTGGGTGTTTTCAAACTATGGGACTGAGATCTTGATAACGTTATTTTTCTGCTCCCTAAAGTGTTGCTGTACATTAAGCAGACCTGGTGTATTGTTTATGTTGCTTACTGAAAGTTACAGGCACTTGTGTCTATACACTGTATGATTTAAAGTGAACACATTCCATATTAAGTAACTTGGACTAAAAGTGGACCTAATTTGTTAATTTCAAACGCTCATTTTTAATGCTGCAATTCAGTCACAGAGTACGGTATACGCAAAAGGTTTTCCTTAGAATAAGTCCCATGGACCTAAATGAAGCATCCTTAATGGATTACATGGTAAAAGTTAGTATGAAATCAATGAGATTTATGTCCATTCAATATTTTTATAAAGAACTGATAATATGATTTTCTATAAAAGTAATCCTTTGGTTTCTTTCCATTAATGGTTTCACAGTCTCTTTGTATGAATGACTGCACAGTTTACGTTTCCTCAGTAAAACACACATTAGAAAATGAATACCCCCCACAGCCAAAAATTGTGCCATTGGCAACATGTAAGTTAGTCTTTCTGTCACAAAAGACTGCTGTACAGGAAATAGTAGGATGCTCTCAGCAGTTTCTTCTCTGATGGCTGATGGAACTGGACAGATGGGTATGGCGTGTATTTTGGCTCTACTGATTCAGAACAAACACATTCTTTGGAATTTTGAGGGAAACAAGCAGTGTCAGCACGCAAAACATAGCTTGTCAAGTGTCTGGTTTTTACTATCATCTGACTGAATCGGAGACATCTTTTCACACTTCTGTCATTCATCAGGATGAGAGCTAATAGCTCTTGATTTAAAAGAAAAGAAAAGTTAATTGCTTCTTACTTGCTGTAAATCATAGATCCACAAAGAATACTGGGAAAACAACTTTAACAACCCCACCCATTTCTCCAGGGTGCTTCTGAGGTATCTCTAGGCTTGCTGAGAGCTGGCACAGGGCTTGGGGCAACTTGTGTGGTTGCCCCCTACCCTAAATTTAGCAACAGACATAGCCATTCTCTGATCTGCTGAGATGTAACGCGTTGTTTGCCTGTTCACTGCCCCCAGAGGTCTGGCCCCTGCAGGGCCTCAGGAATTTCCCCACCCTGGGGATATCAACCACAAGTTTAATTACATTCAGTAGATTTTCTGCCACTAAGCAGTTTCCTCCAAATATGAGGATTTTCTGTGTATGTTGATTTAACTATTTAAAACTGCCAGCCTATACATGTCTACCCAGAAATAAGTCCTACTGAGTTAAATGGGGCTTTCTTCCTTGTAAGTATGTAAAGGATTGCTTCTGGGTAGAACAGTCATCTGGGAGAAGAGAAAAGAGAAACCACGGCAAAGGAATCAGTACCACTTTGCTGCACTGAGAGAAGGTGTACATTTTGAGGAGGAGGCTTTTTACTGTTTTGTCAGTCATTTCTGACATGTTTGCATTTTTCCTTCCATTAATTACAGCGAAGAAGGAAAACAGCTATATCAGTTTATAAGATAAATAAATATCTAAATATTTATTCAGATGGGGTATTCCTGATTTGCTATGACATGCCCCTTCTCAGTCCCAATAGTGAAGGGATTATCGTGGCAGAGCTTACCACAACCCACAGAAAGAGGCCTGTGACAGCAGATTGATTTCACATGTGCCAGACCCTTATTATTTTAGCAGGAAGGCACAGACATGGCCATGAAGACAGCGCAGAAAAAACAGTGAGGGTTACCACGCCAATAGCACCCTGTTCCCTAAGAATTCAGGACCTGTGCCTGAGAGAGGGGAGGTGCTTATTTTATTTATTTATTGCATTTATATCCCATCTTTCTCCCAAATAGGATCCAAGGCTTTCCTTATGATGTCACAATGGCAGGCGTCCTTGTAATGCTAGGGGTAAGGAAGGCAAGGATTGGGAAGGTACATATTTCTATACCAGTTGCTTGTGGAAACAGTCATGAGAGGAATCCAACTTAAATGGCCCCCAAATTATATGAAACCCAGCTAGTGAGGTAATATGGCAGCACATTGTTGAGGACAACAAAATACTTTGGGTATCCATGCAAGCAGAAAAGCACACCTAGAAGGTGCAGCAGTAGCCATCATTTTCACTACTTACCTAGAGCATACATGACAGGTGGGGAGTTTTCTCAGTCTCTGTATGGCTGCCGTGGGCTTGTGAAGGGCTCGCTACCAGCCCCCACTTGAGTTTTTCTTAGTCCCTATGTTGCTGCTGCCAGGGCATA
Organism: Iguana delicatissima; assembly: GCA_948472985.1. Lineage (NCBI taxonomy): Eukaryota > Metazoa > Chordata > Lepidosauria > Squamata > Iguanidae > Iguana > Iguana delicatissima. The sequence goes on from CAOKZL010000596.1 coordinate 236,334, forward strand.
TGCAACAAGAAGGCCCATTATTTGCAATGGTGATGATCCAGTCCTTCCCTAAATGGCATAATGGGCTAAGTACATGGACCCACCAAATCTCTGTATTCCCTTCCCCGACTCCTAGTCTTTTGGTGCACCAGCACCATGAAAACATAATATATGTACAAATCTTTTCAAGCTGAGAGAGTAAGCCTTGGCTCTGTCAGGGAATGGATGGTTCTCCAGGATTTAAAGCTACTTCATTCACAGAATCGTTTTCTCCTGGTCTGTGCTACTCACCTTCAGTTTTGTCTCACAACCTAGAGTAACATAGTAGTTTATTGAGACTTCAGCTGGCACCCGGAAGCCTGGCAGCTCTAAATAGTAAAGGAGAAATGGAATAAAGCAGTAATCTTGGGAAGCAGGGCCTTAAAACATTGTTTGAGACAATGTATTTATGTCAATATCTTCATATTAATAATCAGCTCAGTTTCCGGCTATCTGACAGACTGTACTCAACTGTATGAGCCTGCCTAGGCCCTGAGATCTTCAGGAGAAGTTCTCAGTCTCACACCACCCAGACATTTTTTGGAGAAAACCTTCTTAATGGCTGCTCTGAGGCTCTGCAATCCCGTTCTTAGGGAGGCAAAACAGTCTCTTTCTTGTTGCCCTTTCATTGAGAGGCAAAAACTGTTTTACTCTGACAGGCTTTCAGGAACTGATTGGTTTTAACAAACAGATTTTTTAAAGTTGCTATACTATTTTTAAACTATCTTTTATTTTTTTTATATGTGTATATTTTTAATGTTCAAAAATTTTTAATGATCTTTTATATTTTTTATCCATATTGAATGTGTGTTAATTTGTAAATCTCCAGAAAATGGCAAGATATAAATAAATAGAGGCATCATCATAATCAGAGAACAAGTTCCTGAACTTTTGGGAACTTATTAATTGGGATATTGGATTCTTCTGTTGAACATAATACAGTGGCCCCTTGACTTCAGCAAGGGCTCAGGGCGTAGAATGCCCATGAACTTTTTAAAAAAGGGGGAGATAATTTCTCCCAGCCCCAGTGAGCACTCCTCCTTCCATTCCCTTCCAGGGCTCCCCCCGCCATGCACTTGCGTTTTGCCTGTATGTGCTGCCTTCCAGGCACGCAGGTGATAGGCAAATCAATGAGAGGGGACAGTGACATGACCAGAGAAGGAATGCATGCAGGGCAGCTCCCTATTATTTGCTTGCCTAATACATGTGGCCTCAGTGTGATCAAAATTATAGGCCTGAAAAATTACATGTAAAATGTATTCTCACAGTTATCATTCAACAGTTGAAAACAGGAATTTGTTAAAGTTATACTATTTGCTTTCGTGGTTATCAAAAGTAATTCAAATATTTGCTTGTACATACTTTTTATGGGGGGAAAAAACAAGCCACTGCCCTGTGGAAGAAAACACAGACTCTTCTAATCCATCCCACTGTCACCTCAGTGCCCACCAAAAAGCATGAGACATCTATCTATCCATCCATCAGTTTAATTCTATCCTGCCTTAGTTCCAGGCTGGGACTCAAGACAGCTTACAAAAAGCAGAGAATACAATGTAGACAGCTCAAAAACATACAAAATTAAGATAAAAACTTATTAAATAATAAGAGAATTAAAATCAATTTTAAAAATTACATTAGAACAGTTTTAAAAGAGTACACATCATAAAAGCTCTTTTTTGGTATTGTTAAAATCAGTTTCCAAAGGCTTGCTGGAAAAACTGCCATTGAAAGGGAAAAAAGAAGGAGATATCTTAACTTCCCTGGTGAGGCAGTTCCAAAGTCTGGGAACAATCACAGAGAAGGCCTTCTCCTGCATTCGCACCAACTGTGCCTGTGAAAGTGGTGGGAAAGAGAGAGGTGCATCTGCTGCAGATTGTAAAGCTTGGTCAGGCTCATACGGCAAGTCATAGTTCTTCAAACAGCCTCACCCAGAGCCATATAGCGCTTTAATGGTTATAACCAGCACTTTGACTTGTGCCCAGAAACAGACTGTTGCAACAATGGAGTTGTATGCTCCCTGTTGCTAGCCCCAGTGAGCAATCTAGCTGCAGTTCTTTAGACCAGATGAAGTTTCTGAACACTCTTCAAAGGCAGCCCCACTTAAGAGTACAGTACAGTAATCCAGATAGGGTATAACTAAGGCATGTGCCATCATGGCCAAGACAGGGGCATGAGGCACAACCTCGACCAGCACTGGAGCCATTTGATATTCCTCCTCCACCAGTTAGTGAGGCCATGCCTTTACTCATATAACCAAAAGTTGCAGTTACACCACTAAAATTAGTTAAGTTGTTCATAACCAAATTATAGTTGGCCATCTACACTGTGGGTTTCACTTTCACAGATCTGATTTTTTGTGAGTTTCTCCAGCTCCTGCCCCCCCCCCCCAGTGCTTCTTTTCTAGGGAAACCTTCCCTTTCAGCAGCTCCTAACAAGCCAGGCAACCCTTTAAAAACCTTCCTCTGGTCGTCTTTTTCCACCAGCTACTGTCTGGCCAGCTAAGGATGGCTTACAGCCCAATTTCTCAGCACCACAAGCCCTCTCCTGATGCTCCCACATACACACCCAAGGAAGGAGACGGTGAGAGAGGCCACCATACTGATCCAGCCCTTTTTTCTCTCCTTTTACTGACGTGCTTTGGACTCTGGGTACCTGTTCCCTTCACCATGCTTCAGCTCTCTTCCCACAGACATACACACACTTTGATATTTGTATTGTTTCCACTTTTGTGGGAGTCCTGTGCCCCAATCATAAGAAATGTAGAGGGCTGACTGTACAATCATAATGTAACCTCACTGTGCCCTTACTTATTGTAAGAAAAAGAAGGAAGGGGGAAAAGAATAATTAGCTGTGAGTAACTGGTTGTTCATATCTATTTGGTTTCAATCCTGTTTTTTCTGAAAGCAGTATAAAAGGATCAGTTAGTAGATAACACCTTTAAGCAAGAACTCTCTAGTTCCAACTAGATATAAGAAAAGGTGAGTCTAGTTTATTTTTTAAAGACCAACTGTCAGTGAAGGCCAGGACAGTAAATGTTCAGATCTCACTTCCATTCAAACATCGGAGGCCTGGTCTGCTTCCTTTGCTGAAGGGGTCAGGATCAGAAACAGTTAGCCACTGTTATTCAGTAAATGGCTTCAGCTTTTTATTACCATGTGCGTCTCCTGTTTTATCTTGTTCTTAACTGGCCCATTTTATAGTCACTGTTTTATTGTTACTTTGATTTTATGTCTGTACACCAGTAAAAGAACTTTGATTACTGGACAGTTTAAAACTGTAATAAACTATATTACTTATTGTGAATGGAGTCATTGGGAAAAATATACTGTATTGTATTGCATGATAGCCTTGTAGGGAATGCATTATAATGTACTGTTGGGAGTGTGTGCACCTTATCTCTGATCAATAAAATTTCTTTAGTTCTTTAGTGATCTAGATATTTTTGTTCCTGGGCACAAACACTGCATGACCCTCATGAACCCTTGTGCTGACACAGAAGTTGGAATGCTACGTTTAATAAGAAACTACAGTATTTATCTTACTGACTATTCTGATAGCCCAACAGATCAATACTTGTTACAGGTACTACACTTTAGAAGGATACCTTGTAATAACTAGCAACCTATAGTAACCTTGAATTTTCTTCTTGCCCAAATGCCTTGGGCTAAAACTCACACAGCCCAATAGGAGATGGGGTATCCATCTTGCTGAATTAATATCCTGCTGCATTTTCAGAATTTCTGTGGTTTTGAATAGCCTGCTGTTCTGAGCACCCAGACCAGCAAGCCACCCTAACTTCCCCCCACCATGTACTCATATTGACATTTTTTTCTTTCTGGAAGCAGTTTTTCCTCTGGCTTTCTTTTGCTGCACACTCGCTGCACAATACCCCACAAAGAGTTAGAGTAAGGCAGCTTTAAATTGCACCAGTCATTTTAAGTCCATTCCTGTAGTGTGATGAAAGCATTCAGAGGTGATTTATACTTCCTCCTCCCCCCATTGCTTTGAATTGTTCCAAAATGCCGTATATGACCTCCTGTGATGTTGGGGGCAATTTCTGCACGATATCGGTGCCCTGAGGTATTTCAAACCCAAGAACAGCCTTTTCCCAATAGGAAGTGAATCACAAATTGACATCCAAATCACTTCATGTTAGGAAGAAAAAAAAAAGAGAAGGACAAAAACTTGGAAAAATTGCCCCATGCCTCTTAGGCGTATTTTGGGGGCAATCGAAAATTAAAATTTAAGTATGGAGTGTAATTAGGAGTGCTGTGATAGGCCAGTATGGCCTCCTAAGCTGAAAGGCTGCCATGCCTGACTTAAACTGAGGTATTTATCACACAAGCATTTTGTCCTGAATGAAAAGCAACCTCCCCAACACACATAGAAAGATACCAGAAGGACAGTGCTACTTTATCCATCATCAGTGCAGAGCCAGTTCTACAGCATTGGTTCCTGCATTCTGATACCAAAGATGGCCTTGACCCGACCTTCTTTCCCATGACTGGCAGTGACCAATGAATTTAACAGCCTTTTAAACAGGAAGTCAGAACAAAGCTGTATTAATCTTCAACGTATCTTGCTAGTACCCTCAGTATGGTAGGTATGCTCTTCCTATTTTTTGAAAAGAATGAAACCCTTCCTGCTCGTTTCTTGGATCTCCATTATCAGTTTGAACAAATTCTTTTTCTTATATAATTCTATGCCACAATTGTGGTATTGCAGAATTCAGCTGTCCCTCTGGTTTAAAGTTGATTGGGTTGATTGGCTTTTCTGCTGGGTTATGGAGCCCAAGGTAGTTATCCTGCTGCAGTTGCATATTCAGGCTGTTCTTCTTCCTAGAAACCACACCAAAACCACAGCCACCCAGCATCATGTGACCACCCAATATCACTATGAATTGGAATTAAGGCCTTCATACCAAAAATGGTAGCTGAACTCTAGCAGGATAGGAGGTGATGAACAGTTTCTTTCCAGTCCAACACACACACACACACACACACACACACACACACACACATTGCACATTGGGCCCTCTGGATCTGTGGGCTCCAGATCTGCAATTTCCACTGACCCACAGATTGTCATGTCATGTACATAAAATGGTGGTGATGTGAACATAGACAAGCTGAAGTATCTGTACTCATGTCACCACTCTTTAATAATATGAGACATAATCATTCATGTTTTTTGGCATCCGCTGGGGGTCCTGGAACAAAATTCGCGCAGATCCAAAAAGCCCACCGTAATTGCTTCCCCAATGATCCTCCACTGGGAGGACACCAGAAGAACCACAGCTCTGATAAGCTGTGGCCAAAAACAAAATTCATCTGATGTGATTGCAGTATAACAACCTCATGCAGCAACAACCTGAGTAAGAACACACACAGTAGCAAGCAGAAACCCTGTTACAGTTGGTCCTCCATATCCACAGATTCTATATCCACAGATTCAACCACAGCTTGAAAATATTCAAAAAAGAAAAATTCCAAAAAGCAAATGTTGATTTTGCCATTCTATATAAGGGATGCCATTTTACTACACATTGTACATAATGGGACTTGAGCATACAAATTTTGGTATCCATGGGGGATCCTGGAGCCAAACCCAAGCAGATGCAAAGGCCCATGAATATCCCACTGAAAAAGCATGAAAAAGTAACAACATTCCAACCCATTTCTGCATAAAGTAAAGGTTCCAAAGTTGTTGGGTGCCTTCATGTCATTCCTGACTTATGGTGACCTTGAGGAGAATATATGATGCAGTTTTCTAGGCATTGGCAGAGCTTGGAGTGCAGGGTGGGTGGCAGGCAGAGGGGAGAGGAGGGCTATGGTACTCAGGGGCTATAGTGCGTGGGCGCAGGGCTATGGTGTGTGTGGGCATGAGTATGATGGACGAGGCGTGGCTGCAATGGACAGGACGAGGCTACAATGAATGGGGGGCATGGCTACAGTGTGTGGGGGAGGACAAGCAAGGAGCCACAGCACCCTCAAAAATTGCCACTGGGGGCGCACCACCCTCATCACTCCCCCGTCCTGTTACCCTGTAAATTGGGGGTCCCGGGAGGGGTGCCCAAATAACCAAACAACAACAAGCAAGATGGGGAAATTAGCTGGAGCACTCTCTTGGCTAACAAGAGGCAGGGCAACGCAGCGGGATCTTTTATCCTATGTATACCGGTTCAGGTCAGTGAGGAGTCAAGCAGTTTCAAAATACTAACAGTATTTATTAAACACAAAATAATAAAAACACAAGCACACTCCTAACTAGAAAAGGAAAGAAAGAGAATTTGGGGAATGGGCAATACGCCACCTGTCCGAAGTCCTGGAGACACCAATTGAAGAGGAGGAAACCCGGTGTGGAGACCGAGGGGAATCTGCTGGACCCAGCGGCAGTGAGGCGAGGAAAAGTGATTTCAGCAAGTGATTTTCAGCGCGAGTTCCAGTGGAGTTCAGCCAGGTCCAGCGAAGTCCAAAGAGCTCTCAGAGCGGGGGATTTTTATAGGGAGAAGAACGACCGCAGGCTAGTCTGGTCTCTGGTGAGAACAATAAGTTTTGGGCTGGAGACAAAGCCTCCGAAAGGTCAGAATTTACATGATTGAATTATATGCCGAATTGACAATAGTATGGCCGGTATGTAGATGCGGCTGGCTCGGCCGTTAAGTGCCTAGCTCGCCAGGGTGTTCTCTCAGGCAGAGAGTCCTTTTGTTTTACTGTGCAATTGTAATTAAGGTGTTTGTGTCGGGAGGTTTCCCCCTGAAGCGGATCTGGCAATATCTGGTGATTTAGTGAGAGCAACAAGTATCATCCATGCCTAGCTTCATGCTTGTTTGGCAGGGCCTCACAAACACCTGGCTGGTGGCAGAGTAAGGCCAAATTATGATATCAAAAATGATATCTTTGCTTCACCAAAGATCAGACCAGATCGTAGTGGTAACAGTCCTTATGTGACTGTTTCTAGGCAAGATTTGTTCAGAGGCGGGTTACGTTTGACTTCCTCTGAGGCTAAGGCAATGTGACTTGCGCCAGGTCACTCAATGGATTTCCATGGCTGAGCAGGGATTCAGACTCCTGGTCTCCAGACTCTTAATCCAGCATTTAAACCACTATACCACGCTTGCTCTTTTCCAAAACATATAATTAAAATTAATTACTTCCTAGCTGTGAACCAATCTAATGCAGGGCTTTTTGCTCTTGCTTCCAGCTCTCCCCCTTTCATTGTAAAATGTTTTAATATTCCACCAAGTTTCTGTGTCTTGCATTTAATCTGTTGGATGTTACTACTTCTCTTTCAGTTCTCACAATTTAGGTATGCAAATGTTTGGAAGGAAGTCTATGTTGTTTTCTGCTCACTGCTTGTCAGTAAATCTTTTGCCCACTGGTTTATTCTGCAAGCTGAAGAACCCTCTTCACATTTGTATCTCTTCCTGTGGTCCTTCTAATATTTGTTTGTTTTCTCTATAGCATTTCATTTATAGCTTTTTGGGGCAGGATAATGAGCTAAACTGTAAATATAAAAGTCATCAACCCCTTTGTTTTTGAATACTCCCAAACAAGGATGTATACACAACTTGCGGAAGCATTAAGATATTTTCTATCATCTACTCATTTCCTAAACTTCTCTCAAATTAAACATCATTACTCCTTTGTCTGTTGCATTTTAAACTAATGTCCACAGGAAGTTATCTACAAATACTCAAGTACTCTGTTGAAGGATAATAGGAACAGGAAATTGTGCTGGCATTCCAAGTTAATCAAATTGCCATTGTTCTGCTGAAATTCACCACTCTGCACTGATCAGCTTTGAATTTCATCAGTCATTTTGAATCTGTTTTCCCAGAATGATGGCAGCATTTAGAGGTGTTTTAGAGTTCAACTTTCACCCTGATCCTAAACATATTTACATAGTGCTAACAGAGCCAGCATGGTGTAGCAGTTTGACCATTGGACTAAGACCCTGGAGACCAGAGTTCAACTCCCTGTGCTTCTGTGGAAACCCACTGGGTGACTTTGGGTAGTCACACATTCTCAATCTCAGAAAACCCCATGATGCATTCACTTTACAGTTACCATAAGTCAGAAACAACTTGGAGGCACACAACAAAAACAACACAACACAAGTGCATAAGAAGAGCTCATAAGTGCATAAGAAGAGCTCATCTAAACTATTAAAGAGAATTAATATTTCCTACCATACACCTGTTTTCCCTTCTACCATGGGATTTCAACAGAGATACATGCCCCAACAATCAAACTTGCAAATTAAGCTGGTGTTTGCCTTTTAATGACCCATCACAAAACAAAGAATGCTTCATTCAAAATAACTGTGGTTGCTGTGTGCCTTCAAGTTGGAAAACCACACGCTAGTGACAAACAGATATCTCCCACCACTTCAGAAAGCACTTCTGCAAAAAAATATATAGTCATGTAGTTTGACTCCCAGTTTACCACAGTTCTGTCATTATTTCTGAAAGAGGCTGATTTGACTACATCTACTACTTTGACTACAAAGACATTGATCTGGTTTAGTTTAGCATTGCATATGTGATTCTTAGGCTTGTGTGTTTCCCCATACCCTGTCTTCCTTGGCACAGCTGTGAGGACGAGAGTGAAAGCTTTAATTTCCATTTTCAATTAAATGTGGTTTATTGTTATGTCTTTCCCAGGACAGTGATTCATATTAACTATGGTTTAGGCACTGAGCCAGGATCATAACTCATATTTTGATTTTTTTTTAAAAAACCTATCTTTTCCACCTTGTCTGCAGAGACTTTCCATGACACCCACAAGATCTCAGCTTCCTCAAATGCATCCCCAATTATTTTTTTTTAAAAAAAATCTTTAATGGCACAGCTTCAAAGCTAAGCACCGGCAAGGTTCCAGCTGCCCACCTTTTTAATTTCTTCAAAATACCTCTGGGGCTCTCAGTGAGTCCAGTGGCATGCTTTGGAAACTGAATATAGGAGCAGCTGGAACTTCACTGGAGTTTAGTTTTGAGGCATACCCAGCTGACTTGTAAAATCTTTTTGAAAAAGAGAAAGAAAAAGGAACTGTACCATTGGGAGAGTAATGCATATGAAGGGGATAGGTGGATAGTGTGGGGAGAAGAGCTAATGGTGAAAATAGAGATTTTCAAGGAGAGAAGCAATCAGTAGGTCTTTTCTATGTCTACATTCTGTGATTTGATTGTTGGTGTGCTGACATTACATGTTAAACATGTTAAAATTATGTAGATAGATTATTATAATTTTTTTTTGTTTAATTTACTAGACCCAGCTGGATACTCATATTTTGAGTAGCCAAGCCACCCATAGTGGGCATTTTGTAAAAATGGCCACAACATTTTCAAATTTCCAAATTTGCCCCCAGGCACAAAAACACTGGAGACTCTTGACCATAACCACAGTTAATACAGACCATGGATTATTTGGCACTGGGCATAACAATAAGAAATCATTGTTGGTTTTAAACTGAAGCTAATGTTTTCAGTTTCCTACCAGGTATGCTGGACAATGAACAGGAGAGCTTATGTGCTGGATGGAGGCTGAATCATGTCACATTACTGCCAAACACAGTCATGGAGAAAGGAAATGTTTTGCTCTGCTCTAAATGAATAGATTCATATGTAAAAAGAAAATCCTTCATAAAGGGAGTTGTCTTTATAATTAAGGAAGGCAAGAGAACTCTTATTCTCTAATCATTTGAAATAGATTATACTTTTTTTATATACACCCTCTTATAGATCTAGGAGATGGGATGATTTTCTCTATTGATGGGCCTCTTCTTTACCAGGGTTACTTCCAAAAATAATTATTGATCGACAGCCGTCACAAGGTAATTTGCATCCAAACACCCAAATCTGACCACCTGGGAATTTTTTCTATTGCCGCAGATCACTAGCAAGGTATGAAGACAGCAGTCTTTCTGCATTGTTTGTTTGTCCCATTATTCATTAATCAGTGATATTTTTCTCTTGAACATGGAAGTACATTTAGCCATCATGGCTAACAGCTGTTGATAAATCTGTCCCTTGGGATTTTGTCTAATTCTTTTCAATGTAGACATTTAAACCAATGGCAGTCATCATATCTGTTTGCAATGTCCATCCTGATATCCTGTTGTGAAAATGCACATTTGATGAAGTGGACTGTGTTCTAAGAAAAGTATGCTGGGATATATTAGTATTCTTAAAGGGCAACAATGTTTTCTTTAAAATCTTGTATGTGGTAGTTCTTTAGACTCATCACCTCAGACAAGGAAGTCAGATATGTCTGCTTCTGTGTGGGTCTTTTTAAAGGAGGGAGGGAGGGAGGGAGGGAGAGGAACAACACCACAGAGAGTTCCTAAAAGAAGATCCAGTATAGCTTCCTGATCTACTCTGATGCCAATCCTCTTTGGCCATATATTCACTAGCACTCATATATAATCAGTTCTGTACCTTTCTCCACAGTGCATATATAGGGAACAGTGTCCCAGTATTTAATTTCATATGTACGCCTGGAGCTGGTTGAATAACATTTTGGTGGCTTATGCAAATGACAGAGCATTTACACATGGTTATCTGGTTTTTCATCTCTTTGCTTTATGCATCAACCTTGTGGTTCCCCAGTTTTGGCGTCTGATGGTAATATACTTCCTGCTGTTGTGGAAGTTTGCATCGGAATAATTGCTGACATCTTGCATACAGTCTGAGGATTAACTGGGAGTACAAACATCCTGGCTACTTTTGAAACAGGATGGTAAACACAATTGGAAGGATGGAGATGCTAGGAACTTTTCTTTCCCTTTTTAAAAAACTATGCAGTTCATTAAATTGTATGGAGTTGAAATAGCGTATTTAAGACAGAGATTTTTATATTCTAAACTTCTAGAGCTTTGTGTGCACATCTGCTGCATTTTTAAACATGCAGATTGTCTGATCTCAGCGAAGAGGTTGTGTCATTTTTGCTTTGTTCTATACAGAGCTTATCATTGTGCTGGTAAATAATAAATATGGTTTCAAGTCACACCATTTAGATTTGTATTTGATCTCTCTCACCAAAGTTGAGAGCTCATAATTAATTTTAAAAAGATTTTTTTCTAACTGTCATTAACATTTTGTGGTGTTTGTGAGATTTTAAAATTCTGGATAGAGTTTGTCCAGGGTTTGCTTTGTTGTTTTAGACTTAAATAGCATCTTTGTTTTGGTGACAGAACCTAGATTAGTCAATTTAAGGCAGCCTTCCCCAACCTCCAAGCACTTGACTACAATCTCCATTATCCACAGCCATCATAGATGTTGTAGAGAGACTAACACATCTGAAGGAAATGTTGTTGGGATCTTTTGGGTGTTAGGTGCAGGTACAGACTATACAACACAGAGCTAAAATAATATAAAAGCCAAAAGATTTTTCTTTATGTCTGATAGGGGCTGCAGTGGTGTGGGGAGCAAAGGGAATCTTAAAACTTCTCATTGTTTGTGTCTTCTAGAAGTGCCACTTAAAAAATTCACTGTGGTTTTTAAACTTTATCTCCATTTCTCTCTGTTTTTTCCCCCCTCTGTAATTGATTCTCATTCTGACCATCATGTGCTTCTCATCTTACTCTCTAGCCTCAGATAATGCTCCAAACCTTCTGGACTTCATGCTTTGTACAAATAATACCATAAACATTCTTGAAAATGTTCCCAGCTGCAACTTGGCCTATAAGGAAAGAATGGAGGGAAACACTTTTCTGTATTTATTCTAAAATAATATTTTAGGAGTGGAGAATCATTACAAACATGCAGTTGATACTGCTGCTATAGCAGAAGAAGTCATGACAGAGTGGTATGTTAATACTTTAGCCAGTTATGAGGTCAGTTAAAAGAAACCCAGTTTTTTCACACCTTTCCTAGTGAAACATTCTGCTTTCCTGCTTCTCTGATTGCACATATTTCCCATGGCTTCTTTCTAACCCTCCAACTGTCTCAGTTTGGCAGGGAAGGTCCCATTTAATCCACCCCACTTTTTCAGTTGCTTTTAAAATGCTGCAATTTCTCTCTCCTCATCTGATTTTTGCTCTTTACGTCAATTGCTGAAAACTGAATTCAAAGTGCAAAAGTAGTATGCACCAAGATAACTCAGCAGGAAGAAAAGGAAAGGAGGAGGCAAAATCTTGCCTTTTATGGAGCCCTCAGGTGAAAGCAAACTGCTGCTGCTTTTCTTGGCTTGTGTGTTCTTCCTCATTAATAACTTTTGCCACCTTGACCACACTCTGATGTTGGTTTTCATTCAGTGAAATGTTGGACGGCATGTTCTTTATCTTTCCTCAGCATCTTCAGTGTTTTCTTCTAAAGATAATTGCTGCAACACAACTCATTTTAGGACATCTTTCATTTTTAACGACTCAGCATATTGAAAGAATGTTTCTGTTTGAACATAGTTCTTTTGGGATCCCAGCACTGGTGCATGAGGATACAGCAGCTTTCACATTTGCTCTTTCTTTCTTTCTTTCTTTCTTTCTTTCTTTCTTTCTTTCTTTCTTTCTTTCTTTCACATCGTACAGACAGAAACATCCATGTCCACACATCTGGACAAGAGAACATGGTGCTAGATTACAAGGAATTTTCAGCAAACTGGAATGAGGGATGAGAAGCACAAGACTTCCTGAGATGCCCCCCAAGATGAGCTCAGTCTTGGCTGTCAGATAGGTTTCCTATGCCAGGATTTCCAAGCAATATTTATTTTGACCAAGCATTTTAAACCTTTTAGTCTGGCAGAAATGGCTGTTTTTCTTTTCTGCATCATTAGTGAGGCAGGCTTCCGACAGTGAAGGGTCATTTGCTTGATACTTAAGTACTTTTAAAGATGTGTCTTTTCCTTCCTGAAGAGATAATTTGAATAGAAACCGTCAAGAGACTTTCCTTTGGTTTCTTCCTCTGAAAATCTGGCTTTCATCTGTAATGGCATAGACTCAAAACGGCCACAATATGACCTCCCCTGAGTTTAATGCAATCACCAGCCACCTCAGGATTGTTCTGTAAATGCAACTCTCCTTGTAAGAGCTATATGACCCAGTAGATTATCTCGAACACACCAAAAAGATTTTACACTCTGTATGGCAACAAATACACATGTATAGGTATGTTTGTTTTTGTATTTGTGGCAAGGGATAGACTATTTTTTTGAGTAAAGATTGTCAGCAGTTTTCAGATATTTTTTACTGAAATCTGAGACCTCACTGCACAACCAGAGTGTGTTAATGTTCAGTGCTGATTGAGGCTAAGTGATGCTCCGCTCACAGGATTGGCTGAGTGAATACAGGAGAGGGCTCCTGAACCTACAATAGTTTTGTAGGTGAGGGAATTTTAGCAGGTGTTGCTTGTAACCTGGTTGAAGGACAAGCAGTATCTGATGAAATTCCTTCTTCTGCACAACCATTAAATGTACAGGAACCCTCTTCAATTTTCAATCTGGCTTTGTAAGTCCAAAACAATTGTTCAGCTTCTAACAGAGTTTGAATTCTTCTATCATGAGATATAATGTAGACATAGGTAAAATCTTGTTTGCATACAGTCCAGGTTTTTGAGGAATAATAATATTTTTTAAAACAGGTATATGGGCCTTTTCCTAAGAAATAAGATTAGTAGATTCCAGTGGGACTTAAGTCCCACCTATGTGTTCATGGGGTTCCATTCTTAGGAGGTGTGTGGAGTTGCGGGTGGGGACACACTCTTCACATCACATTCTCCATTCCAGTACTAATACTGTGTTACTTCTTGACACTGTATTCAAAAGCCTCTCTGTTATATTCTATATACAAATAAATTTGTAATTTATTAATTTTAATATTAATATTACATATCAATGTTTGTTAATTTAATATCTATTAATTTATTTCTGTACAAATAAAATTGTAACTTGTTTAGATCTTTTCCATATGTAAGAATGGAAAAAATGACAGAAGGCAAGGAGGGTTATGAGGATTCAAGATAACCTTGGCTTTGTAAAGAATCCCTTGTTGATTTACAATTTTCTTTTCAAATTGCACATAATCAAGATGCAATACAACCATTAGTCTAATACTTACAAAGGGAAACAAAACTGATCTCCAGAGTGCATCATGCAAATACATGAGTTGTCAAATGGGAGTAGGTTTGCTGTTAACTGCTGTCAGCTGTGTAACTTGGAGTTTGGGGGGGGGTGGCTGCGTTGCACAGGGCAGTCCCCAAAAATCACCACCCAGGACAGATCACTCTCATGGCCCCCCCCCGTACGTCTCTGACTGCCATCTAGTTGGCTTTGATTTATGGTGGCCCTGTGGAGGAGAGACTTCCAAGTTACCCTGTCTTCAACAGCCCTGATGAGGTCTTGCAGACTCAGGGCCATGAAATCCTTGACTGAGTCTATCCACCTGTAATGGGTTCTTCTTGTTTTCCTGTTAAAACACTGTGGAACCTATTTCTGTAGTCTTCCATGTAGTGACAGGGTTTATCATGCTTATTTTTCCTGTGCACATAGCTGAGGAATGCCAGATCTCTCTGTAGTCACCAGGGACTGCCTATTCTCTGGCCCTTCTTTGTTTGTTGTTTGCTTTTGCTACTTCTAAACACCATACATGGATCTAATGATCTATAAAAAAATTTCTGACTTCACATTTTTGGCTATTATTTGTGGCTATTCTGGCTATAATAACAAAAAAACAGTTTGCCTTTGTATGCTAAATTTTAATCAGGCACTTTGAAAATAATAAAGCTAATTTGGTATTAATTTATATCTATTGACCACATTAATCATGTATCTTTAGTCAGCTCTCTTGTACCTACCTACATTTCTACTAGATGTGGAAAAATGTCACATGTGTATTGCATTGTCTAAGTGGGGTTGCCAGTTCAGGTTCATCCTAGGCCCTAAGGTTTGTAGGCCAAAATCTGGACCTAGAGATGGTCTCTAAGGATGTCATCATGCATGATACATTATGTCAGCAGTGGTCTGAGGTCAGCAGATGGGGGACAAGCAGCTGGGGAATGACAGTGTTTATTACTGCCAGCAAACAAAGGGTCACAGAGGACCCAAGCAAACAGTCCTGAACTCAAGTTCCGCCTTAAATAACCAGCAGGCTTCAACAGAAAACAAAGAAGGGTTACTTCACCCGAAACGCCGACAGGGTTCTTGGCTGGCAGGGTCTCTGGACGCGGTGGCTGGCAGGTGGGGCTGGGACCAGACGCGGGCAGGAGGCACATGGAGGGCCGACGGTTGTTGCTCCGTGCCTCTCCCTGCCCAATGCCCACCCTAAGTAGGCCCCTGAGCTGGCGGCGGCCAATCCGGTCACAGGCCCGCAGCTGAGAGCTCCCAGCTGGGCTCCCAGCTGGGAGCTTTCAGCCAGCTGGGAGCTTTCAGCCCGCAGCCGCCATTCTAGCAATCGCCGGGACCGGCGAGTAGCCTCCTTGCTTCACCGCCGCTGCTGGAATGTGGGAGGAGGGGCGGCAGCCTCCTCTGGGTAGGAGCCGCGGGTGGGCGGAGCCCTGGGGCCGGGGTTGGGACCCGCCTCCCCCGGCGAGCCCACGCCCGCCTTGCCCGCCGGAGAGGGGGCTGGAACGCCCTCCGTGCCGCCAGCGGGTCCGCCAGTGTTGGCGGCAGCCTCCGTGGCATTCTGGCGCTCCCCTTTGGCGGCGGCGGCCTCTGCGGCGTCCAGGCACTCCTTGGCGGCGGCAGTGGCCTCCGCGGCGTCTGGGCGCTCCCCCTCGGCAGCGGCGGCGGCCTCCATGGCATCCAGGGAGGTGTCCGGGCCCTCCCCAGCCTCGAAGACCGTGTCCGTGGCGGCCTCGGCTACGCCGGGGCCCCTGACACATTAAGTACAAACACAGTTGCTCACAGCTTCTCATTCAAATACATGCAGATAACATATTTTCCTGTTTGGAAATTGAGGCAAAAATCCTAGCTAAAGGGGCTTTTTGCAGAGCAAGTTGAAATAAGAGGATTATTCCCTCTCACTTACTTAGAAAAATAGGATAAGGAACACTTAGAATCATAGAATCATAGAGTTGGAAGAGACCAGAATGGTCATCAAGTCCAGCCTCTGCCATACAGGAACACACATGCAAAGCATCCCCAGCAAATGGTCATCCAGCCTCTGCTTAAAAACCTTCAAAGAAGGTGACTCCACCACACTCCGAGGCAGCATATTCCACTGTCAAACGGCTCTTACAATCAGAAAGTTCTTAATATAGCCTACATGCTTCTAGCCAGAAGGTGGATGCTAAATTTTAATCAGGCCCTTTGAAAGCAGAGTGGAGGATGAGACCTGGCACTACAACAGTTGTCAGGGAAAGAGGAAGCTAAGAAAGAGACTCTCTAGAGAATCTTTGTAAATTGCAACAATAAATCAATTAAGCCTTGCATATTGTAGCTAGCTGCTATTTTAATAGCTGAGTTGGAGATTTTGCACATAGTTGTTTTCCTCTTTCCTCCTGGAGGTGAGTCTACCAAAACTGGAGAATTTGTACCCTCATTTCTCATCTGGAGATGGACCACAAAGGCTAGAGACTCAAGGGTAGGCCTTGTGATTGGGTAGCCCTACCTCTATGGCAATGGTCAGATGTGTCATACATTTGGCTTATTGTGAATCACAATTGTCTTAATGTCTCATTTGTCTTAATGTCTTTTCTGTGATATTATCATAGATAAACTTGAAAACTTTTTCATCATTTTTATAAAGCTATTATTTAAAATAGCATAACTTCATAAGATTCAACAGTTCCATCTTCCTGGATCTATTTTATTTTTCAGAAACCTTTCCCAAATTATTCTGAGATCATTAGTAGTCTCTCTCAATTCTATTGCCAACAAATATATATGAGACCAACATCTCCAGTACATAATAGAAAATATACAACTTCATTTTAATTTCTACTTTTTTCCCCATAGAATAGGGACTAAAGTGGAGAGAACTGGTGGTTGACCAGGCCTAATAGTTGCTTTAAGCAGTGGTGGCAGAAGAGAAGCATGGCAGGAGGACCAAGGGCAGGCACAACAGGTTATGAGTCCTGGCTGTATGCTTTTCAGAACAGTAGTGTGAGGAAGCTTTGAAGTGGCATGGCAGAATGGCCTCATCCGTATGACAGTAACTCCAGTGATCCAGAGAACTGTGATTCAAAACTACATAGTAGACCCCATAAACTTTGTAAGCATTCAAGTATTTCATCTTGTCTTGCTAAAGGAAATTGCAGCAAAATGAGTCTCCATAGTGCTAGTGGTGGGCATGAAGGACCACATGACAGACGCAGGTCAAGTGATATATCTCATAACTCCTCCCATGAAAGGTTAGAATCTCAACTCATACCATGTATTAGAATTGTTACTTCACCAATAAGGCAACATCAAGAAGAACATGAGAAGGATCATAATTCATCTTGACCAAGTAGCCCTCAGCCCCAGAAAACCTCTCCAAATGGTTCTAATAGTAGTTTTGGGAACAGCAGTAAAAAAAGCAGCCATGCAAGTTCAGATGGGAACTTCAAGAATGCTGGAGAAATGGCTTTTTGTATATGGGAATGCAAAAGAGGAGCTTAGAACATACAAACATAGGAGAGAGTAACCGTTTTGTGGATAACATTCAATTTGTTGTAGGTCCTTCTATTTTTAAAGCACAGCCAAATACAGTGTTGGGCAGGATGTTTGGATCAGGAAGAGACCATAATTTCACATGGCCCAGTGCTATCAAATGTAGAGCCCTTAGTGCGCTTATGCATGAATTATCAAATGATGGTGCTCAGAAACAGTTGAATTTTACCTCGAAGAAATGATACTTCCATTGATCTGCTTAGAGTGGAGAAAGAGAGTGCCATATTGTGGTGGTCACTAATGATGATGTGGTTGATTGGGATGAGGAATATCGTCCACAGATGGGGAAGGAATATTCACAAATTACTTATAACACAAAGTTGTATAGATTCTTCAAGTACATTGAGAACAGAGATGTGGCTAAATCAGTTCTTCAAGAAAGAGATCTCAAGAAGATTCTATTAGGTATAGAAAGATAACCTATATACAAGGAAAAGGTTAAGAAATGGACAGATGGAAGACCAGGGGTGATCTACAGTTATGTCCAAAGACCTTTCATATGGATGTCATGGGAGAAGGAGGAGCAGAGGGGTTGGCATCTTGACTTCTAGGGTGCAAAAAGTACTGTATTTGCTGGCATATAAGATAC
Organism: Iguana delicatissima; assembly: GCA_948472985.1. Taxonomy (NCBI): domain Eukaryota; kingdom Metazoa; phylum Chordata; class Lepidosauria; order Squamata; family Iguanidae; genus Iguana; species Iguana delicatissima. The sequence goes on from CAOKZL010000596.1 coordinate 254,522, forward strand.
ACCCCATTTTCAAACAGTATTTTCCAGGGGGAAAATGTGCATTATTCACCAGTAAATATGGTAAATCTATTACAAACCTAGCAGCTACTTCAGCAGATATTCCCCAGGACCAGCTGCTAGTAATACAACCCACTCCCCAGGTGGATGAAGTGGATATTCTGTCCATTCATCCTCAATCTAGGAACTGTGGTATGGATCCTGAGGGACAGAACTCACCACTCTGATCCAAACTCTTGGTTAGCCTATTATAAAAATGAAGGTGCTCTAATGAACTCATACTGTACTGCAATTTCAGCTTCCTTTCATTGTGTAATGGACATATAAAGTTTTAAAATACTGCAGTATGAACTTAAAAAAGACCAAAGTGGGATCTGATTATGGTTTGTAGGACTACATGTGTAACGTCATGAGGTTCAGTTATATACCTGCATTTGTTTACCAATAAGTAGGTTTTTGTAGTATTGGTTATATGGTGGACTGTCCTCATCTTCAGGCTCTGTCAGAAATAGTAGGATACAGAGGGTATAGTTTATTCACTATGTTGATACACAGTGGGCAAAATGCAGGCTTAACTGATAGTAGCACTTTATAAGTGGTGAACAAAAAAATTGCCATTGTGACATTCAAAATATTCTATCACACCCAACACAATTCTGATATTATGTTTCATGTGTCTTCCTGGTAAAAATGCACTTTGATCTTCCTCAATGTATTTCTTTAATAATAACAATAGTGGCTTCTTTCCATGTATTATGAATTAATCTGTCTCTATTATATCATTCACTAAATTTTGCAAATGAAATAACAGCTCTTTCTGTAGTAATAAAGGATGCCAAATATATCTGGTCCTAGAATTTTTCCAGACTTCATTTCTTTAATAGGCTCCACTGTTTCTTATGTTGTAATCTTCTGATTGATCTTTTCATTGTCTTTTGTCAGTTTTGGTAGTTGTTTTCAAACAATCTTCTATCTTTATCTCTGGTACCTTCTTGGCTGTATAAAGTTTAGAGAAGTATTCATTAATAATTCTTTGAAAATTAGAGATGGGACGAATCCAGAATTTTCTGAACCTGAATCCAGATCCGAATCCCTGGAAGGTTCTGGGAATCCACGAATCTCATGAATCTCTCAAGTCCTTTTTTAAAAAAGGGTTTAAAAAGCAAGAAATCACTTCTACTGAAAAGTGTTTTTGAACAAGAAGTTGACATCTTGATTTAATGAAAAACAAATTAAAAATAGTTTTCAATTCAGGAAACATACCCATACTTCTTACTAAGAAGATACAAATGCAATGGACATGTTTATCTACTACATGAAGTACGTAACTCTCAAGTCAAAAGAATACAGATTATTACCTTGTAGAGGCAGGCAACCATGGGCACAGGCAGCCCCCAGTGTGCCTGCGGCTTTACGTTGTGATTTTCACACGTCCAGGGGCCTGCCAGCCAATCATGCCTTTGGTGGGCCACAGAAGTGCCAATTTTGAAAAACCCAACCACATTCTGCTGCCCGCCGTGGCAAGATCCTGCCAGTGTGAGCATGAGATCTTGCTCCCCACCACCTTTTGCCGCCTGCCCTGGGCAGGATCGGGCCTGTGGCTGGAGGGAGCAGAGCAGGGAGCACGAGATTGTGCTCTCTGCCACGTTTTCTTGTCCACCCCAGGCAGGATCAGGCCCATGGCAGGTGGGAGCAGAGCAGGGAGCATGAGATCACGCTCTCTGCCACATTTTCTCACCTGCTCCAGGCAGGATTGGGCCTGCGGCCAGTGCCAGCACAGTGGGGAGTGCAAGATCGCACTTTCCACAATCTTTTCTCGCCTGCCCCGAGCACCATCAGGCCCACAGCTGGTGGGAGAAACGTGGGCCAGGGCAGGATTTAAGAGATTTGATTCATCTGTTTTGGCAAGGGGATTCAGATCTCTGAATCTGGAATCTTTGCTCAGAATTTGAGGATTTGAGGATCTGAGGATTTGGTTGGCCCATCCCTATTGAAAATCTTTATCCTTAGTAAATCCTTTTTTGCCTTCTCTTAATTTTGACTGTATTTCTTTTCTAAATCTTTAGGTGTGCCTTCTTCCTGGTTTATTTGTATGTTCAAAATTCCTCTGTTGCAAAAATCTCAACTTCTTTTCACTATCCTCCATTGTCAACATTGATAATCAACTTCTCAATAATTTTATCTGCTTTGAAATTATTTCGTCTTCCTGGAATTTATTTAATGCATCCTTTTTAATCTTTATTTCATCCAAAATCGTTTGTGTTTTTTTCCCAGTTTGCTTCCTTTTATACTCTTTATTAAGTTGAGTAAAATTTCTTCTCATAGAAGCCTTACTTGAGTCCAAAACTGATCTACTATTGGTTCTTTTATTGAAATTCCTCTCAAAAATTCTTTAATCTCTTTCTTTGCTTTTAAAACCAATTCCACATTCAAAATTAAGGACTGATTTAATTTCCATCTAAATTCTTTGCTTTTCCGTTTAAGCTTCTTCATCACAGGATTGTGATCAGGACATTTTTTTGGTAATATCTTAACCTCAATCTTTTCCAAGTTTAGGAAAAATTAGAATTCTTGATGTTTGCCATGCTTTTGGAATGGATATCCTGCTAATAGTCTATAAAGCCTTTTTAAAGTTTGTATGGCATGAGTTGTTTTCAAAGAATGGCATGGATGGAAATTTATTGTGTACCCATTCAATCTGTGAATCTGTAGCTTTATATGTTAATAGTCCACTGTATTTTTAAGTAATAAATTGTTTTATGCTATATTAACCTATTATACATTAAATATATATTATATTTAAGTATGATGAAATCTGACTATTTCTTTGATTTAATGAAACACGTTTAATTACTCACTTAGTTCCTTGTTAATGTGTTTTCTACTTTGCAATTTTAATCTGAGACTACTACCTTGCTAATCAGTTTATTTTTAGTCTGTTTGCCAAGAGTTTTGAATTCTTCATTAGATTCACACCACATACGTTAAAAACGAAAAATATAGTTTTTGTGATTTTTCCCAATTCTTTAAAAAAATCTCCTATGTATATTCCCATTTCTATTTTTGCATGTGTTAACCAATTTCATTAATTTTTCAAGCATAGCTTGTTTTAAAATTTTGCTATTTAAAAAAAACATATCTCATGTTACTTATACATTTTCTCCCTTGGTACTGTTTTCTTTCAGTCTCAGAGAGATGCTAATGGGAGGAATGGGACCTGTATGAAGAAAGTGTCTGAAGTCTGAAAGTGTCTGAAATGTTTCTGGGGGTGAAAGATCTATTATGACTTTCTTCAGTAAATTTTCCTCCTCTATCAATTATATTTTGGATTGATCTTGAATATTATAATGCAATATACAATTATAATATTATTTGGGTTACAATGAGCCCTCTGCAATTCTTTCATGTATTATTCACACTATATTAAGTGAAAAGTTTTCTTCAAACCCACCCCCATTTCTTTCTCCCTTGATTTCTCCCCTTTCTACACTTCCCATTTTGTTTCTATCCACGCTTCTTCTTCTTTTTCCTTTTAATTACACAATTAAGGACTTGTCCTACCTGATAATAAAAGCTGCAGACACCACAAACTGTATTTGGGATTCCTGGCTTCTGCAGGCAAATCCTGTGCTCTGCACTGATCTTTACAGACAACACTTTTGGACTGGGACCAAGAAGGCAGAAAGGAGATAGTAATTCAGTTGTGACAGAAATATTCTGCATATGCCCATAGTTTCTCAAAAATTTCAGATTAAGAATTTTCCATCTTGATTCACGGAGCAGCCTTTGTAGCTTATCCACTTTTGCATGCCATGGGTCAGTGCCCTCCAACTGAAATAAATCACTCTTCATTAGCCTATAACAAGCAAAGTATTTGATGAAAGAACAAAGTGTACATGTTGGTGGAAAGAAAAGAGAAATGCAAATAAGTACAGTAGGACCCCCGTATCTGCGGGGGATTGGTTCCAGCCCCCCCCTGCGAATACTGAAATCCATGGATAGTACCAAATGCCCTGTCCTGCTGCCGGCCCTGGGCCCGATCGCAGCAACAGCAGGTGGGATTGGGGCCAGGGCCAGCGGCAGGAGGTGGGAAAACAGCAAGGAGTGCAATCTCGCGATCCCCACTGTTTTTCCACTTCCTGCTGCTGGCCCCGGGCCTGATCGCGGCAGCAAAGCTGTTTTCCCACCTCCAGCTACCGGCCCTGGCCCCAATCGCGGCGGTTGCCAGCAGGAAAACAGTGGGGAGCACAGGATTATGATCCTCGCCATTTCCTGCTGTCCGCCCTGGGCCAATCCCGGCCAACCGTGGTTAACTGAATCCGTGGATCATGAATCCGTGGATATGGGGGTCCTAATGTAACAAGCTGAACTGAAATGATTGTAAGATCATATTCCATGCTTATTTTTTGCTAATTATTTTTAATTAAAATTCCTTATGTTCATGTCTATACAAAGAGACAAATATGAATATGTGCAAACAAATAACAAATAACAGATATTGACAAATAATCTTACATAAAGATGAAAAACTAATACTCACAAAGAAAAAACCCAGACGATATGATAGTGACATAAGACAACCCCAGATGCAACAATACTTACAATAAACAAATCTGACTTCCTTCTCTGATAGAGCTACAGATTGGGTATCTTCCTTCTTATTACAATACTCCTTTATCTTTTTGTTTACAAATTTAACCTTCTTCCTAAGAGACCCTTTCAATGTATGTAAATAAACTTAAACCTCTTCTTTACAACGAACTCTCAAATCTATACTTATCGCCCTTAACTAGCTATATCATTCATTATTTCATTATCGTCATCATTACATCATGATCATCATCATTATTATCATCACTATCATCATCATTACATTATAATCATTCTCATTACATCAGTAACATTTGTTGGTTTGTCATCATCATCATATCATGACATCATAATCATCATTACGTCATATTCATTCTCATTAAATCAATAACTTTTGCTATTTTAAGAGAGTCTCTTGTGTTAGTAACACATATACAATTGTAATATCGTCACAGAACTTTCTAATTACGCACTTTCTTTTTCTTTACAAAAAATCCAGTTGATTTTGCAAGAATATTCATTGTTCTCATTATACTCATTTTACAATTTATACAAGAATGAATATCTTAAGCACTCTTAGCTCTCACTTTATACTTTATTTAATTTTTGCAAATAACTTAGAAATGGCTGCCAGGTTCGAAGAAACTTATGGCTTTCATTATTGTCTAGGAGGTAAGTGAGCTTGTCCACCTCTGCTACTTCTATTAATTTATCCATCCATTCTTCTTTGGATGGAATTGAGGCTTTCCTCCGATGCCTAGTGTAAACAATCTTTGCAGTGGTAATCATATGCCAAATTAGCCTATCTATATTCTCCCCCAAACTAAGTTTGGATTGTATATTTCTAACAGGAAAAGTTTTGGATCCAGATCAATCTTTTTCTGTACCACTTTTTGTATCACTGCTCTGACCATATACCAATATTTTCGTACTCTGTTACATCCCCACCATTGATGAAAGAAGAGTGCCTTTTTCTTTCTGTCATTTCCAACATTGGTTTTTTGCATTCTTAAACATTTTTCAGATTCCATGCTTTGAGACAGTCTTCCACAACCTGACAGTTCCCAGACATACTAGACTTCTGCTATTTCCAGGCAACAATCAAATTATGGGCTTTGTAGTCCATGTGGGGAAAATTCCAGGTTGGAGGAAAGCAACTTTAAAAGGATCAAAAGAACTATTTTGAAGGAACAGGAAGCAAAAATGTGCTCCCCAAGGTCCAAAGTGACAACCTCCATGCCATTTTCTGTAAATTCCATAATTGGCCTTACATTAAAGTTTTGGACAACAGTAAATTAATTAATTAAATGGTTTCTGTCATCAGCAGTTGTGCTAGTGAGTTAATGTTTATTTTTCTAATGTTTCCCAATACCGTTTAATTTTCAAACTTAAAATGCCAAGTTCTCCTTGATACCCTCTTCCATTCCTGCAGTTAATGTTTGTCTTTGCAATAAGAGAGAATTTAGACACCAAATGTGTGTTACATTTTGCTCTACCAAGATGTACAGAGTTTGAGAAGGACTATATAGTCTGAAGCTCTAACAGATCCAATCTGTGACAATTTTAGTGCATGAATCAGTGACTGAGAAAAATGCTAATGTATTCTTCTTTTGGAAGAAGAAAAGGTATAACCTGTTTCATCTTGGTTTGTCTTCATGTGCCACCAACTTATGTTTATTTAATAAAGTTCAGATCACCTGCCAACATGGTTTCTGCCTTTTAAGTATGTCTTATTTCCAGGATGTTGTTTGCAAAAACATTTTTTTAAAAAATTTGGTCCATGTAATTTATGTTATGTGATTTGTTTTCTTTGTAGCTTTCCTCTTAGAAATATAAATCTTTCCATTACATCTCTTTTTAAATTGAAATTTATTGCTAAAATTTATTGCTAAAATTTATTGCTACTATGCTTTGGAACTACTGGACAATTAAAATATTTTCCCCGTTCCTAGATGAATTAAGTTTAAGTATTTTGAAAGAGGGGAGTTAGCCTCTTAAAAAGTACAGTATCAGGTTTTTGTTTCTAACTTCCCTTAAGTTATTTTTCTTTCTACTTGTATTCACAACACTCATATTAAATTAAAGTATGCTTATATATGACATTTAATAATAACACACACTGTCCTAGGGAATATAAGATTGCACTTTAAGTGATGTTTTGGTTAACTGATTTTGCACTGGGAAAAAGGTGGTTACCTACATGCCAAATTTGAATGCTTCAAGAAACTTGTGATTTATAAATGTAGTAATTAAAAAGTGAATTGCTTGGCTGATTCTGGAGCATTTCCTTTGTGCAGGAAAAAAGGGGGCAGAAGTCTAACTGGAAAGCAACAAGCACAAGCAAAATTTCAGAGTGCCAATCAGAAATTAAAATATAATATATTTTATTTATACCTCATCTTTCTCCTGGAATGAAATTCAAGGTAGCTCACAAAGTATTGAAAAGAAACCCTAAAAATTTGATAATCAAAAACCCTAACACACAATTAACCAAGTCATAATACCAAGATTATATTAAAATTCCATTAAATTTTAAAGTTTAAACACGATTTAACAAGTTATCATATAAAATCATGTTATAGTCCCATTAAATTTTTAAAAGTGTAAAATCATTTACGAACATAACAATAATGTTAAAAATATGACACTCATTGCCATGAAAATTAAACCATTAATTTCTGTTTGAACAGAGAAGTTTTTCTCTTCACTTGGTAAAAGGACAGCAGGGAGGGGGCTAGGGAGCTTGGAAAGAGTGAACATCATATAGGAAGTTGCCTTATACTAGATCACACTATCTATCCAGCATTTGTAGAGTAACACCCTGACAGTGTCTCTGCAGTTCTGAAAAAGGTGCTTTTGCCATCACCTCCTATACAATTCTTTCAACTAGAGATTACCTGGGGCCTTCTTCATATAAACCATGTTATCATCTCTTATCACAGTGTTTCTCAGTCATCTGTTTTAGCTGTTGCAATAAGATATGTAAAATACTCTTTTGTACTTAAGGAAGAAGATAATATTTTAAACTCATTGGGCCCATCATATAATAGATTCTAATGTTTTGATTACCATATCAATCTTTCTGTCTCCTTTTCTTTTTTCAGTATTCCTCTAAGCCACAGCCTAGTTGGTGTGTGCCATCAATTTGTTCCTAGTTTAGGGAGACCTTATTGTAGGATATTCTTGGTAAGCTTTGTTAAGAGGAAGTTTGCCATTGCCTTTCTCTGAGACTGGGAGAGTGTGACTTGCCCAGGGTCAGCCACTGGGTTTTTATTTCTGAGGGGGGATTCCAAGCCTGCTCTTCCGAAATCCTAGTCCAAGACTCAAACCACTATACCACATTGGCTCTCTAGGAGCCAGTCTAAATAGTCTGATTTTATGGCTGCCTGCAGTTTCTATTGCTGCACTAGTTTAGGGGATTCTAGAAGTGATTCCTCTGCCTCAAAGCAGAACACACACTTGTTAAATTTAAAAATCTCTGGGACAAATGTATGCCTGTTCTTTACTGAAGATCTCTAACTGTAGAAATTCAAATATTTTCTCAACTATCTTTCTTTTTTTGCTCTCCTATTTGTTTTTAGTATGCAAGTTTCTCCTTTCCCTTCTACTTCACACCCATGTATAGCTATGCTGCTCCATCTCACTCACACCCATGTTTATCTATGCTGCTGCATCTCATTTAGCGTGCTTACTACAAATCTTTGCAACAATAGTTTGTGGTTAGATGTTCTGAGTCACTAAGGTTACAATATGTGCTTACCAGAATTTCTCCCAAAAACCACAAAAGTAGAAAGTGGAAATTGCCAGCCCAATTTAGTTCAGTGTGGTTAGCATGGGTACAGCAAACACTAACTGTTAGATTGGCTCAAGAGACCAGAACGTTAATTATGGCTCTTCTAGAATACTATATGCCTCATGGAAGGCATGACAGTGCAAGGTCAAAAGGATATAATACCTCTTGGTTCAAGATTTTGTCAGCATAAGCAGCATCTGAACACCTTCAAGCTACTCCATTGCATTACTGTGCTTCTATCATTTATTGCCTGGATAGGAAACAAGTGCCCATCCTAGGGTTGTGATATTCCACTTCCTCAAAACCAGGCATATAATTTGCAAATTTGTACCATATTTCAAACTTAATACCATATTTGAATAGTTACAGCTGATCTGAGGCAACCAGTATAGAGGAATTGTTACCCTGTAAATTGGGGGTCCCGGGAGGGACATCCAAATAACCAAACCAAACAAGCAAAATTGGGGAAATTAGCTGAAGCACACTCATGGCTAACGAGAGGCAGGGCAACGCAGCGAGATCTTTTATCCTATGTATACCGGTTCAGGTCAGTGAAGAGGCAAACAGTTCAAACAATAACAATATTTATTAAGCAAAAATAATAAAAACACAAGCACACTCCTAACTAAGAAAGGAGGAGAGAGAAAGAGGTTGGGGGAAAATAAACCATACGCCACCTGTCCGAAGTCCTGGAGCAGCCAAATTGAAGATGAAGAAACCCGGCGTGAAGACCGAGGGGAATCTGGAGGGCCAAGCAGCAGCAAGGTGGTCCGGTAAGAGTTCCGGACGGTTTGAGTGATTTCTGCTCAGTGATCCAACGAAAGTTCCATTGGCTAAAGTGATTCCAGCAGGGCCCAGCGAGAGTTCCAAAGAGCTCTCAAGAACAAGGCATTTATATAGGGTGAAAGATGACCGCAGGCTAGTCTAGTTTTGAATGAGGACAATGAGTTTTGGACTGGGGACAAAGCCTCCGAAAGGTCAGAATTTACATGATTGAATTGTGAACCGAATTGACAATGGTATAGCCGGTATGTATGGGCTAGCCCAGCCGTTAAGTGGCTAGCTCGCTAGGGTGTCCTCTCAGGCAGAGAGTCCGTTTTGTTTTACTTTGCATTTTTGATTGGGGTGTTTGTATCAGTGTTCTCCCCTAAAGCAGAACTGGCTATCTATGGAATTTTGAATGACCATGCCTAGCTCAGCGCTTGTCCAGCGAGGCGTTTTTCCAAACACGTGGCTGAGAGTCAAGTAAGACCGAATTATGATATCAAACTGATATCTCTATCTCATTAAAACTAGGCCAATTGGCGGTGGTAACAGAATGTTTAAAGTGATTAACTTGGAACAGGAAGACTCAAATTAAAATCTCTGCTTAGTCATGATATTAATCAAGAGACTATGGGCCACCACTTTATCTCAGTAAACCTGCCTTACAGGATTGCTGTGCAGATTAGCAGGGAGACGGCAACAATGTAAGGTAGGCAAGTATATTTCTGGTGTTGTACAAATAAAAGAACAATTATTAGTATGAACATTATATCCTTCATATACACTTTTAATTGTGTTCTCATCATTTCACTTTTTTTGCCATCAGTGTTTCATTAATGGCAAAAAGCTATAGATGCATGAAAATACCACATGAACCCCCCTGAGAATGACAGCTATCTGATTCCAAGTGATTCCCTGCCATGCAGGAACACACATCAAAGCACTCCCAACAGATGGCTGTCCAGCCTCTGCTTAAAAACCTCCAAAGAAGGAGACTGTACCACACCCTGAGGCAGCCTATTCCACTGCCAGACAACTCTGACCATCAGGAAGTTCTTCCTGAGGTTAAGGTGGAATCTCTTTTCCTGCAGCTTGAATCCATTGCTCCTTGTCCCAGTCTCTGGAGCAGTGGAAAACAAGCCCATTCGCTCCTCGACATGATATCCCTTCAAATAAACATGGCTATCATGTCCCCTCTTAATCTTCTCTCCTGCAAACTAAACATACCCAGCTCCCTAAGCTGCTCCTTATAGGGCATGGCTTCCAGACCCTTCACCATTTTGGTCGCCCTCTGTTACCCTGATTTCTGGGGTCCCTTGGGGGACACCTCAATGTGCTCCACGTGATGGGGAATGGAAACTAGCCAGAGCATGAGCAATAGCAATGTGAGAGGCAGGGTAACCTAGCGGGGTCTTTTTATCCAGTTTTTATGGGGTCAGGCCAAGCCAAAAACCAAACGAAAATGTCTAATAAATGATTTTATTGAAGGAAAGTCTCATGCAGCAATGCAATCACTCACACACTCACTCAAGACCTATTAAGAAGTAAAAGAGAGGAAACTGGATAGGGGAATATTGAAGGGGTTGTAGCTGGGGTGATACTGCACCTTTTCCTGAAGTCCTTGGTCCGGGAAAAACAGAGGAGAAGTGGGGCTCAGCGCGGAGAGGGCTGAGGGGATTACTCAACGGACAGTCTGCTGGGATGACCAGGAGTGATCCGAAGAACCTTTCAAAAACTGGGACTATTTGTAGGGGAAAAAGTACTTGGAGGGCTAATCCTTTCCTGAGGAGAACAATGGGTGTTGCGAGGAAAAAGAAGCTCCACAACGGTAACTTCCTTTGCGTGATGAGATTACAAGGTGTTGCCAGAGTCTCAGGATCTTTGGTAGCATTAGGCTGTGGTGTAACTTTCTGTAAATGGTCCTTGCCTGATAGGATTTTGCTCAATTTGGGGCAAACACGCTAATTCCCTCAAGTCAGCTTCTCAGGGGCTGAGGAAGCTTTGTCTACTGTGGGTTTGCACAGCTTGAGGTCTCCTGGGGCTACGTAACAGGGGATTTTACTGGCCTGACCTGGTTTTTGATTGTTCGACCGTTGCTGCCTACATGTTCATCCAGGCAACCTCTCAGGCACATTGAATCATATTTAATATTAAAATTGTAGATCCCAGGACAGGGTTTACCAGTGAGATAACACCTCCTCTGGACATGCTCTAGCTTGTTGATATCCTTCTTGAACTGAAATGCCCAGAACTGGACACAATATTCCTGATGAGGTCTAACCAAAGCAGAACAGAGTAGTACCATTACCTCCCCTGATCTAGACATCATACTCCTATTGATGAAACCAAGAATTGCATTGGCTTTTTTGGCTGCCGCATCACACTGTTAACTCATGTTCAGCTTGTGGTCTACCAAGACTCCTAGATCCCTTTCACAGGTAATTATCCAACCACATCCCCCCATCCTATATTTGTGCATTCCATTTTTTATTTAGGGTGTTATAGGGCTTTATAGGGTTTAGGATTTTATAGTTCAAATCCAGCACCTTCAGTATTATGTTTATTTATTTATTTTACCTTCTTCTTGAAGCTGCCTTGACAGGGTTTTTACCTTTAAAGTTGATTATAAATTTTAAAAATATTTTTTAAAAATCTCTTAAACTTTCCCCAGCATCTTTTTATTCCTGTATCCCATATGGCTAGGCTGTGTTCTTGAAGGGAAAACTGCTGGTGAATGTTTGACCATCAATGGCAGTGTTAGGAGTGGGGTCCTTGCTTATGATCAACGGAATGGTTACCTGTGTGTGTGGATTGGATACTGCTCCTTCCCATTCTAGAGCAAGTGTTAGTGCAATACAGTTCAGTCAAGACAAGTGTTCATGTATAGCAAAATGTAGGAATGATGTTGTCAGTACATCTAGTTTGTAGATCTAGTTTGTTTTGACTGCTTTTCTGAGGTGCCCTGCTGCCCTTGCATTCCCAGTTGCAATAGAGTGAGATAGAGTGGAATTTGGTACTGAGTACTTAGATCTGGACTCCTAAGAAAGTGTATGTGTGTTGGTATGTATGTGTGTATGCATGTGTTTATGAATTCTGTTGCACAAGATGAGTAAAAATCAATAGTTTACTATTTTAAAAGTGGTTTTTAACACGTTTAATTTTAAAATTCAAACACACAAGTCCTCACCTGGTATAAGCATTAAAACAACATCCACAAAAGTGAATCCATCTTAATAGTCTAGCAATGTGGAACTGGTATACTCTGTTACATATATGACCAATTGGGTTGTCCTACAAAAAGTTTTTTCCACCAGTTTTTTTTTTGACAAGAGAATAAAAGAAGTTCTCTTGCTTATAGTGTCAGAGACAGATTTTGGAAATGTGAGTTTGGATAACTTGGAAATCATAGGCACATTTTAGAACAATGTTCTAAACAATTCCTTATGCTTTTGATGACTTTGCTTATAGTTTTGAAAAAAATATTTCGCATTGTCTGTAACACAGATTTTCCAACACAGTAGTACGGATAGTGTGACAATAAAATTTGCCAAAGTTATACACAAATCAAATATTTTAATCTGTTGGAAAAAATGGTAAACCAGATGAAAACATTCCAAAAACAGAAATAAGATATTTCCAGTGGAACAGCTGCATAGTATTAATTTGTATTTTTTATTTTCTATGTGTCACTCATATTGCTACAGTGGGTAAAGCACCACTGTTAAACAAACTTCAATTAATTAATTAATTTTGTTGCAGGTTCCTCATGTTACTCCTGTTTCGCAAATGGAGCACTGACGTCAATATTAATTTCACTGTTACAAGTTGCTATGAGCAAGATTGGGTTGGATTTTGAACCTGGATCTCTCAGGTCTAGCATTCCTCCCTGTTACTGATCCATGGGTTAGTTTACTCAATTTTGGGGGGATGTCAGGAAGTCAGTTGTAGAGTTCTAGGCTGCCATTCTGCTTGTGAGGAAGTTAGCAGCCTGAGAACTTCATAATGAGCAAAGACTGCAAGTCAGCGTGCAGTTGCTAAATCCTCTTTCAGAAGATTAGTGATGGCACATTGATCTGCATTTTGTGCTCTTCTGTGCTTGTTGTGGAAACACATAGAGACAATACACAAACAATCAACCTTCTAGTAGCCACTTGGAATTCCTGAACATGTTGGCTCCATGCCCTTGGCCAGCTTGTTGAGTGAAGTCACCACCACAGTGTTGCTGTTCCATACAGGACTGAGCACGCTGTCTGCCACTAAGAACAACTGAAACATAGATACACAGTTCTGTGGGAAATGTTTCATCTTGTTTGCGCATGGCTGGCCACAGGCAAAGAGCCAATAAGCACAGGAGTTTCAAGTGACTTAGCATCTGCTTGATAAGTGATTAACATGAGTCTGATGGAAAGCCATTTTACCATGTGAAGTGGCAATCTACATGGCTTCAAACACTCTTCCCAACACTCCTAAAAAAAAGCATATAATGTGAATTGACCCTCAGATGCAGGGCACATATCTATACTAGTATGTTGATTTATTGGCTATGTTTTTGAAAGTCAGGATTATAAAACAACAACATAAGTGCTATTAGATCCATCATGAACTAAGTAAGGAAAAGCCACTAAAACTCTGATAAACCTCTTAACTGGCAGATGAACAGGTGGTTTTGACAGTCGATTTTGTAATAACTAATGTGAGGCTCTGGCAGGCCAAGGTGAAGTGATAATAAGCAGAGTAAAATGTGTTAAGGACTCCAGAAGCAACATCTTGTTTTTATTTAGTTTTTTTAAAGAGTCATTAACAGTTAGGCGCCAGTAGTGCTGAAACTTGTCATTATTACAACCACAAATGGGCTTTGCATCCAAAAAGAGGACTTTACCAGTTTAGCTTGTCTTAAAAGAGGAAGAGAAACAGAAGACCCTCATATTAGTAACATACATTGGAAAAGAGAGAAAGGTGATTACGAAAACATCAAACATGACTTTTAAATCTAGATCTAGAACTTAGAAAAATTAACTTTTTGGACTACAATTGGCCTGTGGGCAAAAGTATAGCTGCTGTTTTGAAGTTCTGGGAACTGTAGTCCAAAAATATTTTTTTTCCAACTTCTAGATAAAATATAGTATGCATATGTAAACAGGTTACATCACACAAAAGACATAATATTCAGAACACAGCACATCTACACTGAGGGCATATCCATGTTATATAACTATAGTACTTAGATGCCATGTTTATTTGCATGGTTCTATCCAATTTAATCCTTAGATTTGTAATTCACTTAAGTACTTTACAGTCATTGTCAGAGAGCTCTAATGTTGTAATCCAGGGGAATGGACTAGAAAGTTCAAAGTACCCTACCAAACTGTAAATCTCAGGATTCTGTAAGATAGAGTCATGGCAGTTAAAATTGTATCAAGCTGTTATAAATATGCAGTATGGATGCATCCCAGATCCAAGTAGATTTAGTCTCAGCTGGATTCCACTGCATCAATGGAAACTTGGAAAATCAATACTTCTAAGTTTAACTCAGTGGTTCTCAACCTGTGGGTCCCCAGATGTTTGTAGACTTCAGCTCCCAGAAGCCCCAGCCACTATGGTCAATGCTCAGGGCTTCTGGCAGCTGAAGTCCAAACACATCTGGGGACCCACAGGTTGAGAACCACTGGTTTAACTGGTTCAACAGCTCTGCTCTGGTTGGGACTGAGAATCGTATTTAAGCAAGTAACACTTAACAAAGCCTAAACATGTGTTACTAAAACAGCATCCTGTTGTTTCCTTGTTTGCTTTGTTTCTATAACTTTCACGAGCTAAAGCTATCTCATCAGTTCACAAACAGAGATTAAAATAATAAAATATGAGAATGTAACAGAAATTGCATTACATGACATACCAAAAACACCTTTAAAATGAACTAGAGAACGAAGCCAAATAAAACAAGCAGCATAGGATAAAAGCAGTGCAAAGATCTAAATAGCTGTAACTACTATTTTTAACAACAAAAGGACTAAAACAGCTGAGAGAATGAAAAAAGTTCTTTATCCAAGGATATCCTTGCAGGAGCCCTAGAGAAATGTGGGCTGGACAATGCTAATTTTAAGAGGATTTGTAACTGGTGGATACCATATATCAAAAGAGTGCTTGTCTGTAGTTCCTCAACATCCTGGAGACAAGTGACAACTGAGATGCTGTAGGATTCTGTCCTGGGCCCAGTGTTGAACATTTTCCAAAATGGCTTGGATGAAGGGATACTCAGTAAATGAATGGAGGACACCATATTGGAAGGGGGAGATTACATTTTAGAGGACAGAATGGGATTACATTTTAGAGGACAAAATAGGGATTCAAAATGACCTCAGCATATTGGAAAACTGCGCCAAATCTAACATAATGACTTTCAACAGAAATAAATGTAAGATTCTACATTCAGATGCACAGATGGATTATTCATGACTTGGCAGTAGTACATGTAAAAAGGGTTGAGGGGTCTTAGTAGACATGAGCTAAACATGAATAAATGTGATTTGGTGACAAAAGTAATGCGATACCAGTAGAAATATAGTGTCCAGGTCAAGAGGAATAGTACCTTCGGCTAGGCTTTGGTCAGACCTCTCCTAGGATAATGTGTCCAGTTCTAGGCACTAGTTCTGTTTAAGAAGGATATTGACAAGCTGGACTATGTCCAGAGGAGGAGACTGGAAACTAAGTCCTAATTAGGAATGGTTGAGAGTGCTGGGTATGTTAGCTAAGAGAAGACTGAAGGGTGATAAGATAGCTGTTTTCACATGTTTGAAGTACTGTCATGTAGAAAAGTAGTTCCCAACCTGGGGAACATGTAACCTGTGAGATGCACACTTGGACATTTAGAGGTATGTGAAAAAAATGAATAATAGTGGAAAAGGTTCCAATTCTCCTCTCCCTTACAGAGGCAGAAAGGCATGCATGCAAGGAAGAGCTGCTTGCCTTTTCAGAACTGAGCCCCATCCACTTTGGGGGTGGGATGTAGGCAGGGCTGTGCTGCTCCCCCTTGACAGGCTGATGAGGAAAAATTGGGGACAGTCTCAAGAGTGGCAGTGGCCTCATCTGAGGGGAACAGAGCGGGAAGATTGTGGTGGGAGTTCTAAGGGGACTAAGCTCCAAGTGTGATAGATGATGCCTCTGAGATTGAGGAGCAACTGACTGTGCCAAGGACTGAGCCAGTGAGTGAGCAAATCAACTTGCAAACATCCCCTGCATTGGAAGGTCAAACAGAGACAGAGTTGCCTTTCCCAGCTCATGACGGAGAGGGAACAAGCAGTGATGCAGTGGAGTTGCAGCCACCTGTGCCCATCAGCCCTCAATCACGCAGAAGGCTGAAACGGGCTGCTCAGAGGGAGGCTGCACGGACTAGGTTGAGGAAACAATAACAAGCAGCATCTGTTCACAGTGGCTATTTAAGTCTGCTGGTGTGGCTGCTCTTTGCTTGCAGCAAATTACTTGCAAGCCCTCACGACCTTCCTATCTCCTGCTCCCTGAAACCCTCAGGACGGATCTCTGCCTCCTGAACCTTAGGACTGGACCTTGACCTGGCTTGGCTTGCATTTTCCTTGTGTTTGGTATATTTGGACTCTCCCTGAAAGTATTCCTGACCTCCCTCCTCCCTTGTTGGCTGCGGCTTGGCAGGGAGAGATTCCTGACACCAAGTGCAGGCAGTGCCTGAATCCAAGCGCAGGCAAACTGAGGGGTAGCTGAGCAGAGAGTGGTGTGGGCTAGGCGGCTTCTTGCAGGGATGCAAGGCAGGCCTCTCCACTTCCCCAGGTTCCAGTCATTAGTCTTTTCCACCTCTACAACCTGCCTCAATGCAATATGGGACCAAGATGATGCTGGTTAAGTGTGTATGTTTGAGCAAGTGTGAGAGAGAACAGTGCAAGTGAATGAGTGGTGGTTGCAGTGATGGTGGTTGTCTCTAGAGGGATGAGTCACCAGAAGTGGAAAGGTCTGGTCTTTGTTAAGCTATGTTGGTTGCATCTTTCATCCCTTGCTGGCCGAAGTTGGTGGTCCTATCCCATGGGGGAGCATAGCTGGTTAGTCTTCCTTGACGGGGCAGCTCAGGCTAGAAACAGAGGAGGATCAGTAAATGGGAACTGCTGCGGTGTCTGTTTTTCACAACAGAGTACATTAAGAAAATGGAGAGCTGAACTATTAGCAGTGGGCATCTCAGCCAGTCCTGTGAGCAGTATTCAATGAGTTAGTTCTTCTGGGTCTTCTTTATGTCTCTTCCTTTTGTTATTGTTTTAAATTTGAAATTAGTTTTTCCACTTATGTACCGGTATTATCCGATATGGATCAGTGGTTGAAATCTGGCACAGTGAAAAAAGGTAAAACTTAATGTGGATAGTGATCAATCACCAAGAATTTCTCAGGACATGCCTAACACTTCAGTGCAAAAGAGTAAAAATAATTAAGTAATATAATATTTTTTTATGTAAGCTGTGATATATTTTCTTGAATTCATTGTATCTTTTGAGTTTTAAATGTAAATACATCTGCGCATCTTATTATTCCTTTGCTTTTTAATCCTATTATTGTATATTTATTTACAGTGACAACATTTAAATTTGAAATAACAACAACTATATTAATTACCAATTTGTTGCTAATATGAAGGGTATAGTATATGGGCATGGGCTGCCAAGGGGTACGCAAGTGAAACATGGCTGGAAACTACTGACATAGAAGATAGTAAGCTTGTTTTCTGCTGCTCCAGAGTTAAGATTTGAACCAGTAAATTCAATTACAAAAAATAAGAGTATGTTTAACATGAGAAAGAACTTCCCAGTGATGAGAACTATTTTACCATGGCATGGACTGCCATCGAGAGTGGTAAGCCCTCCTTTTTGGAGATATTTAAACAGGTTAGCTGTGAATTTCCTGCACTGGTAGGAGGTTGGACTCGGAAACTCGTGTAGTCGCATCTCTCTTTTTATGATGCTCTGATAGTTCAGGCCTGTGCTCTGATGTGTGCAGTATGAAATCGTTAAGAAATGGAGCATGAAATGAATCACTGGGGCATCTCATATCTTGAACTCCTTATCTAGCACTAGGAGCTGATCCCCTGACTCAGGGGAGCAGAATCCATTGGTGCTGTTGTGCCATCTGTCCAGAAAAACTATTGTTTTGTCTGAAGGGCCCCTATGCTGATCATAAAGTTATTAGGACCTCTGAAGGAGTCCATAGACTTGTATCTTGGAGACATCTATAGAAACAAGTATTGCACATGGTGAGACGACTTTCTCCAGGTGCACATTTTTAGCAAACGATGACAGTAATCTCTTTTAAATGTTTGCTTTACTGGTAGGCTAATTTTGAAAAGCTGCTAACAGTGGACCAACTCATGATATATACTGTTGAAAACAGAGACCTGCACAGCATTTTTGAAAAAAAAATAGCAAAACAGAGTCCCTGATTGTCAGCGATTAAGATTTTGACAGTATGATCAAAAGTTGTAGATCAAGAGAAGAGTCTCTTGACTGGAAGCACTAGGCAAGGTAGAGATGGGGAAATGTCTGTATAGCAGTGATTCCACTTTAATTTCCATGGTTCCATCCTATGGAATCCTGGGATCTGCAGTTTAGGGAGGAGTACTTAAAACTCAAGGCTGGAAAGGTTTAGTGCCTCACTGGACTACAAACCTCTAGATTCCACAGAATACAGCTAGGGCCATTAAAATGAAACCCCAGTGCTATAAACATGTAATGTTAAAAGGTCCCAGTTTTCACTTACATTCTGGTACCATCCTGGAAAACAGACAAAATGAAATCAGAAGTAAATTCTCATGTGTATTTCCTGTTTTTGTGTTTTTGGCCTGAGCCTATTGCTCCAGGAGCGTTAATTTACTAATCTGGGGCAACCTTCATGCCCTCAATACCTTGGGGGGGGGGGTTGCACATGGGCACCAATATCCCTTCCCAATGTAAATTGTAAGGGAGCTAACTGCTGCATCAAAAACATAGTTTCACAGCAGTACTAACCCATATCTGAGCGTAAATGGACAGGAGCCAAAATAAATAATTTAAGTTGGTATTACTGGTTTTTCCGCCCAAGGACTAGACCAGGTTGAATAAATCGGTAAAGATTAGAGAAGAAAGGCTTGAATACTGTCTTAACATTTGTGAAATGAAACTGGGTTATCAATGTACCCATACATCCCTGGAGTGGCCGTAGGATGGAAGAGAAACAGGGAAAACTAAACAGGTCAATGCGAATCTGGTGGTCACAGGCCATGTCCACACTAGACTGTTATAGTGCTATTATTTTACTTTCAACATTCTATGGAATCCTGGGGTTTGCAGTTTAGGGAAGAGCCTCTGAGGCTTCCATAGGATGTTGAAAGTGGAATAATAGTACTATAACAGTCTAGTGCAGAAACGTCCACAGGCTTTCAATGGTGTTTTCCTATCACCCAGAGCAGTGATAATTCCCGTCTAGGATTCTAAGCTTCTAAGGATTGTAATTTCCAACATGTTAACGTTCTGATTTATTTTTTTCTTCAGAACGGGAATATGTTATCATCTCTTTAAATGAACAAAGTACAGTTAGGGGATCTCAGCTGCATCACCATTTCAACCAAAGGCTCTACTGGAGCAAATTTATGCCGGGAAGTTGCTCTTGGGTGCTGCTGCAGAGCACTGGGGTCGCCAATCAAAGCCTGGTTTTACAACAAGCCAACGCAAAGGCGACTACAAGCGCTGACGCACCGGGACGTCTAGCTGGAAGAATAGAGGGACTGCGGAGGGGCGGGGGCGAAACAATTTCCGGGTGCGTCCTCGATGCCGTTCCTCCTCACCCAGGAGGATCCTAGTTGCGAGGGAGCGTGTTTCTGGCCGGAGACAGTTTTCCTCGTCGCAGCGTCTGGTGTCCTGGAGACCGCGGGATCAAAAGCGGAGGAGGGTGGTGGCTGGACTGCGGTTGACAGGATGCTGAACGCGGATCGCCTCTCTCAGTCGGGGCTCGAATATCTGGGTGAGGCTCGGGCGGGCGCGGCATGCAAAGCAGGTGGCTTCTCAGTTCTGGCTGCCTTTCCCCCGAGGAGCTCCAGGCGGGCTGGGCTGGGCTGGGTAGAACTGATCCCTCCGCTCCCCTCCTTTGAAACAGGCGCGTCCGTTTTCTGTCTAGTCCGTCCCCCTCCCCTAGCTGTGGCTGCATACAACATGCCTCAGTCCGTGGCACAAATTCGAAAATGAAATTTTCGAAGAAAGACCACCCGCGCCCTTGCGCCTCCTCGTAGAAGATCTTGGGAGCGGAATGCGATTTGAATCGACCTCAGGACTCAATGGATGACGTTTCCACACTAGACTGTTATGCTGCTATTATTCCACTTTCAACATCCTGTGGAATCCTGAGGTTTGCAGCTTAGGGAGCGGCCTTGAGCCTTGAGGCCCCTCCCTAAGCTGCAAACCCCAGGATTCCACAGGATGTTGAAAGTGGAATAATAGCAGTATAACAGTCTGGTGTGGAAATGGCCTGAGATAGGTCAGGCTGAGAGTGTGTGACAGGCACAAAATCACCCAGTGAGCTTAAGAGCTCAGTAGGCACTAGTATCTGGATCTTCTAAGTCCTAGTCCAGCAGATTAACCACAACATCAGATTGTAGAGTTTGGGTGCGTTGATGTTTCATCTTTCTTCTAATGTTTTAACTCCCCACCTGCTTGAACGGAATATCCGAAGTACCTAACAATGCCATGGGCATGCTGTGTGTAATAATTTCGAACACTCCAACAATTTTCACATTCATAATACAAACGTAAAATGCCTTAGTACTCTAGTTCTCTGCCTAGGTAGAATTACAGTGTAATAGTTCTGAGTGGAGCGACATTAGAGATGCGTCCGTATTAAGACTTCTTTGTTTTTTTGTTTTTCTAGAGGAGAGAGACGTAGGAGTTCCCAATGGGCCAGTGGAGGAAGAAACCTTGCAGTGCAATCTTATTGTCAGTTGGGGAATAATGGAATTTACACCCCAGCAAATATTTTTAGTGTTACAACATTAAGTTTAGTATTACCACATTAATATGGCTTTACCAACTCTAATAATAATAACAACAACAATAACAATGGCAACTGCAACAGTAACAAAAACAGTAATTCCAGAGAATGTACATGGACATATAGGACTAGTGGTAGTATTAGAACATTTCATTGCTTTGGAACATGCATTCCACTGTCTGCAGAACTAAGAAAAAAAATGATGGGGGAAAAAGACTGCATGAAGCAATTTGCACAAAACAGGATTCTTTATACTCCTGAAAGACAAGAAGTGTTCTGGTATCTTTTGAGACTAAATCAGCACTTTCTAGTATTTAAAAGCATGTCCCAGTAGTATTTCAGTGCTCTTTACATGGTATGTTCGTGTTTTCTCTTGTGATGTGAGGTTCAGGTTATCAAATAGTAGTTTGTCTGAAAACAAGTTTAAAGCAGGAGTGAACAGTCAGATATTGTTAGCCTGCACTATTTTCAGCCCTAGCCAGCATAGCCAGTTGTGAGGAATGCTGGGATTTACAGTCCAGAACATCTGGAAGACCACTGACTGCCCATTCTTGTGTAATGCATCTTTTTCAGTTGTACACATAGTTTTGTGTGATTTTGTTTTTCTTGATTGAAGTGCAGTTCATGAAGCCTTGGACATGTATATACTTCTGAAGGAAACTGTACTTGAACCCATTGTCTGTCATAGGAGGTATGAAACTGATTGTAGAAAAATGCAAATTCAGTCCAAGTTCTTATGTATCCTTGGCTCCAAAAAAGAAGGAAGGAGGAGCCTGCCCCAAGACTCTTCTCAGGTCAACTACTGGTCCCTTTAGGAGCTGATGGCAAATTATACCACTTTATAGCACTATATAGATGGTCAGGCTTTCCAGTGTACAAACCCTGGTCTCTTATATCAAATCCTTTTTACTTTGCACATGTAAGCTATGGATGAACTAGTGCAGAGGTCCTTAACCTGTGATCCATGGACTCTCACTGAGTTGCGATGTCCTCACAGGAGGTCTATGAGACTTGAAGAAATGTTACAACCTTTTGCAATTAAAATAGAAAGTAGAAATGAAAGAAGAAAATCAAAATGGGCAGGCAAATGGATGATCTCAAAAAGTGGGAGACTTTTGCCAGTGATAGACATCATTTGTACAGAATTTAATTACAGTATCTCAAACAGTTCAAAAGTTATTTTAAATATTTGATACATTGTAGGGTTTTAAATCTTGAGTTAAGTCTTGGTGCTTTGCAGCAACAAAATATATTTAAAGGGCACCTGTCATAAAGAAAACATTAAGAACCATGGGACTAGTTGATAAACTTGGTGTGCTCACCTGTAGAGACTTGTTGTTGTTGTTATTCTTGTGTTTACATTTAAGCGAATATTTTTAAAGGAACAGGCTGAAAAAAATCTGTCAGCTGTAACCTTCCTGATAGTTCTGTTCTGCATAGAACAGAGGAACTCAGAAAGTGGGCCCCTGGTACAGTAAGAAAGATTGTTCTGCTTCCATACTTGTCCTGTTTCTGTATTTCATAGAGACCCTATTATGCATGCACACACCTATACATGTGTGTAAATGAAGTGGTTGATTACAAAGGAGAGAGATCCTATATGGTTTTCACAGAAGCTGTTGGTTGAGAGTTTGTTTGACTAATAGGAACCCAGTAAAAGTAAACATTTCTGAATCTCTTTTAGCATTAACCTGAAATTTGTTTAAACAAAATAGTTTGAAAAGAATAGCAGCCTCCCTCCAGGTGCTTTATTGTGTTTCTCAGGGTCTTGTTAATGGCATTATCTGGCTGTGAGACTACAGGTAATTGTGATTAGAGAAACCAAATCATGTTAATCTCATTCAAATGTCTGTTTGTTGCCTCAGGCTGTCATATCAGGTGTTCTTTGAAGAGGTTCTTAGCTTAGCCCCCTCTCTTTTGGGATGGGCAAACTGTCTTTAAGCCAAGACACATCTCCTGCTAAAAGCCCCGCATTGCTTTTAGGGGGTGCTTTCCTGCAGTTTTTCAAACCCTCTGGTGTGTATTAGTGAACATTGCCTGCATCAGTTTGTTCCACAGTATTTTTTATGCAAGGTTTAATAATAATGTGTCATATTTCTAGAACTTGATACAAAGGTTGTATTTTTGGACTCCTGAACAACAAGGTACTTTTTCCACTGTTAAGATATTTCTCTTTGTCATTACCATACTGACTTTTATCTTCAATACACATTAAGCAAGATGCTGCTGCTGCAGTTACTCAGCTAGTTGTATGGATTGGGAATAGAGCAAGCTGAACCTTTCTTCCCCTTCGCTATATACATATGCTGTTTGCCAACATATTTCTGTTGAAATCTCTCCCCCTTGACATGAACAGAGGTGCTTTGAGTGGTAAACATTAATAAGAATAGAGTAGCCCCAGAAAATCAAATCAGTTCAAGATAGATGAGAGGCACAAAAAGCAGAAATCAGGGAAAATTGAAAATGCATAAATGGATTACAGTAGAGTCTTGATTATCCGACATAAACAGGCGGGCTGATGGTCGGATAGCCGAAAATGTCGGATAATCCGGAGGCCTGTAGCGGCCGCCATGTTTGGGGGGCGTGTCTGGGCATGTCTGGGGGCGTGAAAATGCCTACAGCCACGCCTCCAAGCAGCTGCGACGTCGGATAATCTGGAATGTCAGATGACCGAAGGAGGGATAATCGAGACTCTACTGTATTTAAAAATAGAAACAGGATTAATTTGGGTTGCCTAATTCAGGTTGAAGATGCCCTTTCTTTTTGTTTTAAATATTCAGATACTTGCTGAAGTAAAAAATACTTCAGGTGTAGAAACTAGTCTATAAAAAGTAGTGTTATTAGATCTGTGCAAGGTGTTCTACCTACATAATGTCCATACTACTTGTGATACTCTGTCAGGTTAGTCAGCATTATCTTTGTATTGTAGATTTTGGGCTAAGGCGTTGTTCTAAGGTCACCTTGTGACTTTTTAACTGCTTAACAAGAAACTTTTGTGCTCAGAGTTTGCTTTCTTAGCAACTGCATCACGGCCAATTATGTTTCTTAGCCTTGATTTCTTGGTTCCTTTGACAAAATGTTGCCCTTTCAGTGAAGTTCTTTACATATTCCAGCTCTAATTGAGGGCTTACTGTTTTAGAGCAATTTTGAAACTTTTAATTATTTTCTCTCTTGAGTTACATTCTTCTCCTTCTCCTTTCTAGCTGAATCCTTTTTTCCTTCATCTTGTGCCAACTGAGGACATGTGAGAGCATGAGCCTCCCTGCCAAGGAAGCTCTGCATTTTGTAAACCCTGATGCCACAGATGTTGTGCTCTCTTATGAAAAGGGGTGTGTGTGCGTGTGCGTGCGCGCTGAGTATTGAGATTGTTCTACTATTACCAGGTAAAGAGTCCTTAACTTTTAGTGCATGAAAACGAGCTGCTAGAACGCTGCAGATATATTTGCTGCATTGTAACAGTTGCAAGTATACCCTCCTTCAAGTCTGGCTGCTTGTCTTTATAACAGCTAGCAGTTTGGTAGGCAACAAAAGTACATTGAATGGATACTCCTTTTAGTTAAAGAAAACAGTAATTAACTTCGCTGTTTCAGTTACATTTAAAGACTGTGGACTGCAGCTAGATCAACTTAGTCAGCTAGCTTGGTGTAGTGGTTTGCATGTTGAACAGTGGGAGACCAGGCTTCAAATTTGTGCTTGGCTATGGAAGCCTACTGGGTGACCTTGGGAAAGTCACTCTCTCTCAGCCTCAAAGGAAGGCAAGGGCAACCGCCCTTAACAAATTCAAGAAAACCCTATGACAAGCCTACCTGGTTTTAATTATGCTTTTAATTGTACTTTTAGTTTTAGTTTTAATTATGATATATTTTAATTATAGTATATTTGTATTTAAATGGTCTACGTTTTAGTGTATTTTAACTATGATGTTTTATTTCTATTTATGCTGTACGTCGCCTTGAGCCTTGGCAAGAGGCAGGTGACAAATAACATTTTTAAGTTGTTGTTGTTATTGTGTCACCATAGGTCAGAAATAACTTGAAGGGACACAACAACATCACAGTTAAGTCATTACTAACTCTATTATTTTCAATAGGATCTAAACAGAATTAACTTGATTTGGATTTAATCTCTGGAATCCCAACTATCAAATACTTAAGTCCAAAAAGCTATGAAAGCTCCCTCAACCTAACTTGAATAGAAACTTGAATAGAAAGACAAGAGAAAGAAGCTATGCTGTGTTGCAAAGCGCCAATACGTATGGACAAAATCCAGAGGAAGGATAGGGAATCTGAAGCCATTCAGAGATTGGGCTACAACTCCCATCAGATCCCATCAGTCCTAGTCAATGGAGAGAGAGGATAGGAGTTGCAGTCCAGCAGCATCTGGATGGCTCACATGTTCCCTGTGCTTAACCTCAGGGGTTTTAGATCACAAACAAGCATGAGTTAGTAGTGTGATATTTGTCCATGAACACCTATGAAATTTTAGGTTGCCTAGAAAGAAGTGTCAAAATCATGAGAGGGAATGGTATGAACTGTATTCTGCTTTGCTCCAGTTGATAAAGTCCTTTTCAGCTCTGAGTCATTATTTTATAAAGAATGACAAGTCCATAATGAGAACAGACCTGCCAAAAACCAAAAGAGAACTTTGGCTTGTATAGTGATAGTGTCTTGTCCCAGTAGTAATATGCTGACCAGCAGTGTACACGTAATGCTGCTTCTCTTGCTGTCATGAAGGAGGGCAATCTACAGGCATATCTCAGTTAACAAAGCCTCTGACAACAAAGCTCTTCTTTACAAAACCTTTTAATGCCCGCCTGGCTTTTCATTTTTCATCATTGTGTTCTGTCTAACAACATTGGTATTGGGAAGATGGTGAAAGAAGACAGTAGATAAACAGGCTTTTGGTGTTGTGTTCAAGCAATAAACAGTGCAATAAAACTTGAACTGTGGAACAGGATTTTACTGTAGTCAATTTACTGAAACCTTGTGTGTTTGCTTGTAACAGACAAGATAAACAGCAGCTGCCTACAGAATCCCTTACAGAGCATGTGTGAACAGCAAATCAGAGAGAAAAGGAATAAGCAGATAAACCTGCCTCATCAGCTCCCCCAGTACATTAAAAAAACCCCATAGATCTACAACTTTGGCCATCAAAATGGCAATCATAATTAAAGTGTAAGCTGATGAAAGAAAAAAAAAATCTGTTCATGCATTTTGGAAGAAGCCTTGAAGGATAGGCAGGGAGAGGGTTCAGAATGTTTTTGTCTATGTATGCAAGGAGTGTCTGTCCTGACTGTTTCATTTCGCATGTACATACTTTCAGTTTTGAATCAAAATGTTTTCTGAGACATGTAGAACTGTTCTTTTTTGTGATACAGGAATCTATCCTTACTCTTTACATGTTATTTATGCGTCTAGTACCAAATTTTCTTTTATAGAAGCTACGCCCAGGAACACATATATTTTGTTAATTGAAGTATATCTGTACAGTTTTACTATATGATACTAAACAAAAAAGAAAGGGGGATACTGAAAGGCTATGGGCAATTTCAGAATGGTCTGTCTGTAAAGCTTGTTCTTTCTTAGTGTTAAGCTAGCTTCTGCTTGTTTTCAGTTGAGCTCAAGGCTGAGAAATGCTTGTGTTCTTAAATTAGATTCCATTTGACCCATGTTGTCCTTAGTGGTAAAATACTGCCAGATTGTATAGTCTTGCAACACATGTCATAGATCAGCAACATGTACTGTGCATTGTAACACTATCTGTGACATGCCAGACCAGCTCATTTTGCTGAAGAGTATAGAAGCTGCCTGCAAATAGTGATAGTGGGGTTAAGATGGTGTTGGAGTCACAAGATCGTGCAACAATAAAACAAAATGATGTTGGCAAACAACTAACTATGTTTTGTTTGTCTTGGTTCATTATTTGCCTTGCTCTCTCCAAGGGCTTTTGGTATGAATATAAAAGATGGTGCCAAAGAGTCAGTTGTGCTGAAGAAACAAAAGTTATGTTTGTGTATCTGGTATCTTAATTTCCATGGTAGGGGAACATGTTAGTCTGTTACAGCAAAAACAACAAAGTGCCCTGTGGAGCCTTAGAGGCAACAACTTTTATTTGACACAAATAATATTTGGCAAGAGGCTGTCAGACGAAGTGGATATAGTCCATAAAAACATATGCTTAAATACCAAAAAAAAAAAAAAAGAATCATTAAGGTGCCACAAGATTCTTTGTGCCAGAAGTTTTCCGTGAGAGTTAAAACAACTTTGAGTAAGGAGATATTAAGAAAATCAGGATGTATTCTGTTTCACTATCACTCTGCCCACTGTGTGAAAGTACACTTGTCTGGAGTGAGTAGAGTTAACCAGCAGGAGCCTACCCATAGCTGATAATAGACTTTTGACGCTGAAGCCTGTTGTTTAGCCAGTGCTTTGAGGATTATAGCTTAAGGCTGCTGTGGTAAAAACATTTCCCCATACATCACTGGGATAAATTTCAAAGTAGTTCAAACAAACTGAACTACACAAATTCTGTACTCTTTGCAGATTCCATCCCAGGTGCATATTAACCTAACTTTTGAAAACATCCCTTCAGTTGTGAGTTTAGTTTTGCAAACCTAAGTTTCCATTGGCTTTTGAAACAAAACATGATTGACTTTAGAAATCTGTTCTGTGTCAAGTAGCTGTGTTTTTAGGACTTTTCAAGGCAATCCTAGAGATATCTTTTTGGAGCTAATTCTCATTGAATTCACCAAGGCTTACTCCCAGCTAAGTGGTTTTAGAATCATAGCCTCAGTTAGTGAAGCGTACAGCCAACAAAGATTGCTCTTATTATTCAGGGCAGCTTGTTCCTGACTATCAGCACCTTCAACTTTGCCAGCATGGGATCATCAGCCAAGACAGAACTGCCCTCACGTGCGTGTCTCTC
Organism: Iguana delicatissima; assembly: GCA_948472985.1. NCBI lineage: Eukaryota > Metazoa > Chordata > Lepidosauria > Squamata > Iguanidae > Iguana > Iguana delicatissima. The sequence goes on from CAOKZL010000596.1 coordinate 282,612, forward strand.
TCTCTCCCTCTCTTGGCTGACAGCTTGAATAGTTCAGTGGACTGTAGCTGTTGTGGCAGGACATGTTTTTTGAGTGTCAGCCAGAATAGCCTGGCTACAGGCATTTGAAGATAAGGTCTGAAACCTTGAAACAGAGGGGGGAAATCAGCATTGAGAAAATGAACCATTGCAATAATGTGCTCCTGGCAGACCTTAATGTCAACCAAATGTAATGCTCAGCTAACCTCCTCAGTTGCTAAAGAGCAGTTTAAGCTTTTGGCACAAAAGCTGCAAAGTATTAAAGCAGTGGGAAGAAGAAAATATTTTGTGCTGGACTGTTAGCATGGAGGCTTTGTGTATACTGAGGCACACTGATGTGATCTGATAATGATACAGTATACAGAAATCAAGATTTCTATAATAATATGCCATTGTTGCCTTGATTCGCATATATAAGTAGATCTTTTCTTCTAGCACCCCTCTCCCTTTTTAAGGTGGTGTCTTCTGTAGAACTTGAAGTAATGTGGTGCTATAAAAATGTATCTGCCCAATGCAGGTTAGGAGGAAGTATATTTACTAAAGTAGTCCAAAAACTTCTCAAAAAATTTCTGATCCATATGCAGTGGTCTTTTCCATCTGCACTGAGACAGAGACAGTAGTACCAAGAGGCAGAGAGGAATGGCAAAGTGTGAAATAATGCTTAGCTAAATAGCACAAAGGGTACTTTGCAGCGTTTTTCTTTCTTACTACTGCTGCTGCCATGCCTTGATTTTAACCCATGGTCTTGCTTGAACAAAACCTGAATGTATTCAGACTGTATTTTCTTTGACTCCCCTCAGACAAAGCAGATAGTATTGAAGAGAAGTCTGGCACACAATTTTAGCTTCACAAGGTTAGAGATATAAATAATAATTTGGCCTAAGGTCATCCAGAGCACTTCAGGGCTTAGGGTGACTTTGAATCTGGGTGTCTTCAGTCCTAAACCAGCGCTCTAGCGCCTGTACCATGCCACCTGACATTTATTTGTTATGTGCCTTCACATCACTCTGACTTCTGGCAACCTTATCCTAGGGTTTTCTTGTTAAGATTTGTTCAGAGGAGGTTTACCATTTTCTTCTAAAGCTGAGAGAGTTTGACCTGCCCAAGATCACTCAATTAATTTCTGTGGCTGAATGGGGATTTGTACCCTGATCTTTCAGAGTCCTAGGCCCATGTTGAAATCACTACACCATGCTGGTGCGACTGCCTAGTGTACTTAGCATAAATCTTTTAGCCCTATATGTGTTACTTGGAAAAAAACTTAAATGTGTCAGGTAGGTTCCAGTGTGAAGTTTAGTGTTACTGTAGGCTTAATTTAATTTTCCAGCCATAAAGCAATTCTATACATAAATGTGTGTGTTTGTTTTTGAATACTTCATTGTCCAAAGGAACACTGTTCCTTGAGTGTAGAGGTTTTTTTTGTTGTAGGGGAATGACTGTTCTTAAAAGGTGTTCATGCCTTAAGACAACTATTCTACGTTCTGTATTTACACAGAGACACTGTTAACTAAGTACAGTTTGATGCTTTGATTTGTGTAAGATTGTGCAGTTGCCATGGACAAAACGTAGCATTTTACATACTGTATTTGTATTTATAATTTGCTCCTGTACTTTTTGTTTCTGTTATGCATGCTCACAGAACAGAAGATTGGTTGTCAAACTCTTATCTGATTGGCAGCTGAAGTGCTATAGCATCTGGAATCACTCTTGACACCTGTAGGCGTTGGGAAATGTATATCAAGATGTTAGGGACTGGTTAATGTCCTGTTTAAGAGATAGGCTGCTAGTTTCTTCAGAAAAGGATAAGATAAAACTGCAAACTTCATGGTTACTCCAGCCTGGCAACATTTCATAAAATTGATTTCTAGTAAATTGAAATTAAAGATTAAGTTGTAAACATGGCAAAAGTTAATTGTTTCAAAATATTAACTCTTCTGAAGTTTAATGGATTCTAATGATAAATATTAAGAATAAACAGTATGAGTATTATACATGGAGTGGTAGTGCATTGTTTCAACTTTTCCAGGACCTGATATGAAAAATTGAGATTAAATTGGCATAAAAATGACATTAAAAATAGACATTATCCAATCCTCTTTGTCATGGCAGCAGTTACAATCTCTCATTCCTCTAGTCAAAATATTCTTGACCATCCTGAGTCTGCAGTGTTTGTTTAGGATTAAGCCCCATTGAATTAAGTCTTGCTTACTTCTGAGTAGTCATGAACAGAGTTGCACTGGTAGTTGTAGGAAGGGACAAGTACCTAATGTCTGGTGTCTTCATGATTTTCAAAATTACTGTTGTCTTGATGAGAAAGCATATCTGAGAAGGAAACAGGTAAGATGGGACCAGCTTTGGAGATTTAAAAATAGTTACCAAGTTCCATGAAGTAGAAGATAGTGCTCAGTGGAGAAGAGCTTGGGCGTATGAAGGACGTATGCTTAACATTAGGAAAATAGAGTGCTCCTGAGAATATGCTCCGTTTAGGAATTTGGGTTTAGTGCTAGAAGTGAATTTGGTGTTCCTTTTACACAGAGATCCAAACCTGGTGTTCTTTATATTTTGCATTTCATCAGCCTAATTGAGTTTGGAGGTGGGGGTTTTCTTCTTTTCTCTTTGTTGACAAAGGGAGCTGTAAAACCTTGTGGATCTGCTGGAGATTATCTGGTTAGATGTTTGGATATGTTTCCATATCCCAAACACAATGGGTTTGCTGGTTATGGTTTGGTTCTCTTCCCCTAGCTTTTAAATAAGTTCTTTGGCCTGCCACTGGACTTGACATTTTCGTTGGCTTTTCTCTTAAAAATAAACAAAATTAGGAGAATTGTTGACTTTAGTTTGTGTCTTCCTGGTTTACAACTGAAGTTGAAAAGCAGCTGCTAAAAGACTGGGGAGCACTTATCTTTAGTGTGTTCAACTGGAAATGGATAGATGTTGATTGTCCCGCCTTTATTGCTGTTCATATCATTACTAAGTACCCCCATCTACTTGGTTAATTATTTATTTCAGAGTGACAGACCTTTGTGATCTTTTTACATTATAGACCTGTGCCTTAATAATCATATCCTATCAGTTTTTTGAGAAATATCGACATTGCTCTGAAATAACTTTATCAGCAGCAAAGCTCTATAAAAGGAACGGTTGAAGGATGAAATGTTGATTAGAATTTACCTGGATCAGAACTCAAATTCGTCACTTAACTGGAAAATCTCCGTTCTTTGTTGGAGAGATTTCCAAGAAAAAGATATTGAGAAAAAGTGGTGTTGCAAGAGGCCATTGACTTGCCCAGGATCAAAATAAATTGCTTTATATTCTCTTTTGGGTTTTTTTAAAAGCTAAATACAACCATGTCTTATTAATAAGCACTATTTATTATAAACATATGTTCTACTTCATTTTATCACCATTTCCATTTGCTCCTATCTGTATCTATTCCCTTTAGATGTCTGTGTTTAAATGTGTTATATGCTATGGTTGACTTACCTGTTGTCATTGCACATCTATCACCTTCAAAGAAAAAAGAGTGTTCGGCCTATGAAAAAGATGGGTAGAGACATTTCAGAAGGAATTATTCACAATATTCTGCAAAACAAATCAGTTTATTTAAACTATTAGCAAGTAGATGAATTTGTTTGTGGCAATCTGCAGTAATGATGATTTCTCCATTGTCACCAGCAGATGCTTTTACATCGGGTTGTAACAAAAGGAAGTATTGTGCCATCAGTTCTGTTGAGAGGCCAGCAGCCTTTCTTGCCTTGAAGTACTTCCATTTCACTTGGTCATCATAAGAATATTGTACCTAAGAACTAGTGCCTGTACAGCCTTCTCTCCACATTTGCAGGTTTGACCTTCACAAATTTGGTTATTCATGAGACACATGCTTACCCCCCCCTTTCTTCGTTGCATTCTTCACCCCAGGCTTGTGAGGCTTGCATTTAAAATGGATGTTTTTTCCTTTTGGGTGAGCAAAGCTCCTCCCACTGCTGAAGGTGTGGCCTCTCTACCATGTGGTTGCACATTCTGCTGCTGATTGGTCAGGTGCTCTTTGCGCCTACTTCTCCTTTCTCAAGATGGCTGCCAGAAGTAGTTAGAACACCAAAACTCCCCTCTTCTCTGTCTGAGGAGAAAGTACCAGTAATCCTTTCAGGTTGTCTTCCCTGCTACAATGCCAGAGCCAAAGGCAAAGGAATGAGAGCAGGGAAGCTCCGGAGGGGAGAGTTATTAATGGTTTGTCCACAGTAGCAGCTCCACATTCACTAGGGTTTGGGGCACTGAACTCTCCCAAATGTGGAAAGGCTACTGTATTTCCTTTTGTCTTCTCCCCCTCCACCAAGTCCTTTTCCTTGTTGGAGGAGAGGGGTGATGTATTTTAGAAAGCAATCTTTTTTGGCTGAAGAGCAGGGCAAAAAAAAAAAAAATATTCAAGTCAACAGTATTTGGTTGGGAAGTATATTTCAACATTAAAAGCCACTTTTGTACAAGACTTATGAGACTACAGATCAGGGTTTTAGCAGTATGCATAGCAAATTAAACTCTTTTAAATACAGGTTGCACAGTATAATCTTGTTAAATAGAGCTGTTGTGGTGCTCCAATAGCAGTTGCATGTTTAGTGTGACTTTATATGTGTAACGATTCACTAATGTTCAGAGATCAGAGTTTAGGCAAAAGACCAGGCCATTCATGGTATTAAACAAATGAACAATAAAAGAGGGGCTGACACTAGCAGTGGGTAAAGAGTTTTGAGATCAAGATCATTAACTGGCATGTTGTATTTGGATCAAATAAGTAATGTTGGTGTTTCAGTAATTTCTGGGAGGGTGATCTCTCAGTATAGAACTTGGGCATGCAGGAAAAGGGTGGGAGAGAAGATGAAAATAACCTGGTTGCTGTTAACTTTAGGAGTGCAACTGACTGAGTTGCACGACTTGTTCTTCCCTGAGGCGACACAGGTGCGCAGAGTTATTTTTCTTTAATCACTCACATAAATTAAAATTTATTCCTTTGCGTTAAAATAATTAAATAAAGCTACGCCCAATATCTTTTATTGCCAGATAAAATCTTTGAACCTCTAACTCAGTCTTGGCTATCAGCTGGAAGGTATTTTCCAGGGTGTGCTTTACCCAGTCTGCCATTGTACTAAATAGTGTTCTAGACACAGAAAAACCCTGATAGCAATCACAACTCATCTGAAGTTTTAATCATAATGCCCACTAGCAAATTATCTTCTCTAGGTCTCCACTTAGGAAACCCTAACCTCCCTTTCCAGCTATGAATCATGTTGAAAAATCAGAACTTTCCACTGTAAGTCCTAAAGTTGTGTGTTAATCCAGTACAACCACAGTTGAAGTGGCCTGCGGAACTATGGATCTTCTGAGTCTGAGTTGGTGTAGGGGAAATGCAGAGAGAGAGAGAGGGTATTGGCAAGGAAGAAAAAAATCCAACATCAGTTATTCATAACCCTAGAGTATTTTACTTGTGCTGTTTTCATAGAGAATGGTGCACAGTTGTATGTCCTTGTACTGTAACTGTTAAACTATATGTGAAGTTGTGGAGCATGGGCCTTTGGAACAGATTTACAATAATTCATGAGTTCTTAAATGTCCCTTCTTGGTTCTTTACAAGCTGATTTTAGAATGCACCGATACAGTTTGCTTTTCTGTATGAACTTGGTACCAGGTACTTTCTCTTTGAACTGATGTGAGTCTTCTGGGAGAACTGCACACGTATGGCTAGGTCAGATAAATTCCATGGCCCGAGTTCTCATACTCTTGAACAATACAACTAATACAAACAATGTAAAAATACAAATAAAGGTCACTTCTAAAGAGCTCCATTTTCCTTTGAAAGATGGGGCTGCTCACATATCTTGTGGAGAGGGGGAAATGATGATCTGTCTTCTTGGACTGTTTAGCAACCCAAGCTGAAAGGATGTTCAGCTGTAGACATGCTCAGAGATGAAAAGAAAGTCCAAAGCTGCACAACACATATTATAAGAATGTGGGATATGAGAAGCACAAATAAAGTAAAGCTAGTCAGTAAAAAAGAAATGGAACGTGTAAACATTGCAATGCACTTTGGGGTGAGCAACCTAAAGTGGACCAGAATAGGACATTTAGAGTCAGGTAATTACTCAGTGTTTCACTCAGGAAATGAACATCTAAAAAGAAATGGGGCTGGCATTAATAGTGAGAAGAACAGGAGCAAAAGCAGTCAAAGGATGTAATGCAAAGTCGGACTGAATAATATCAAGAAGACTTTGGGGAAAACCCATCACTATAACCATAGTCCAAGTTTGTGCTCTAGCTACAGACAGAAGAAGAAGAAGAAGAAGAAGAAGAAGAAGAAGAAGAAGAAGAAGAAGAAGAAGAAGAAGAAATTGAAAGATTCTGAGCTGGAGGCCAAGATCACACAACAAAACAGAACTTGTTGTTCAGTCATAGGCAATTGGAATGCAAAAGCAGGAAACACAGTGAAATCAAAGATTGTAGGAAAGTTTGGCCTACAATCAAGAAATGAAGCAGGATAGTGACTGACTGAATTTTATGAGGCAAGTAATTTGCTCATCATAAATACTTTCTTCAAGCAACCAAAGAGGCAACAGTATACATGGACAGCACCAGCTTGTCAATATCCTTCTTGAGCGGTGTTGCCCAGTGAACATAGTATTCTAGCTGAGGTCTGACCAAAGTAGAATACAGTAGTACTTTTACTTCCCTTGACTTAGACACTGTACTCCAATGGATGGAGCCTAGAATTGCATTGGCTTTTTTGGCTGCTGCATCACACTGTTGACTCATGTTCAGCTTGTGGTCCACTAAGTCTCCTAGATCCTTTTCAGATGTACTGTGGTCAAGCCAGATGTCACTTATCCTATATCTATGCATTTGAGTTTCTCTGCCTAAGTGTAGTACTTTACATTTCTTCGTGTTGAAATCCATTTTGTTAGTTTCAGCACAGCTCTCATTTTGAATTTTGATCCTGTTCTCTGGGGTATTAGCTGCCACTCCTAATTTGGTGTCATCTGCAAATTTGATAAGCATGCCCTCTAGTCCATCATCCAAACCATTTATAAAGATGTTGAATAACACTGGGCCCTGGACAGAAGCTTGTGGCACCCTACTAGTTGCTTCTGTCCAGGATAAAGAGGAGCCATTCGTGAGCACCCTTTGGGTTTTGTTGATCGGCCAATTAAAAATTCACCTAACATTTCCACCCTATTAATGAGATCATCGCTGTTAATTAGGATCAGATCTAAAATAGCTGATCCCGTTGTTGCCTCTTCCACCTTCTGGACCATGAAATTATCTGCAAAGCAATTGAGGAATTTGTTGGACCTTATATTCTTGGCAGAGTTTGATTTCCAACAATTATCAAGATAGTTGAAATCTCCCATTACTACTGCATGTCTCCTTTCTGAATGTTTAGTCATCTATTCTAGGAAGGCATAATCCAAATCCTCAGTCTGTCTTGGGTGGGTCTGTAGTGGACTCCCACACTGATAGTTTTTTCAGCCCCCGTAATTTTTACCCAGATGCTCTCAATCTTGCTTCCAGGATTTCAGTCATGAATCTCTTCACAGGTGTAAACATCCTTGACATATTGTGCTATTCCTCCTCCTTTTTTATTTGATTTATTTCTCTTAAACAGGTTACACCCCGTTGTTGTTGTTGTTGTTGTTGTGTGCCTTCAAGTTGCTTCCAACTTATTGTGACCCTAAGGTGAATCTGTCACATTGTTTTCTGGAGCTGAGAATATGTGGTGAGCCCAAGGTCATCCGGTAAGTTTCCATGGCTGAGTGGGGAATCAAACCCTGGTCTGCATGGTCATAATCCAGTGCTCAAACCACTAGACCATGGTGGTTCTCTACCATTCTGTTACTACATTCCAGTCATGAGACTCATCCCCCCAGATTTCAGTGATGCCTATTATATCATATTTGCTTTGCTATGTTAAGAGTTCAAGTTCATCTTATTTCCCATGCTCTGTGCATTAATGTAGAGGGGTCTAAGACCATGAGTAGTTCCCCCCAGCTGCTTATTTAAGTTTCTTTTCATTGCACTGTTGGGTTCTTATTCTGTTTGCCCAGTTCTCCTTATAACATTTGGACTATTATCTCTAGTACTTTATGAACTCCTGCCCTCACAAATACTATCTCTCTCCCGGCCTCACAACTCAGTTTAAAGCCCACCTGATCTGGTTTGTGAGACTGTTAGCAAAAACATTCCTGTCATGCCCCCATCACAGGTCCCAGACAGAATCCTTCCCAACAGCCACAACACAGAGATATGAGAGGGACATGATAGACTCTGGGGCTTCCAACAACTTTATGGATCTTGCTTTTGCCACTCAGCACCTTTCCCAGCACCTTCCCCAGTCAGCTGGTCATATCGTGCTAGTTGTGGTTTTCTAAGATGGTTCATTTCATCCCATGCTTGGGAATGCCCACTGCCAAGGGTACTGCCTGCCTGTTCATCCAAGAGATCTTCCAGCTTCACAGTCTTCTGGAGGGGATAATCTCAGACTGGGCTCCTCACTTCACCACTTGGTTTTGGTGCAGTCTGCTTCAACAACTTGTCATCAAGCCTCATCTGTTGTCTGTCTATCATCCACAGACGGATGGGCACACTGAGTGTAATAATTCCATAATGGAACAGTACCTTTGTTGTTTCACTAACTACCAATAGGACAACTGGGTGGAGTTGTTGCTGTTGTCTGAGTTCGTGTACAATAACCCCCTCCATGATTTGACCCAGCAGACCCCTTTCTTCGCCAGCTATGGCTATCGCCATGTTTCTAGCCATGACCCCTCAATTCTCCATTTCAGCAGTGGATCACTGGCTCCAAGAGCTGCAGGTGCCACAGGTAATTGGACCAGGCCAAGTAGGACTACAAGAAGTTTGCTGATGCCAAGTGACAGCCAGCACTCCTGCTTAAGGCAGGAGATCAGGTCTGGCTCTTCACCCACTACCTGCACCATCATTGCCCATGCAGGAAATTGGACACCCACTTTGTAGATCCTTACCTCACAGGCCAAGCCCATTACTTTCTGATTGCAACTGCCTTGTAGTTTATATTTCCATCCTGTGTTCCACCGTTCACTTCTGGTCCCAGCCAGGGATGCTCACCCCGATGCAGGAGGAACAACCCCACCTTGTCCAGTGATGGTGGATGGGAAAGAGGAGTTTGAGGTAGTTTAGATTCTGGACTCCTGGAAGTGATGCAGTATCTCATTGACTAGGCAGGTTATGGACCAGAGGAACGCTTCTGAGAGGATGCTGCAGATGTCCACTCCTCTGATCTGGTCCGCCAGTTCCATCACTGCTATCACACCAAGCCAGACCCTCCTGGGCCCAGGTGGGGGGATCATGGGGAAGGGAGTGGTGTCATATCCCCATCCCAGAACCCAGACAGGACCCTTCCCAAGAGTCACAACGGCAGCTAGTGTCGATGGAGCCTCATAATCCCTTGTGATATCCTGAAGATTATGCCTTGCAATGTCATTGGTTCCCACATGGACCAAAAGGAAAAGTTAGTGAGTCAGTAGGCTTCATGAATGTCAGGAACTGAATCCACACACAAACAGTACAATGCGTAAAGCACTATTTATTTGGAGTAAAGTACACGTAATGACTTTACTGAGGAGACTGAAGGTAAAGTGAAAGTACATGGGTTTAAGATTCTCCATGTTCCCTCCCCTCTGTTGAGAGACCTTGAAAGCCAAGCTGCGGTTATCAGTCCATTCCTAGCAGTGTTAGGCATTGTTTATATAACAGTCTCTGGCTTCTACTGCTACAAGCCTCTTAATGTATTTCCCTTGACTACATATCCCATTACTCTATATGGAGGGCATCCCAACATCCTGCCCTTCCCAAAAAGAAAAAAACATTGTGCAGTGAGAGTTAGCAAGGCTATGAAGGTTTAGGGGGTTTTGAAGGGTGGGCTTTGTTCTTTAGTTTAACAATGCTCTGGGTCCAGCTGATTTTGGGGTTATATCTTTTTAGCCAGTCAAACTCAAGGACTACTTGGAACCCAGTTTTGCTTGGCACTAAGAAACGTAAGGGTCCTCACATATCTCCCACCTGCACATTAATAGGTTTGGTCCTTTCTCTGATCGGTTTTCCTGACATCAGGCAACCGTCCACTTGCATCAAGCAAATTGATTTTTTCAGTGGTTCAAATTTGACTACCAATTCTTTGGCAACTATGGGGCTCAATAAGCTTGTAGTACATCCAGAATAGAATCAACTAATGCATTGTAGTCTCTTAACACCCCATCTGTCCCCTGTAACTGTACAGTAACAAATACATGCCGAGTTTTGGTGGTACTTACATTTGAAGACTGGTCTGGAGTCCATTTTTGCTGTTGGAGTTAGAGGGAGGCGAGGGACTGTCTTCGCCCTCACAAATGTATGTGAAGGATCCCGTGCCTGAGTGTTTGGCCTGCGGCTTCAGGGTCTCGCTCTTGCAAGATACTGGCTTTGGAGTGGGAGGTTTTGTTTTTTCTTCTTCAGGTTCTTGTAGTATGGTTTAAAGTTGATTTTGAGTCTCCTCACTCTAACAGAATCCACACACAAATAGTACAATTCATAAAGCACTATTTATTTGGAGTGAAGTACGTGAAATGACTTTAGTGAGGAGACTGAAGGTAAAGTGAAAGTACATGGGTTTAAGATTCCCTGCCTTCCTTCTCTTCTGCTGAGAGGCCTTGAAAGCCCAGCTGTGGTTATCAGTCCATTCCTAGCAGTGTTAGGCATTGTTTATATAACAGTCTCTAGCTTCTACTGCTTCTACTGATACAAGCCTCTTAGTATATTTCCCTTGACTACATGTCCCATTACTCTATATGGAGGGCATCCTGACATCAAATCTTGTCAGTCTGTCTGTTACATCACAGATTTTTGCCCCAGGGAGACAGCATACCTCTCAAGACCTCTTGTCAGGCCCACAAACCATTGCTTCTGTTCCCCTCATCTTGGAGTCCCCTACTACCATCACATGTCTCCTCTGGGGATTGGCAGGGGCCGTTCTATGTGTTGAATCTTCCAAAGTCCTCTGAAGATCCTCTGGCAACTGACATTGTTGCTCTTGTTCCTGTTCTCATCATCACTGATAATGGAAAGTTCTTCAAATTGATTCCGTAGCTCCAAACTCACAGAATGATCCCTAGTCTTTCTATTTTTATATGCCATATTCCTCTAGACATATGCCTCCTGTCTTTGGGAATTGATCTCTTCCTCAGAGACATCCCCTTTGTGTTCCTTATCCAGGACAGTCTGCTCTGCTCTGTTCCAAACACTTCGTGCACCTTAATGTGCTGAAGAGTAGATACATAGGCCTGAATTTGCTAGACTTTCTCTTCCAATAGGGTGACCAACTTGCACTTGCTGCAGGTGTAGCTACACACAACCTCTGTCAAGAACACAAACATACCACAGCTGTTACAGGTAACTCCAGCAGCTCCCTCACCATCCATATTCAGTAGTCTTAAGCAGGTACTGAAACAGAACTCCCAGCCTCCCCTGCTAAACACCCACATGTTGGCCTTGCCCCTGTTTGCTAAGATCCAGGGCATAAATGCTAGTGGTTGCTAGCTTCTCCCCCAACCAGGTCTCTGACTCACTTCCTCTGGACCTGCTCATAATAGAACAGTAGAGCCCTGGTGAGCACACAATCAATCTACCACTCAGCTCACTCAAACAGTTAGCCATAACCCAACAGACACAAGCTCACCAAAACACCATAGAACAGTAGAGCCGTAATGAAGAACAACACACCTCTCATAAGAGAATCATATTGTAAATAGATATTGGATAATGAAGTATACCAAAGAATTTCAGAAGAAAATCAGTCTGTGCATTACGGATTATAGTAAAACTGTTGATTGTGTAGATCATGAAAAACTGTGGAATGCTCTTAAAGAAATGAGTGTACCACAATGTTTGATTGTCCTGATGCATAACCTGTAATTAGGACAAGAGGCTATTGGCAGGTTAGAATACAGAAAAGTGGGATGGTTTCCACTTATCAAGCAAGGCTGCACTTTATCACCCTATCTGTTTAACCTGTATGTTGATCATATCATACGTAAAGCAGGATTAGACTTTAGGGAAGGAGGCATGAAAACTGGAGAAAGGAACATCAGCAATTTTAAATATGCAGATATCATACTACTGGCAGAAAATAGCAAAGATTTGGAATGATTACTGAAGAAAGTCAAGGAAGAAAGTGCAAAAGCAGGCTTACAGTTGAACGTTAAAAATACAAAAATAATGACCATAGACAATTTCTATAACTTTAAAGTAGACTATGAAGACATTGAAATAGTTCAAGATTTTCCATACCTTGGTTGAGTCATGAATCAGAATGGAGACTGCAGTCAAGAAATCAGAAGACCAGGCCTTGGAAGGGCAGCTTTGAAGGAAGTATAAAGAATCCTGAATTGTAAAGATGTATCACTGAATACTGAAATTAGGATTGTCCGTGTCCTTGTATTTCCAATTTCTATGTGTGGTTGTGAAATCTGAACAACAAAGAAAGCAGATAGGAAGAAAACTCATTTGAAATATAGATACTATGGACTTCTAAAAAGACAAATAAATGGGTTGTAGAGCAAGCCTGAACTCTCCCTAGAAGCCTGGGAAATATGTTCTATTTGAATACTGATTATAAATGCTAGAAAAGATAGCAATGATTGTTAAGGTAGAAGGCAGTAGAAAAAGAAGAGGACCCCATTAGGGTGGGATAGGCTCAGTCAAGGAAGCCATAGCCCTGAATCTATAAGACCTGAGCAGAACTTTTGGTAACAGGGTGATTTTGAAATCTCTCATGCGTAGGGTTGCCATAAGTCAAAGTTGACTTGATGGTAATTAACAACAACATCAGCAGCAACACATCTAATCTACTTTCCTATATACCATTTAAAATCTCAAGCCATTTGAAGAGAAATACTTCCCTCCTGATCCACACTTTATGTTAGAAATAGTGAACTCACCTTTTTAATTGCATAAGCATATGCCTTTATAATTTAACCCTGCCCCCAATAAAAATACAGGTCTCGTCTACATTCCTACATACCATTTCAAATCTCATGCTGTTTGAAAAAAAATAATACTACTCCCTTGATCCACTTTCTGTCTCAGAAATGGTGTGTTCACCTTTTCAATTGCTTGAGCATATGCTTCATATAATTTAATCCCCCAATAAAAAATACGGTTCAAACAACCAAGCTATCTCCTTTTGGAGCAAGGCCATTTTAGGGGTGATAGATACCCCTGTCTCTTTTTGTCATATAGGGATGTTACTAATTAGTGCAGATCACTAGCAGAAAACATGGTGGAAAAGCCTTTAGTCTGTGGATGGTATCAACGTAATTGAAAATCGATTATTGCTCTGCTTGTATAGCTTTTACGTGCAGTAAAGGAGTGAGATTGCTAAGCATTTCTCCAAGTGACCTTTGTCCAAAGAATCTATAGCAAATGAATGGTGTTCTTTGGCAAGTTCTAGCAACCCTTCTCGCAGCATTTTTAAAAATATATACGCTGTGTAGTGAGCCACTTGGTCTGTGATGTGCCGGCTTATATTAACACTGTTTTGATGTGTGCCCGGTTGCTCCTGGAAAGTATCTATTTGAGTAGCTTCAAAGGACAAGTCTGTTGAACCATCCGGAAAGACTTGTCCACAATCCAGCATTTAAAATCGTCTACTTGTTTGCTCTGAAGTTGTAGAATAAGCAATGCATGAAAGTTTGTCTTTCTTTGCAGCACCTGAGAGTTACATACAGTAGTCTTTTACAGTTAAGTTATGGTGTTTTTTAATTAACTACTAGCATGCCTCCTTATCCATTCTAGACACTGCTTGTGCTAATATTGGGTCCTTTGTACCAGATACATCTATAGTTTATAACCAAGTTATGACATAGTGACAGTTGATACATGTGAAAAATGGTCATGTAAATCAACCCTTAGTATATCTTCTAATGATCTGGGGAAAAAAAGACTGCCAAATGTCATTATCTTGAATATAGCATTTATTGTTTATGCTTTACACAAACATTTGATTAATCTAATAACATAAGAGTACGTAACCGATATGTCTTTGGTTCATCACCTGAACCTAATAGCATAAAGCAGGTGACTAATCCAGAAATGTTTAACAATACTGAGGAGCTAGGAAAAGGAGGCAGGTGCTAGGAAAAAGAATTGTCATTACAGTTAGTAAGATAAACATCCTTGCCCCTGCGCCATATATTGATAGACTGAGTACCAAGCACACAAATCAATAATTTCGTGGCCCCAGACATTTTGGTTTTCTGAAATTCCTTCTCTTTTATATTTCAGCTCAAAGACACGTCATCACATATCTGGAAGATGCAGTGAGCCAGCTTCTGGAGAGCAGAGAAGATATTAGTCAGTACAGTATTGCAAGATTCTTTGCTGAATAGTAAGTACTTGGAGGATATTGCAGTAGGAACATCCTGAAAATAAATCCTGGATGGAAGCAGGAAATGTTAGATGAACCTCTACATATGACATATCTAGACTTGAATGAACCACGGAGTCTGTCTTAACTCGTTGTTCAGTTTACTGAAAAAGTCTACACAAGCAGTTACTGGTTGCTTTATGATGAAAAATATCCAATCATGTCACTAGTAAATACTTGGTAGAAAGTGATTTGGGTATTAATTGACATGTTTTGTATGTATTCAGTCATAAATTCTATCTAATTTCTGTGCCAGTCTCTGTTTAAAATCACATACACACACACTTATATTTATTTGGTATACAACTTTCCTTTATATGCATATATGGATACAAAGCTTTTGAACTGAGAAGAACATCACATTTTTTTTTTACATAAATGAGAAGTATGTTTTAATCTGCATTTTAATCCAGAGAGTATGTACTAGACTGGTGTGCTTACAAATGTGGACCAAAGTTCTCTCCCATCCCTAGTTTTAGCTCCCATGAGTTGGCTCCAGTGAACTAATGATAGTGAGTATAAATAAATGAAGCCTATTTTATAATGTTGAGCCAGTCATTATGATCAGGGGATTGGAGCTCTGGCTATGATAGAGAGAAGGTTAATTTTGGAGTCTTGGTCCAATGTGCTTTCTGTTTTTTCACTTCTCCCCATTTTCAGTGGCTTTGAAACTCATTTCACTGTGAGTTTCCTGTTGTCCCCTTCCACCCCACTTTCCTCTTCCTTTTCTTTTCTTTTCTTTTCTTTTCTTTTCTTTTCTTTTCTTTTCTTTTCTTTTCTTTTCTTTTCTTTTCTTTTGCTTTGTTTGTTTGTTTGTTTGTTTGTTTGTTTGTTTGTTTTTTGAGCCAGAGACATCATTGCACTGGATCCCCCTCCATGCCTTTGTGTGGCCATTTGAGTTTATAATATGAACTATCTGTAGTTTTTATGCTGAACCTTGTCTGTCACCAAACCTTTTACATTGCTTCAGCTATAGCACTGTGCCTGTAGCTCTTGTCTCTGTTCCAGCTTATCCACTGGCAGAATGATCACTTATCAATACAGTTAAAATGGTCCCAGTGCGGGATTATTTATGTGAGGAAGTATTGCCTGCTTTGATGTATTATTTCCAAGTTAGTCTTTATGTGACAGACACAATATATACAGTTTTCTCTAAATACAGATGTGAAAACTTTGACATTTGGTCATAATTCTTCTAGTCCTGTATTTTGCCTTTTCTCCCATGTCTAGTTTGACATCTAATGGAGAACAGGTGCTGGACTGAGAATTCAGATCAGTAACCAAAGTGGAGGAAGGTTAGACACTGGAAAGCTGCCGGAGTTTCAGGAGTCTGTGTTAGTGTGAATGAAGAAACGGGGAGGTTCAGGGTAGACAGAGTCCTAGACATGGGAATAAAGTAGCAAAACAAGAAGTAATCCGGATGGAGAAAAAGGCTCAGCAACAGCATTAATAGTTACTGAATTGATACCAAATACATTCTGTGTGTGCTATCTGTGCCTTCAAGTCACCTTTTGACTTACGGCAACCCCATTAATTTCATAGGATTTTCTTAGGCAAGGAATACTCAGAGGTGGCTTGCTATTCCCTTCCTCTGATTTATAGCCTACAGTATCTGATATTCCTTGCTGATCCTCCATTCCGCCATCCAAGCACACCATGTATATGTGTCTTTATTAACTGTACATGTGTGTAGTAGTAATATATTTTGTCTAATCTAGTCTGTCATTCCTCTGTGTGTGTGTGTGTGTGTGTTCATGTGTGTGTGGTGTGTGTGTGTGTGTCTGTATCCAGTTAGCTACGCACAGAATTCTACAGAATGGTCATTACAGTGGCAGCCAATGCCCACCTGAACTCTTTCTGTGCACTCAGTTGATAATACAGAACAAAGAGTCCTGAACTTTATCAACATGGTTTAGGGCAAATTGCAGTTAATGTCATGGCCAGATCATGTGAAATCATTGGCCAAAATATACACCAGCAGATATAGCTACAAAGAAGGAACTCTGGAATCATAGCTATTTTTGCCAGTACTACTCCCCCCAAAACCTGCTACTTAAGTCAGTCAGTGCCTCAAGAGAAGGGCTTCTGCAGTGCTGCAAATCAGCGTGCTGGGAAATGATGACTGCAGCGTTCTGCCAGTCATGGGATGTATTGAGACAGGTATTTGGAGAGACCTCTCGGGGTCATGTTGCAACAGGGTCATGTTTAGGGAGCGGCATTTAGAATTCTCAGCCAGAGAGCTCTTGGGCCTCAGTAAACTACAAACCCCAGGATTGTAGAGGAAGTTGAAAGTGGAATAATAGCACTATAACAGTGTAGTGCGGAAATGGCCAATGTGTTTTGCAAATGGGAGAGTGCTGCAGCCATAATTTGACATGATCTACAATATCTTGAAAGCTTTTTGTTTGAGACGGTGTCTGGCTTGAGGAGTAAGGTTTTGGGATAATGTTTGGTTATTAAGGATGGTAAATCTGAACCTCAAAAATTACAAAATAGTAAGTCTGGCTTACAATCATATAAATATTGAACAGGATGCCAGCTATGGTTTGCTGTTGTTTTTTTTTTTAATACTCTACAATGTTAAACTGGAAAATACAGTTTCCTACTTCAGACAGTATGGGAAACTAGTTTGTTAGAGACTTCATAGGAGGATTGCTCATGGTACAAATGAAGGACTGAAGGGACTGGGAGGGGAAGGAGGATGCTCATTCATATCTCTAATGAGGTGATATGTGAAAGTCCAAGTATGCTTGTATCTATTCTATTTACTTTTCCATGTATTTGTGCAATGATATTCTTCTATCTTCTTTTCCATTCTTCTGTTTTATCATAAACAGCTTCTAAACTTGGTCCTGTTTTTGAATTTAAGGATTCATGTCCCATTCCTAGAAGACTTTCATGTCTTGTACCATTGTGGGCATGAGAAAACAAAATAGTCTGCTCATAGGTGTAAAGAGTACCTAAATATATCAAATCCCTGTCTTCCAGATTGAGCAGACTGAATGGAATTTGGCCTCTTTTATCTGGACCCATGATTTCACATGATCTGGCCATGCCATTAACTGCAATTTGCCCTAAACCATGTTGATAAATTTGATAAAGTTCATGGGTCCAGATAAACGTTTTAATTCTATAGAGAGCTTAGTATATAGTAACTGTAACTTTTTGCATGTGATTAGCTATTTTGGTTTAATTGTATTTCTTTATTATGTAGGTTGCCTTTGAGTCTCACTTTGGGGAAAAAGGCAGGACGTAAATAAAGTGATTAATTGACAGCTTTGGAAGAAAATCCTACAGCAACTGTTTAGAGGATAAAGAAAAGTCTCTGGTGCTCATCTCTTGTGGTTTTAGTTATTATGCAGCTTGTAGTCATCATATGGGCATATTTCAGTTAACAAAGCCTCTGGTAAAGAAGCTCCTTTTTACAAAGTCTTTTTATATCAACCCAGATACCTGTTATTTTTTTCTCCTTGCCCTCTGTCTAGCTGGCTTCAAAGGCATTTTTATGAGCATTGGCATAGTGAAGGAGGGCTGGAGAAACACAGACATTCTATGTCAGGTTGCAGTGGCATGTCTGCAGTAAACAGTCCAATAAAGCTTGTGTTAGAAAAGGATGGGATTCTTCTCTAGATAATCCTACTATAACTATGTGTCCCTTCCTATAGGAGGCAAGGTAAACAGCAGTTGCATGCAGAATCCGTTACTGAGCACTTGTGAACAGCAAAACAGAGAGAAAAAGGAAGAGTAGATAAGCCAAGCACACCGGCTATCCCCAGCATGTTAAGAAAGCATAGCTGTATTTTGGCTGCCAAAATAAAAAAATAGAGCCTAGGGAAGGAAAAAAAAATCACCCGTGGATATGTTTTTGGACGAAGTCTTCAGTTGGTTCAAAATGCTTTTGTTTACCTGGGCAAGGCTTACCTGAGTTGGTTGTTTCATTTCACAACTGCATATGATTAGTTTTAGGTTAAATAATGCTGAAAAGTGTTGAATTCCCTTTCCTTTTTTTTTGTGATGCAGGAGCCTATCCCTATTTCTACTGTGGTATTTCTGCCTTTAGTATCAAACTTCTTATTAAAGAAGTAATGCCCAGAAACACATCTACTTTGTTAACTGAGGTATATCTGTATTTCCAATCCTTTCTGTCCCGAACAGCCCTACCAGAAGAGACATGAGTATGAGAAAGTCTTCTGTGTAGAGATGAGTGAGAAATATGTGGTGGTGTTGGACTGTAACCCTAGCCAGCATAGTCAATATTGAGGGATGCTAGGATTGCCGGCCAGTAACATCTGGAAGGCCACACATTTCCCATCCCAGGAGTAAAATGCTATTTTCATGATAAGCTCTTGGATGAGAGAATTTGGTATTCTCCATGGTACCTTGTTTCTTTGATTTCCTCCAAATTCTTCTCTGGCAGATTGTTCTCTTACGTTCTTGTTTTTGAAAGTAATGTTTAGCTGGACATTGTTCCAAAATTTTGAATTTAAACCCTGCCTTGAGTTCCTTTGCCAGGTAAAAGGCAAGATATAAACTAAATATATAGATAAACAATAACTGTACTTTGTAGCATACTCATCTTTCCAGCATATCTACTCTTTTCTTTGTCTTGTGGAAATATATTGTTTTAAGTAGAAGAAATAGACAAATGGATCTGACTGCATTGTGGACAGTTTATCTTATGTTTTATTCTAAATATGTATAGCCTTTTATACTCTTCTTAGAATCCTGAAGATTTTATATGGAGGAATTTTAAAAGGAACCCTAATGAAATAGAATTTGTGTATGGAAAGCTGGCTAGGAATATTCTCTGGACTCTTTAATCCATAATATACCTAAGACAGCAATACCATGGTGAATACCTTAAAGAATTAAGAGGGCCTAAAGCAAGGCCACTACAGGAACGACAGATAATTGCAGGGATGATGAATTTGTCTTCAGGTCAATAGGGATAAAAGAGGTGACAGCTTGTGAAAAACAACCGTGTTGAGAAATGCCATGCTGTGTGTGGCACAGGTGACTGTTTGTGTAGTGAGCATTGCTGGCATTCTTAACATTCCACATCCACATCGTTTCCCAGTAAAATTTTCTATCCAAGTGGACATGGAGTAGAGAATCCTTGAGATGACTTCTGCGCAGTGGGAGCAAATGGCAAGTTATGCAAAGTCTGTGATACTTTCCTCCACATTTTTTAAAACCTAAAGCAGCCTAGGGAAAGCTGCAGTTGAACAGGAGATGAGGGGTGTGAGTGGGGTGACATTTGAACATTTGCCTGACTAGTTGCTTTGTTCAGTCCTATTTAGCCCTCTCCAAGCAACTGTTCAATCATTTGGCAAGGTGAGGGAGATGAGTAAGCTGTGGTGTGTGTCTTCTTCCTTCTGAAAAAGCAACTTGGAGAAGGTGGTTTTGAATTGGAAAGGGCTAATAAGCCCCTTCCCATCTACCCTGCTTCTGCTCCAGCTTACATCTTGCCCAGGCTTCTTTTTGTGAAAGGGAGTCTGAACCATGGAACTCAGTGGGCGTATCTGTGTGACACCAAAAGTCAGATATTTGAAGAAATTCTGGCACATGCTCAGAGAATTCCACTTAGGCTGCCTAAAGAAACTATAAAGTGTCCTTCTTGTGGTGTATACATTTACCAGAATTCGGTAATTTTGCCAAAATAGGGGCAAAATTGGTTTCACTGGGTAGGGTCAGAATAGATCTCAAAGGAAGAGCCTGTATGGCTACAATGGTGACCTGAAAGTTTATGGACTCTTTTTACAGCCTTCGAGTCAGATGGGAACTCATCCTTTCTGCCTGCATGAGAATACTTTACCTGTAACATCCACACCTACAATTGCAGGCTTTTGTGACTCCCTTTTGTTTCCCCTTCATTACTTTTTTTTTTGCCATCTTTTCCTAATGATGTCAATGAACTTTGAAAGCTAGTGCAATGTTTTGACTTTCTGGTTGGCTTAATAATGATCAGTGTGGATATTCCTGTAAATTTACTAATATGTCATTTAAGCCTTGGGATAGAAAAGAAATTAATGTTACCCAAGATTTTAAATCACTTTGTCCAGGTAGTGCCCCCTACATGATTAGTGAAAATACCTGTGCATCTTTAGCTTTCCTATCGTTGGCAAGAAATTATGAGAATCAATTTCCTTCCCCCTCCCCAAATGATTTGCAAGTAAATGTGCATGACTAAAAATGTATCAATTTGAAAAACACCGACAAATATGCTTTAGATAATGGGCAAAATGTGTAAAAAATATAAATGTTAAGAAAATTGCATACCAAAATAGGTACACAGTTCAGTTTGAGATTTGCAACCCAGTAAGAAGCTTGGATGGCATGAGAAAGCTAGTTAGATTCTGATAAATTCAAAGAATATGCAACTGACAGACTTTCACATTCCTCTTTGAATCTCATTCAAACATTTATTTTGTCATTGCTGTGGGCAAGGAGGCCCTTGAAGACATTGCATATCTCTTCAGAATAAGCATTAGAATAAACATCAATTGCATCTGTTTTAAGATTCACACTTTATAATTTCTAAGTTTAGTGATCTTATAGTAATGGTGAAGGTACTCCTTTTTTAAAATCCCTAGTGTCCCTCTCCTTCCCTAACTTTGTAGTTCTTGATTTGATGTTTGGATCTCTAGGTGTTTGAGTCTGGGCAAACAAAAATATGATTGTTTCTGTGAATATGAAGCCTTTGTAGAACATGAGTAAATGATTGTCAATGTGCTTAGATTTTGTAGCTTAAGACTTTTTAAAAATGGGATTGTATTTCTCTGACACTCTTGAAGAGAGAATATGGAATTCCAGAAGGGTTTTCTGTTCAAACGGAATGCTCCCTAGTGTCTCTGAAACAACTGCAGAAGAAGAAGACTTTTTCAGGTGCTGCTACGATAATTTTCCTTTTGGCAATTGTAGCTGGACAAGTCATTATCCCAAAGAGATGAGATACAATGGGAGGAAACAGCTGAAGCACAGGGTTTTGTTATTGTTTTGTTTTGTTTTTTGGTCTCTTAAGCATTTCTTTGCCAAAGAGTGTCTGTTCACCCTTGGGAGCTGGTAAGAATGCATTTTGGAAGCTGCTCCATTTTTCCAAGGTGAGACGACTAAAATGCCTTCATCATCATCACCATCATTATTTTTAGCTGCCTCTCCCTATGGATTGAGGTAGGGACTAACCACAGGTCAAGACAGAGCAACAAAATAAACATATAACACCAATTAAAAAGACCAGTTTAAAAACACCTAATACCAGTTAAAAACACATAACATCATTTAAAAGAGCATGTAGAGCCAATACATGTTAAAAACGATCAATTCATACTTTTGAAACTTATAATTTAAAAATCAGCTGGATAAGCCTGCCAAACGAATTGGTATTTAGTGCTGTTTAAACTCAGACAGTGTATCCAACTATCAAATCTCTTCCAGCAGGTCATTCCACAATCTGGGGGTGACTGAATTGAAAGTACTCTGGGTGACAGTTGCCAGCCTAATCCTGGCTGACTGAAGTAAATGCTCCCCTGATGACCTGAGTGTATGGGGGAGGGTGTTATAAGGGAGAAGGCAGCCCTGTTGGTAACCATGTAGGGCTTTAAAGGTAACAATCAACACTTTGTACCTTGCCTGGAAATTAACTGGCAGCCAGTGGAGTGATTTTAATATTAGTGTAATGTGATCACTCCTAGATGTGCCAGTAACCAAACTAGATGCCACGTTTTGAACTAATTGAAGTTTCAGAACTTGATACAGAGGTAGCCTAATGTACAACACATTGCAGAAGTCCAGCTTTGAAGTTACCAGTACATGTACTACTATCTTTAGATCCTCCATCTCTAGGAAGGGGTTCACCTGGAATAACAATCAAAGCTGAGAGTAGACACTCCAAGCCATCACATGTATCTGGGCTATTATTTGGGGAGATGAATCCAGAAGCATCGCCAAACTGTGAATATAGTCTTTTGGGGGTGGGGTGTAATCCCTCCAGGACTGTTTGACATATGTCCAAACCCAGGTGAGGACCCTTGACAGTAAGAACCTATCTTGTCTGGATTCAGCTTCAATTTGTTCTTCCTCATCCAGTCCATTATCTCCTTCAACCATTCATTCAGAGGAGACATATTATCCTTCACTGAGACTATTTTTGAAGACATGTGGAGGTATATTTGGATTTCATAAGCATACTGATAACATTCATAGGCTCAGGCTTTGGGCAAGGGGACAGGGGTGGGGTTCAGTGTGAGCCTGCCACTGTGGCAGCTTGAGTCCTGTCTTATTACAGACATTATTACAGAAAAATACAGACATCTTAGCAGAAAAGAAAGCTCTCCGCTGCTTTTGGGTGCAACCATGGCAGATGACCAGACTGAAATACCTGAGTGGGGGATGTAGCTACCCAAAGGCCTAGTGAATTTCACTCATGTACGAGTAAAACTGGGACTTGGAAAAGTTACTTTTGGGGCTACAACTTACAGAATTCAAGATGTTGAAATCAAAAAAATTCAGTGGTCAATTAAATGTGAGTAAAGGAGACGGTTTTAACTAGCAGGCCACATAGGTATATAGGTGGCACATTGGAAGTGATGTCCCATTTTGGCAAGTTTGTGGACAGTTGTAAAGATTTTTGTTGGGGGAGGTCCAGGGAAAAAGGAAGAAATATAAAGCATTTGTAGTTGGTTGTGTGTGTGTGTGTGTGTTAGGTGACTTTTGTGTCAAAAGTTTGGGGGAATGCTAGGGGTATCCAGAGCGAAAGGCAATTCTAGGACTTCATGTGCTCTGTAGTTGCACTTTTGGCACCCCCAGAAGTGAAATCAAATCATGGATCCTTTTCAGATCATGGCAGACCCATATTGGTGTCTAGATTTTAAGGAATACTGCTATGAGGACTGTGCTGAAGTACTGCAGCCTTTAAGAGTCCAGTTTCTTAATCTCTAGAAGGAAAATTACTTCTTTATATTTTTGTGTTTCTCATTTTAACTTTTCTAGGAAGTGTAACATCTTCCATGAAGGCAGAGTGAAATACATTGCCTGCCACAACACATCTCTCTTTTCAGAAAGAACAGCAAAATGTTTATGTATGTTTATCTGATTGTTCTGGGACTTCCTAATTTCCTCTAGATTATTTTGTAAAAAGCTGTTTCAGTGGAGTGGGGGAGTCATTTCAAACTAAAAATAATAATTATGGTGACATTAGAATCTCCTGGTTTGTGATTTAGCCACCAGACAGCAAGCTGGAGAATAACCCCAAGATGAGGGAGTCTATTTTTTTCCTCCTCAAACCTGTTCAGAAGGGTTTGGAGATTATAGTTCAGATTTTCATTATCTTCTGAGCTTCTTAAGTATCTTTCTTGATATTTGCCTTCTATAGCTCTCCTCCCCCTGCTTAAGAGTTCTTAAGTGTATTTTCTTTCTTCCTGCAGGACTTTTACATGTGTTTTTTTTATTTATCTCTTTCATTACTACTCCCCTATGCCTCAGGATTGCCCTGCTCTAGTGAGGACATGACAGTGTTACCTCACAGACACTGGCTGGCTACAAGAAGCTGTGTTGCAGATGTGAAGCTACTGCTGTCGCCAAACTGGCTGTAAAGTGATCTTTTTAGCTAGAAGCGTCCACTGGGATTCTGTATTGCTGATTCCTGACAGGTCTTCAGTGTTAGCTAGGATTCCTTGCTCCCGGGAGCACTGGAAAGGAACATTAGCTTAACAAAGACTTACCTTGATATCTCAATGATTTGTAGAAGAAATGATGGAATGTACTTGCTAGAAATTGTTCACAATGTTGTTGCATGAGATGGATTTTGCAGCAGATCCTCCAGCTTGCCTGGCATAGGAGTTTTGCTCTCTCTGAGATGTCACAAATGTGCCTTATGCACATACAACCAATAATGTATCTGAGGGCTTGATGCTGACATCTTTGAGAAGTGAGCAATTTCTAGGGGAAAATCCGCAGTCGGGCCTCTTGTTGCCCTTCCCTCATTTTCCTCTCCTGTATTTTTGCTATCCTAACCTGCTTGCCAAGATGGTTCTGTTCAAGCTCAGAATACTGTTCCTATGTTTGTTGGCCTAATTCAGCTTACAAAGACAGTAGTTTTGACCTCTTTTGTGCTTGTTGTCATATTCATGTTAACCTTTTTTCCCTTTAGATCAGTACAGTGGTGAACCTAGTATATTTGACACTCAGTGCAGATCTTTTTTTTTAACACCCCCTTCCTCTCTACAACAAAATTATTCTCAATAATAATCATGAAATGAAACAAATAATAATAATGGCCAAAAAAAAAAAAAAGCAGATTAGGTGATAAAATGCAGCCTTGCTTCACCACCTTACCAGCAGCAAACTATTCTGTTTCTCTATATTCTGACTTGACAGTGGTCTCTTGTACTGAGTATAAACTATGCACCAGGAGAATAAAAACGTTATGGTACACCCATTTCTTTAATAGCAATCTATAGTTTTTCATAATCTACAGACTTTGCTATAATCTATAAAGCACAGGCTGATTTTCTTCTGAAATTCTTTGACATGCTCCATTATCTAAAGTATGTTTTTATCTAATGAATGTGGGGTTGTTTTGTTTGTTTCTTTTGAGCATCACTTTGTTTGCATTGGAGATAAATGCAATGGCCTGGTAGCTTCAGCAGTCTTTGGTATACACCCTTTCTTGGAGAATGGAATGTATATTGAGCATTTCTAGTTTGTGGGCCATTGCTTTGTTTTCCATATTTGCTGGCACATTTTATTTAGAATTTGAGTGGGTTCTGTCTCTGTACCTTGAAATGGCTCTATTGGTATGCCATCTGTTCTTTGTGATTTGTTTCTCCCAAGTGGCTTATGTGGAGCTTCTACTTCACTTTCTAAAATTGTGGCTTCATCTTCAAATGTCATTCTTTCATCTCCTTTATATAATTCTTCAGTGTATTTTTTCCATCGTCTTTTTTATTTCTTCTTGATGATGTAATGAGTTCTCCTGCTGATCATATAGCATCCCCACTCGTGGTTTAAATTTTCCTTTGATTTTTGACATCTTCTGGAAGAAGCTTCTTGTCATACTTTTTTGTTGTTTTCTGATTTTCTGCATTGACTATTATAATAGTTCTCTTTGTCCCGCCACACAAGCTGCTGAACAATTGTGTTCAAGAGTTGGATTCTATTTCTGTTACCTTTTACTTCTGCTTCTTGTCTACCATAACTGTTTGAAGAATTTCGTCTGTCATCCAGTGAGGCTTTTCTTTCTTTTTGACTGCAGATAGTATCTTTCTGCATTCTTCCTTCGTAGTATTCCTGACTTCAGACCAGAGTTCTTCTGGCTCCCAATGAATTTGGCTTAATAGTGCAAATACAGTTTTTACAATATCTTTAATTTCTACAGGGATGTTCTTCAGGTTACATTTTGACATGATGATGGATTTAATGTTCTTTAGCTTTATTCTAATTTTTGATACTAGCAGTTCATGGTTGGTGCCACAACTGCACATGGTCTTGTTTTTGAACAGAAAATGGAGCTTCTCTATCTTCTGTTTCCAGTTACGTAGCCTATTTGATTTCTATATTGGCCATCAGATCATATCCATATATACTGTTGTTTCTTTGATTGTTTGAAGAATGTATTTGCCATGAACAAACTGTTGGCCTCACAAAATTCTACCAGTTGTTCTTCTGCTTTTTTTTCTTGATCCTTGGCAAAATACTCCAACAATCTTTGTTTCTGTTTGCTTTTGCATTTCAGTCACCTATGATTATCAATGTATCCTTGCACCCCTTTAGGTTTTGGACCTGGGGTAATGTGCACTCCACATCCAATTTTTAGTCCACCACTGGATCAGTAGAAGCTGTCATATTTATACTTCCTTCTGATCTAAAGAAAAAGAGATTCATTTTTAGGAAATGCATCTTCCAAAAACAGGGTACATTTGCTTTACTAATAGTCCCCAAATGTAAATTGATGCTATGCACTAAAAGTTTAATTTCTGGATGTCCAATTGATTCTTGTAGTGAATTGGAATTCTACCAGCATTTGTGGAATGCCAGAATAGTATAGCAATCATTGCTAAATTAGACAAGCAAGAGCCAGCTAGACAACGAGGTCTATGCCCAATCTGTGGTTAGTTTTGCATTTTAAGAAGGCTCCATTTTTGTTTTGTGTGGAAGCTGAAGACCAGCTCTAAACCAAGCTTGGTTCAGAGGAAATATTCAAATGGAGATTAAGGGAACAGGCTATAGAATTGTGTCCAATCTCATTCTGCCTCTCTTTCTGTTTCTCCCTCTCTTGTATTGATAATCTCTCTGGCTGGGGTCAACATTATACGTGACCATTCCAAGGCTGCTTCTGTCATCTTGCTCAGATGATCAATAGCATCCTTAAGGCTTCAGTACTCTTGCACATTCATCCACTGACAAACATCTACTGTGACATGACATTTCAGGGTTTATAAATCTAGCATGTTACACTAACCATCTTTGGGATTTGCTTGGTAAAACTGAGGTTCAGAAATACACAGAACAGTATTAAAAAAATAGGAGAAGGGAGTAATAAGCAGTGCTACCACATGTCTAGACTCTCAGCTACTTTCATATTTTTATTTCAATGTCTGCTAAGTTGGTTTATTCCTGTCCTGTATTTCTTCTGAAAGTATTTCACTGTCTTCAAGTAACTGTAAGATTTGATGGAATGATGTACTGGCTTTTTAAAAAAATTCTGATTGTACAGTTGTGTTTTCCTATGCTTGATAGCCAAACGTGGTGGTCCACAGCCATGTTCTGCTCATTTCAGTTGCTTTCTGATAAGGAAGCACAGCAAGAATTTCAAATGCAGTAAATGTAGCTTAAAGCTCTGCGTGTTGACATCTTAACAGTCTACTCTTGGGGGCCACTTAGTTGTGCTCAGTGAGCCAAAGCTGGTCTTCTGTGCCATCACTAGTTGGTATAGAAAAATCATATAGCATAAGAAGGAATCGGCTTATAAAATAATGGCAAGAATATTCAGTCTGTGCTCTGTAATCTGCCTTCTCTGTGCAGAGCAGATGACATTTATTTGATATTTGCATTCATTTTGTAGCAGTTGGGATTACCATTTCTTGAAATGTGTGTCATCAGGAAGATTCCTTCAGGCTTCAATGAGGGAGAGAAGGGAAACAGGACTATTCCTTGAAGTTTGTTTTGAGAGACAAGCAAATCTTGGCTCTTCTTCTCCTTGAACTCTTTACATAACATGAGGTCATTAATTGTAGGAATTTGGTGACTAAGAGCTATGCTTGAATTTGCCTTTTCTTCTCCCTTCTGCATCTACTTTCCTTCTGTGTTGCATCTTTTAGACTATAAATCTGAAAGCAGGGACTGTTTTATTACTGATCTGTTTAAGCTGCTGTGGGAGCCTTTTCAGCTGAGGAAAAGGATAAAAATGCTTTAAAAAATTAAAAAAAAAATAAGGAAGCATTGCTAGTAAGTAATTTGACAGGGATATACTCAGGACAGCACCCCTTTGTGAGAGAAAACAGGAGCCATGGGAAAATTGATACACAACTTTAAAAAAAAAGTTTCAATATTTTTATTTTTATTTTTTTGTGATTGTGATGTTTACTGCTTGAGTGAAAGTGTAGTGGAACTCTTACCTAAAATAGAATCTGTTGTAGAGAACTATGTTGGGATCAGGCAGAATTATTGTGGAGAAGACCATGATATAAGGCTATGGGCTAACAGGTTGTGTTCAAGTTGCTATGTGGCCTGGAGAATGCTTAGATCTCATTTCTAGCCTTCCTAGAACCCAGACTTTGTGTTATGTTGGGCAATATTTGTTTGTTTGCGAAACTCTGTCTTTTCCTACCCAGAATACCACTTAAAAGACTCTGGAATAGTTTTGTTTGGAAAGAATTTGACATTCCATTTTGACACTGCTGTGTCACTCAATTTGTACATACTGATGAACACTTTCAGATGTGTAGGTAAATGTGGTTTTAATAGTGTAATGAATAAACTAAGAGGACATGCTGCCTTGTTCTCAAAGCAAGAAAATATGTGAATATGTTGAAGGTGGTTTATCAGTCAACTTATAAGATTGAATCCAGCCCTTTTGGAAAGCTAAATTGGCCTCTCAAATGCCTTTGGTCTCCAGTACAATAAGACGGCTTGATCTTCTAAATGTGCAAAAATGTTCTGCACTTTGTTTAGCTGTAAATTAAGCAGGTGTTTCACAGCTTAATATAATTCCTAAAATGATTTTATGTCCTACTTTATGGAAATAGCTAAGGATTCCAGTATAATTGAACCATAATTGATACAGTATGCTAGGCATGTGAAAGCATGTCTCTGTTATTTTTAAATATTGACTAGCCATTGTGGGGTAATGGCTTGTGCATTGGACTGTGACCCTGGAGACAGGGATTGCTCCTCACTCAGTCATAGAAACCCAGTGGGTGACCTTTGGCATGTCAGACGCCCTCAGCCCCAGAAAACTCCGTGATAGGCCTTAGAGTTGCTATAGGTTGGGAAGGACTTGAACGCACACAACAAAAAGTTGAAATAGTCATTAATAGTCATGTTTTAAAAGCTGCCTTTAGTAGGAATGGGTATAGTAGAACAGCCTGTGTTAGAAATTGTACCAGCAGTATCTGTTTCACATTGACTATAGAGAAGGCCAAATATTTAAGAACCTTATCTTACACTTGTCAGCCTAAAATACTTTTATAAACCTCCTGTCTCACCTTGAAGTGTATTTCTTGAGCCAGAACATGGATCCTAAAATAAGAAAAGTAAATTAGTACACATAGGCTAATTATGAATGTTAACCACAACCTGAATAGAGGCAAAATTTCACTAGTTTTGCCACTGTTGTTTTTATGGATGTTTATGGCATTTTTAATTTTGCAGATATGATATTCTGGGCAGCTTTTAAATTAAAATAGACACAATGTAGATAATAATACAAAAGATTATCATTAAAATGTAATGAAGCTGATTTTAAAATGTAAAATCAATAATATTAAAAACAATTTAAAACACACATTAAACAGAAACAATTAAATATATTTGGAAAACAGTACATTGCCCTATGAAAATCCGTTTCTTTTAAAATGGTCAATTCCTCAAAGCCTATCAGATAAAAATTGCTGATGGAAGGACAGCAGCAGGTAGGATCCCATTCTAGCCTGAGGAACACCCTTGGAGCTGCCACTGAGAAAGCTCTCCCTCACTCCTAGCAGATATGCCTGTGTAAGTTGTGGGATCAAAGGAAGGGCTTCTCTTAAAGTTATCAGCATCCAAATGGGCTTGTTTGAGGGTACAGCCTATCAGATTGACCTAAGATAAGTCTTGACCTTGGTCTAGGGCCTTGACCTAAGGGCTTTATAGGTCAAAAACAACATTTTAAGTTGTGCCCAGAAATAGACTGGTGGCCAGTGGTGCTGCCATAACAAGGAAGTCATGTGCTGCCTGTCTCCAACCCCAGTTAACATGATGACTGCAGCAATTTGGGCTAGCTGCTGTTTCCAAGCACTTTTCAGAGGCAACCCCATATATAGCAGATTACAGTAATCCAAACAGGATGCAGCTGAGGCATGTATTCCTGGACCCAGACCTGATATCTCCAGGAATGGGTTTCCTGTGCTCCAGATACCAAATGTCCCAGGAAGCAGGTGGCTGGAATGCAAGAGCTGTTGGGCAGTTAAGCCAGTCCAGGTTAGTCACAGGTTATCCAGCAGAATGAAAGGAAAAGCAGGAGAGTGGTTGTCAGCTGGTCCAAAAGTTGCAACAAGTCAGTACTCCAAATAAACAAAGCCAGCAAGGAGTAAAATAGAGCCATGAATAGGACCAGGAATACCTCCCAAGCTGCAAATCTGCATCGTCTGGGAGAGTGCAACTTCATCTAGACTGACAGTGGGCACTTCTATCTTGTCTAGGACCCTTTCCGCAGCACCCTCCCATCCTGCCATGGTGACATGAGAAGGACAGGGCTTCGATGATGCTTCTGCGTGATGTCATCGTGGTCTCATTCCTCTTCCGTCCCCAGACAGTGCAGTCGTGGGTCAAATTGTTGATGGGTTTTCCCTGTCAATGACCCATGATCACACCACCATCCTGCACTTAACCTGTCCTGCAGAAAGGTAGGAAGTACAGTGGTGGCGCTTCCTGCTCCAGCACAGTCTGGCTGTGCTGCAGGAGGAAGTGGTATGTCCATTATGCACTCTTGCAGAGGGAGCTGGTCTGTGAGGAGGGGAGCGCTGCTGTCACACTCCCTTTCTTGCGCTTACTGCCACCAGACGCCACCGCAAGAAGGTAAGCTGCGGAAAGGGCCTTGATTAAGCTTTAGTTTGTTTGTCATGACCCAGTCTGTTACTTATGTCAGACATTAGTTTGGAATCAGTATAGCTTTCTTGGAATTTGGTGGAAAGGGGAAGAAGTAGTATGTCATCAGCACTCTAGTGGCAGTGGACTCCAAGCCTCCAATCACCTTCTCCCATCAGTTTCATATATGTGTGAAATATCTGATGCACAGGGCACAAGTTAAAAAAAAGAACTCTGAGGGGCTCCACAGACCAGTGGCCAAATTGTTAAACAGTGATCCCTAAGCACCACTTCTGAGCTAATCCCCTTAGGAACGAATGGAGTGACTGACAAAGCAGCCCAAAACGATACCGCAGTTATTACCAAAAGCCATTAAGAGGTCCAGCAGAACCAAGAGGGACATACCTAACCTGTCCAGTTCTCCATAAAGATTGTCCAGCAAGGCAATCAAAGCTGTCTTCATCCCACCAAAAGGCCTGAAACCAAACTGAAATGGATCATAGAATATCTGTCTCCTCAGAAGCCCTTGGAGCTTGGACATCACCACACACTCTAGTACCTTGCCTCCAAATGTTTATTGGATACTGACTAATAGTGATCCAATATAGTATGATTCAGGACAGACTTTCTATGCAGAGGTCTTACAACTACCTCTTTTAGACACATTGGAAACCTGTCTTGCTGTAAAAAGGCACTGAACACACCTATCAGCCAGTCCCACCCATGGCCTTTTTATAAGCTGGGCAGGCTGAACACGCATGTGACGGACATCTCAAGGTTTTGTTTGTCATCCTTGCAAGAATCCTGTGAGATAAATCACTGTTCTCCATCTAGAGATGAAGGACATGACTGATTTCCATCTCAACAGGAGCTCTTCTTTGAATTTCTCTGTAACATTATGTTTTTATGCATAATGTATACAATCAAGCAGTTGGCGTCTTGGAAGCTTTTAAGAATTTGAGCAAAAAAGGAAATAGCTTATTTGCAATGCTATGTAGCTATGAGTATATATGTATGTATATATACATTATTCATTTGCAATTGCAGGACTGTGATCAGGGGTACTTAAAATGCAAATAATGTTTTTCTGTGGGCATTTACATGTGGGCCTCCACAATTCCTGGATGCTAAGTAATGCTGTCTTTTTTCTTGCTGCCATGAATTCCTTTGCATATCTTGAAGGCAAGGGATATTCAGCAGTGATGAAGCTGATTGTCAGTGCTCTAGATAAAAGATTACTTCTTTTGTATAGGAAAAGCATGAGTTAACTTGCCTTTCTAGTCAGCAGTACTACTTGATCTTAGTAGTAGTGCTGACTAGATCCATGCCATAGTGTTGGGCCAGGTGCTATAACATGTTTATAAAAGGCAACCATTTTGGTCAATGAGCTTGTTCACTAGTCCTCCTAACTATCCCAGTATAGTCATAAAAAGTAGAGACGATCCATCTTCCTTTACCCCCACTTCTCCTTTCAGAGTAGCTGGAGAGTGCTCCAGTTCATCTGCACTCATTGAAGGTCCATTAGAAGTTTAATGTTTATGCATAGTGTAAAAATTGCATGTTAACATCATGATCATCTTGTTGAGGGCCAGTATGCTAGTCTGATGTCAGATGGCCTGTTCCAAAGAAAATATTTTAGCAATAGTAAGCCTAGTTTTCTGTTGTACAAAAGATGTTACATAGAAAACTGATTTTGTGTACTTTTACCTCCAACCTTCAGGAATTCAAAGATCTTCCACAATTCATTTAGAAAGACAATTTAGTTAACACCAGATAAATTAACCAAATAGACTTACTAAAAAGTCTATTTCATTTCAGATTGAAATGCTCAAAGTAGCTAACGTCAACAATTTAAAAATGAAAAAAATATATAAGCAAACAAACAAGAGACAAAATTAAAATCAAGATAAGAGCCAAGAACAGTAAATTCAACATTTGTCGAACCAAAGACCTATCAGAATAAAAGATCTTGATGTGAAATCAGATCATCAAAGGAGTCCAGATAGATCTTCCATGACAGGGTTATTCTGAAATTTACATGCTAGAAAGTTAAGGTTTGTTCATACTTTCTTTTCCAACTGTGCATTAGGAGGTATGATTTATGTAAAAGGAAAAAAAGAGGAGAGGACACAATGGCCATTATCCTTGATCAAAATGTGAGGAGTGTAACATTCCACATGCACAGTTCCACCTCAGCAGCTGTTATGCCCTGGGATACTGGCATGACCATTTACTGGTAGGGGAAATGGGGAGAAGGTGACCAAGGAGTACCTATCCCAGACTGCAGTGTTTTGGGATGGTAAGCTAGTGAATAACTGCTTGAGAAGCTAATGAATAACGCCTTGCATCATGTCTAAAACAAGATATATGCACACATAATCTGGAATTACGTATGTATATGTCACTAACAAGATTCCAGGCAATGTCATAGAATCATAGAGTTGGAAGAGACCCCAAGGGCCATCAAGTCCAACCTCCTGCTATGCAGGAACACTCATCAAAGCGTTCTCAACAGATGGCCATCCAGCCTCTCCTTAAAAACTTCCAAAGAAGGAGCCTCTACCACACTCTGAGGCAGCATATTCCACTGCCGAGAGCTCTGACCGTCAGGAAGTTCTTCCTGAGGTTCAAGTGGAATCTCCTTTCCTGCAGCTTGAATCCATTGCTCCTTGTCCTAGTCTCTGGAGTGGCAGAGAACAAGCCCACTCCCTCCTCAACATGACATCCCTTCAAATATTTAAACATGGCTATCATGTCCCCTCTTAACCTTCTCTTCTGCAGACTAAACATACCCAGCTCCCTAAGCCGTTCTTCATAGGGCATGGCTTCCAGACCCTTCACCGTTTTGGTCGCCCTCCTCTGGACACGTTCCAGCTTGTCGACATCCTTCTTGAATTGAAGTGCCCAGAAATGGACACAGTATTCCAAATGAGGCCTAACCAATGCAGAATAAAGTGGCACCATTACCTCTCTCGATCTAGACACCATACTCCTATTGATGCAACCAAGAATCGCATTGGCTTTCTTGGCTGCTGCATCACACTATGTTTTTCAGATGTGCCTCTATACCGTTCTTAAAGCCAGCACCTAAAAATGTAAAATGTAAATGCGATAATCAGAAATTTGAAAACTCATTTATCATGCATGTACACTTCTCAGAGAGCTGGGGTTCCTGGAGGAACCATGTTGAGATATACATGATAGCAAGTTGCCTTTTGTTGATGTGCAGTGTATGGATGGTTCCATGTATTGATCCTAGTTTACCAAGTATTTATAGACATGATCTTTAAAACTTCCCTGTTTTGAGTTATAATCCTTCATTAATTTTTATTTGGGGGCTTCATAAATGGAATAACTCCAAATTCAGCTGGATATTGGATATCTATTGAAGTATATGTTTTTTTCTTTGAGCACTGAATGTTATCATAATATCTTGCTTTGATATAGGTATGAATTAGAAATAATAAATTAGAAATAAAGTAGAAGCTGGGGGCTTAGGTCAGAGGAATGGAGAAAGATTTAAGAAGGGTAAAAAGGTCACGAGAGCCAATGTATCACGTAGCTAGGATGTTGATCACGTAGCCAGGATGTTGTTTGTTTATTGACTGGCAGTGGTAATTGCAGATTGTAGATAAGCACTTTCCGGGGTCTGAGTGCGGGGTAATTAGCTAGTAACAGCATGTGGCATATGTGACCCTGGAGGGGCGGACCGAGATATGCCTGTGATCTTTGCCTGTGATCTTTGTGTATGCTGTGAATTTTGTCTATAAAAGAGCTGTGAAACTTGAATTCAGGGCTTTTGGTCTTTTGGAAACATCCAGCCAAAAGCCCACGCGTAATAAATTACTCTTTTTCTTGCTCTGTGGTCTCTGTGTTCTCTGGGCTCCTGCAACAGCTTTACTGGCTTTCTAGCTAGTGTGACCATATTATGTTTAAAATGGACACATAAAGGGCAAAGGCCATAACACAACCTGTCATTGAGAGATAGAACTTTTTTTTTAATTAATGAAATACTTAAGGAAAGTCTTCAACTAAAAATGGAAATTCCTTTCAAACAGTGGTCATCCTAACATTACAAAACATATGCTGTAAAATAATGAAAGCTGATTGCAAGATTATATTTTTCATTGTGGATAAATAAATGTGAAAACTGTCACATTGGAATGTAGAATCCACATGGGTTTTCCAGAAAGAATCCAAAAACATGAGGATTCTAGTTGCTTTTGCTCATAGATCTTTCTTCCATATGGATTTTGCATTTTAATATAAAGTTTTTAATATGTATTTGTCCATAGAAGAAATGTTAGCAACAGAATCTGCCATTGGGGAGATCTACTCAGCTGTGTTGCATTACAAAATGGTGGTGATGGTGGATCGTAACAGATTGTAACCTATCATATCTCTATTTTTACACCTGTAAAAGGGTTCAAACTGCTTTATATTTGGCTTATTTGTGTGAAAGAAAACAGATATTGTATAGAAGCCATGCCCTATGAGGATAGACTTAGAGAGCTGGGTATGTTTTGTCTGCAGAAGAGAAGGTTAAGAGGGGACATGATAGCCATGTTTAAATATCTGAAGGTATGCCATATAGAGGAGGGAGAGGACTTGTTTACTGCTGCTCCAGAGACCAGGACAAGGAGCAATGGATTCAAGCTGCAGGAAAGGAGATTCCACCTGAACCTCAGGAAGAACTTCCTGACGGTCAGGGCTGTCCGGCAGTGGAATATGCTGCCTCGGAGTGTAGTGGAGACTTCTTCTTTGGAGGTTTTTAAGGAGAGGGA
Source organism: Iguana delicatissima (assembly GCA_948472985.1). NCBI lineage: Eukaryota > Metazoa > Chordata > Lepidosauria > Squamata > Iguanidae > Iguana > Iguana delicatissima. The sequence continues at coordinate 318,174 of CAOKZL010000596.1, forward strand.
GTGCTTTGAGGGTGTTCCTGCATGGCAGGGGGTTGGACTGGATGGTCCGTGTGGTCTCTTCCAACTCTACATTTCTATGATTCTATGACTCTATTATTCTATCCCTGTTAAAAGTCTTTTACCTGGCTCCTGAGAGAATTTCAGACAAGGAATATAATCTCTCTTACCCCATCCAGATCTGTGAATTGGTTGTCTTCATTTTATAGCTGAGGGAAACTGAGGCATGAAGGTATATGTGCCTCAACTTGCTTTCCCATGCATTCTCTCCTGTAGTCAGTGAAGTGTGGAAAGAAGGGTTAAATGTCACTGTGACTTGGTCTGCAGTAGCACTTACTGAAAACCAGGGCAAGTTGATACCCTTGGGAAATGTAATGTAATGTAATTTTGGCTCAGTTTTCCCAGAACTATCAGTGATTAGAAGGTGAGCTAATAATCTTCCATTGTTCCTCACAATAAGTTTTCAACTCCAGTATTCATGTGGAAGGCTGAATGTCTTTGCCAGTTACATTGCACTGCAGTGATGTGGTCTATATGGAACAGAACATAGCACTTGAAAACACTAGTTCTTAACAGTTGATGTATTGCTGGGAACTTCTTTTTCCTTTCCTTGAGCTATCTCCAAGCATTTCTCCATGGCTACTTAGCCTTTTATATGATAGGCCTGCTATCTTCAGCATACTGGATTTCCCAACTCATAACTCTAAAATGCTTTATTTCGGAGTAGAAAGGATGCACTATATGTGGCCTATTATATCCATATCAGCTTGCTTATCCTTTTCAAACAGCTATTGTCTTTTAATAGGCCTCTGCCTGGCAGGGGGAGCCCTTAATTCCTGCCACATAAGAATGGCCAGCTTGAATTACAGCAAGCTGTACTATGCAACTCTGATCAAAAGACCTCTTTTTTAAAAGTCTTTCTTTCTTCTCATTCTTTGTTCCTTTCTGTCCTTTGTTTTTAAATATAGTGGTCCAATAATTCAACACAGAAAAAAAAATCATGCAAGCTTTGATTGGAAAGAGCAGGCTATTAAGTAACTGACCTAGTTCTCTGTTGTGTCTCCTGACCTAATATAGAGATGATAAGCAAAAAAAATCAAAAAGAGGACCATCAGCAATCATCTGCACTGTTGTTGATAGCTCTGAATGTTGGAAAATGGTGTACCTCAGTCTTCTGAAGCCATAACTTTGTTAGAATCGTACCTATCAAACTGAAAGCATGGGACACAAGTCGTGAGGCATAAGCGCTGTTGCATATCTCCTTAACGATAGGCCTCTGTATATGCATGGCTTAGAGTTAGGTGACTCCACTACTACCATAACAAGGGAACAGTGAAGTCAAATCTTTTTGCTACAAGAGCCCACCAGTGTCAATGAGATTCACCTGTAGCAAATATATTTTTTAACCTGATGGGTACATTTGTGGTGAGCAGAGTGAGGAATGAGAGATGGGAGAGGGTTTATCTCTGACTCTGAGCTGTGCTTCAGAGGCACTCAGAAGTGGTGGTTTCAGAGTGTCTCCAAATATCAGCGTGACTGTAGGACCCAAGTTCTCTTTCTGTTTTCTGATGACCTGGAGTTTTGGATTAAAATACAAAATACAAAAGTAGCCAGTTGACTAGAAGGGGGTCATTTTTGCATCCTAAACTCTATTTGTTTAGGGGAGCCTCTTTCGCCCCCTAACTGCTGTTCTGAAAGGGCCCATTGAAACAAGGAACAAAAACTGCTGTTTTAGTTAGCCAAAATACCACTTTTGAGAGTGATGCTGCAGCCCACCGTGAGATCAGAGGAACTGAAAATGGCCCTCTGACCTTGGAGCACATGCACCACTGCTATATGCTATAGCATATAGTGCTGCAATCTTTATTTGGAAAAGGAAAGATCTTTTTCCATTGAAAGATTTGTTTTTATGTTCAGATCTGACCATGGAAATATAAGTGACACGAAACACTGGTAATACTTCATAAACATTACTGTTAACATAAGTCATTAGAAAGAAGCCAGAAGCTAGCATAGCACTCCGTTATTGCTGTTGTTGATATATCTTAGTGTTGCCTGGAAAAATGCAATTTTGCTGAAGTAGAATGCTTGCTTTCATTTGTTGACGTTCAGTTCACTGGAGAAGTCCTGGAAGGAAGATGCTGGAATAGCTACGGTGTTCTCCAGAAGGAGAACTGACTGAAGAAACAGTCTCAGTGTCTAGTGAACTTGATAACTAAATCTGTACTTATTGATGCCTGCAGGATCACTTCATTGGTTAAAATATGTGTGTTTGTGTGTGTGTGTGTGTGTGTGTGTGTATACATGTATGGTGTGTGCATGCACTTTTCTACCAATTGCTCATCATTGATTCAGTTAATCTTTGTATGGCAAAGCAGTTATTTAATGGCATCTCCTCAATTTTTTAAATGGCATGCTACTGAACAGTGTCTCCTTTCAGCGTCCTATGTGAATAGTGCTTGTTTCTGTTCCCTTTTGTTTTCATTTCACTGTCAAGTCCTTAAATTTGACTAAACTGGTCTGTGAAATTTTCTTCGCCTTTTGTATTTGCAAGGTTGTTAGTGTTTCATCCAACTTATTCATATTACCCTTCAAGAAATCACTTTCCTTTCTCTAGTTCTCAAGGCTGGTTAATATGTTCTCTCACTCCCACACAGAGCTGTGTGTTGCACCAGCGGGGAGCTGCTACCATAGCAGAGAAAATAACTTACTGCTCTTCATGTGTTTTCTTATATGGAGATAATCTCCTTGTTAGGGAATAAATCATGTCTGATGTGATCCTCACTTTAATGATAAGCCTTGCAAACTGAAGAGCCAGACACAGTTCGTATTCTCTCCTGCTCCTTTGATAAGGGCACACATTCTGTAAAGTAGTTCAGTGCTTTACACTGGAGCCAGTGTTACTGCCCTCTGAGGGAAGGGGCCTAGAAGATCTTTCCAAAGTAGTTAGCCTTGTCTCACAGGCTGAGGTCAGCAAGCAGTGTCAGTGCCTGGTTTTTATTTGGCTTGTTACCATAACATCCCAGAGTTTTTATAACTTATTTTAAAAATCCAAAGATTTCAGAGGAGTACTTGAAAGTTTCTGAGGTCTGGCAAGTTGCCTAAATGTAATTAGACAATGGCAGACAAGGCTCTATTAAGAGAGCTATCTGTTTTCAGAGAAGCAGCACCTGAGCATTAGTGTTCTCCACACATGCTCATCAAACAAAGAACATTGCCTTCATTATTGCAGCGTCGTGCCTCTTTCTGCTCTTACTCATGTGCATAGAGCAAGTATGCTGCAAGGCATGTCTATCCCACTCCTTGGCATCTTAAGAAGATTCCTGTCTGGTTTGCCTTCTGTCGAGCATGTAAGGGCAAGCTCTCTGCATGTGGTATTATTTTGCTGATACCCACAGTGCTCTAAAGGCCTTTTCACCATTTTCAAAATTAGCCTGGATCCTGTCTCCTGTCCTCACTCCCAATCACCATCTCCTACTGCTGTGATGTGAAAGGCAACTATTGCTATTGAAGGGAGTGCCTATCAACCCAGCAAAACCTTTGAGTGAAATGCAAGTGCTTGAAGTATATTAGAGTACTAATGAGGGCTTTAGTTTTAATTGCTAGTGCAAGTGGGAATTGTGTCCGTGGTAACTTCAGCTTAATGTGCTAATTTGCCTGTCTCCCTTGCGTGGCTCTTGGGGGAGGACCAAGCAATGTAAAGCTTCTTGCTTCACCCAGAAGATTTGACAACCAAGTAGTGGCTGTCATTCTTAACATTTAAAGGGATACACCTGTTGGCAACACTCATGGAAGAGATTTGTTCCTGATTAGAGAGATCCCTCCTGTTTTTCTGTATACTGCTGGTGAAGTAATTGGCCTCTGACATACAGTTTAGAATGAAAGTGCACAACTGATTAGAAGGAGTCAGTCTGAAAAAATGGACTAATATTCACAAAAACCCAAGCTAAGGTATATATCAGTCTTAAAGGTGATAATGTATTCCTCTCCCCCACCACAGTTTTTTCTCTTTTAGGGTTGTTTTTAGGTTTTTTTCCCTTTCAGGGTTGTTTCAAAAAATTCTGGAAGGGAAAGCACTTCTCTGTATAGAAAAATAATGTATTCCTTGCATGGGAAAAATGTTTGTAAATGTTTGAAAGACCTTGCAGTTTAATTTTTAGAGTTTAAACAAAGAAGTGCTCAACTTTTTGAAGTCTGATAGTTACACCCCAAAGTAACCCTAAGAGAGGGCTTCTGAATTGGCATGACTTCCCCCATATTGGATATTGGTTAGCAAAGGTCAGTCACAGTTAAAACAGCCTTGGTGGTGAATGGGAAATCCTTAACATTACACCCTCTCCCTCTGCTGAATGGGAACGTAGACAACGTCCTTTAGGCTAAAAGACTGACCTATTGTTCCAAGTCACGTATCTCTAGGCAGACAATAGACTCGCTCCTGGACACTGTCACGCCCCAAGTTACGTTGATGAACTGTGCGTAACCAAACAAACAACACCTATCAATTCAGAATTTTAAACCTATCAATCCCCTGGACGTTCCCAGGAGAAACAATACCGAGGAGGGGTCGTGATATTTGCCTAACATTATATTCTGCAATCATCGCCCATTAACGCCACTTTGGTAGCCGATACCTGGCCTGAGGACAGAAATTGGCTATACAAATCCTCACTTTTTGAGCCTCTTCAGAGTGCCTCCCAGACCAGACAAGGGCCCGTTTTGCTGCTATGGAGGTGTCCCACTCAAGCCTCTCAGACGCTGCTGAGAGCTAAACGCGACTCATGTCTCTGATCTTCCTCGAATTCCACTGCAACCAGCCTTCCAGCCCCGGGATCCAGCCTCCCCTTGGTGCTTTACACCAAGCCTCTGCTGATCTTCTTACTCTCCAGGAAGCCTAGACTAAGGTCCATATGCCCTCTCTCCCAACTGCCTCTTGTTTCCAACTTCCTTTCTATAGCCCTTGCGTGATTGTGGGATTCTTGGTTAATGTGTGTTGTGACCTTCTCTGTTAGTTTTAATAAAATTACTTTAGATCATTTCTCTGACTCCTGCGTAGTTCTGACCCCGTAGACATAGGGTTAAAGATCCCTTGCCCTGACCTCTCGCAAGCCTTGTGTTTCTCTGTTAATTCCCCTAGTTGAAGCCTGTTTGGGTGTCCTCGAGATACCCCCAATTTTCAGGGTAACATGATAATGTGTTGTGGGATAGACTGCTCCACTGATTTTTTGTATAACTTCCTAGCTTTTGTCCACAATCTGTTGTCATGTCTGGTATAGTCAAATGGCGAAACACTGATGCTTCTTGATGGCCCAGCTCTGTATCTCTTCAGCTCATTTTGGATCAAATAGTATTCATAGAGTCTCAGAATTCTGTAGGAGAGCTGAAGGGAACGTCATATCTGCACTCTTGTAGTTTTTATAGTGCTCTTTTCCTAGACTAGGGATTGGAAACGTATGGCCTGCCAGGTATTATTTGACTGCCATTCTCTAACCATTGACTGTTCAGGCTGCTGGGAGTTGTAGTACAACAATATCTAGACAGTCGTATGTTTTCTGCTCTTGCTCTAGACCAGAGATGGTAGTCAGCCTAATGCCACTAGATATTTTGAATTATAGCTAGCACAATCTCTGGCCTTAAACTATGTTGGTAGAACTTTATGGCAGTTGCAGTCAAAAATCTGTACAGCACTGTTTCTTGTCCTAGTCTATGTGAGTAGAGAGGAGCAAGGCTAATCAACCTTAGAAATAACCAGATTCCTTCTACATAGATGTTTATATTACATTAGTGTTGCTTATGATTGCTGTCTTGCCCCTCTTTAAATTGAGATTAACAAATTTTCTATGTTTGTAAATGGGGTAGCAAAATTACCATTTATGGGAATATATATACCTATCACAAAGCTCCGCAAACTGTAACAGAACAGTCTTTTGGGGTTACAGCTTTTTAATCAGGGGATCACTTATGATTCATTAATTTTGACATGGTGTACTAACAGACTTCCAGCCTTTAAACAATGTACGAAAAATGACTATTTGGCATAATCTACTGCCTCTAAAACTGTGCTCTCTCCCTGGTGATTCCCTTTCAGCTGAGTTCTATCTTGCCTATAATTTCTGTGGTTTGTGAGGTTTGCTTTAATCCCTGCCTGTGATCCCAAGTTGTGACATCATGATTCAGAAAAGGCAACCAACAACTTTAAGCAGTTGGGTTGGGAAATCACCTTTTCTTCTGATCTGTCCAGAGAAAGATATTCAGCTGGTTGTCTCAAAGACATGATAGATTCATGGTAAAAAATAGTTTCTATTGACTTGGGTTTGATGCAGCTTCATTTCTTTTGACAGTAATATTCCCTGCATGAAATTCTGCTCAGAACACTCACACCAGTGGAAAGGAAGGGGCAGTTGATTATCACTGATTACCGCTTCATCTTTAGCCCCAGCCTGTCTCCTTTAGTATTCTGGAAAGTCCACAGACCTTCTGGAGCAAAGTTTTGGGAGGGGGAAGTCTCAGGCATACAGATGTTTCTAAATATTATCTGTCTAAAAGAGGCATTTCAATATTTATGTGGCCATTTGTAGCCTGCCCATTAAAAAACAATTTTTCATGACTTACATAATAAAAATGATGATAAACTTACAATTCAAATGGCATGAACATTATAAAAACAGATAGGCATAATAGCATATACCAGAGCCAAGAGAAAACTTTATTTCTCCAGCATTTTAACAATAGTTTTGTTGCCATTAGGAAAAGTCAATTCCTTTTCCTCACCTAGTGTGTCTACTGTAATTTGGAGTACTGTGAAAGCCAGTGATGTTACTGGTGGCAAGCCTCCTCTTGCGTCCACTGCATTTGGGGAATTTTCCTGAAATACTTATTTTATTGTGTTCGTCACTTGATGAAGCCTTCCTTTTTTGTACCAGTATGGTGGAAGAGTGCTTCTGTATCCTTTTGGTATGGGAGAGGGAACCTAGCAAAGTTACCCTTTCCTCAGCATTAAAACATTGCTATTTCAATTAACATTTTCTCTCCCCACTCTTTGTAAAAGAACAAACAAAAAACTATTTTTACATCTGCGTAAAAATAAACCATGGGATAGCTAGCATGTTTGGTGGCTTTGTCCTCTCATTAAAGGATACTGAAGATAAGAGATACTGATTTTTAAAAAATCTAGGATATCTGATGAAGTTAGATCATTTACTTTTGCTTGTTATATAATTATGTGTGTATACAAGGACAGCAATACAAACTTGTTAGACATAGAATTATGGCTATTACAATTGCTATAGGCAAAATACTGGAATGCACCAAATATACCCTTTTATGAACCACATTTTAGTAACTGAAAAATTACCGAAGTCCCAGGCCCTCCCATTAATTCTTAAAATCTACCTTTTAAAATAACAGCTAGGCATAACACTGCATAATAATTAGTCTTCTAATCACAATCAGGCGCAATCTGTGAAGTTCTTGCTTTCTTTTTCCTGTTTTTCACCAGTGTATCTTCGCTTCATTTCTACAGCTAATCACAATTACATCCGTACAGACATCTCTGCTAACCCTGGTTCATTCACCCCAGGTTCTAACCAAGGTTGCAAAGTGTAATTGAAGCTAAGCAGGGCTTGCAAAAATGTACGCAGAGTTATAGCTCTAGTGATGTTTCACTCAGAAAAAAAAAATGCGAAAAATTGGTGTGCAAGAAAGGCCAGGCAATTTAAGATTAGCGTTGCATGGTTCCAGTTTAGACATCTAATTAATTATTTTCAATGTAGGTATGTATTGTCTATGAACATTTTTAGCTAGAGGCAGAAATAGTGGGTAGATAGCTGTTTCATTATAGATCTTTTACTAATAAGCATTGTGACAGATCATTTCAGATCTTTTTTTATAGACTTCTGAGCACTGTACAGTTTTGAGCATAGTGTAATAAAATGTTGTGATAATCAGATGTTAAAGAAACATTATAGTTATCTCTTTTTAAATTCAGAACTATATGATTCAACCATTTTAAAGTGTTTGGAACCTGATCTAAACCTTGATGAAGGTGGAAGTTTTTCAGATTGACTTCAGTGGACTCTGAATCTGCCCTTTGGGGCATTGCAGGCTGATGCAGGTTGCGTCTTTATCTTGTCATCTACTGCTAGGTAACAACTTGTGTCTTCCTCTGATTTGTACACAATAGAAAGTACATGATAATTATAGAAAAATTTACAGTCGTCCAGCAGTACTTGCTTAAAATAGCAAATAGTTGAAGGGAAAGGGGAAAAAAATAAAATCTAGCTGTGTTATGAAAAATACTTTGCCATTAGTTTGATGTATAACTAGACAAATGAGCAACATTTTTGTCTAAGTGTATACACGAACTGGAGACTAAGCATGTTTGTTATATCCAGAAAGAAATTTTCCTAGACCCATAGCAAATTTTTAACTTTTATGTTATTAATCTTCTTTTTCATGAGTTCAGTTCAAGAAAGAACTTGAAACACTTTTTGAAAGTTCTCTAGAAGGGAACTGACTTGTAACTGAACAGTTAGTGTATTAAATGGCTCTTATTCTATGATGTGCAAAAGAACTAAGAGAGTTCCCTGTTAGCCCATGGATTTTGGTTACTGTGGAGAAGCTACCTGTGGAGAAGAACTGCCCTCACCAAGGATAAGCATGAATCTTTTCATTAAATTTCTCACAGGAGACTCACTAAGTTGCTGTCCCAGGAAAATGCTTTCATGATCCTTCTGGGGGATTTGAAACATTTGCCAAATATAGAAATACAGGGTCATGCACAGGATCAATCCAGTTTTCTTTAAGTCACCTCTTATTGTTACTTTGCTTTCCATTTTTATTTGTTACTATTTATATGTTACTATTTAATTTGTATGTTGAAATGTAATAATGTCTTAAAGAGGCACTTTCAAATGGTCATGAAACTTGATATTGCTGATTTCTAAGATCCTTCTGAAAAGAAACAAAGGAACTACATCAGATATCAAAAGCCTTATTAAATGTCATTGCCCTTCAGTCTTCACAGCTAAGAAACTGAAGCTTTGTAATAGAGCAAAATACTCTGGAAGTAAAACTGTCCAGTTACCAGATGGCCCTTATTTCAAAGAGTTCTTCCTAACTTACAAACATCACAGCTCTGCAAAATCTAACAGATGTGCCTCATTTTGGACATCACAGCTCTGTATACAGATAGCCCACTTCAAAGGATCTCCTTTTTTTTTTAAAGAACATTGTCACAAATCCAAAGAGCCCAAGTGATACTCTCAGTCAGATCTAATTTGAAGGTGACTTTTCACAAACAAAAGAAGTAGGCTCACATACTTTCACGCTGGTGCTTACTCAGGGTGCTTCCACCTTAAATCAAAGTTTCTGAATAACTCAGGGATGGTAAAGCTTCTGTCCTGTTCCTCCCACTCCCAAAGTGTATAAATATGACTTATACCTGAAGCTTCAATATCACTCTGTACTAAAAACTAGTTCGTCTTAAAGGTACTGCCACATTTCTTTTCTTCTCTCCTCTTTTCCTCCTTTTTATCAGGGAAAAAACAGGTAATCATAGAAGAAGCTAGAGGAGGAAAATATTAGGGAAGAGTCTAAGAGCCAGTGTGGTATAGTGGTTTGGGCACTGGGTTATGACCCTGAAGACCAGGGAAATCCATTGGGTGACCTTGGACACATCACACATTCTCAGCCCCATAAAACCCCATAATAGGTTCTCCTTAGGGTTGCCATTAAGTCGGAAACAACTTGAAGGCGCACAACAACAGCAGAATATAGAATCAGTTACATTCTTACTAATTTAAGTAGAGCTTAGCAGCAAGTGTAAGATGCAGTGTCAGGCCAAGATAATAAACATATCAAACGTGTCAAAGGAATATATTTATTCATTTTCAAACAGTCACTGGTTCTTCTATGGTAGCAGCAGCATCACCCCTTCCAAGTTTTCCTTTTCCACAGCATTGCTATATTGAAATTCAGAGAATCATCCACATGGCTGCTTTTGTCATGGAAAAGCCATAACATCCCTTGTATAAGAAAGAAACTTCTATTTCACATATAACTTGTGAAGTTACTAAGCAAGAGTGTGGGAGAGTCAGTCAAAGCATTTGGTTACAATTTAAATTAGAGAAGCTACTTAATGCAAATTTTATCCTAGATGGGAACCAGGAAGGGAAAAATAGGTGAAAATCACCAGATTCTTACAACGGCCTGTTTGCCAAGAAGGACCAGACAGAATACTCTATTTATATGAGTTAGTTATGAAAATCTTTTTGTATACATTCCAGAGCACTGGTTATTTGACATGACAGCTTAACTTTTTGTTCTTGCAAATCTGACATTGCAAAAATACCTCTGAGTGCAGAGAATAACTTCCATTTGGTAAAAACATGTCAGAATTGACATATAGCAACCCCTTTGCAGAGCGTTTTTCCCACCATTCATTGGAGGCTTACACTGAACAACTAATGAAACATATTTCTCAGACGAAATCTCATTTTTCACTTTTAAAAATTATAATCTTCTAGAGATTCTGTATTTACTATACACAACAAATAAATTATTTTTGTAAATGTTAACTCTGTGTTAAATTTTAATTGAGAATAATTTGGACCACAAGCCAGCTGTCCACCTAGTGCCACACCTAGAACTTGGAGACTCCAGGCCAGCCACGTCTTCAGTGAAGAATTGTTCTTTTGTCCTAGTGTATTTCATGTCAACAGTATAACCAAACAGCCTCTAGAAAGATATTTGTGGAATACTCAAATCACCACCCTGTCCCAACTAACAAAATATAGAAGTGGTCTAATTATTTATGTTTGTGTGTGTGTTATTTTCAGCTATATACTTCGTAAATGTACTGCTTTGAATTTTACACTTGGTACACTAAATAATAAAACAAAGCAGCATTTAGGTAGTGTTTTTTCTTGTTTTTATCAGGTTTTCCTATGTGTTTTCCTATTGTTAAAGGGTTCATACATTTTATGTTAGGAACCTGATAATGTTTTTCTTCTCATATGGCATCTGGGGTGGTGTGTGTCAGGCTGAGTTTGAAATATAAACCTGGTGAGGTTGTTTGAGGTGAGATTTGGGGAAAGGAAGAGGAAATATCCAAACGTACAGAAATATGTTTTATGCATGTTTTTAGATGCTTCAGGGTTTAGACATTTAAAACTGAAATTAGTTGTGACATAGGCCTAAATCTGATTGTCATTCCCAGCTAACATAGATACATGGGGTCAATGGGATATACATAAGTGTTGACTTAACAAGTTCCCATTGATTAAATAGGTTTTCTCTAGTTGAGACTGATGAATAGATTTAAGCATTAGAATGCCAATGAAGAATGATTCAATCCTATTCCTAACCAAGGTGTTTTGAATGTATGATGGCATCTTACTTCTAGATGTTTCTAGATGAGGGGGTTGTCTAGATCCATTTCAAACCGACTTCAGGCCTAGTTATGAACAAAGAAGCTTTTGTCACATTTGCTGGAAAGTCAGGATCAGCAACTGGACAGAGGGAGTTTATGTTGGTTGTGCTGGACCAAAGATCATAACCCTCTCTAGTTCTTCTTGGAAGAGTGGTTTCACAAATGGATGCTAAGGGATTCAGAATCAGTGTTGTGGCTAGCGGACTGTCTAGTCTCTGCCAAGACTGTTAGCAAAGGCAAGTAATTTCTAAACTAGTGCTTCTTAAGCTATCTGATATGATGGGCTGATTTTTTCCCCAGAGTGTCAGGGACAAGCACCCAATGGCTACAGCTATTTCTTTTTTTCCTGGAATCATGCAGCAGATTGGCACGAGTCTGTGGGCTACCACTTTGAGTTAGTTCTGCCCAAAATGTTGTCCTGTTTCTAGAAGATGCATAATCTTTTTTCAGGATCTGTAACTTATTGAGGATATCACATGCATCAAGTGAATGCACATAACTTCAGAATGTATAGGCCTTTTGATGTTGTGTATCATCTTGTTAAGTGCAGGATTTCTTACTGGCTTTAGCTTCTTATTGCTACAGCTGACACGGATACTTTACTTTCTCTTTGTAGTTTTAACAGTGTGCGTCAAGGAACTCATATTTTGTTCCGAGAGTTCAACTTTGTCCAAGCTACACCGCATAACAGAGCATCCTTTCTAAGAACCTTCTGGCGATGTTTCAGGACAGTGGGAAAAAATGGAGGTGAGCCTAAAAAAAAAAACCCCTCTCTCCCTCTTTCTTGATAGACCTCATGTATTGTATGAATATATTGATTAGAACTTATGACTAGAATATTGATATCTAATATTTTTAACTTACTGGCTGAACTTTTTGTTCATCAGAACATTATCTGCATGTTCTCATGCATCTGTGTCATTCATAACAGCTTACATTCTTCAGCAATGTCTGGTGTTTTATCTTGACTGCAATCTCTCCTTTCACCTCAGAAAACCTTTTCTAGTCTGTTTTTTTTTTCTCTATAGGTTTCTACTGGCTACTCTCTAACAGTTCAGGTAAAACAAGGCCAGTAGCTCCTATGGTGGGGATTTCAGGAGGCAAGGTTGCAGATCAAAGCCTGTCTTATGCTAGGGAAAATTAGGTGTGGATCAGTTTGATTTACGATGTGCATAAATAGGAACAGCTCTAACACATATTAAAGTATTAAAATGAAAAGCAGTATTTAGTAAAAATTGCCAATAAACAGCTAGGCTATGATTCTGTGGTTCCTGAGAGAGAGTATTCCCCAGGGCCGTATGATTTCTTGGATCTTCTTCTGTGAGGGAGAAAGTAGTCTACACTCCAAAAGAGATCTAACCTTATAACCATCTCCTGTGAGAAATCGGAAAAGTCTTTAGCTGATGTTTCTCCAGCATTGGGGTTTGTGGGATGTGGGGGCATTCTGAAAGTGCTCTGGGGGAGGCTTTGGATCCACAGGATTCCAAATTCTCTTGTTCCTCAGCTGCCTACCCAGTGCGAAGCGGAAACTATGCTAGCCTTGGAGCTGGCTGAGTTTATATCAATGTTTTAAGACTTTTGAAAGCACCCAGAACAAGAGAAAAGGAGGAAGAATGCCATCCCTACTACCTTCTCACAGCAATCCAGCAAATAATAAGAAAATGTGTTCCCCTGAGTTGGGAGTCTCCCTCCCTTCTACATCGGATTGCTCTGCCTGTGAGGTAAGATATCTGAGTTGAAATCATCTGATCCTCCCATTCTTTGTAGATGTTTAATCAGAAGTTGGTTTCTGGATGAAATCTTTATCAATAAATTTAAGCTGTGGCTCTTACCCTGATGACTGTGGGACATGATGTTGCTGAGAGTACATGTGAATCCCACCGTACTGAATGAGGAAGTACAACAGTAGTTAGGATTACAACATATATTTTCACATACCATAATTCCTTTGATGAGATCTAGCATACAGCAAGAATTCAGAAGAAAGAAGATAAGAAGCCTTTACAAATACGACCCTTTTGTTAATAAGTAATAATAAAAGAATGCATAATTGTGTGTTATATTGTGATAAAATAATACAATTTGCACCTCTTTAAAACAAAAACAGAAATCCAAATAGAAGAAAAGTTCAATCCCCCCCCCACTTTATCTTGCCTTGGTATTACAGGCATGTATGTATTCTTTAACCCATTTGAATTACCAGTCTGTCCATTTTATATGTAGCACAATTGTTTTTTCTATTATTATTATTATTATTATTATTATTATTATTATTATTATTATTACAAACAAGCATGCCTCAGTTTTAAAACTCTAGTACCAGTTACGAAGCTTTCAAAACTTGAGTATTTGTTTTGAACAGCCAGACATTTAGGTCTGAAATACTCTGCCTAGTTTAATAGTTTGGATTGGGGTGGTGGTGGCTTTGTTTTTAGTGAATGGAGTGATAATTCCAGATGTCTTGTGGTGTCACAGTCACAGGAAACGTGAGCTTCAGTGATGTAGTGCAAAAGCTGAGCCTCAAATTATTCTGCTGGTTCATGTCTGTTTCTTTCAGTCAGGTGTATGCTAGATGAGAGCACAAAATCTGGGCTGGAAGGGACTTGAAACTAGTTAAGTCTTACTCCTCGACCTGGCAGGTTTATCCACCTTATTATCATCTCAAGCATTAGGATGCAAAATTGTTACTAAATTACAAGAGGCAAACAAACTTGAAATAGAGAAATGAAGGAACAAACGAAGTGACTGGTATGATTCAGGATGTGTTCTTTTGGGAAATATGCAATATAGTGAGTGAAATACACTTTGAATTTTTGCTCAGGTGTATAGAACTACCGAAGGCAGGGGACAGCAGTGGTATCCAGCAAGTGCCATCTTTAGAATGGTAATTTAAACCCCAAAGTCCTGCACTGATAAAGGAAATGTGTTCTCAAGTGTTCTAATTAGCAGATACTGATTTTAGATTCCAGCAGGCCACATGAGAGAATTAGAAGGGACCAAGGGAGCTTATGACAGAATGGCTTGTTGAGCAGATTATAGGAAGCACAAACCTTTTATGAGTCAAGACTTTAAAAAAAACGTAATAACAAAGCTTTTTCCTGTAATGACTGACAGTGAAGAAGAGGAGAGGAACCATATTGGATTGAACTAAGGGTCTGCCTGATTCAGCATCTTTTTTCCAATAGTACGCAGCTAGGCGCTTTTGGGTGACCTGTGAGCAGGTTTGGGCTGCTGGCCTTTGTTGTTTTCCCCCAGCATGTAGTAGTCAGAAGCATGCTGCCTATAAATATAGGACTGGACCCAGTGAGGTCATTTCATTAACACAAACATTCTGCCTCTTGCAGAAACACTCTTTTTGTCATTGCACATGTGTCACTTGTACATCTGTTAGCAGGACAACATATTTTCTTTCTTCTAGTGTTACCTTGGATAAAAGCATACCTTGATAGAGTGTGGATGTTACCTTTGAATAGACCAATCTCTATCCATTTGATACAGTGAGGCAGATAGATTTTAATTTGTGTTCCAGTATAATGTACCCTGTACAACAGAAGTAATGAAGTCTGGAAATAAATGTGTGGAGAAATCACTTATTTGATTGATTGCTGCTATTAAAAACTCATGTGAAACTCTGATGGTATTGTAAATGTCTGGGTTTTTTTTTCAGTTCTTTCTTTGCTTAAAGGGTACCTGAATGTTAGTTCCCATATGCCTATATACTGCTCATCACTTGTTGTTTTTGATATTTATTGACACTCAAGTAAATGTGTGAACTAATTCTGTTGGTACTGAGTCTGACATTAAGGTCTTATTTAATGAGCTCCATTTGTGGTGTGAGAGCACTGATGACTCCTTCACACATATAGGCTTTCACTTGGTTGTAATGGATATCAACATAAACAGTGACCATGCTTACTTAGAGATTTTGGGAGTTGTAATCCAAAAAGTAACATTTTGAAGTTGGAAGTTGGCCTCTTCTGAAGGACTGCTTTCAGCTGTATGAGCCTACTCCAAGTATGAACATCAGTGTGAGGCCATATTCTGACTAGATGTGTTCTTGTTAGAAATGAAACTTCAATGGAAGGCGCAATCTTATATATGTGTGTGTGTGTGTGTGTGTGCGTGCGTGCGTGTGTGTGTGTGTGTGTAGATTTTTCACTTCTGGGAAAGGTGGTAATGAAAAAATGACATCCAGCATAGTTTCAGATTCAGTATAGAACTTTAATCAGAAAGATGGTATTATTAAACTGCTATTTTGTAATATCACCAAGCTTTCTTCATTGTATTCAGGAAATGGGGGATTTGAGTCACCCTGCTTGGAAATTTAGCAAAGGACCTGACTCACTAATTCAACCAGCTTGCTGTTTGTACAATTTCAGGCTAAATATAACATGTCTTAGAGAATGCTCTTTCTTTGTTTAGAACCTTCCCAGTTATATGCAGCAGACCCCCTGAGCCGTGAATGCTGCAAGAGTTGAACAGACAATCCAGTCCCTCCCATCAACTGAGAATGATTTAAAGTATGACTTAAGTAAATATTTGTTAGCTTTGATCATTTACTTATATAAAGCAAAACATAAATCATAAAGCTTCAGTTTCCACTACTCTTCTTTTTCAGTTCTTTTACCTTTGCTGTCTGTTGGCTTTTTAATATGATGCAATTGTACATCTGGGCAGCTTTGTTTCACCAGACCATTACTTTGCCTGCTGAAAACTGTCCTCAGCTATGTTTTTTTGTTGCAAAATGAGACTGGCAGCACCTTCCATCACTTTCTTTGTATCTTGGGCAGTATAAACTAACTGAGAGTATAGCACTCTTCAATACATAGAGTAATGAAAATGATATTGTTACTATATGCAAACTGAATACAACAACCATGTACTAGATGTAATATTCATGCTGGTTTTTTAGTAGCATAGTATTCTTCAGTGGTTTTGAAATGTTGACTTCTCCAAGAATTTTGAGGAAGAAATTTGAGCAGGAATCCCGTATGCCTTTGTTACTGTCAAATACCTGTCTGTAAAATGTTCTGAGTCATGGGATTGCTCAGAGAACAAGCAAAGTATCTGTTGTAGTTTCTGTGCACATTAAAAAGCGTACATCAGTTATAACTTGCAGGAATTTGCCTGTAGCATTTTGATTATGTTTCTGATTATATAACATCATATCATGGAAGACTGGAGATTATTTTTTCCCATTATATATTCATTTGTGGGTATTTTTAATTTTTTTATGAAAGAGCTTGTGCTGTGCATAGGAACTTTTGCAAAAGAAGGCAGTGTGGTCAAAAAGCCTTGTCTCCTTTATGCTTTCTCTTCAATTGACCTTTGAAATCTAAGTGACCTGCTCTTTGGAGTTTGTTGTCTGTTCCTCAGGACTGTTTAATTAAAATGGTATTTCCTAAGTATAAACAGTCCCTCAAGGACCTCCTGTGGAGTTTCACGAGGTCCGCACGCGCCTCTCCCAACCCCCATGCCTTGTGAGACTTGGTGACTCTCTGGTTTTAATTATTATATTTTTTTGTTTTAGTGCTCTTCAGACAATCCAATTTAATATGTTTTGCTTTGAGAAACTCTTCTTTCTTTCTTTCCTTCCTTCCTTCCTTCCTTCCTTCCTTCCTTCCTTCCTTCCTTCTTTTCTTTCCTTCGTTTCTTTCTTCCTTTCTTTCTTTCTTTCTGGTCACGTGAGAAGGAGGCATTTTCTGGGAGGGCAGACACTATTCTGATCTTTGGTGGAGAGCCTGATGTCCCCCCAAATCTGTTAAAGGCATAGCCTATCTAATGGTGACCATTACATTGCACAGATTTCATTGGGGTGGAGTTAAATATGTCCTTAACTCTCTGATTGAAATTCCTGAGTATTAAAGTACTTTGGCTGAATTCTTCCTGTATTGTAACATCGGGAAAGAGGTTTGTGCTTTTAAATTCATAAAGCCTTTTCAAATGCTAACAATTCTTGTTTTTGCTAGCACGCTTCATATTACTTCACAACATCTACCCAAACAGAGGTAAATGTTTCAGTTCCCAGCTGATGGTGGAGATACTGTCTCACGGTGCCTGTGCAGTTCCCTACATTAGATTTCACATGTTGATGACATCACCATCTGAAGCAGCACAGACTCTGTGGAAGGTCTAGAATGGTAGCTACTGAACTGAGTTGGGTTCTTGTTTCTTCTTTGATAGCTACAGGAAATACGTTATTCTTTTTCCCCACTGAGTGCCTACCAGTGGAGGCATTTAGCAATTGGAAGCTCTCTTGGTCACATAGGCCAGGATGGCTATTTAGATTACTTATGAAATTGATTACCTATAAATCAAAAGTGAAGATCTGACTTGTCCTTTTGCAAATCTTGCAATCCAATAATCCACTTTAGTCAAGAGAACACATGTATTCAAGCTTAAATTTTAGTCTGCTAAAACTGTTTTCAAGAAAGGCGAGTAATGTGTAGGACAGTGTTCGTAGTCTATTGCTAAGAGTTAAAAGAACTTGGATAATATGAACAGAAGAGCAATAGCGACATGAAATGAGAATAATGGATATAACAGATTGCATTGCAAATGAGATTTCAACAGTTACTTCCTTTGGACTGTAGTCATTGTCATTATTGTTTGGGCATAGCCATTTTATATTTTTGTAGTTTGGTGGTGTTATGTTCCTAGATGTATATCCTGCCTTTCCTTAAAGTAGCTCAAATCAGGCTACAAAGGTCCTTCTGTGTTCCTGATTTCCCATCCCACCTCTGGAGCTAGGGGAAAACTACTACAGGGCCACTGGGGAGCTTCATGTCTTCTCAGGGATTTGAGCCTAGGACATCCTGGTTCAAGTGTGGTATAGCGGTTAGTATCACACTTGAACCACACACCATCTGAGCACCTGATCAACAATGGGAGTAGCTAGGATATTTTAGCTAGTTGCGTTAGGGTTTTTGTTTCTTTTAAAAGCTCTGGATAAAATGATGTAACTATTGTAACTTGTAACTGCAAGAGAAGCCTGGAAGAAGCAGCCTTCATGAATGAAATACCTTTTTATCATTGGATTGCCTGTTCTTAAAGTAAAACACTTTCCTTAAAGAACTCTCTGTTCTCACTCTGTCCTTCCACGTGCTTGTTGGCTATACATGTAGATAGAATTCCTCTCTCCCAGAGAGGACTGGGGGGAGGAAAGGAATCTCTAAGCACAGAGATTGTTGTTTCCCCAGTGGTGTCCTACCGTGCCTCAGGAACAGGGATTTTTAATCCAGTAGGTGGTGGCAGAAATTTTTGATCAAAGGGACAAGGGGAGTTTCCATCTCCTATTCAAGGGCAGAAGTCAGCATTGAGTGGGAGAAGAGCCCCTTGCTCTATAACATTGATTTTAATTGGTGTTTGTGTATATGACATAGTATAACATAGTAACAGTATTATTAATTATTAATAATGTAGGTAAATAAAGAATATGGAAAAGGTTCAGAGGAAATAGCAGGCTTGTGTTGAAGTATCTTATATTGACTAAACATTCATTTTATTTGCTTAAGCACTCTGAGTCATGTTGCAGGTACTACAATTATAATGATATGCACTGCTCCTAATGCCAATTGACAGCTATGGTTGTTGATTAACTCAGAAAAGTGGGAGAAGCTGCACTCTCTCTTAAACAATTTACAGTAATCCAAACTGGAGTTCATGCAACATGTAAATCAATATGGCTATGTACTCATTAAAATCCCTTTGAATTATATTGTTTCCCTAGTTAGATAATGAGCAGGATGGAGTAGAGCAGGAGTGGACAACTGTCCAGGCTTGGGAACTACAATGACCCTCCCATGTTACCTTAAAGGGTTGTGCCCTCCTTCCAGAAACTCCACTACCACATTTTTACCATTTGTTTTGTCCTCAGATGCTGGTTCAGACAATTTTACCACATTTTTGCCCACCCCCAGTTGTATTAAGTTGAAGAGAGCCCTTTAGGAAAACTAGATCTTGTTCACTTTGCTTTCTGACTTAAAAGAAGTCCACTCCTGGGCCTAAAATGGCCAGAGGGCAAAAACATGCCTCATGCCTCCTAGGGGGCGTGGGAGTGCTTTTGAGCACAAAAAACTACATTTTTTCCACGAATTTGGGGGAGGAATGCTGAGGGCCTTTGGAATCTCAAAAACAATTTTGGACTCACGGGCTACATTTTCCCCACCCCTGGAGCAGAGTGTGAAAGAAGACATTTGGCTGCATTCTGATATTTTATATTTTTATCTTTCCTATAAATCCAACTATCTTGGTAGTCATTTTCCAAAAATGGCCAATCAAAAGCCTCTGGGAAGCTTGCAACTGGGGTACAAAGACAAAATAATTCACTGCTGTCTGTAACCTCAGAATCTGGTATTCAGATGTATATTGGCTTTCAGCTTGGATGGTTTGTCTATAGACTATGCCTAAATAGTATAAAAGTGCAAATTCATCTGATTTTTCAATATCTGTATTACCCAATTTCAGTCAAAATAAACGAGACTTCTGGAAAGAAAAGGGTGTTGCCTCCGTTAGGGATCTTCAACTGTCTAGAAGCAAAATATCAAGAGCAAGTGATGAACCAAGGTAACATGAAGTGGTTTGAATTGGCTCACCAAAATAAAACCACCGAGATTGGCTGAAAACTTATGATCCACCTGCTGCTCTCACCAAAATGGATTGTAATTCTCCACCTGTACAGTAGTCACAAATCTTTTGATCTCAAATTTATAATCAGCTGCCAGAAATAAACTTTAGCCATGCATGTGCAGTCAGGACCAACATGGGAAGGTGATTTAGGGGCTGAAGTCGCAGATAGTACATGAAAAAAAATATGTGGTCTAGATTCCCCTTTAAGTCTGTCTTCACAAACATAAAAGGCAGTTTCTTTAAATTTGTATATTACTGCCACCTATGCCCCTCTATCTTATTATTGTAAGCATATCCTATCGCTTTGTTGGCAAGAATGCGGGACTCACAGAGCTCTGATGCACATGTGGCTCCACTCTCCTAAGATGGTAGAGTTCTAGAAAGCTGTATAAAATAGAAGACATTGGAGCAAAACAAAATTACAGGACGAGAGAAACTTTTCCTGTTACTCTTATTTTTGTATGAAAATGACAGGTTATAGCACAAACTGCTGATTTTTTCAGTTGTTATCAGCATGTTGTGGTAATTGCCTGGAACTGGAAACATGCAAAGAATCAAGAGATTCAGTAAAGAGTCATTGTGTTAGTCCTCAACAAACAATCTGCAAAAATAAGATTCATTAGAAAGAGGAAATCGGACAACTTTATGAAAATTTGGCATTGTTTTATTGAATACATGAACAGATCTGGAGGTCTTCTTGGAATCCCACTCTTATGACCAAAGTTAGATGTTCTGTCAGAATGAATAGTGGGGGACCAGTAGCTTGCATTGAATGAGTATGCATACAGTGCCTAAACTGCTGACTAATTTTTCTGAAGTTAATTCCTGTAAGCTCATGTCTGTTTATCATGAACTTACATTGTCAAGTTGATTATCATCTTTCTCCTTTTTTGTTTTATTATCTTCTAATATATAAACAGGCGAAGACCTGACCTCATATGATTGGCTGTGTCAGGCAAAGGGCTCATATGATTGGCTGCCTGAGAAGATTCTATGGAATCCTGGGGTTTGCAGTTTAGGGATGGACTTTTAGAATTTTCAGCCAGAGAGCTGTTGGGCCTGCATGGTTACTATGGAGATAAGGCCTAGCAGCAAGGGCAGTATATTCCCCCAGGAACCAGACCTCTGTATGTTAATAACTCTGGATACAGATTGGATTGGGGAATATGGGGGAAAGTTACTGGCTATTGGACAAGTCAGTTTGGGGAATTACAGACACAGGATCTCAAATCTTTCTAACAAGTATCACCTATGAGAAAATAAAATCCCAGGCAATACTGGGTAAATAGGCTAGTTACCTAATAAAGAAAAAAGAAGAGAGGCGATATTTGTCAGGAGTGGCAACCTTTGCGTGCTTTAATTAACTGGCTAGTTAGTTTGCATGTCTATTGTAGGCATAGAGGGATAACCTAGAGTAAACTTCCTGTTGTGTGGTCAATGCCCACTTTCCCTTGCATGTTCTCGTCCTCTTCCCCTTTTTTCTTCTTCAGCTTCCCTGCAGGCATGTGGTCTCTGATTCAGCAAGCATGCTTTTTTGTAAGCATGTGAGTTCTTAATTTTCATCTTACCTTTCTTCAAGAATTTGAACCTGTGTAAACTATGCGCAAGATTATGTGAGTAAATCCTTTTTATGTATTTTTAACCAAACTGTTTGTGTTTATTTTGAGCTAGATTAAGTGTGTCTGGGGTGGAGATGATGGACTGGTGATTTGTTCTGCTTCTGTTTATGCATTACAAAATACTCTGCTGATTGGGAGACTTCTCTCAATTCACCAACAGTATTTGGGTTCAGACATATGGAAGGAGATGCTCCTTCAGTTTTTCTGGTCCAAAGCTGCACTTTGAATTAGGTCTGGTAGAGGACTGGAAGCTACTTTAGGTTACAAACTGCTGACATAATAAAGATATAATGTCCAGTCCCAGCTAACAGTCTCATTGTCCTATTTTGGTCTAGTTCAGTGTTAGTCAAAGTAGTAATGCAGGGACTAGTGCTGGTCCACAAGCTATTGACTGCCAGTCCCTGGTGAGTTTTCAGTAAAGAAAGAAACAGTTGTAGCTAGTGGACACAAGTGTAGTGCCTGTGTCTGGCATACAGGAAAAAAAACATTGGATACTTTGGGAAGCACTGGTTTAAGCTGAAGGGGGCAGGGTTCTCCTAGGTTCCTGTGGGCTACACAGAGACTGGTTGAGAGTTGCAGGTTGCCTACTCAGGTTGAGCCTTCCTTATCAGGAAATCCAAAGCCCTCCAAAAACTGAAACTTTTGAAAAGCAGAACCCAATCTTCTTCCTGTAGGAAACATGAGAGAATAACAGAGGCTTGCTGGGGACCACATGTGCACGTTGTCCCAAGCAAGCTGAGACAGAAAAGAGAAAAGCTAACTGAGAGGCTTCGTAAACTTCGCAAACTTCATAAACTAGCACATATAGGTGTCCCAAGTGAACCTCTGTAATCTCCACTTGTTCCTTACAGAAGAAGGCAAGAGGAAGAGAACTGGTGAAAGAGCAGACATTGCACTAAAAGAACTGTATATAATTTACAACATTTATGTAACAGTATGTGTACAGCAACAATAATAAACAGAATATAATTTATGCCAATCTATTTATGAATTTTGTGTTTAGACTTGGGTCTCATTTCCAAGATATCTCATTATGTATATGCAAATATTCCAAAATCCAAAAAAATCCAAAATAACAAAACACTACTCATCCCAAGCATTTCAGATAAGAGAGGCTCAACCTGTACTAATCTAAGGTCTCTTTCACACTACATCGTTTTAGCACTTTGATGCTACTTTAACTACCGTGAATTCATCCTGTATATCTAGTAGTTTGGCGATGTGCTAAAGCAGTCTGGTAGAAGATTCTAAATACCTCATGAACCTATGGATTCCAGGTTTCCATAGGAAGCAGTCATTGAGAGTTAAAGTGGTATCAAAGGGCTATGATGGTATAGTGTGAAAGAGACCTATTTATAGGCTTGTACTGCTCACTAGTCATGCTTTAGTCCCATTGAAATAAGTCACACAAATTATTATTTAATTTATATCCTGCTTGTCTTCTTTATGGGACAACACAGGTAGTTGTCCAGTTTGAAATGCTCCGTAAATATTTAGAAAAATGAGATTTAAAGAAAATATTTTGATCCATAATAACATTCCAAAATCCATACTCAAACAACACCTTTATTTGGACAAAAGAAAAATGCACTAAATTGAAGGGCACTTCAGAATTCAGGCAAGACATTATATCAGGCACTGGGTGAGGAGGCGAGAGGGGAGTTGGCTTGGTGTTGAATTTGTAAAGTCTGCATATCCAAAATGCTAATATGGACTGATGGGGGAGGAGCAGATTTGAATGCACTAATGTTACTTACGCAGATTTCATGTTATACCCAGGACTGTTGGGACTACTGGAAATTGAGAGAGATTTGGTGAATCTTCCCAATTTAGCAGAGCATTGGTAATGCACAGACAAAAGATGAGCAGCTTACCGGCTGCACCTCTATCTCCCCCAAACACACTTAACTCTAGCTCAGAAGTAAACACAAAAACAATTTGTTTAAACGTATATAAAAATTTACTCACAGAGACTTGCACATAATCTACACAGGTTCCTGTTCTCGAAGAAAGTTAAGAAGAAAAGAATAAGCATTTACGTGCTTGTAGGAAAGCGTCTCCTTTAGAGCATCAAAGAGCACATGCTTACAGGAAAGAGGCTGAAAACAACAACAAAAACGGTAGTAAACGGCAAGAGAGGCTTCTTCAGAACAAAGGATGCCTACGTACAGGAGGAAGTGGGCATGAACAAACAAACAGGAAGGTAAGCTATGGTCTTGCCTCTAGATCTATAATAATCATGCAACCTAACTAGGCGGTGAATTCTGAGCATGCAAAGGTTGCCATTCCCAACAGGGACAACAACAAGAACAACAACAGTGGTTGATTTTTTCCAGACTATTAAGAGAACAGTGGTGAAGAGAGCTTTAGCAGTTTTATGTTTTAGACAAGTCAGGGTGTCAGGTGGCTAGAGTACTTGCACTAGATGGTAGAAACTCAGATTCCCTTTTCCAGTGGAAAGCTATGGGTGGCCTTAGGCGAATAACTGTGTTGATTCATGCATGTGGGAGCTCAGCTACTGCCTTCACAGGAGCTGAACAGCAGTAACTACTGCCTTGTGAAAGTGCCTGTTCATACAATCGGTGCCTCATGTCTTCCTGGTCAAGCAGCTATTAAGATATACTTCCATAGATGGAAACTCCTTCATGAGTGAATTGTTACTATCTCTTAGTCTAATTTCAATTTACTATGCAGCTAAAACCCTTCTCTGAGTGCCTTGGAGGAAGAGTGGTTTGGAAATATAAAAATAAATAAAGATTTAATCTTATTCCATAATCTACCTTGTCAAAAATGAGATTCTATAATATAATTTACTGTTTTGTTTTCTAGAATTATAAAGCAGAATTTTGAAAGGTAATTGCAGCATGTGATTAAGCAGGCCATAGTTTTTGGAGCTGAATCCAGTTGGGATTGTTATAGAAGAGTTGAGTAAAATGTACTCTTCTAAGCAGAAAGGGTTACTGTTGCATCAGTGTAATATTTATACAAATGGAGGGAAATCCCTAGCGACCAGAAGACAAGTTTGGCTGATGTAAGTTTTCTTTGGCTAAGCATCATTGTGAAATAGATTTGCTTAAATTGCCTTCAATTGGAACAGATTATGAGGTAAAAGCTCAGGTGTCTGAACAAGAAACCACCTGTTGGGTGTTACATCTAAAACTTTTATATCTTCCCCTAATGGGACTTTTGATTAGAGAATTTGTCTCCCTGGGGTGAAGGGGACTTAACCCTTTTCCTTTCTTCTCTGAAGAGCAAAAAGATTAATGTTAAAATAATGCATGATTTATGTTCATCACAACTTTTTACCTTGTTTGCGAGAAAATGTGATACGATTTAATTACTATGCAAAGTTAAACCAGGGTAAGGGGGGGAATCTTTGCCGAGGTATCAGTTGTCTCAGAGCACTGAATTTTCAAGTCCCTTGAAACCTCTCCACAGGCTTTCGTACCTTTGGACAGCATCCAGAAATGCTATTGAGGGTTTTTGGTAAGCCCTTTTTCTCCCTGCTAGACCAGGTATACAACTGTACACAGCTTTTGTCTAACAGCTTTCAAATATGGAAATGCTTTGCCTTATAGCAGTGAAAAGGGTGCCCATTCCATCTTGTTCGCGTCTCTGCCCATCTTTTCACAGGCAGTTCTGTAAGAATGATTGACTTCTTGGGAAACGGCAGGAGAATGCCCTTTGGAACGTTGTAGTCCGTAACCAAAGCTTATAGGATTGCAATGAATCCCAAAGAGGGAGAGTCTGTGCTTTTATTTTCTTAGGGTTTCTCTCCCACCCTTTAGCTTTATGAATAATCATTGAGAAGGAGATCTTACTGACTGGAATTATGCTTGCATGAGCCTCTTTAGTGCAGAACTGACTAGTTTTGTACCTGGATCTTGCCTACCTACATTAACTAGTTTAAAGACTAGTAGGCATATTATAGAAGGAACTTTTAAGGATTATTGCCCACTTGATTTACTATAAAAATAATGGTATTTTTTAAAAATCTAGCTCTTTCCTGTTACTCTGTTGAGCAAATTAGATAATATATTAAATGGTCACTTTTTGTAACTTAAGTATTTTTCCAAAAAACCATTGCACCTAGCTGGATTGGCAGCACAAGAATAAGGGGTTAACTCCCTCCATAACACAGCTCCAACAATAATCCCCCCTGCTTTTTGCCTCAAGAGAGAAGCTGGTACCACAGTTCTTTTAAAGATTTGCATACGTTTGCATATGAGGACAAGTAAATACAACAATAGATTTAATTATCATCTAGGTTGGGCTTAAACAGAGAGAGGTTGTTTCATAGTCCATTGACAGACTGATGTTTTTAGTCCATTCTAACTATTAATTTAGTGGGTAGCAAAGTAGGAGAAAAGAAGAGAGATCTCTTGGTCCCTTCTGGATTTTCTGTGTTTCTTCCCAAAGCCAAACCACTCTGCAAGACTTTTCAGCACTAATGTTTAACACATGTTTGTGAATACTTTTAGTACCTATTTAAAACAGGACATTTCAGACATAGGGCTGAATGCATTGCGAAACTCCTTGCAGAAACATTTAAACTCTAATCACACTTACCTAAATGGCTAGTGTTTTAAGAGATAGTGTTGAGAACATCTGTTGCCTCCTACCTCCCTTCTAGAAGGCTTGAAAAGACATCTGTATAGCCTTTGAATTATGTTACTAGTAAAATGTTTTCTCTTAGCCAATGTGCACAACAAAATTTTGCATTTGCAGCAACCAAACATGGTTACTAAGTACAGGGGACTAATACCAACCCCTCATAGGAAGGATTGCTTTCTTCCTCTCTCTTATGTTGCTTTCATGTTACTGGAAAGAAGATTTATAGTTACACAAGTCTGGTAGATAAATGCATTATATTATTGCTTTGTATATGCTTTAGTGCAGGAGGGGATTATATATGGCCTGTGGAGTACACGCAACCCCTAGGACCCTTCAGGGATCAAACATTTTTTTGCCCTGCAAATGCACTGTGGGAGACACTTTTTCACTTTTTGTCCTCCAGCTTTTTTAAGACCAAGAGAGGCCTGATTTTAATTCAGGAAGCGAACAGGAATTGACTTCCAGTTACTTTCTTTGGTTTCTCTGGGCCTAAAATGTGAGTCTGAAATGTGAGTCTAAAAACATGGCAAAATGTTCTTGATGTGTTGTAGAGGCTGTTGAGGGCATTTGGGGGGAAACTTTTTATTTGTTTGTAGGAGGTGCGGTGGGAATGTGGCCTTCCAAGGTTTTTTAGAGGCGCTGATGTGGCCCTCCAAGGTCTTTGGGAAGTGATTTTTAAGAAGCCTCCTAATGTTTTAGGAAAGCTCCTAGCTTCTTAAAATTTCACATCCCTGCTGTAGCAGTATAGATGGATTCATGTTAAAGGAGATGAATTATGGCATGTTTCATTTCTTATTTGTGATCATCGCAGGTTATTTGGTCTATATAAGTCAGTGGTTCTCAACCTGTGGGTCCCCAGATGTTTGTGGACTTCAGCTCCCAGAAGCCCTAGCCACTATGGTCAATGCTCAGGGCTTCTGGGAGCTGAAGTCCAAAAACATCTGGGAACCCACAGATTGAGAACCACTGATATAAGTTAAAAGAAAATGCTCCACTGATGCTGTACTTAGAATATGTCATGACTTTTCATTTATGGAAAATGAAAAAAGCCAAAAGTTGCACAGTACTTGTTTAGCCTAGGTGTTGGCAAGACAAGGTGTGGTAATAAATGTAGGAGTTGGGAGTGCCTAACTTCTAATTCTGAT
Source organism: Iguana delicatissima (assembly GCA_948472985.1). Classification (NCBI taxonomy): domain Eukaryota; kingdom Metazoa; phylum Chordata; class Lepidosauria; order Squamata; family Iguanidae; genus Iguana; species Iguana delicatissima. The sequence continues at coordinate 345,605 of CAOKZL010000596.1, forward strand.
AGCCTTTACATCCTTGGGGAGATTGTTTGAGCAAATTGTTCATAGGTTACTTCATGTGTAATCTTGGTAGTATGTATGAAGTGCCTTTGAGCTATCATATTAGTCTGATTCCTGACCACTAATGTGTACTAAGAACTTCCTCTGTTTTGGGTTTAGTGAAGTGTAGGTTGTAAAATTCAGTGTATATACAAAGTTATACCTCATTTATCTCTGTCTAATCTTTATTAAATCATGCCACATGGAGAGAGGGCGAAGGAGAAGCAGAATGATTTTAAATAAAACCACATAAAAATACTCTTATGTTTTTACGTAGCTACTTTTATATAAGTAGCTCTTTTATTGCTAAGATCTTATTATTTTGCTTTCCACTTCCAATAACAGAGAAGTTTAAGAAAGTGATAGATTCCATATATATCTGTGGCTTAGAATCACTGCTAGAAAGTTGCAAGCATAGTGCCCAGATATGTTGTCTGTTCTGACACATAGCAAAATGCTTTGTAGAGCAAGCAATCTATTATATTTGTCTTTTATGTCCTTATTGTCATGGCACAGCCTAGCTGGAAAAAAAAGATTAGTTTTCAGAAGTATCCAGTGACTAAACTGGATAATAATTACAGAGAAAAGGGTAGAAATAATCAAGGGGGAAATTACCATGTAAAGGGGATTAGCCAGGTGTTGCTCAGTATTCAGTGATGTCATTTGAATTTCATGGTTTTGCCTGGTTTGATCAGGTTATTTTTCAAGTTGGAATAATGGCATGGTAATTTCTCAGCTATGAATAGGTGGTGAGGTGATGACAGCCACAATAGATGAAACTTGTTGACATGGGTTGGCAACTTTCTTATTGGCACCTTCTTTATTCCACCTCCTTATTTTTGGGTGAATTGACAAGTATTCTTCAGAAAGAACATTAAAAAAAAGTCTGTAGCAACTGTATCTCATTAAAAACATAGCAACCCAAATACACACTGATTTTGCCTTAAGGCTGCATCTCACTATGATTTCTGTAGCCAGGTACAGATGCCTGTGTAGAAAATGAATACATGCTAAATCAAGTACAAGGATATACTCATGTTCAATTAAGTTCCTGCCTGTTTTTGCCAATTCAAGTGGTGAAACTTCCATCGTTTTTAAGACGCCTGATTCTATACATATATAGCTTTTCCTTCTATCAGAGCATATGCATTTCCTCATCTAGATTTGCCTACGGCAGTACAAATGTCAAAGTAGGATATTTCTCATCCTTTCCATTTCAGTGGTCAACTTCATCAGATGCCAAGCTCAAATTATGAGGAAAGTGCTACTGTATGGCACACAGCAATGCATTCAACCTTCACATTTTGGGGTTTAATTTTTGCAGATTTGATTATTTGTGAGTTTGCCATCAACAATTAAATAGGGGTTTTTAAAAAAGTTTTGCAGGTCCTTCACAAACACAGGTCCAGCCCCCAGCCCCCACCTCAAATACTTCTTCTCTAGGGGAACCGTCCCCCTTCGTGGTTCCAATCAGGGCACACAGCTCTTTAAAAACCAGCCTCTGGACCTCCTCCACTAGCTGCGGTCTGGTCAGATAAGGACAGTGGCACTGGTTCACATCTGAATGCATTTCCAGGCGATCCTTCCCTCCTTGTCAGGAATCCCGTCTCCCGTGTACATTAATGCCTGATTTCTAAGCCCCACCAAGCCCCTCCTAAAGCATCCCCCTGCACCCAAGGAAGGAGATGGGCAGGAGAGATGAAGTATAGGGATACCATGCCATGCCAACCCACCCCTTTCTCCTCTCCTTTCTCTCATCCAGTTTGGAGCATGGGTGCCTCGTCTCCCCACCATACCTTGGCCCTCTTACCACAGATACACACACCCAGTTTGATTGAAGTGGTACATAAGTTGAGGGGGGGCTAGAGATATTCAAGATTTTTCCACTTTTGCAGTGGTTGCATGCCTCTAACCCCTAAAAATGTGGGGGGCTGACTGTACTTGTGGAGTCACTGTCAGTGCCTTGGCTTGGCTTTCTACTGTTCTGCTGAGGCAAGATGAAACAGTATACCGGTGAAGATGGAGGCATTAATTCTGTGACAGGAGCAGCCTTACCACTAGGCGGAGGAAAGCAGCTAGCTTAGGTAACAGAGTGAGACTGTTTTGTCTAGGTAGCAAAATGTTAATTATTTACTTTGTTCCTGTATTTTTACTATCAGGGGCTGGGAAGATGCACTTGTGAGATTTCCTTTTAAATTCTCCAAAATTATTTGTCTGATTTTGGATATGATGCACCTTTATTGGGATGATTAGAGGTACCATTTTGCTGCTATTCCACAGGCAGCAAAATATATTGGACACTTTTGCCCCAAGTAGCTGTATTGCATATTCCTGTTGCCCATGTCACTGGTGGTATTTTTGTCATCCATGATCTATTGGATTATTTTCCCACTTGTTTTATTGGAAGCATGAATAAGAAGTGTTGAATTACATTACAGCTTTGCTATGTTACTGATCTGGCAAAATTTGCATGTTGGGGTTGGATACAAATATCAAGTTCCATGTAGTACCTTATAACTTCAAAGGGGCATAAAGATTTAAGTTTTGAAGCTTAGAGTTGGCCAAATATTTATACATTTAATGGCTTCTGAAGATAGATTGATTAGTACTAATGGTATAGTGAATCAAGGAAAGTTTTGTCCAATACCGAAACAACAACCCTAAAACGTGATGAAATGTTTTGGAACTCCTGTGTTCACCAGCATTCTCTCCTCTCATGCTATTCTTCTCATACAAGTAGACCAGTTGTGTTTAGCAGTTACAAGTCACTGATTATTTGGTTGTTTAACAGGAGAATTGGGCCTTAGCATGTACCAGCTGCTCTGTAAATGTGCCAGTGGATTATTTCATATTTAAAGTATCTGTTTGAAGACAGAGTGTTCATGTGAATACAATTGTTCACCATGTTTACAGGAAAATTTTATTAGAACTTTACACTCTTATCCTAAATGCATTTACTTGGGAGTAGGTCGTACATAGTCAAGTGGAATTTCGCAAGAACACGTATATAAGGCTGCAGATTTCTATCCTGTTTCCTCAAAAGCCAGAGTAAGGTTTACTTTAAAGGGAGTGTGTACAGGATTGTGTCCTTTCTGGTATCTCTGGCTAGTTTAGAAGGTGGCAATCAATCAGAGACAGAGAGTCCTACACCTCCCTTCTGAAACTTATGAAGGTTTTCATAGACCTGGAAGAGACCACAATGGCCATTGAGTCCAACCCCCTGCCCTGCAGGAATATATAATCAAAGCATTGTTGACAGATGGCTTTCCAACCCCTGTTTAAAAAACTTCCAAAAAAGGAGACTCCACCATACTCTGAAGCAGCCTGTTCCACTGTCAAACTGCATTTACTGTCAGAAAGTTCTTTCTAATGTTTAGATGGAATCTCTTTTCCTGAAGTTTGAAGCCATTGCTCATGTTCTAGTATCTAAAGCAGCAGAAAACTGGCTTGCTCTATCCTCCATATGATATCCCTCCCTAAACTCTCCTCATATGGCATGGTTTCCAGGCCTCCTGCCATTTTGGTCACTCTTCTCTAGACATGTTCCAGCTTGCCAATATCCTTCCTGAACTGTGATGGCCAGAACTAGGCACAGTATTCCAGGTGGGGTCTGACCAAAGGAGAATAGAGTGGTACTATTACTTCTCTTGATGTTGGGAGTTATAGTTTCTCACAGTGTTAGCCCTTTGGGGGAAATTCTATGAAAGCTAAAATTATTCAGAATCAGTCTTCTTTTAACAGAGTTGCAGAAAAAACATGTCCCAATCTCTGTGTGGCTTCCTTGAACTGAGACTGACTTAAAACACAAAACAAGGCAAGCAGTTTCAGGTTACAAATTTACAAAAAATTGGAGATGACAGATCTGAAAAGGAAACAGAAGGAAGAGGAATCCCAAATTACTCTGCAGAAGTTGAGATATCGAGAAAGATGTCTCCGTTTTAGGGGGGGCCCTGAATCTTCAGGAGAGAATTTGTTTGAAAAGATGGTCCCGGCCCTGGCAGAATTCATTGATATTGAAGAGGAAAAGATAGAAGCTTGTGTTGACAGAATGTTTAGAGTTTCATCTAGGGTTGTGTGAGAGAGGAAACTCCCAAGAGACATCATTATAACTTTCACAAGAACAATGATAAGGGATAAGATACTACAGCAAAGTTACAATGATACATTGAAGATTGAAGATAGAGATGTCAGAATTTTTAAAGATATACCTTATCAAGTCTTAAAGAGGTGACAAGAATATAAACATTGGCAAATCTTTTGGTTAAGTTACAAATTAACTACAGATGGGACAAGACTGAGGGCCTTTCTTTTACACATAAACAGCAGAGATATAAGATCAATTCAGTACACAAAGCAAGAGAGATGATGGAGAGACTAAAAAGGGATCTACAAAAAGTGACTCCGGTGGATGTCCCTTGTCCCCTCTTTTACTTATTCTGACAATGGAAATAGTCAATAATGCTATAAGAGAGAATAAAGCTATAATAGGAGTTCAAGTTAAGAAGTATCAGTATAAGTTGAAAGTGTTCGCTGATGATCTGGTTTTGTTTTTAGATGATCCAGGGAGAAGTATTAAAGAGTTGATTAGAACACTTCAAGAATATGGAGAATACTGTGGATTTCGAGTCAACAAAGAAGAAACAGCTCTGCTAATGAAAAACATGACTGAGAAAGAAGAGATGGAATTAGCAAAATTAACAGGATTTAACAGAGTACAAAAGACAAGGTATCTGGATAGCTAAAAGAAACAATGAATTATTTTGAAATAATTATGACAAAAAATGGAAAGAAATAACAAAAGACTTGGAAAGTTGGACTTCAGTGCAACTATCAATGATGGGAAGGATAGCGGCAATAAAAATGAATGTACTTCCAAAAATGAACCTTTTGTTTCAAAATCTTCCCATAATAACAAATAATAAGCCCTTTATACAATGGAAGAGAGTTAACCAAATTTATATGGCAAGGGAAAAAACCTAGAATAAAATGGAAAGTTTTGACAGACCAAAAGACTAGAGGTGGAATGGGAATACCAGACTTTCAGATATATTACAAAGCCGCAGCCTTTACATGGATAAAGGATTGGATAGATTTACAAGATACAAGAATGTTGGCATTGGAAGGCGTGGATTTGAGGACGGGTTGGCATGCCTATATGGTCTATGATAAAGCCAGACTTCACTCATCACTATATCAGGAAATCTCTTTTGAGAATTTGGGAAGAATATAAGAATAAGAACATAAGGCAGCTTCCCACATGGGTCTCCCCTCAAGAAGCTTTCTTTGGTAGATGAACAGAAACAGACAAATGGCTTCGATATGGAGACATATTGGAAAGGTCAACTTTAAATAACTACAAGATTAAAACAAGAGAAAAATTGGAATTGGAAGGAATAACATTAAGTTGGTTTCCATATAGGCAGTTAACTGAAAGGTTCCAAATGGATTTAAAGACTTAAATAGACCCAAAAGAGACAACGGGAATGATTAAACAACTATTGGAGAATTCTCCTCATCTACTATCTTATATATATCAAGAAATGTTACAACAAGAAAAACAAGAAGAAACAATCAAGTCAGTAATGATTTTGTGGGCTCAAAATATAGGACATTCAATTTAATTAGAATTCTGGGAAAATTCACAAAAAAGACACAAAAATTTACAGTTGCCCAGAATTTGAAAGAGAACTACTACAAGCTGTTCCACAGATGGTACATGACACCAAATAAGTTGAAAAAGATTTACAATGCTGGTACAGGACTCTGTTGGAAATGTCAGAAAGAGGTCGGTACAATATGTCATATGTGGTGGACATGTCCCAGAGCTAAGAAATATTGGACTGATGTACATAATAAAATTTGTGATTTATTGAAAATACAATTTGTTAAAATACCGGAACTTTACTTGTTAAATATGACAAATGTATTTGATGGTACTGATACTAAGAAATATTGGAGAATAACTCTGTATATGATTACAACAGCTAGGATAGAGTACGCAAAGCTCTGGAAAACTCAACAGATACCAACTATAGAACAATGGTGGGGAACAGTTATAGAAAACAGAAATGCAGAAATTTGGTCACAGAGATTAAAAGGGAAATCAGAAGAGGAGATTAAAAAGGAAAGGCAGATAGTAATGGAAAATAGCTGGGTAATGTTGAATGAAAATGAGTAATTCATGACCAGGATTTGAAATGAGGAAGCTACTGTTGTAAGTCATGGAACTGTAATGAAGAGATTGAAATGCAAGAACTGACATGTAACAACATCATTAAAATGCGGTACAAATAGAGATAGAAGTATTAAGAGGTATTGAAAATAAATTCTAGATCAGTGTGGAAGATCAAAAATATGTCATGTACTATTACAGTAACAATTGTTTGTTTTATATGTGAAATTGAATAAAATGATTAAAAAAAACAAATTTACAAAAAATTTACTAATGAACTTTACAATTACATAAGCGTTGGAGAGACCAGTTCCTCACTAGTTAACAAAAAGACTAGGGAAGATAGTAGCATCATTCTTAACTCACCATCTTCTTGGTAGAGAAGTGAAACATGGTCAGAGAGAAGGTTGTAAAAGCAAAAAAAGTGGCAAAGAAGACAACAAGAGAGAAACATGGTCTTTTATGTAAGACCAGTGACACCAGGGTCTATCCTAGGTCACGTGGTTTGGTCACCCAGATACCAAAACTATGTATTTAAATAATACAAAGAGCAAGACTGAGGCTTTATAGGTGAGAAGGCAAAATGCTCTGACATGCAGAGGAAAAAGAAACTAAGCTAACTAAGCCTCAGTTACCTTAGAACAAGAAGTGGGGGAGAGAGAATGCTAGAATTTTCCAACATTTGGCTTAGACACTATACTCCTATTGATGCAGCTCAGAATTGTATTAGCATTTTTAGCTGCTGCATCACATTGTTGACTCATGTTCAGCTTGTGGTCTACTAAGACCATTTCCACACTATACTGTGATAGTGCTATTATTCCACTTTCAACATCCTGAGCCCTGGTGGCACAGTGGTTAAAATGGCTGTACAGCAGCCACAAGGTTGTGAATTCAATCCTGCAGGGCTCCAGGTTGACTCAGCCTTCTATCCTTCCCCCTGGTTGGTAAAATGAGTATCCAGCTTGTTGGGGGCAATTAACTAACACATGGTAAACCACTTAGTCTTAGGGAGTACTTAGCACTGATAAACAGTATAGAAATGTAACTGCTAATGGCTATCCTGTGGAATTCTGGGGTTTGTAGTTCACTGAAACCAAAGAGCTCCCTGTCCCTAAACTGCAAACCCCAGGATTCCATAGGATGTTGAAAGTAGAATATAACAGTGCCGTGTGGAAATGGCTTCAGACTCCTAGGTCCCTTTCACAGGTACTGTGGTCAAGCCAGGTGTCACCCATCTTATATCTGTGCATTTCATTTTTTTCTGCCCAAGTGTAGTACCCTTACACTTCTCCCTGTTGAAATTCATTTTGTTAGTTTTGGCCCAGCTGTCTAATCTGTTATGGTCATGTTGAATTCTTATCCTGCCCTCTGGGGTGTTAGCTACCTCTCCTAATTTGGTGTCATCTGCAAATTTGATAGGAATGTCCTCTACTCCCTCATCCAAATAATTGCTAAAGATGTTGAATAGCACTGGGGCCAGGACAGAACCCTGTGGCACCCCATTAGTTGCTTCTGTCCAAGATGAAGAGGATCCATTGGTGAGCACTCTTTGGGTTTGGTCAGTCAACCAGTTACAAATCCATCTAACAGCAGTGTTGTCTGGCCCAGATTTTACAAGCTTGTTTGTTTTCTTCAGGTGATTTTGCTTTAGCCTTGATCAACTCTCTATTGCATGATGCTCCAGCTGCAGAGTTTTAAAACAAGCAACTGCAAGTGATGTACCCAGTCTTCTGAGAAACATAACTGTTAGTACTGTAAGGCTCTTGTGTAATTTGGACAGAACTTGTTCAAGACTTATAGCTGTAGTAGAGTCTAACCCTAGCCAACTTTATCAGGAAATCTCAAAAAAGAGATATGGCAGTTGCTCAGAAAACAGCTGCTTTGTCTCTGTGTTGACCTGTGCAAAATTTCTCAAATGTCAGGCTTGGGGACTGAGTACCAAATGAATGCATTCTTCGGTGTGTATGTAACTGTATATTACATACAGACATACCTCATTTATTATATATGGGCGTACCTCATTTAGCAAAGAAGCACTTTTTTACAAAGTCTTTTTTACTTGCTTAACCCCGTTTCCCATCCTCTGTCTAGCTGAAAGGTTTTTAGCAGCATTGGCATTTGAAACATGATGAAGGAAGACTTGAGAACACAGATTTTCAGTGTCAGGTTGCAGCAGCAAGTCAGCAGTAAACAATGCAATGAACCTTCATGTGAGAAAAGGCAAAAATCCACTATAGCCAGTTCTACTGTAGCTGTGTGTATCACCTACAACAGGGAAGACAAACAACAGCTCCTTCCCAAATCTCTTATTGAGCATTCATGAAATGCAAAAGAGGGAGTATATATACACTTGCCTTACCAGCTCCTCTCAGTATGTTAAAAAAAAGAGCATAGAGGCGTAAGTTTGGCTACTAAAATGGAAATCATAAGAAAGGTAGAGACTGATGAAAGAAAAAAAATGCCCCTGGATGCATTTGGGAAGAAGCTTTCAAGTATTCTCTAGAATATTGAACATATTTTTGCTTACTTTTACAAGGTTTCTGTGACTTGATAGTTTCATTTCATGTGTGCATGTTGTTAGTTTTGGATAGAAAGTTTGCTGAAGCATGTTGAACTGCTTTTTTGGGGTGTAGGGGGGTGCAGGAACCTATCCTTATTCTTTCCATGTTATTTCTGCCTCTAATACCAAAATCCCTAATAAAGAAGTAACGCCCAGGAACACGTCTACCTTGTTAACTAAGGTATACCTGTATATATTTCATCCTGATTAGTGATCAAAGCAAAATAATTGTGGAGGAACTTTATTAATAACTTCCATAACAATATAGTTTTGTTTTGTTTCTTTGTTGTTGTTATTTGCCATTAAGTCAATGTTGACTTGTTGCACCCTATTAGTGGAGACATCCAGAGCTTCAATCAGTCATCTACCTTGCTCAGGTCTTGTAAATTCAGGACTGTGACTTTCATAATTTAATCATTCTCCTTCTGATGCAATCTCCTTCTTTTCTTATTGCCTTCTACATTACCAAATGTTATCATCTTTTCCAGTTTTGCTGTGTGGTCTCATGATATGTCCAAGATACAACAGGTTAGTCATAATTTCTTCTAGTGAGATTCCAGGCCTAATTTGCTCCCAGGCCCATTCATCTGTTTTTTTAACAGCCTATACTATCCGTAAAACTATTTTCTAGTGCCATACTTCAGATAAGTTGATTTTTTTCCTGTCAGCTTTCTTCACTGTCCAGATTTCACATTCCTACATAGAAATTGGAGATCAAAAATACTATGGCCTGGAGTTACACACTAACTAACTCCTATTTATTGTATATTTTAATGTTTGTCTTTTATTCAGAAATCTTAAGAAAAAGTAAAGTACGGTAAGTTGATTCCTCATAAGTACTTTATGTATGTATGTGTGTAACTTTATTGTTTATAGCCATAGGCCATAACAGTTTACTACACAGAAATAATACTTATCAAAGTACAAAATAGCATAACATGTCATTTATATTTATCTAACAGCCATGCCTGAAAGACGTGAATAAAATTTGTAATAAAACCTTCTAATACAAGAGGTATATTAAAAACATGGATACAAAAACTTAAACAGTGTGCAATTTACTCTTTTTAAAATGTTGTTGTTGTTTCTTTATTTGGATGACTGAGTCAGTTTTCTGGCAGCCAGGGCAAATTTGCAACCTGTGTAGTCATAAAGTATAACTGGTTCCTAGGAGTGTACATATCTATTCCAAAGAGATCTATTTGACAAGGAGCAAATGATGCAGGCAAGAAATCTGTGCCTTTGGGACTTAAGCAGTGGATAGCTTAATAACTAATGAGAAATATCCTAAATGTCCCCAGGTTCATAGATGCAAAATCTTTGGTGAGATTGGATATTATTAAACCTCCTGTAGAAAGAAAGAAGTGAGCATATATTTGAGCCTTAGACCTATGATTTTCTTAGAGGATCTACAGTGAAAAATGTAAAATATGGTTCTAAGCCAAATGTCATTTTATATAGTGGATACCATATAGAGTAAAGTATTTGTGTAATTGAGTACAGATCCCACAATTTTGAATAAGGATGAAGTCTTTCTTTAAACAACTGTTTTGTTATAGGGGAGGAGATGGTTGGAAGAGTGTTACTGTAGTTTCTAGTCCGAACTTGTGGTATATTAGATATCATTTGATATCAAGAATTTGGCCTTCATTACCCATTCCTCCCCATGTGCTTGCGAGGCCCCCGGACAAGCACGCACGTGGGCACGGCCGAAAATAGCTGAACCATTCAAAACTAATCCAGGCAGGCCAGTATTTGCCGGACTGCAGCTTCAGGAGACCTCCAGGCAAGTACCTTCTTAAGATCACATTATGTATGCACGCTGTTTACAAAAGACTTCCTGCCCTGAGCAGGCAGCTTGACGAGCCAAATACTCAACTGTCAAGCACTCCGCGTTTGCATACCAGCCATTCTGTTGACAATGCTGTCATAATTCAATCATGCACCTTGCGGAGGCTTTGTCTCCAGCCCGAAACCCATTGTTGTCCCCGAGAACGGACTAGCCTACAGGCACATTTTCCCCTATAAGACCCCCTGATTTTGAGCGCTTCCTCGGATTGCTCTGACTTCCATCCTGCCTTGCTGTCGCTCTGTTCGACGAGCCTTCCCCTCAGCTTCCACATGCTGAGAATCCGCTCCAACTGACTTTTCTTCTGATAAACCGGGCTTCAGGATAGTATTTCCCCTGAAAAATCCCTCTCAAAAACCCTCTGTCCAACTCCTGCCTTTCTTTCATTAGGTCTGTGTGAGTGTTTGCATACATACGTATTGACTGTGTTTTCAAAATAAAGGAAAACAATTTTAATTTACTTCTGTTTGATTATTGACTTGGCCTGACTCCGTAAACACTGGGTCCAAGATTTCGCTAGGTTGCCCTGCCTCTTGCATTTCTTAGTTTGTGCTCTTGCTAATTCCCATTCCCCATTATTTTGAGCACATTGAGGTGTCCCTCACGGGGCCCCCAGAAATCAGGGTAACAAGAGCTGCAGTGTTATTTCCGTAAGTTGCAGAATATTTGTTGTTGTTGTATGCCTTCAAGTCATTTCCAACTGTTCTTGGCAAGATTTGTTCAGAGAGGGATGCCTTTGCCTTCCTCAGAGGCTGAGAGTGTAACTTGCCCACTCATTGAATTTCTATGGCCAAGTGGGGATGTGAACCCTGTTCTCCAGGGTCATAGTCCAGTGCTCAAACCACTACACCATGCTGGCTCTCAGTTTCCCAGAAAGGTTGTGATGAGCTTCTAGAGAACATTTTTTACTAGTGGAATTTATTCATACCAGCCAGTATCACCCAATATAAGCCAAAAGCACTATGGGCACAAATTTCTATAGAATGCAGTACTATTTCAGCCCTCAAGAGAGATGCAGGTGTACCTTGAGGGACAAGCAACAGGAATCAGGTAAAATAATTTTGTATCTCTGCCAGAGACATGACCTTTGAATACCCCAGATAACTGCACCATGGCTCAATTGTGGAACTCTCTTTTAGAATATCTCTTGTGCTAGGATAACCAGATTCCCACCTTGGACTTCAGAAAAAATGCAGCACGTTTATAAGGAGTGTGAGCATTTCAGCCTGATTGCCTCCAAGTTTCCATGAAAGTTGATCATCAAGCCCTAGTCCCATGTACCTAAAATTATACTGCTGTTTAGTAAGGTTTTGATCCAGTTTCTATGTATGAATTTTCCTTTTCTTTCCAATGACTTTTGTTTTAGCATAATAAATAATCACATGCTTCTTTGTACAAAAATTGCTCAGTTTACTCAATAGCCTCTTCATCCCAATTAGTGTGCTGGAAATCATAGCTGTTATCGTAAGGATATAAAAGAATTCTATATTTTACATCTAGTAAAGACATCAAAGCAGGCAAAGGCCATTCCCCTTGTTGGCCATATTGAGACCAGAGACAAAGGCCAGTAAAACTCAGGCAGTAAAATTTTCATCCATTAGCAGCAGTTACTTAGTTACTTTGCTGCAGCTAATGGATTTGAAACGTTACCCTCTGCTTGCATTGATATTCCTCCAGACCATCATAACTGACAACAGAAGTAACATCTAAGACAAAATGTAGGCATGTGACTCTAACATCATCACTTTTCTTCTCCTGAATGGTTTTTGACATCTTTGTCTGATGAGGAAGCCAGTGAAACTTTGAAAGATTGCATAAAGTATTTTCTGCATTTTGGTTGGCCAGTAAAGATATCACTGTTCTCTGGATTTTGGATTCCTTCACTTTCATTATCAGAGCTTCAAAAAACATAGGTAAAAGAAGCAGATATTACATTGCTGCATAAGGAGGGGAAGGACCTATTGAATGTCAAAAATTATAGGCCAATTTCGCTGTTAAACATGGATTATAAGCTTTTTGCTTCAGTATTAGCAAATAGACTAAAAAGGATGTCACAAGATGTAATTTCGGAGGACCAAGCGGGCTTCATTCCAGGAAGGCAAATTAGAGATAATAATAGAAATATCATAAATATAATTGAATTATTTGAGAAACACCCTCAAAAGAAATTGGCTGCAGTTTTTTTAGATATTGAAAAGGCCTTCAATACTGTTAATTGGAATTTTTTGATAAACATTTGTGAAAAAATGAACATGGGAGAATGTTATTTGAAATGGGTCAAAACTATATATATATATATATATATGAATCAAACTGCAGAAATCATCATTAATGGAGAAAAAACAGAAAAATTGTTCATCCAGAGAGGCACGTGTCAGGGATGCACATTATCCCCGCTTTTATTTTTATTGGTAATAGAGGTTCTGATTGAAACTGTGCAAAATAACCCGAAGATAGGGGGATGAAATTTAAAGGCCATGAATACAAAATCAAACTCTTTGCAGATGATTTGATGGCGACATTAGAAGAGTTTGTTCAGAGTTTTAAAGAATTAAAAGCTACTCTAGAAACTTTTGAAAGATATTCAGGACTAAAAGTGGATAAAGACAAAACAAATATACTAACTAAAAATATCTCTACGGAAGAAGAAATGCAAATATTGCATCTCTCTGGTTACACCACTGTCAAAAAAGTTAATTACCTTGGAATTCAAATAACTAAAAAACCCTCAGATTTATTTAAAAATAACTATGAAATAATATGGAAAAATATTCAAAAAGACCTTAAAAATTGGAATAACTTAAATTTATCTTTTCTGGGGAGAATTACCACAGTTAAAATGTCCATTTTACCTAAACTACTATTTTTGTATCAGACTATTTCTATCATACATAACGACAAAGTGATATATACTTGGCAAAGTGAGATTTCTAAATTCGTCTGGGTGGGGAAAAGACCGAGAGTGAAACAAAAAATTTTACAAGATTCAAAAGAAAGAGGTAGATTGGGCCTGCCAAATTTGTTTTATACTACCATGGGTGCTGTATGAATTGGGTGAAAGACTGGATTAAACTTGATAAGATAAAGTTGTTAAATATAGAAGGTGCTGACCTATGGTCAGGATGGCACTTTTATTTATGGTTCAACAAAGCCAAGATTAATGAGGAATTTAATAACCACTATGTAAGAAAATCCCTTCTGAATGTATGGAGGAAATATTTTTCAAGAAGTTGCCAGAAAACACCCGCTTGGATCTCCCCCCACGTGGCATATTATAAAAATGAGAATGTGTTATTTGATGGATGGATAAAATATGAAGATTTGGTTGAGTTACAAGATGATCAAACTATAATAAGAACCCAACAAGAATTAAATGAAAATGGAACAAGATGTCATTGGCTCTTGTATAGACAAATTATAGAAAAATTGAAAATTGATATAAAACTTTATAGCTATCAACTAAAAGAAGAAGAATTGACGACAATTCTAACCTCAGAAAAACCAAAAACTATCTCGTTAATTTATAAAATTCTATTAAAATGGGACACAGAGGAAGAATCTGTTAAAACTTCTATGATAAAATGGGCACAAAATCTATCTCACACAGTTCCACTAGATCAATGGGAGAAAATCTGGAATAAAAGGCTAAAATACACAGTGTGGCAAGACATCAGAGAAAATGTTTACAAGATGTATTTAAGGTGATATTTAACGCCTGAACGGCTATCCAAAATGAATGTAAAATACCCTAACAAGTGTTGGAAATGTGACCTCGAAGTTGGTACTTTTTTTCATCAATGGTGGTCCTGTAAAAAGGTGAAAAGGTTTTGGAATACGATCCATATTCAAATGGAAAAAACCTTAGGGTTTCATTTTGAAATGTCTCCCGAACTCTACTTGCTTACAATAATGAGTGATGATTTAGAAAAAAAGGCTGGTAAGTTAATATTCTATATGACAGCAGCTGCCAGAATGTTGTCAGTCCAAAAATAGAAACACAAAACACTCCCGTCTACAGCTGAATGGGAGATGAAGCTCTTCACATACTACAAATGGACAGGTTTACTTATGTGTTAAGAGGAGATAAATTTGAAAAATTTACCAAAGATTGAGAATGTGTGATAAAATATTTCAGAAGCTTGTGGGGAAATATAAAGATGGTTAACATTGACTTTTAGTTAAAGAGTGGTAACTACACAGGAGCAAAATATGTAAAATGTAATAGACAGACACATTGAACTTATTCCTTTCGATTTATTAATATTTCTTATTGGGGGAAGTCATGGATGATTGAAGAATGTGATTACAGTAATAGAATGTATATTAGGTATGTAGGTAGATAATTGAGTGATATATTTTTTGATAAGCTCGGATGAATGTTAATGTTGTCTTGTTTTATTGTTTTTAAATAAAATTTTTTAAAAAATATGTAAAATGTTTCATTCCTTGGGTGAAAATGAGGCAGTCCTGTGTGTTAATACATGTAAAGTAAAATTGAATGATACATGTACCAATATTAACGATATAGAAATGAATTTATTCTATTGTTAACAACTATACTACATAAGTACTAACAACTATAAACACTGAAGGCATTAAATAAACAATACAAAAATGTATACTAATACTATCCAGTGCAGAAATAACACACAGGCTTGCCTCATTTTGGTTTGCTCTTCGGACCAATTGCTGATTTCTGTTTTGCATTTCATTCCTTAGGTGACCAGGCACCAAGATCAAAATAATGCAAACATCCAAAAGCAAATTAAAAACTAATCAACACCAACAATAAAACAAATTTCTGTGGTTAGTGAGTTGTAACTGACAGATTTATGATGATTCCTCTAAGGAGGCCTGTGAGCAAAATAAAATGAGTCTGTCATTTCTCTCATTTAAAATGTCTGCTTGAAAATGTATCTCTATAAACCAGCCTTTCTCAACCTTTTTACCCTGGAGGAACCCTTGAAATAATATTTAGGTCTCAGGAAGTCGCTGCATAAAAATTGTTATATCTACAGCTCAAAAAATGCTTACTGTAGGTGCTGACATATAAGATTCACTTTCCCCCCAAAAAATACTATTTGAAAATGGGGTGTGTCTTATATGTCAGTGCATCTTATACACTGGCAAATAGTACTTTCCAGTGTATAAATAAGGTGCATCTTATATGCCAGTGCTTCTTATATGCCGGCAAATACGGTATTTCTTTTCAGTCAGAACTTCTCACAGAACCGCTAGCAATCTCTTGTGGAATACCTTGGATTCCTGGGAACATTTTGAGAACCCTGCTATAGACTATAAGCATTTAATAAAAAGTGATCCCAAGTATCACTTTCCCATAAATTACTGTGAAGTTTACTGTCTTCACAGTATTCCTCAGTTTAATTAATCAAAGGTAGGTGTTCTTAGGCTCAGCATCCTAAAAAGCTCCTCTTTCTCTTTCTCTGCTTTTGGATAAGCTTCTTGCAAATGCTGTCATGGTTGGCATCTTAGTTTTTGGTTGCAGTGTTCAGTAGGTTGTAGTCATGTGTCACAGTGCTATTGCTGCTTCTGTCTTTGATTGGCATACCGTATAGTCCAAAATACAGATTTAAGTCAATCAAATGAATGTTGGTAATTTGTTTCAAATGTTGATAATTTGTTTGCCAACAATGGGTAAATGATTTTTCAGTGCAGCCACTAAATGATTGTTCAGCCTTACTGATAATACTTAAAAAAAAACTTACAGTCTGAATTGCAAGTGTCGATTTTTGTGAATCAAATTAGTTCCATGTAGGAGTTTAGACCAGTGTAGAAGAGCCCATAGTTTAGAATTTAATTAATTAATTAATGTCTCTCTTTTCTCCCAAGTAGAACTCAAAGTGACTTACAATATAAATTAAAACAGAACATTTAAAACATATTGTACAAAATTTTACAAAAGTCATACATCCAGTTAAAACATGACTTTTAAAACATTAACAATTAAAAGAATGAAAATGTTTAAAGGACATACTACATACTAAAAGCAGGACACCTAATTGCATATTTCTCTACTTTGGTCAGTTAAGACTGAAGTCCTGTTAGTAATTAGTTTGTTGTTACAACTTCTATAAATGAATCTTTCAGTAACCCAGATCATTCCCCTTCTAACAAAAGTTCCCCATTAATCTTTGGCTCTGACGTTTAGTAAAAAGAGCTGATCTCTTTAGACAGGGATGTGCCTTATGGGAAAAGATGTATGGAATAACCCACCTTAAAGTGGCACATGCTGTGCAGAAAATAGGTCATGATCTTGAGCATTGCAGTGTAGTAACATTTGAAATGTCTTCAGCAATAGCGTATTTACTTCTTCGTTTCAGTCTATTGTAGCATCTTCTACCTGTTGTAACATATTTTATATTGAAAAGACCACCCTGACGCTATAGCACAGGATCCTAGACCGTGATCAAGTCCTTACATGGTAGAAAAGTTTGAGTGTGTTCAGAAGAAAAATTGCAACATGAGTGCCATTCAGCATACAACATCTATTTTAGAAAGATAATTAACCAAAGTGATCTGGAAGTAAAAAGATAATGCAACATTCAGAGTAAGGAAAAAGTGGCCTGCAAGATTATCCATCTCAAAGCAATTTTATGTTAACATACCTTTCCATTATGTAAAGTCCTGATTCTGGTTTCAGAAATCCCTGAAGACTCAGAATAAATGTTAAAAACAAACCAAGATCATACACATATTCTGTGACAATTGGTATTGCAAGAGTTTTGGACTTTGGCCAGAAAGACAGGGGTTCAGTTAGAAAGCTTATTGGCTTCAAGGGCTAGTTGCTCCCTCTCAAACTTGACTAACTGCCTTGCAGGAGTACTGTGATGATCAAAGTGGTTAGGCCCCATGTATGCTACGCTGAACTTTTTGAAAAAGACAGGAAGAAGTTGATAAGTATGGTGGGGATGTGAACCCAGACCCTAGCTAAGTGAAAAAGGTGCAAAGCAAAAGCAGGACTGATGTTGATCAACAAATTGGAGGTCAGTAAAAATTTTGACCTATGGACTATTTCAACCTCTTTTCTATTATTGTTGTTTTGTTGTTGTCGTCGTTATTTTTAGTATGTAGTATTATTTAGTGTGGAGGGGCTCTGCCCTATTTATTCATTTCATATTAATCCTATCTTCCCATTAAAAAAAGTGCTGAACATCACTACCAAATATAATTAAAAACACTTGTGACTGCAGTTTCTTGTGCATTTTTGATTGGCCCAACAAAGATATTGCTGATTTGTGGATTTTAGATGCAGTAGACTTGTGATACTGCAATGCCCTTGAAAAAAAAATACATATTTTTCTTATCCTTACATCTCAGAGTGTAGGAATATATTTGCTTCTTTAGATAACCACTTCTCACTGCACCTTATTATTGGCCAGTCTGACAGGAGTTTTTGAGAGCTCAAAAAGTCCAAAACATCTGGATGGCCAAAGGACCCCCATTCTAGAATGCACAATCAAGAGTCTATAAATATGGCCTTGATTGCTTCTGGGTTATTTTGTTTATAGTGGGAGTGAGGAAGAAATGGATCTCCAGATATTATTTGACTCCAGGTGCCCCCAGGGCCTGCCAGCATGGCAAATGACATGGGATAATGAGGGTTTGCAGTCTAACAACATCTGGAGGGCCACAGCTTCTCTAACTCTGGTTTAAAGTGTTGACTTCTTTCCATATCTAGATAATATATTATCAGATATATTTATATTTTATACAAAAGCAGGCAATAAACCATAACATAATACCAGTTGAATTATTTGTACAGACACTCCTGCGCTTCCTTTGTACTCTGTCTTGATAGTCATCAATTAAGCTAATTAATTCAGACTTGCCAAATTCTTCTCACCCTCTTGCCTGAGGTAAAGAATTTTGCACGGGTGCATAAACTATCATCTTAAGCACATTCATTAGTATCAAGATTATGACAAAGAATGGACACCGAATGATGCAGTAATTTTTTAGAGTAATTTTGCAATTTGAGACAAAAAAAATGATCTTTTCTTTCCTGTATTCTTTGTGATTCCCCAGGCTTTTCTGTTAGATTGACTTCATTTGACGTAACTCTGTGTGTATGGGTAAGGATCCAGTCTAGAATGTTCCTGACTAAAGTCATGGTGGAATTTGATTCCATGCTTTCTCTGAAGTATTTCCACATGATTTTTTTGGGTGCTGCCTCTACTAAGATTCTCTGTCACACCATGTCCACTGAATTCCACAATTTTGAAAATAAATGTCTGTAGCAGAGTCTCCTTCCTATTTGTGCTTGCTTCCCTATGTTCTTTAGAAGCTTGGTTTTCCAGAGTTCTCAGTGGACAGGGAGCCTATAGGAGTCAGAAAAGGTTTCCTGTTGCAGATGTTGACTCTTAAGTCATGGAATGCTAGAATAATGTTAACTAATGTACATATGTGTGTGTAGCAGCTGCTACACTTGTCTCCACTCTTCCTCTTTGCATGTTGATTCTACAGACAAATAGAATGCCTGAACAGGGCTTGAGTCATTTGATTTGTATTCTATTTGTCTACTGTCACAGGTTTTCAAAGAGAGGACCCTCTGGTTAATCAAGTGTTTGGAGCTTCTGGCGGACTGCCTGTGCTTGTACTTCTAACTCCTGAACTCCAAGTGATCCAGGAAAGGCTCTTGCTGACAGAAAATCAGTCTGGCTTACTAATAGAAATATTTGTTGTTATTGTTATGTGCCTGCAAAATTAACTCTGACTTATGGTGAGCCTGACAAGATTTAGTCAGAGGAGCTTTGGCATTTCCTTCTTCTAAGAGTAAGAGAGTATGACTTGCTCAGAGTCACCCAGTGCTGGCAGGAATTTGAACACCAGTCTGCCAGAGTCCTAATTCAATACGCAAATCACTATACCATTTTGGTTCTCTAGTTACCTGCAATAAAGTACTTTGTAATGCCCCAAAAGGAATGTAAAGAGTAGAAACAAAGCTACTTTACTGGTGCAGATGAGTAATGTTTTCCTGGTTATTATTTCTAAGTTACTTCAGTTGTTGTTGCTGTGTACCTTCAAGTCATTTCCAATTTATGGTGACCCTAAGGAGAACCAATCACGGGTTTTCTGGGACTGAGAGTGTGTGATGTGCCCAAGGGCACTCACTGGGTTTCCATGGCCAAGCAGGGAATTGAATCCACATCTCCAGGGTCATAGTCCAAAGCTCAAACCACTACACTATGCTGGCTCTTACTAGTTCTGCTTTCTCTGCATATGCACTTTATGCCAGCTTTGCCTGGTAAACCTTTGCTTAGCCCGAGTCTCCTCTTTGGATTTTATTTCTGGATTTAACCCAGTTCTAAGGATTTTTGTGCCCCTTTCCTCTCTCATAGTTAATATGTAAGGAAGGAAAGGTATTTTTTTTTCTTTTATGGCAGCTTTCTGAGTTCTCTGCTTTGCTCTCCTTCCTTTTGTAAGCAGAACATATCGCTGAACAGGCTCCTTGGCTTGCAGCCACATCTCTTCTCATCCTTCTTTCTCCTTCCCCTTCTTTTGAACAGCCTTTATTGTTAACTATTCACTCACCATTTTGTTTATTAAGAAAGTTAACTAATTAAGAAGCTCATTTTGAAAGCAAACATCTTGTAGTAAAGCTCTGATCTGTGTTGCTCTCCCCAAGTACCTTGTGAAGGCACTGCACTTCAGGCCTCAACCCAGATTATTTACTCATGCCTTGTCCTCTGTGTGTGTGTGTGTGTGTGTGTGTGTGTGTGTGTGTGTGTGTTGGTAAACATGATAATTTCTGAATCACCTCTATTGGACAGACAGCTTGTCCTCTGGCAGAACAGAGTAAATGTCCTCCTGAGAAGTGCTTCCCTACCATATTTGAAATAATTTTCACTTAGCGATTTATGATTTGGAAGAGTTTTAGTCTCTGAACACAGAAAAGTAATTTGCAACTTTGTATAAAGATATATTTTTCAAGCAAGCGTGCTAACAGAAGTAATGAACAATGGAAGGATCCCACTTTTCCTAGGCTGTAAAAGAGTAGCTCAGTGAAAGAGCATACATTCTGCCTGCAAAATCCCAGACATCTCCCATTACATAGTAGCGGATAACGTGAAAAATCTCTGCTTGAGATCCTGGAGAGCTATATAACTTGTTACAGTAGACAATACTGGGCTAGATGGACAGATAGGCTAACCTATCTTCCTGTGTGTCATCCTCAGAGGTCAGAAAAAGAAGCTAGATATGCCTTGATATCAAATAGTAAGTTAGGTAGGATTATGTGATTACACAGACCTGAATATTTATAGACCTGATATCACACCAACACTAATACATATTTGTTTTTTGTTTGCTTGTTTATTGTACTTGTCCCGTGCTGGCAGCCTGCCAAAGCTTCCCAGCTGTGTGATCAGGCTGATAACAATAGCTAGCAAACAGTGTTTCTTTTCTAATCAGTCCAGGTTCGTAGCAAGCTTATAGCAACCGAGTCCGAATTTACCAAGAGTCCACGGAGGGAGTGTCTAAGAGCAGAATCTACAGTTCAGGCAAAGGTTCAAGATCCGAGGAGCACGAGCAAGGAATACAGGAGTCAGCAAGGCTGTCACCATCAATGGAATCAATAGGCTCTAGTAGTTTTCTGCCTTGCTGCCCTCTGGTTATATAGTCTCAGCATCCTCTCCAGCTGTGGCCTAATTAACAAGCTCTTCCTATATACATAGCACCAGAAGTCTGGGCTCTTCCTTTTCCATATGCAGTGGCTGCTGTCTCTTTCATGTCTCTCGGGTGTGGCTGTTGCGAAGGGTCCTGTTTGGGTCCTGGGGCAGGGTGTGACACCACTTTTGAATACCCTGTTTACAGAAGCCCTCTGACCAGTATACACAGTATTAGAACTAGCAGAAACAAAAAACCAGAAACCTTAAACTGTAAGTAGAGACAGCACAAAATAAATCTGTTCTGTAGGATCTGGAAACAAAATGAACACTGTTGAAACTACAGAGGTAAAATCCTTAGTTATCAAAATGTTCATCCTACTCATAGTGTTGCCACCTCCTGTCTATCCTAATAAAGCAGTGTGTGTGCATGTGTGTCCTTGTCACAGCTCCAAGACCATGAAACCACCTAAAACATGGCTTACATACTGTAGTGGTTTGTACCTCTTTTTTACCTAAATCTATAGCCTATAGTAGCAGTGTAATCAATTTAAGTGTGTCTCTAATCTGCAGCATCATCTTCAGCCATAGACTTGAACCTGGTAATTTTAATGTTGATATTTTTGTACCATCTTAATCAAGTAGATCCTGAACAATGTAGCTTATACATTGACCTTGCAAGGTTGCACAATCGGCCCTCCAATTTTGTAGGTTCAGCATTTGCTCCAGCCATGGAAAAGTGTATCTTCTCTAGGAATCTCTAGGTACTTTAGTGTGATTCTGTGGTGGTCCACTTCCAACAGAAGTTGACCATAGAATTGCCCTGGAGGAGCTAGAGATTCCTAGAGAAATGTTCTAAGGTGGGAAAAAAAAAGTTTGAGATTTTTATTTTTATTTTCAGTTTTCCTATTTTCATGGGGGTCTTGTGCCCCTAATCCCCCAAAAGTGGAGGGCTGACTGCATATTTCTGCTAGTTGTGAAGAAACATCTGACAGTGAGGACTATTACCATGCCAAACTCTTTGGCAATCTCTTGCTTTGGTATTTGTTTTCTCTCTGTCTAACTAGCATATATTTAAGTTACTGGCATAACAACTGACACTTTTGTAGCTTAGGGCCAAGCTCATGGGCACTTTCTCTGAAGTTTCGCTGAGGCAGATTTTCTTAAAGAGATACATAGGTTTTTTTTATGAAAGATTTTTCTTCCTTTGTAACTTTCCCGAGTGGTATTAAGCAATCTAAGCAATCTAACAGTCATATGCTGATAGGACTACTGCTCAAATCCAAAAGAAAGCAAAACCTCTATTATAAATTTGAACTGAATAACTCTTTCCTTCTTGGGCAGTCTTGAAAACTGCTGCTGCTAGTTTTTTATACTGTGAGTTTTTGTTAAAAATAGCCAACTTTTTCAAATGTGTGAAATACTTTGTGTAAGTTAGGCACGCACATGGGTGTAAAGTGGAGGAAGGAAGCTACTTGGCCAGCATCACTTCTCACTTGCCTGTGTTTGAAGACAGTTAAGCAATTACACCAGAGAAGGTCTGTTCTATAGCAGGTCTACATCTCTGAAATTGTTAGAGTCCATAGACTCCATCATTTAGAACAGAGCTTTCCAGACTTTTCATGTTAGTGGTACACTTTTTAGACATGCATCATTTCAGGACACAGTAATTCAGTAAATAATTCAGTAAGTGGAAGCAGCCTCTTTTGGCCTGCTGTCACTCT
Source organism: Iguana delicatissima (assembly GCA_948472985.1). Classification (NCBI taxonomy): domain Eukaryota; kingdom Metazoa; phylum Chordata; class Lepidosauria; order Squamata; family Iguanidae; genus Iguana; species Iguana delicatissima. The sequence goes on from CAOKZL010000596.1 coordinate 368,574, forward strand.
CACTGGGGTTTTCCTCAGCCCAGAGTGGCAGTGGCAGTGGCAGTGGCAGTGGTGGGAGAGGCAGCGCTTCCACCTGGCCCTGGCCCACCACTGCCACTGTTGCTGGTGTCCTCCTCGGCCCAGGGTGGCTGCGGTGGCCATAGGAGAGGCAGCCCTTCCACCCGAGCTGGGCCACCACCCTCACCGGGGTCTTCCTTGACCCAGGGCAATGGAAGGAGAGGAACCCCATCCACCTTGCACGACACATCTACACTCTGCAGGCAACACACTAATGTGTCATGACACACAGTCTAGAAAGCTCTGATTTAGAAGCTTTCGGAGATTGTGTGAAGACTGACTTGTTTTCTTTGGCCTTTACCTGAATGTTTCATTGGACTATTCTTACCTTTGGCTACATTTGAATTTTTAGATTTTCTTATTGTCTGGACTGAATATTTTATTCTTGATACTTATTGACTTTATTAATTTTTGGTGTTTTATCACTGAATTGGTTTCTATTGTATTGATTTTGCTGTAACTGTTGTTTGGGGAAGGCTTTTGTTCTTAAAGGCAACATAGCAGATTTTATGAATGATGAATGAATGAATGAATGAATGAATGAATGAATGAATGAATGAATGAATAATATATTAGGTACTGATTATCCTTATGCCTACGTATTCTAATCAACACATTGGTTAAGCAGAACTAACACTATCAATGTCTCTGTGACCTTAGGGCTGATATACTAATTTAAAGAACAGAGTAAAAAGTTATTAATAAAAAAGCAGTTAGACTGATTTGGATGTTACAGATTTAAAAATGGCTTCTTGGGGAAATCTACTTGGTGCCAAGAAGCTTCTTGTCCAGATTGCTTTAAGTGCTTTAAGTATTCCTAAGGACTGCATTTTTGTATACACAGTTGGCCCTTCACATTTATGGGTTCAACTTTAGCAGATTTGATTGTTCATGGATTATTTGTCACTGGCTCTGCTGCTGTCCTACACCATTTTTATAGGGACTTATAAGTCTTCCCTTGTGTTAACAATCCCTCTGCAAGCCTCGTGAGACTGAGAGAACCTGTGAACACAAGGCAAGGCTTGTAAGTCCCTATTAAAGCAGAAGTGGTGGCAAGCTTCACCAGCTGCCTGCTTCTGCCTTGCAAAAGAACTCTGCTGCCTCAAAGGCAAAACCACACAGCTGGCATTCTCCCCACTGTGCGCTATACATATTCGTGGGGTTTTTTTATTTTGTGGGATTCCTGTGGCCCTAATCCCCGTGAAAGTAGAAGGAGAACTCTAGTTTAAAAAATCCATTTCCACTAAGAATCTCTCTTGCGAAACGCATACATGCAAAATTATTTTCTACAAATGAAACATCCCAGTCAGACTCAGCTGGATCCACTGGGTTCCGCTTTGATTCTGAGCACAGTTCAAAGTGCTAGTTACGACCTATAAAGCTCTGTAACTGTCCAGGTCCAGATTATCAGAAGGACTGCATCCTCTGATATCTGCCTGGTCAAGATCTTAAGATTTTAAGGGGAGGTGCTTCATTTGATCTCTCTACCTTGATAGATATGTTTGGTGGGAACATAAGAAAGGGCAAGGTTGCTCTCAAACACTGGAATACTGTTTGCAGAGTGGCATGGCTCCCTCCTTGCTGTCCTTTTGTCACCTGTAAAATTCTTTTTATTCCAACACATTTTGAGGAACTGATCGTTTTATAAGAAAGTAGCTTTTCTTAAGGCTTTTTGAAATTTGTCTAAACAAGGGTAAATTCTCACAATACAAATCCTTGGATTTTGCCAGGTTTTGCCAGTTGTTGTCACCTCTGAATCCACTTGTCCAATTCCTTTTTGGGGGATGTTCTGAAGATTTTTCTTTAAAAAACCTATCTATATATGTTTTTACTTGTATTTCTTTTTTATCTTGTAAGCTGTCTCAATTTTCAGCTTTAGGGAAAATGCAGTGTATAAATAAAGTTCATTTTAAAAGAAATGAGAGGGCCACAACAACTGACTAATCTATACTCTGGACAAGAGGCCATTGTTAGTACACAATATGGAGAAACAGAATGGTTTCCTATTGGGAAAGTGGTCAGGCAAACCTGCATTTTATCACACTATCTGTTTAATTTATATGCAGAACATGTACAGAAAGCATGATTAGACTCAGGAGGAAGGCATGAAAAGTGGGGGAGAGGAACATCAACAATTTAAGATAAGCAGATGATACCACATTGGTTGTAGAAAATATCAAAAATATGGAAGAACAACAGGTGAAAGTTAACAAAGAAAGTTCAAAAGCAGTGTTACAGTTGGATATTAAGAAGAGACAAATAATGACAACCAAAGATTTATATTACTTTAAAGTGGATGACAAAGATACAGTGGACCCACCATATTTATGAACTCAAGATTAATTAATTTAACCCTGCAGGAACAGAAAAGATAAAAATATTTTTAAAAAAACAACCAAATTACCTGACATCCACTACAGAAGCAGTCCCAGAGCAGCAGGGGAGGCAGTAGCAAGGCCCAGCTGCCAGCCGTGCATTCTTAGGCCTTTGCAAACCAGGCATCTCACTTGCTTCTCAGAGGTGGGGCATCAGGAATAGAGCTTGCTGCAAATGAGTGAGCAGGATCAACACCATCACCAACAACAATCGCAGGGTGGTGAGGAGCTTCAACAGGGACACAGCAGCAGCAATTGGCAAACCTCCACTACTTGTTGCTACTTCCTGTGCAGCCCTGCACCATTTTTCCATAGGGACTTGAGACTGCACAATTTGTAGTATTCGCACTGCATCCTGGAACCAATCCCTTGCAAATACAGCTGGCCCATTGTACTGAAATAATTAAAGACTTCTTGTGCCTTGGCTCAGATATTAATTAAAATGAGACTATAGTCAAGGTATCAGAAGACAACTAAGACTCAGAAAGGCAGCCATGAAGGAGCTAGATATGAACCCCAAGTGTAAAGAGGTATGATTAAATACAAAAGTCTGAACCATCCACACCATGGTATTTCCAATTTGCATGTATGGCCATGAAATCTGAACAGTGAAGAAATCTGACAGGAAGAAAATCAACTCGTTTGAAATGTGGTGCTGGAGATATGTTTTGTGGATACCATGTACTTCAAAAAAGACAAATGAGCCTTAGAGCAAATCAAGACTGAGCCCTTACTAAAAGCAAAGATGACTAAACTCAGGTGGTTGTACTTGCGACGCATCATGAGACGATGTGACTCAGTGGAAAAGGTGATAATGCTTGTCAAAGTGGAAGGCAATAGGAAAAGAGGAGGATGACATGACAGGTGGATAGATTCAATCAAGAACGCCCTGAATATGCAAAAGATGAACAGGGCAGTTAACAACTGGGTCTTATGGAGGTCTCTCATTTATCCGTAAGTCAAAGTCAGTGGCAAAAAATCACAGCAATAAATAAAGTAATAGAAGTTAGAGGTCCCAAACTGTTTGGAGCTTTGGATATTATCACTAGCATCTTGAATTCACTCTGGAAGTATATTTGTACCCAGTACAACTCCTTTAAGACTGATGTTAAACAATCTAGGTGCTGTGTGTTGCCCTATCAGCTGCTTCCAGGTTTTCTTCAAGGGCAGTCCCACATAGATCGTGTTGCAGTAGTCTAATTGAGAAGTTCTCTCTGCATGACCTACTGTGGTTTGGTTATTGTTGTCCACAAAGGTTGTATGTGGAAAACCAGTTGAAGCTGACCCTAAGCACTCTGAGCTATGGAGTCCACTTGGGCCATCAGTGACAGAAATGGTTCCAAGTACTCCCAAGGTATGTGCTTGCTCTTTCAAAAGAAGTATAATTCCCTCCAAGACAAGGATGAAGGGAGATGAGGGGAAGTCTACATTATGCAAGCAGAAATCTGATTTCATATGACACTGAATATCACCCAGTATTATTTCTTAAAACTTCATGTACAGTCTAATGTGAACCTTTATAATTCAGCCGAAGAGGCTCTTCCCATCCAGTATCTAAATAAAACAGTTTAATGCCTCAGAATAAGCAATTAAATCCCCTGTATGAGTTAGAATATACTGACAATTGCCACAGTAACTGTCAGTAATCGGTTATCAGTTCCCATTAGGCTTGTAAATTATTTGTGTGTATTAAAAGTTACTCTTGTTTTTAGAGAGCATCAGTTTTGTCCAATAGATTTCAACCAAAAAGTTAATGAAAAATAAGATCTATTTTTTTCTGTTAAACTCAAAATGAGAACTCAATGGTAGTATCCAAATGAAAGTGAGATACTATCTGAATGAGTCAGATTAACAAATTTGATTCACCTATTAGCAATTGTTGAAATAACTGAGCCTTAAGCAAATGCTTAATGTAAGCAAAAATAATGTCTGACTGTGGTTTTGTCAAGGTTTTTTTTTTCATGGACCAACATAGCTATTGTATTTTTGAGAGAAACAAATCCAGAAAGCCTTTTAACTCCACCCACAAGGAAAAGACATGAATAGGTTAGCATCTATGTTTAACTTCTATTGATTTAACTTACTTAATATGATATTATTTTTATGTTGCTTTCATAACATTCTTTGCTGTTTTCAGACTGTTTTAATGTCCTAGAAGTTTTATGGAAAATGTAATGTAAAAATACAAATTGATTAGTGGCAGGAACAACACAGATATAGCAGCTTTTTCATTCTAGTCGTATTCATTCTGTGGGATGTTGTAACAGCCACTAGCTTCAAAAAGTGCTGGACAAATTCCTAGTAGACCATTCAATAGATGCTGGTCTCAGTGGCTGAAATAAAACCCCCAATGTTCAGTTCATGCCAAGACCACATCTAAACCTGAGGTGCTAGGGACAAATAACTACTCTCTGTCTCCATGATGCTTTGCTTGTGAGTGTCTCAGGGCATCTGAATGGCTTCCTGGAAACTGAGCACTGGATGAAATGGATTTTTTATCTGGCCTGGCAATGTAGTCCTCCCATTGAACTGATTAATAGATCATTGTTTCCTTACTTGCTTGTTTAGATGAAATTGTGTTTGACTGGATGATTAAGCCACCCTGAGTTTCATCTTCAGAGAAATGCAGGATATAAATTCAGAAATAAAATTATTTTAGGACTACCTTGAAGGGTAAAGCCCACTGTTGTCCATGGCTGCTCTCAGAGTATGCTGTCTCTCTGCTTTTATCCCTAATACTTTTGTCTAATGCTGGTATATCACCCCACCTTCATGTGCAAGATGGAAATGAGAAATGAGAAATGTAAATGTTGCATTCTCTTTTTGGTAGAGATTACATATTTCATCAAGATAATTCCAAATGGATGAAACTACCTGTGATATATAAAGAACTCTGTTTACTAATTTACATTTCTCATACATTTGAGCAGGCATCACCAATTTCTTTGGACTTTCTCATTGGCATACAGTTCCACTTAGAGCTGCCCAGTTTTTGAGGGCATAAGTTCTTCATAGAAGGATGGTTTAGTGTAATAGAAGATCCCTCCTTTGAATACTTTTTGCAAAACTAATACACTCAAGGACCATGTATATTGTTTCAAATGGATATCTGGGTTAGCAGTATTCTTGGTTCATGTTATCATGTACAGATTGTAATTATATTTTAAAAAAAGACTGCTCTAACACATGTTTATATGAACAGCAAAGTACAAGAAAATGATAGCCTGTTTTTATTGAATGGAAATTATATTATTATACTCTGCTTTATTTCATGACCTTATTAAAAGAATGTACTCTACACGTATAACAAAAACACAGTGGGGATTGAGAGTTAGCCCAGAGGTGGTGTTGATGGTTTTGTGACAAATCTTTGTCCTGAAAGTATGTGATGCGATACATACTATAACATAATACTCTGTATGTGTGTCTAGCGTAACACATTTCTGTAAGCTTGCAGCTGGGTCCCTTACCCTATAAAATTGCAGACATTCTTTTCACATCATTCTGCTCTCCCTTGAATTCCCACTCCTTGGCTCCAGTCCCTTGTTGAAAACTTCTGTTTCAGGGACAGAGACTGCCAAGACAGGGACTGGCAAGAGAAGCGAGCTTTCTCCCTTTCCTTTGAAGAGCCAATGTCCTCATTAGCATTTGAGAAGAATAGTTGTAAATAGACATGAAATGATGTGGAGTACTGCATAGTTTTAATATTAATAGTCTCCTCCGAGGGCTCTAACGGACTAAGTGCTACACAATTGTACTTGGCAGTTGTGTTACTGGGCATCTTGCTGTTGAGGAGAAAGTATTATTCCATTACTCCCAAGAAGATGTTTATAACTTTATCCCAAGAGTTACGTAGTAACTAAGATGTCTTGATGGCAAGCCAAGGTTCAGGGATCAGGAATAGGCCATGTGCATTATATGCATTCTTCTCCTCCTCTACTTTTTCTTGCCAGTACATCCCACCAAAAACCTGTGTGTTAGTCTGTCAACTCCTATGAAACTGAACCTCATTGTTGAATTTAGGAAAGTTTTGAACAGTATGTAACTCCCAGTGCTCCAAAAGTAACTTTACCAGGCTCTGACTAGGGCCCTTCTAAACTCAGTGGGTGTGCCTTGTTGAGATTCTCAAAGTAAGTTTGAAGTGTACCCAGTTTCTTTTTAACCTGGATTGGTTGACAGTTCCTATATAATGCAAAATGGGTGCAAAAGATTCAGAAAGAATACATGTGTAAGAGTGGAGGCGCAAAATCAGTTTGATCCCTAAATGTAGCTCCTGATAATATGTCTAAACTAGGTCCAAATCTGCCTGGCTGATACCTGAAAAAATATGTTTTGATGTATGAATCAAATCAAACCACAGATTTGTTGAGAATTCCATAATAGAAAAGCTAGCTTCTGCCACCATACTTAGGGTGCATTTTATGGCTGTTCCTGCTTCTCCCCCGCTGCTGTCAAGTATAATAAAGTGTATTATGACTGGGTTTTTTTTTTCTAAAAAAGTTGTTTTTAAAAGGTCCTCGGTTTGAAGTAATTTAATTTATCTGCAAAATGTCTGTGATGTTCAGGGTTAAAAAGATAAATCATATCGTCGTCATCATCTCATCATCATCATCATCATCATCTGTATCCTGTTTTTTCCTCAGTATTGGGACTCAAGGTAGCTTACAGAATATTGAAGCCAAAACAGATTAAAAACATAGAAAAATCAATACATACATACATATGTGTGTGTGTGTGTGTGTGTGTGTGTGTATGTGTATAATTTTTAAAAGCAGTTTAACAGTCTATGGAGTTGGTACCATTTCAAAATGTGTTAAAAGACAGAATATGAAAATCAAAAAATGATATAACTGGTAAAAGCCTGTTGGACTCAATTCCTGAAAGCCGAGTAGAACGGGAAAGTTTTACTAGCCTGTGTGAGGAAAACAAGGAAGGAGTCATCCCTCCTTGTATTAAAAATGTATTTTTAATTGGTCTTACATGTCTTTAACTGATGTTATGTGTCCACTTATATTTTAATTATATTGTGTGTGTGTGTGTGTGTGTGTGTGTATATATATAATATTTTAATTATATTTAGTTATATTTTAATACTAATATATTGTATATTATATAATATAATTAGATATAATTAGTTGTTGTTATCATAGCCTTCCTACGGAAGAAATTCCAAAGTCTGGGAGCAGGCCCCCAAGAAAACCCTCAAATGTTCCTAGGAAGGAAATGGACTGAGAGAAGGACCTCCCTCGAAAATCTTAGAGCTTGGGCAAGCTTATGTAGAGAGATAAGTTCATTCAGATATTTGTAGTGAGTAGCCAGGAGGGCGTAGCGGTTTGAGCATTCGATTGTGACCACAGAGATCAGGATTTGAGTTCCTGCTCGACCATGGAAACCCACTGTGTGACTCTGGGTGCATCACACACTCTCAGCCATCAGAAAACCCTGTGATAGTTTTACCTTAAGGTCTCCATAAGTTGTTAACAACTTGGAGGCACACAACAACAGCAACATAAAAGTAGTGTGTTTAAGGCTAGCAGGTGTGGAAGACCACTAGCTTCTTTTCCCAGCGTGCCAGGGACCATCACAAAATTCATGGCCACTGAGTACTGTTGTTTTTTTCTTTCTTGGACACCTGGCAGGGACTAGCAGCCAGTGTCTTTAACTGGCTCTCGAATAGCACTGCATTACAGGTTGAGACTCCTTCACATGAACTTGTGTTCTGAATCTCCGCAGAGTCTGGTCTCACATAGAACAAATGCCATGTCTGACACTTTCCTAAAATTTCATGCAGGTGTGGAAATGCTGTTTTGTCAGTGTAGTGTTCCCTTCCTTTTCTTGGTCAGTTTACCAGTATGCCAGAGAGTAGTCACTACTTTTATCCTTTGTGATGACAAAGTAACCTCAAGAAGCATTGAAAGAGCCCACTGTGGGGAAGAGAATAAGTACTCTCCTCTCCATACCAAGGAGCTCTGTGATCAGTATATACCAAGCAAAGCCCTGGCTTACTTAAAAGCCTTACCTTGCTCTGTTGATTATTTGGCTTTAAGATTAATCCAGACTGGTTTTTTATATATATTCAAAACATAGATGTACAGATCTCTGTCTAAAACTCTTTAAGTGCTGGTGTTGCATCCTAATGGGTATATACATACTAGCAGGGAATTCAGCTCAAGCCTATTATATTACCACTTCCTACTTGTCAGTTATATTATTATCAGAGAAAGGCTGCCTTCACACACAAAATTGTCATTAAAGACTATACTGGAAATATGTGTATACTAAGGGCTGCAAGGTTTAATTGATTTTCACCTGTTGAGTTGGTGTCTTTATACATAACATGGTATTCATTTTTTACTTACTGGTAATTACTGGGGGAACATTTTTTTGTTATGATTATTGCATACCCTGCCTTTCTCCTGACAAGAGACTCAAAGCAGCTTGCCCAAATTATGCCTAAATGTGATAAATATATAAATGAGTTTGTTTTTAATCAGTCATTTTCGATAAACTGAAAGAGTGCACCAATTAATCCGTTAACATTTTTAAAAAAAATATGATTATTTCATAGCAGTCCTTATAAAATATGTCGCTGGCAAATGCTTTCCTAAAAGGAAGCATTCCTTCCTTTATATTCACATTGAAAGTAATATCTCTTCTACTATGGTGCCTGCTACAAGAACTATATGTCTCCTTTAAAATACTCATTCAGAATTATTGGCCAATTTGTTTCTCTTTGCTTATTTGCAAATTAATCTGCTCAACTTCATTTACATAAACAGATCAACTAATATTTATTTAAATGTATGAAATCCCTGGTATTATAGGAAAGCAAATTATATTTATTATCACATTTACTGCTTTCTGGCCAGGATCCAGTTGTGTACTTTCTCTGGAACCAGTTTCCACTGGTGGAATTGGGACTTGCTTTCCCTCTCACAGCCCTTTGTGATGCCAGAAATCCCACTCACTAGTCCAGGTTTTTGGCAGTATAGAGGGCAAATCCTGATTTTATTGGCAGAAGCGGCAGACCCAATTAAGGTACATGGCTGGATCCTGGCTTTTTTTTTAAAAAAAAGTCAATTTCAGATTTATACTATATTGAGAAATAGTGTTCACTTTAAAAGTTGGACTTCAGTGAATCAGTAAAAAGCCAGTACTAATCCCATTTTTTGTACAAAGTATTTTTAAATTATGGAATTTATTCATAGCCCTGTTGTGTTTCACATCCTATTGTAAAGATGAGTAGTTTTCTAAAAATAACTTCTTACTTCAAAGAGATCAGTCATATCCTTACGCAAGCACACATTTTTGTACTCACATAAGAGACCTTAAGGCAGATACGGCATTGATTGAAGAAGATACACCTTTCTCCACCTTGTGTCCTAGAAACAACTGGGTGGAGCTGGCTGCAACACTTTTTTACTCAAGGCAAGTAATGTTCTGTCCTGTTTAACAAAAATATTTTAATGAAAGAAAGCAAAGACAACATTTGTATGAGAACTGCACTAAATGACTCAGTCTTAATAATTATTAGCTTATTTTAAAGGAAAGAGATCTGTATCAGTTCAATCCTTTGTGATTTAAGAGAGTAGACTGAGGAAATTAGATTTAATATTGTAAGAGAGTTACAATACGTATGAGGTTTTTTATTACAAGAATGAATACTAGGTTACAGTATGGTGTTTAGGGCCTAATCCACGTACATGCGCAGGGCTGCAGCCAAATGTAATTTCTAGAAGTTTTTGTGCTGCTGCTCCTTCTCTTCTTCCTGCTCTTCTTCTTGTTTACTTCCCTTCATCATTATCCATAATGAAACAAGAGTGCTTGAGACCCCTTTAAGGAGCTTCCCTCCCTCCTGAAATGATCTGGTAAAATTGGACCACCAAGACTAATATGTGATTGAGCCTCCTCAGACATTATCAATCAGAAGTTTATTAAGTAATCAAAACACAAGGAAACAGTAAGACAACAATTGTCATCAAGCCCATCCAAAATGAATAAAGGCTGCCTGTGTGAATTTACTTGGGAGAAAGCGACACTGAACACACTGAAGCTTAATACGGTATTTAAGGATTTTTCAGTGATAATATGCCTTCCTCCTGCAAGGAGGCAAAATTAATAATAGTCTGCCAGTGTTGAACCCCCATCTTAAAACCAGTTCCAGGTTCTGTATCATCCCCTCCATCTCCACCTCCATTTACATCTTCATTGCTATCCTGATTGTTAATAAAGTGATCACTGGATTTAAAAGCTACTTTGTTTTGTTTTGAAATTGCACAAGGCAATCCAAAACCTGTCTCAGCAAAAGTTCTGCAATGTGGATACTTTATGTAAATAGAGTAAACTTCATAATTTCTCTCATTTTGAAGAATTCATTATGAAATGTTTATCATTCCTCAGGATTTATGTTAGTCGTGAGGTGACATAAGGGCTGCGCAGGCAGTGAAGACCTACCTTCAGCAGCTGGTAAGCTTAGGAACCCATCTGTTTGTTGCTTCCAGCAAGCACTGGCCAGACACATGTTAGCATATGTTAGCACAACAACTAGAAACTTATTTTTACAAACAAACCTGCACTCAGATTCTCAAGAAGCTAAATTCTGATGTCCTGAAGAATTATGTTGTAAATGCAGTCCTGGTCCTAAGGGACCCAGTACTCTTGCATTTGTTAAAGCTAATACTTATATTGACTCCTGTTTGGAAGCTCGGCATAGTTTGTATGAACATTTCTTGGCTTATGGAACCTTATGTGGGGACCTCGTCTGTCCCAGTGCTTGGATGAGGAGACCACCAGGGAGCCCCATGAGAGCTTCTGGAAGGCAGAGAGGAACATAAACGTATTTCTGTTATAATTCTGTGCAAGTTTGTTGTCAGGCTTACTTTTAAGCAAGTGTGGGATTAACCTTTTGTGAGACTGTCAGTTGCATTGTACTCCCATATGCTCTGATTTAAGTTAGATTGAAACTGGATTGGGCACACAAAGGTATTAAGGACTGGCATCCTGCTCTTATCCAAATGCACTCATTCTCCAAATCATTGATCATAGAATCATAGAATTGGGGGAAGAACACAAGGGACATCTAGTCCAATTCAATGCCATGCAGGAATACACAATCAAAGCACTCCTGACAGATGGCCATCCAGCCTCTGTTTAAAAACCACCCAAAAAAGAGAGACTCCACCACACTCTGAGACAGTGTATTTTACTGTCAAACAGTTCTTCCTAATGTTTGTGTGGAATCTCCTCTTCTGTAGTTTGAATCCATTGCTCTCTGTCCTAGTCTCTGGAGCAGCAGAAAACAAGCTTTCCCCGTCTTCATTGTGACATCTCTTGAAATATTTAAACATGACTAACATGTCTTCTCAACCTTCTCTTCTGCACATTTAACATACCCAGCTCCCTAAGCTAGTCCTCACAGGGCATGGTTTTCAGTTGTTTTACCATTTTGGTCACCCTTCTCTGGACATGGTCCAGGTCATCACTGTTTGTTAGGATCAGGTCTAAAGTAGCTGGTCCCCTTGTTGCTTCTTCTGCCATCTGGACAATGAAATTGTAAGGTAAGTGAGGAATTTGTTGGAGCTTATGTTCTTAGCACAGTTCAGCTTCCAACAAATATTAGAATAGTTGAAATCTTCCCTTACTACTACATCTCTCTTTTTTGAATGTTTGGTCATTTTTTCCAGGAAAGCATTATCTAAGTCTCCAGTCTGGGTTGGGTGGTTCAGTAGTAGACCCCCACAGTGTCATCACTGTAGTTTCTCTCCCCTTTAATTTTTACCCAATGCTCTCAACCAGCTTATCAGGATTTAAGTCATGGATCTCTTCACAGTTGTAAGTATCCATGATGTATAATGTTCTTCTCCTCCTTTTCCATTTGGTATGTTTCTCTGAAATAAGTTATACTCCTCTGTTACTACATTTTAGTCATGAGACCCATCCTACCTGGTTGCCTATTATATTGTATTTGTTTGGTGTGGTAAGAGTTCAAGTTAATCTTGATTATTTCCCATTCTCTGTGCATTAGTATAGAGACATCTAAGACCATGGGCCATTCCCCCTAGCTGCTAATTTAAGGTTTTTCTTCTCCCACTGTTGGCTTCTTATATTATTCACACAGTTCTCCCTATACCATTTGGACTATTATCTCTTGCCCTCAAGAATACTGTCTCCCTCCTCCCCATAACTCAGTTTAAAGCCTTCCTGATCAGGTTTGTGAAACTCTTAGCCAAAACCTTCCTGCCAACTGTTGTGAGATGGAACTCATCACATGCCAGAAGTTCATCTTCATAAAACTGAAGTTCATGGTCCAAAAAAGCCAAAATGATCCCAGCAACACCATCTGTTGTTCACTTCCACTGTTCCTCTCACACTCCCTGGGCTGTGCCTTTCAGCTGGGATGAGAGACAAAATGACAACCTGTGCATTAAGGTCCTTCAGCACATGTTTTCAGCAGAAATGCATTTCTGTATGGTTTTATAGTTACAGCTGTTCAGCTGACTTCCCTTGTAGTGGCACAGTGTTGAGCAGAATGCATACAGATATACTTCAGTTAAAAGAACAGATGTATTCCTGGATGGTACTTTTTTAACTGAAAATTTGGTACTAGAGGCAGAAATAACAGAAGAAGAATAGGGATAGGTTCCTGAACAAGAAAAAAAGGAAAACAGTTCAGCATATTTCAGCAGACGTTTTATTCAAAAGTAACAATAACCACCTGAAAAAAGACCACCTGAAAACTTTTTCCAAAATGCACCAGGGATTTTTTTTTTAATTCATCAATCTCCAGTTTTCTTACAGTTTCTGTTTTGGTGGCCACTTTTATGATTTTTTAAAAAAATATTCTGAGGGCGGCTGGTGAGGAACGCTTATTTAATTTCCCCATTTCTCTCTTTGATGTTCACACATGCTCAGTAAGGGATTCTGGAGGCAGTGACTGTTCACCTTGCCCGTTGTAGGTAGGCGCATGCAGCTACAGTTGGATCAACTTCAGTAGAATCCCATTCTTTCTCAGCTTAAGTTTTATTGCATTGTTTACTGCAGGCACTCTGCTGCAACTTGATACTGATTGTTTTGTTTCTCAGCCCTCCTTCACCATCTTCCCAGTGCCAGTGCTGCTAAAAGTCTTTCAACAAGACAGTAGACAAGGAAGAAAAGGAAGGTTGGCTGGTGTAAAAAGACTTTGTAAAAAGAAGTTTGTTTGTCAGAGTCTTTGTTAACAGGGATATGCTTGTACTTTTGTATTGGTGGCATACAAACTGTATTATTCATTCACAGGCCACTGAGGAGTTTTCCAAGACAAATAAATCCCTAAGAAAGTGAGGCACACCAAATTATTGCTGCGTCTCTCAGTGTTGTTAGTGACACTGCACTGAGAACTGGCTAAGCTGATGATTCTCACTCTTTGGTTTGGATAGCATTGCACCTTTCATAATTGGCTTGAGTGTATCCGGTTATATCAGAGTGCTTTCATGTGAAAACACAAAACAGCTCTGTTCAGACTACTTTGCACCCTCTGTTGTAATTGAGCAGCCATCATTAAAGCCATTTCTGTTTTATTTCCCTGTGAGTAATTCTGCAGGAGAGGGGAGAAACGACTTTGTATTTCAGTACATTTGGTTTAGCCAAGAGGTTTATTCACTGCTGCTTTGTACTTTGAGGAAAACTAGAAAACTCAGATTAATAGGTTGTTTATTCTTCCCCATGTTCCTGGAATCAAAGGCACTGGGGGTTGCATTATTAAAGAAGTTGTGTGTGGCAGGCCTGGAACGTTCTTCACTGAGCTCCACATGAAGAGAAAATATTGCTTTTCATCCTCTACTCATTACGCAGCCCGGAACAGGAGACTTTTAGATGATGTATCAAGTAGCTTTCCTGTAAGTCTTCCCTCCAATGCAGCTTTAGCAGATGCTAATTATGTATGCTGGTTTAGGAAAGGAAATCTTTGGAAAAGAGCCTGTGTGTCCAATGTAAAGCCTGGCACTGGAAGGAACGTCTCAGTTGCCTTCTGCACTTGCAGTGTGAACTTGTACACAAATGCTCTTTTGGCAATGAGAGATGCATGTGTTCATGCACGTAGAGTCTACACAGGAATGTTATTCCCGCACTAAACACATGTATCCCTATTACTGCACCCCTGCAAAGTTTTAGAAAGTGGTTGTTCAAATAATGGGATCCTATGGTGAAAATGTGGTTCTGGAAACATGTTGTCATAGTCCTTGAAATGTGTTAATGTATATGTATGAATAGATGCCACAGAGGTGTTCATTTTAATCCAAAAAAACAAAGCTGATATCCTCTCTGCCCCCAATTTTCCCTCGTTGTATAGACTCTGGCTGCCATTCTGTACACACCTACCTAGAATGAGTCTCATTAAATGCAGTGGAACTTGCTCATAAGTGCATATATAAAGGATTGCTCTGTATGCCTCCCAGTATCTTGTTACTTTAGTAATCTTTAGAAAAATGAAAAATGGAAACCTTGTTTATCTTTCCAAAAAGGCAGTTATTTTTTTCCTCCTCTAAATTCTCTAGTCTGCCTCTAGTACCGAATTCCTCCTCTAAATTCACTGAGGAGAATTCATGGTGGCAGTGTTGTGTAGAGCCTAGCAAACCAGCAAATTCCATTTTTTTTTTAATGTGATCCTCTAGGGAAATTCGCACATCTGACCAAAAGCAAGTGAGTATAGTTCTTCAGTGGTTTGATCTCTCTAAATATGTGTGTTTGAATGCACTATAGACTCTCATTCCTGAAGGCAAAATGCATGTACTAACCCTAGTATCTCTGGAGAATGGTTTTCCTAAGTGGCTCTTCTTGTTCCCTTAAATTTACACATTCTCTTTTCAGGCTTTAAAATGTCTGCCTAAATGTAGTGAGAGAAAATCTGCTAGCAGTCTGATGGCAGAAAATGATCTTGCAAGGAATGACTTAACAAACCGAATCTCTATGTTCTAGTGGTACAAACATCTAAAGCAATTTTTCTGTTGCTAACTAGTGGCTAAGTACAGAAGCTTCTGTAAAACTTCATAACACCATGAAATCTGTGCAACTACTTTTGGTAGTTTGTGTGTCTCTTTTTGCTTGTGTCAGAGCAATTAAGAGCCCCAGCTTCCCTATGATACTTCTTTTATGATCACCCTGTCAGCTGTGCAAAGGGGAAAGTGCTGATAAGGACAGATGCAAAAAAAGTAAGAAGCTCCCAGGCACTAATTTATGAAGAACAGTTAAGAAGTGGAAATACAATTAATAACCAACATTACCAAATTGATCCCAAGAAGTAATGACATAGCATTCTAAATCTTTACTCCAGTATGAGTGTTTTATTATTTAGTGCTCATAATCTTCAGTGTTTTTTCCACACAGACTTGGGGTCTGTCTACTCTGCACATGCTAGCACTTTGAACTATTTTAACTGTTTTGTCTCCAGTCTATGTTCTGGCTCCTTCCTATGGTTTTAACTGTCCTGGTTCCAAACTATGGATTCATGTAACTTGCAGTGTAGTGATGTACTTGGACTTCTCTGGTAGAGTAGTTTAGTGCTATTTAGACAATGAAAATGTGGCTGATGTAAAGTCAAAGGCTTTCACATCCAGAATCCATAGATCATTGTGGGTTTCTGGGCTTCGAGGCCGTGTTCTGTTAGTATTTTCTCCTGATGTTTTGCCTGCATCTGTGGCTGGCATCTTGAGAGGATCTGGTGGCATGGAAGTGAAACAGAGTATATATACTTGTGTGGGCCCCCCAGGTGGGAGGAAGCAATTTGCATGTGTTACGTTTGGCCTGGGTGATGGCCTGTTGTTAAATGGAATATCTCCCAGGGTTGTGTTGTTAGTCAGAGGATATGCATAACAGTGCGTTAAATACATTAGCCATCTGTTGTATTGTTTCTTGTAGAGGGACCTCCAGAGTCTGGGTGGTGTTGTTATCACCGTGAACTGGCCTGGCTTCGGTAGACATTAGATATCATTTTGATATTGCAATTCAGTCTTATTTTGCCACCCTCAGCCAAGTGTTTGTGAGGCCCCCGTACAAGCACGGAGCTAGGCATGGCTACTAAATGCTGAATCATTTCTGTTTACACCTAAGCAAGTCAGGCACAGCCAGATCTTGCTTTAGGAGACCTCCTGAAACAAACACTTCATTAAGGATGCACGCTAAATACAGAGAGCTCCCTGCCTCGAGCAGGCACCCTGGCGAGCTGGACACTCCACTGCCCAGGCAAGCTGCATCTGCGTACTGGTCGTTCCTTTGTCAATTCGAACTTAACTCAATCATATTAAATTCTGACCTTTCGGAGACATTGTCTCGTGCCCAAACCTCATTGTTCTCTCCCAAGTCCAGACTAGCCCACGGTCATATTTTCCCCCATAAAAACCCCAAGCTCCGAGAGCTTCCTCGGATCACTCCAGACTTCCATCCAGCCTTGCTGCCGCTCTGTCGAGCAAACTCCCCTCAGCCACCACTCTGAGTTTCTTCTCTATCATCTTCAGCTTCTTCAGGACTATGAGAAAGGTGTCGTATCACCCATTTCCCCCAAAAACTCGCATTTCTTATTTCTTAGTTAGCTGTGTGGTTGTGTTGTCTTAAATGTTTGTCTGTCTTTAATAAAACATCATTTTGTTACTTTAAAACCTGTCTGGCTGCTCTTCTGACCTGACGCTGTATACATAGGGTTAAAAGATCCTCGCAAAGTTACCCTGCCTCTCATTAGCTTAAGTGAGTGCTTCAGTTAATTTCCCCATCTTTGTTGTTGTTTGGTTATTTGGGCGCCCCTCCTGGGGCCCCCAGTTCACAGGGTAACAGTGTTCATTGTCATATTTTGAGCCTTGATTTTAGTGTTCATCAGTACTGGTAGCCAGATTTTGTTTACTTTCTGAGTTTCTTCTTTCCTGTTGAAATTGTCCATGTGTTTATGGATTTCAGTGACCTCTCTGTGTAATCTGACATAGTAGTTGTCAGAACGGTCCAGAATTTCTGTGTTTTCAAAAAGCATTCTGTGTCCAGGTTGGTTTATAACATGTTCTGCTACTGCTGATTTTTCTGGCTGGATCATGTGGCTGGTTTGGGTTCCATGCGGAAGAAAGAGAGTGGGATGTTCTTTATCTGTGAGTGCTCTTTTGTTTGTCTCCCCGCCATCTAAGACTGCTTGCTGCTTCATCATCTAAATACAGTTTGTCCTCCACATTCATTAGAGTTAGGGGCCAAAGACCCTCACAAATGTGGAAAAATTGCGAATATCAAAATATGTGCATGACAGTGGGGAGAATGGACACCCAGGGTCCAAACTAGGTCAGGGAAAGGAGAGGGAAGAAGACAGGTTAACATGGTAGCCTTGAACTTCCTCTCTCTTGCACATCTCCTTGCTGGAGTGTGGGGGGCATTGTAAGAGAGTTTGTGGTGCTGAGAAATTGGACTTCAATCTGTCCTTAGGTGGGCAGGCAGTGGCTGATGGTGGTGGAGGAGGAACAGACGTAGGTTTTTAAGGGGCAGTGCAGTCTGATCAGAGCTGCTGAGAAGGAAACTTCCCATGGAAAAGAACTGTCTGAGGTAAGGGGGCAGGAGTTGAAGAAACTCACAAATAAATCTGTGAAAGTCAAACCCACAAATGCAGAGGGCCAACTGTAGCCTTCTTTTTCGCACTGGTAAGCAGTAGCAGCAGCAGCATCTCCTCCCAGGGCTTGATAGCTGGTGGTGAAACAGTCATGGTTCCTGCAGCCTGTCTCTTTATTTGAAGGTTATTTGCCTTAAAGCTGTCAATCTGTATCTAGCAAAATTTCCTGGAATTTGCCGTTTTGCTCACCTGAGCCTCTACCCATTTTATCCAACAGTCAGATTAACAGCCATATTCCCCAGGATCCCTTAAGCACTGGATTATCCAGAAGTTATTGCAGGAGAATAGGTTGTCCCTTTATGCATTTTAGGCAATTTATTTACATACTCAAAACAGTACCATATACATATATATACTTCCCTTGGGGAGGAACATAGACTTCTCAGTCTAAGCACATACCATCCATTTTATATAATGTCAAGAATAAAACATCGTAACATAATATTGATACGTAGTCATCTATTGAGGCAGTATACATCTCTAAACAGGCATCTGAACCAGCATGGTATAGTGCTTTGAGCAGTGGACTACGACCTTGAAGACCCGGGTTCGATTCCCCACTTGGTCATGGAAGGCCACCTTGGGTACATCACATATGCTGAGCCTCAGAAAACCCCATGATAGATTCACCTTAGGGTTGCCATAAGTTAGAAATAACTTGAAGGCATGCAACAACAACAAACAGGCAGCTATTATATATAATTAACAGACATTTCTATAATTTTGTCTATATATTGGAAATAGAGGCTTGGAACAATTGCTCCAATTCAATCAATAATACAGTAGTCTGGCCCTGTCACAAGCCAAGTTGTTTTGAGCAGGAAATTAACAATAACTAGTATAATTTACACTGCCATGCCAAACTGTCAATAGGGTAATCAGTTATAGATTGTCAAAAAAGAGAGCATTTCTTATTGTTGAAAGAGAGGATGTCAATTTATGTGTGCAAAGGTATATGCATATGTGTGTGAAAACTTAGAACTACTACATTTGAGAGAAGGCAAATCCATTAATTTCTCATCACTCCTCATGATAAATCAATTTTTTTCTTCATTCCAGCGCATGTAAATCAGTTCTCTTACTTGTTTCCAGATTATGCATATCCTGCTACAAAATATTTTTTTCTTCAATAATTTCCCCTATTCAGTTCAGTTATTAATATTGCCATCCCCTCCCACATCAAACTGATTTATGATAAATAAGCTCCATGTTACAATTAACTTGTGGAGACGGTACGGATTCTTACTATGAGACAAGGACATGAGAAGGTGATCTGGTAAGTGACTCATCTGTCTTTATTTTTTAGTTTTTTAGCATAATTAAAATGGATAAGGAGCAGGCCAGCAGTTGAGTTGCGCTTATCCGCCTTCCATGTAGTATGAACTGAAACTTCACTTGGTGAAGATGGAGATGACATCTATTCTTTTCAGAGGCATTGGATGGATGGAAAATTAACTGCTTGGCTCTCATAGAAGCAGCCATTTCCTTTTCTGTACATTTGGCCCTGGCAGGGAAATGCCAAGAACACCACTTTCCTCCCTACTTGGACCCATCTAAAGTATCATCTTTGATGCTGTTGTGGGCTGATAAGATTTGCTCAGTTTTTGGATTGCCCTTGGCTTAATTTTATTAATGCAAGGAAGACAGATTGATTGGTGACTATCTTTTATTCGTTATTTCCAGTGTCAGGTAGATGCTGAGGATGTTGCAAGCAGTCCTTTAAGTAATGGATGGTACCAAAGGAAAGAGGATTTCTAGCCAGATTACCCATGAAGCCTGTGTCTCACAGCATCTTACTATTTTCCTCTGTTTGCCTGTTTGCATCAATCTTACATTTGTTGTTGTTATTTACCATCAAGTTGACTTTGACTTATGGTGGCCCTGTGAATAAAAAACCTCTAAGAGACTCAGTTGTCGGTTGTGCTGCTCAAACCTTCCAAACTCATGGCTGTGGATTTCTTGATTGAATCCACCCACTTGTAATGCAGTTTTCCTCTTTTTATTACTGCCTTCCACTTTGCCGAGCATTATAATCTTTTCCAGTGAGTCACGTCATCTTATGATGTGTCTATAGTACAACAGTCTCAGTTTAATCATCTTTACTTCTAGTGAGAGTTCAGGCCTGATTCTTTCTCAGCCACAATCATTTGGGTTTTTTTAGTTGTCCATGCTATCCCCTTCATCAACACCACAGGATTCTCCTCTTGCTCTAGCAGACCTTAACAGATCAATATTACAGACCTCCAGCATTAATTTATCAAATAGTTTCAAGAGCTTTAGATGTTTCTTCAGAAGGGATTGGTAAAATGTGAGTGGCTTCTGGTATCCAAATCTTTCTCCATCTCATACCTGTTATTTTATCCTTTCCTTCAAAACTTAATTGCCAAGGTTTGGTTTAAAGCATACTGCTTAATTTTAAGAGAAGCTAAGAGGAAAACTCATATCCTGTGTCTGTGGTCATTTTTTTTTAAAAAAAATCTGCTAGTGGCACATGTGTCTTTCCCTACATACTGATTTGTCTGTGTCTGTAAAGGCTGTTTTACCGATTATAAATTTTTAAACCCACCGTGTGTTTGCCACATGTTTTTGCATGTGTGATGAAAATATGCCCTTTTTGTTTTTGTTTATCCTCATGTTAATGCTGAAGGAAATTATGACTGCCACATGGCAAACCACTTTTGAAAATGAGGTGTCAGGGACCTTCCAAAGCCATTTGTGCTGTTCCATGGTGGTCTGCCCTCTAAAAGAAGAAACAGACAAAAATTATACTGTGGATGCCCAAAATGTTTAGATTTACTTAAAGTGGGGGATCTCACCCATTTTTTAAAAAAGTGTGCCTCTGACAGAATGAGCCATAGCAGGGATGGAGAATATTTGATCCCCAGGATATTGAACTCCGGTTCTTATTATCTCCAACTAGAATAGCCAATGGCAAGGCTGATGGATGGTGTAGTCAAACAATATCTGAAGTGCCATAAAGTCCTTATCCTCAGGCTACAGACAGTACTATAAAGAGGGAGAAAAGTTAGCAGTTGTTAACCTCCCCCATCTCTTCCTTCCTAGGGTCCTCACTGCTACCACCAACTGCTGGCTGTCTCAAATGAATCAATTATTTTATCCTCAGTGGTCTTTTATTGATCCAGCAAATTTACTAGATGTGGTAGGGTACCAAGGTATAGGCGTGAGAAATTAACACAGAAGATCAGAGTGAAACCAACAACAACTTTTTATTAAATGTTTTGAAAAGCAACTTTTTTTTAAATATATAATTACCTATTTGGGGGGAAATACCACAGAGTTTAAAACAATTTGAGCAATTAATCGTAAAGGAAATTAGGGTATATAAACAACATGGAAAAACTTGTCTAGCCCATTTCTCTAATTTAATCAAGCTCTCGCAAGCAACTTACATTAACTTATCCTAATCCATTGGCAACGTAGCTTCTAGCCTTTTTTGGTTTCAGTTTATCTTTCCTGGCCTCTGGACTTTCTGTCTTCTGGAACACTCTCCATCCTGTCTCCTTCCAGTTTCCAGCTCTCTTCCCTCCCCACCTTCCAGCTTCACTCACATATCTTAGTTCCCTTTCCAACTTCATACTTAATTATAGGGTCAGGAGAACTCTGCTACATTTGTAGTGGAAGCTACGAACAGCCATCAGAGCTAGCACTTAGAGTTGGCACAGTTGAATGCCTGCTGAGAGTCTACATCCCAGCAGAGGGCCCACTAATGGAGAGTTTTCTGGATTTGCTTTCCCCCTTCACTACAACATACTTGTTCACCTGCTTGGTGAAGAGGAAGAGTAGCCAAGCAATGGGAGAGGGACTGATATAATGTTTGTAAGCGAAGCTGGCAGGCTTGCTCACTGGCTCCCTGCATACTGCACAAGCAAGTGGTAGCAATGATAATAAAAAGAAGCAGAAGCAGCAGCAACTGGCAACAATGGAATTAAGATGTTGATTCGCTCCTGCAAAGGGCCCTTTGTCAGTGTGTTGCTCAAGTGCTTCCAAAAGCATGGGGTTGGCACTCATTCTCTCAATAATTTGTTCTCCACCCGTTTAGGTTCCCATGTCCTAGGGTGATCCTTTGAATTCCATGGCAAGAACAGCCTCTAGACAGGCAGTAACAGTTTTATAACACAAAACAAACATAAAATGGCAAATTTGTTCTTTTAGATTGTCTCATGCAGGGGTGTTACCAGAAGAAACTTAAACAGAGATTTTAAACATCAAGCAGAAT
Source organism: Iguana delicatissima (assembly GCA_948472985.1). Classification (NCBI taxonomy): domain Eukaryota; kingdom Metazoa; phylum Chordata; class Lepidosauria; order Squamata; family Iguanidae; genus Iguana; species Iguana delicatissima. Next base: position 390,850 of record CAOKZL010000596.1, read on the forward strand.
AGGGCCATATGGAACAACCCACTTTGAATGAGATAGCCACCAGCTTCTGCTTTCACGCTCTGTCCACTAGCCAGTTCTGGCCATCATGAGGAAATAGCTTATCTTGAAACCCATGCCAGACCAGAATGTGAGACAGAATTCAATCCATGATTCTAGGTGAAAGAAGACACTAAAGAGGTATAAGTACAACGGTTCCTTGGTTTTCATAGAATCAGAGGGAGAAATAGAGAGGGCCAGTATCAGAACTACCATCTGCCTCAGGGTGAAGTATTCTCCCATGAGGAGAAGGGTAAGCTGGTGAGAAATCAGGTCTCTTTTTCATGTGGTTTCTAACAGTATTATCTCTGAGGGTTTCCAGTTCAGTAGGGCCACTCAAGGAGGGGCCCATTATAATTTCTCTTTACAAATAGCCTCCTATTCTTCCATACTTAGGGTCTTGTACTGTACAGGATATACAATAAAGCCCAATACATGCTGATTTCAAAATACATTCTATATGCCGATGAAGTGATAGTTTGAAACAACCAGCTGTCAGCAGTGTGGAGCAATATATATATGTTTACATTTTTGTCTGGGATGCATGAACTAATAAATGTTTGAACAGAACTGGCTAAAAATTTTAAAAAAAATATTCTCAGGTTATCCTGTTATGGGTTCAGGTGTTTTTTAGGTCTATATTTCATGACGTGAGGATACATTGACTTGTATTCTTAGCCTGCTTTTTCATTTAGTCAGTTAGTAAATCATAGACTTAATATTCCAATAAAATATTACTGTGTGAAGTTACAACTCTATATGAGTTGCAAACATTTGAACTGTATTAGCTTGTCTTTTTGGATATGTGATGTGGTGTCTAAAGCTTGTTAACCTAGGGTGTTATTACACTGATTAAATGGTTGAGTTATATTTAGCCTTAATCTTAGACTGAGTAACCTAATATTAGTGTTGTAAAATATGTTCAATGCTCCTCTCATGTCTATCTGGGTTCCTCCTCTATTTACATATAGCTGTTGCTTAATGAAATTCTAATGAGTCATTGGCTGTTTCAGACTTTTACTTATTTTTTGGGGAGAAAAACTGTACAAATCAGGCCATTGCATGTGTTGGGCTCTATGCAGAATTTCTGTGTCATGCATTAGATTATGTGATGGCATCTACACCACCAAAGAAGTTGCAGTGCCAGTTAAGGAGTGGTTGCAAGTTAATATAGTTTGTAAGAAAAACCAAAGTCTTTCCTCTGTTCCGCTGCTTCTCAGTGAAGGATGTTTTTCTGTTTGCATGTGTGTTTGAGAAAGTATGAATTTGAAATCCTGGACTGAAATCCTGAGTGTCAGAAAATTCTCTAAGGAATATTTCATACAAGTTTTTTAAAAATGTATGCACAGTGGCACAATCCATTGCTGACTGCTAGAATGACTGGACTTTGTTTCCTAGCCTCTAAATCCTCCAGCTGCCCAAAACTCTGCTCCAGAGAGTCTCTTTAGAAAGTCTGAGGCACCCAAAATATGTCAGGAGGGGGATTCACCTTCCATGTAGTTCCTCTGATCAAAATATTTCTGTCAGTAGAGCATATATTTCACAGTGCAGTCAGGAGGCACATTCCCCCCACAGTGTTTACACCATCACACTTACAGAGAACTGTACTTTTGTTACCCTAAAACATGGATGACCAGGGGTCCACTCACTATGCCAATGCCTCTGTGAAACAGTGGGGAATATTAGCTCAAAGGGGAGGCCTGCAAGAAGGAGGGTAACCTAACAGAATCTTTTACACCTTTGTATACCAGTACTAATATAGTGTCTTTTGCATTTTTCTCAGAATTTCTACTTTTCAGTCTGATATCTGAACAGGCCACCAGGGAGAAGCAACTAGTATTTTTCTCTATTTTCCGGTAACACAATAGTAACAATAATGGTAACTTGCTGGGAAAGAAGTACAGTCCTCCCTCCACATTTGTGGGTTTGACTCTTGCAAATTTGATTATTTGCAAGGTGCCCATGGCTCCCCCAACATTCTCCTCCTCCCGTTCCCTTGTGTTTTGCTGGCATGGAGGAAGAAGGCAAGTGTGCCAAGGCAAAAGGTAAGACAATGTGGAGGAGGTGCTTGTGTGCTTTCCTTCATCCCTCCAGAACTCTCCCCTCTCATTCCCTTGCCTCTACCCTGGTGCTGAAAACTCACAGTGAGGCAAAAGGTAAGGCAACGATGGGGGTGGAGAGATGCATGCATGCTTTCCATGTGGCCTCTGGAACTCTCCCCTCTCATTCCTTTGCCTCTGCCCCAGCACTGAGAATTTTCACCAAGGCAAAAGGTAGGGTAATGGGGGGGCACACATGCGCCTTCCTCCAGAGCTCCCCTTTCTTACTTCCTTACCTCTGGCCCAGGTGTGGAGAAGGAAGGCTCTCATGCCAGCGCCTTGGAAGGGAATGGGATGGGGATTGTGTGGGAAGGAGTTATTCATGATTCTGCGCTCCGAACCCTCATGAATGTGGAGGGGCCACTGCACCTCAGTGATCTACTTTTCTGAATTGCAGCAATGGCAACAAGTAATGAGCAGTCAAAGTAATCCGTAATGGAACTAGTTCCTTTAGAGAAGTAACTTTCCAAGCTTTGTCTGGAGAATTTTATACTATTTACTAGGCATGGATAAGCATCAGGCTGTTTTACCTGAAAGAGGTGGAGTCATTGAGAATATTCCAAGTGAACTTTCATAAAGCTCCAGTTTTTTTCATGTACATGAGAAGTCTCAGAGGATGCTGACAAAGCAGCCCCTATCATAATCTCTCCTTTTTCCCTTGCCCCAAAGGCCTGGAAACCTGCCACAAGTCATGTTAGAGAAAGCCAACAGAAATAATAGGTGCTCTCTAGAACCCAGCAGTATCTTATTATCTTCTGGGAACAGGGACTGTTAGCTCCAGAATGGACTCCTCTGTATGTCGCCCGTCAAAGAGCGCCTTCTGCTTGGCAGACATGTGAGACAAGCCGTGTGTTTTCATTCAGGCTGATAGAACTGTCAAAAAAAGTAAAAGATTGAGTTTGTTGTCCATGGCCTTCTTTGTCAGGAATGGCCCTAAACAGTTTAGAGTTTCCACCATCTCCCTAGGATTGGATAGTGGAAGCACAGTATAGGGCTACATATTAATGCCATCCCAAGTCTTCAGGTCATCCAAGTCTCTGGATGACCTCTCTGAGTGCTGTCACTCATATAATGGAAAACAAGGAAATGAGATGGAGCTTTGCAATATCATTTGTAAAATAGCAGTCTTCCAGCATCTATTTTCTAGAAAAGATCCTCCAGAGAGTCACAGAAGAGTGGATTAATACTCAAATGAAACCTTACATGAGAACCATTGATCTGGAAATGATCTGGAAAATGAGAGACTTTGTTGTTAGACGGGGACGTAAAAGAACCTCCAGGTCTTCTTTTTATGGGACTGGGTAACTGTTGTTGGATTCTATGTTGGCTATGGATTTGAACAGGTAAAGCTACTGAGCAAAGGAAGACCAACTCAATGTTAGTTTGATACACAACACGATAATTCATTTAAATAAGCAAATATAACTTGTAATTGTGTACTCAAGTTAGTTAATGGTAAGCCAACAGCTTACCCTCATCTTAGATGTTCTCTTTGTTCCAAGAAGTGGCCTGCTCTGGGCACATCAAGAACAGCCTACTAGGAAGAGCAGTTTGGAAGACATTTTCATATTTGCACTTCAGGAAGTAGATTTCTTGAAGCGTCAGTTAAATACAGTAGAGAGAACAAGATGTTGCTGGGAAGCCCATGTTAGCTTCCTCCAGCAGCTTGGAAAAGAGCCTGTTTCTGATTATCTAAGCAAAATCATAATTACCTTCCAGATAATCCTACATGTGAATAAATAATTTTCTAAATCTTGTGTGATTAGGAGACAGTGCTTGCTGTAGCGTTTCAGAGAGGTTACCATTGTTGCCTTCGCTGTCTTTTGCAATCTTCAGCAATGCCAGTCTTGCCAGAAGTATCAGCTTAATTAGCACAAACTTTAATGGGGGCTGGGGGCATGGAGGAATTGAATAAATTCACTCAGATGTCCACAGGGAAGCTAGCTTGCTTGCTTGTCATATTAAAAAGAAAGGTCTATATTTGCAGTATTTTAAGAAGGGGGAGTGATCACAGGACAGAAGCCAGAAACGTTTCCTCATAAAGGTTAGTCTCCTTGGATCTTTGGGGGGGTTTCCTCCTCTAGGGCACTCAGTGTATTCACACTGTTATGTATGCCAGCTAATTTTCCAGTGTATAACCATTTATAATTGTTGCCCTGCTTCATTGATATTGTAATTGGCTTCAAGCACTTTCTATAGAGGATACATTTCCACTGACAGTCTTCCTTCCTGATATGTGAGAATCAGTTTCTCCATTTGCCCAGTGCCATTTTCCTCCTATCAGAATGCAGTCCAACCTTGGCTAATACTGTGATGGTACAGCAAATTATACACACACAAAGGTCCTTGGTATCACAAAATGGGTGAAAGACGGTGTGATGTTACTTCTGGTTTCTTTTAATTGGAGGAGGTTTTGGTGTCCTTTCTGTTGTTTTTCCTTTTCTTTCTAATGGATGTTGACTCAGAGTTTAGCCTTAAAGTTATGAAAGGATATCTGGGAAGTTTAATTTTCTTGTCTTTGCAGGAAAATATTGTACTGTCTAGTATCCACTCATAAGATCTCATAATTACATGTTAGGCCAGAGGCATTAGTCCAGACTAGTGAGGTCAAGTATTAAGGACTGGAGGAAACTTTATGGTACAGTTGTTACACATAATGATTTTTAAGCTCTTGCCCAAAGCAAGAAGTATTATTCAGCAGAAACACTGGCCTTGTTGCCAAACCTTAGTACTGTAGTCAGATGGCCCGTTTCAGATGTCATGTTATCTTCAGTGGAATTGCTACAAACTTCCTCATGAAAGAAATGTGTCCTGCTGTTGCAAACATCTTGCAGGCCAGATGTTTCTGTAGTATATCTGCATTTTTTTTAAAAAAAGGAGTAACTGTCTTATGAATTATTTGTTATTAACGTTGTGGTAACATAAAGGTCAGAAAACTGGGAACCAGCTAACGGAGCGAAGCCGTCTGTTTGCCAGTCTTCTCCTTCATCCATTTCCAGGTTTTGGAGGGATGAGTGAGAGAGACAGATGTATAGGGAAGAGAATATTCTCTGCCTTATGTACCCTACTGTCTTTCTCCTGCCTTTCACAGCTGGAAGTGAGATGGAAAAACAAGAAAGGAGGGGGATGGAAGCAAAATGAGTACAACTTTCCTTCTGTATTGTCCCTCTGGTGGTGCCTCTTTAGCTGGGAAATGACTTGAGAGGGGAATAAGAGGAGGCTGTACAAAAGAGTGCCTCCTGTAGCTTTCTTGCATGCTTCTCTTTCCCTCCCAACCATTTTGTGTCTGTATAGAAGGGAAAGGGAGAGAGAGGAAAAACGTGGGGCTAGACTTGTTGACGGACCGCTGAGATGGGGAGATTGGCTTCTTGCCCTCCATTCAAAGTGGTGCAGCGGTTGAACTAATTGCTGGCCACATGTAGAGACTCTCAAGTGATTGATCAAAATCCCATTGTGGTAATCACTTCTCCTGAAGTGACAGATATTTCCTTCCATGGAAATCTTGTCATATCCATAATGATTACTCTTCTGTCATGTGGAGCAGTTTGTACATAATTGGGTAGCTTGAACTGACAAAAGAAAGAAGAGAAGAAAGGATACTTAGGTTGCAGGAGTGGTTATGCCTTGGATGTATCCACGCTATTTTGGCATACCTAAAGTGGCAGTAAAGTTATTTGTTGGAGTAAAAATTACCAGCTGTTCTGGAATCTAGTGTAGATAATTCACAGTGTATTGCTGGAATGGAAGTTTTCTCAATATTAGCTATTTGCATAGTACTAAAATCAAAGCTGTTTTCAACAAGTAGGTACCTGTGCATGAGGAGTTAGCAGCTCTTTCCATCCCAATTATTTCAGAAGTGGCTAGCTGGTTTTGTAGCGCTTCACTTGATTGCTGCTATCATCTTGACATCAACTGCAATATTTTCTGGTGTGTGTGTATGTGTTGTGCAACACCGGCTAGATATCATTTTACTTTGTCCTTGCATAATCTTCAGCCTCAGTAGTGGAAACAATTAAGGTAACTGCTGCTGCTTCTTTTGTATGTTTGGAAAATCAGTTCTTAAAAGTGCCACAAATGTACTATCTGCCACTGGTTTGTATTTATTTTAGAGCTGGCCTTCACATTCAGAAAGCAAATTGGTCGCATAAACAGTCCATATATTTCATTCAGATTTTTCATTTAAATAAGCCCCATCTAAGCAGAAAGAGATCTATCTGCCGATAGCTCATAAAATTACTCAACAATTAAGTATATAAATAGTGAAATGTAGACCTAAATCTAATCTGTAACATGGTGTTTAAATTAAAACAATTTCTCCATTTGCTTTGTTCTAGCGGAGCTTGAGGCATTCTTTTCCCTTGTGGTTTGATTTCCACATTTTTGTTACTTGTATGACTCAGTTCAAATGTCACAGCCAAACCATGGTTTGACCACTGAATATCCTTTATACAGTTCTCCTCTGATTTTTATTGCACACCCGTAATCCCATACTTTTCAGCACATTTTGGTTAATGAGAACCATTGAGAACCATTTTTTTTCACAATGCATGGACTGGACATACTTATATCATACTAATATCTTCTAAGAATACTTTACTTCCAAGTCAGGTTTGGGAACTAACTCAAACCATAGTTTGATTAACTTGAGAGAGCAAACTATGGTTAGTTCTTAACATCATTTCTCCAATTCAGTTGACAAAGAATGGCTACCACAAACCAAGAAGTAGAAGAAATCAAAATGCCAAAATGGAAGAGAGAGCCTGTTGAGTTTCTTGTTTATTCTCTTAGGGGGAAAAAATACCAGTTGGTCTTCCATGTTTGTACATTTAACCTTCACAGATTTGATGATTTGCAAGTTTCTCCACTGCTCGTCCCCCCCCACACACAAGTGTTTCATTCCCAGGGAACATCCCTTCTCAGCAGCTCCAGTCAGGCCATACAGCCCTGCTCTGGTCGTCCTCCTCCACCAGCCATTATCTAGCCAGCTAAAGATGGCTCGCAAACCAATTTCTCAGTACCACAAGCCCATACCTGATATACTCCCATACTCATGGAAAGAGATGGGTGAGAGAGAGGAAGTACAGGGCCACCGTGCAGACTCACCCCCTTTCCCTCTCCTTTCTCTGGTTTGGACCTCACCATGGCTCACCCTGCATTCCCAGAGACACAGACACACATTTTGATATTTGTGGTTTTTCTATTTTTATGGAGGTCATGCACCTATAACCCTAGTGAATATGGGGTCCAACTGTAGTTATATTATACCACTATGTCATATGGTGTTGCAGGCACTGGCTATTTGTCATGTGGCACAGAGTGCTAGGCTAGCAGGAGGCCATTCATAGTCAATAATGCTTGCCCATTCAAGGTGGAGCAGAAATGTTGTCAAGAATCAGTCCAAAGGTCCAGGAATCCAGTAGGCAACACAGTTAGACAGTCTGAGGTCAGAAAATCCAGTCAGGCAACGAGCAGGGAATCCAGAGTACAAAGGTAGGGACCAAGAAACACACAAATTGTTTCTGGCATTGAGCCACTGCCCACTGCCCTCTGCCTTCCTTAAGAATGCTGTGGCCAGCTGGCTTTCATCCCAGCCTGATTAATTTATGGTGCATTTGTGTCTGCTTGTCTTCCTTCAAGGCTGCTGTTCACCTGGGAAAGCTGGGTCCTGGCCCATGACACTTGATTAATAACTTAATAATTTTTTAAAAAAATGAAGGAGGGTGGGGGGATGAGTAGAAATGCTCGCGGACCACATTCCTGACCTTGGCTTGGTCATGACATATGAGTGTGCCTTAAAGTCACACTTTCTCTAACTTTAGCTCACATAAAAACATATATGGCTTTAGTTTGCACAATGAGCTGGAGTTATATAAATTTGACTATATGGCTTACAGCTATATTGCTACACACAGTTCGGATTGATTCTTTTGCTACGGAAGAGTTGTGTCAACCTCAACAGTTGTTGCTCTGCTGTCCAAGCTCAAATTTATCGTCATGTGCTGGGATCTGCAATTTCCTTGATATTAAGACCGTAAGAAAAGCTATGGTAAATCACGAAATGTCTGTCTAACCTGATGTCCCGATTTCAGCATTGGCTGAGAAACCACATAGGAGATCCAGAGGCAATCATGAAGGAATACAAAAAATATGTGCATTGTATTTATAAAGTAAAGAATAACAATTTTCTTTTCTAATAATTTTTCTGATAGACTCCAGAGAACTTTATAAGACCTAGGTAATAGGTACATAGATTGAAGAGGGAAGGTTTCTGTAAATACGGTGGCTCTTCCATTTTTGCGAGCATTTGAGGGAAAAGTGGCAAAGTTGTGAATAACTTCTCCTGTGCTCCCCCTCCCATTCCCTTCAGGGGCTCCCCACTTCTGCTCCAGTGTTCCTGTCTTCCTTCTCTGTGCCCGGGCAACAGGCAAGATAGGTCTGGTTTGAGGACACAGTGCTCTCTCCGCATTCACGGGTTTGATCTTCATGAATTTATTTCTGCGGCATGCACATACTTTACCCTTTTCTCTTCTCTATTCCCATGCCTTTTGCCTAGGCACACTGTGCCTTCCTTATCCACACCTGGGCAGAAGGTAAGGGAATGGGGGGAGGGGCACATACCTACCTCCCATTTCCTTGCCTTTTGCCTTGACATGGAGAAGAAAGGTAGGCATGCTCAGGCAAAAGGCAAGGGAATATGGGGAAGGAATGCACGCGCCTTGTGAACAATCATATTGGCAAAGGTCAAACCCACAAATGTGAAGGGAGGACTGTATCTTCAAACCAGACTTACAATTTAGCATTAGTCTTTTTCCTTGTGGTGCTGGGACTCTAGCTTGGGCCCTGTAAAGCCTACCCTCCATTGATGCTTGGGCAGTGCATCTGTCAGGTGACCAAAGCAATTTATGTGCAAAACCAGACCTAAAATCAGATCAAGAGAGGTCTAGATAAATTGGGATGCTGTATGTTAAAAAGAAAGATGAAATGACAGATGTTATTTTCCCACTCTGAATTCCCTTCTGCCTTTCTTTAAAACAAGAGACAATGCTGCATCTGTTTCCATGAAAAAATATAGCTTACCTCTAAGGATAAATATGTATCTCGCAAATACTGAAGCTGTGTCAGGTGCTGAAAGTTCAGGGGCCATTGTGAAGAAAGTACAGTATAATCTAGAGCACTGCACATAAGCTTGTAAACAGTGGTTTGGTGATTAATTTGGACAATGTGTGATGCATGAAAAGAAGAAATACTTATTTTTAAAGCACTGCAGGTCAGTCTGTGTACCACAGAACCACATTTTACTTATCAAAGAGCCCCAAAAGCACTCAGACTTCAATAGTGACTCCATCTCTCCCTTGGAGTTCATGGGTGGTAGCGGAAGCTTGGAGGCCCAGTGAAATGCTCTGTGTTTTGAATTGTCTGTTGTATGTGTCACAGATGTGTCCTTTTGTGAACGCATATTTAAAAATGATAATTTGTGGGACTTATGCATTCCAGTTTTTATTTGTTGCGACCAGCATCTTTCTTCATCTTGCCATCCTTTTCCTTGAAGAACAGCAGTAAGCATTGTTGACTTGGCTGTGGCCTGGCCAGTGGCCTCAGTGCCCTAGGGACAGGAAGGAGTGGTGTGGTCATGTACCCAACTGCCACTGTTTATTCCGGGCAGCCCTTGGCAGACTGGATAGGTCAACAAGAAACTGCCATTTTCCCACATAACCTTTAGTGACTTCATCACAGTTCACTGGAAACCAGTAATCACAGCAAATGGCAGACATCTCCTAAGGGCAGTAGCAGTCCCTCCTTTTGCAATGGGTAATTTAGCTCAGAAAATGATCTTGCTTGTTTGTGAGTCCTGTTCCACATTTCAGTGTGGCAAGGATCTTGTAGGGTCTGGGGAGAGTACTCCAGGCACAGTGGTGAGAAGATGGGGACTGAAGATAACCTAGAGTCCTTGAGCTTGTCGCTATTGGGCAAAGGATATATTACACTAGGAAGATCCATGCAACATCAAGACAATTTTAGGTGGGTGCATAGGCTGAATTGTCCAAAGGTCTAACTGAAACCAGGAAGGAGCAGAAAAAACAACTGCTTGACCAAGAATAGTTCCAGATAGTTCCTTGAAGCAGGTTGCCATGTCTTCCTTAGACAACATGAGTGGAAGAATATGTGGATAAATTCATTCTCATTCTCTCTGAAGTGTGTTTCAATGGGACTATTACTCTTCCTACTCTGAGCAATATGAATTTCCACTAGGAGGAGTCAGACATGTAGGGATATGTATTGTTTAAATGTTTGGGGTTAAGTGGTCCTCTGAAGAAACTACATTGCATTCTTTTCTGCTCATAACTTGTCAAGTGGGTTTCTAGAGCTATTATTGTATTTGCTACCTTCTGTAGAACCTATGTAGAACCTATTTCACTAAGTGGAAGAGAGTTAGTGAAAAAACTGGGTGATTGTATGCAGCTCTGAAAAGAGTTGAGATAGTTTGCCATCACTCAGGCTGATCCTAGTTTGAAGAAGATCTGGGGTATAAAACTAGAATTTTGGAACTACTGAGGTAGGATTTCTAATTTCTATAAACAAGGCTTTATTCTTCCTGTTCAGGTCCAGAAGAAGAAAAGGAGAGGAAGTCTTTTCCCCAAGTCCAGAAAATACCAGAGCTTGGAGGTGTTCTCCCTGCCCCCCCCCCACAAAACTCACAGAATCATCCAGCACTTAAAGTGCCATGCTAGATAGGAAATAGCTGTAATCCCAAATAAGAACATTGCCAAATTCTAAAAGATATGGAACTTGAGAAATAGCCATGTGAAATAGCTGTGTATCTAAGATAAAAAATAGAACACTATCATACATGGACTTCTGAATAAATGCAAAGATTGAATGCTTAATTAGTTATACTTGACATGATAGAGTTGAGTTTGCATTGACAGAATTCCATTCAGAAAAGATGCCGGAGAAACTGTTACAGAGAATCTTTTGTTGCCTCGTTTACTCAGTTGTAAACAAGTCATGGGATTGGCTTATGCCTCACATATTAGTGGGAATTTCAGACTAGCAGAAGCCCTCCTCCTCTCCTAGAGAATGACTTAGACTGATGTTTCACCAAACTCTGTTCTTGTTATATGTGACCAAAGCAGGCAATCAAAAATTTACTGGAAGAATGGTTTTGCCTTTCACCTAGATTTAGACTTCTCTAATGAAAGAGCTAGTTAGTTCTGACCAGCTGGTTATTGTGAAGAAATGATTAAATTGGTAAAGGGGACTGGATATAAGCCCTAGAATGTTGGTTTGAATGAGTTGGGCACGGTAAAGGCCTGGAATATTAATTATTCTCACTCGGGGATACACAGCTTGTTGTCCTGGAGCTGCATGTGGTTTTGGCCACTCCCTGTGTGGTCTCCAAAGCCAGCAGGAAGCTGTCCATTTTTTGTCTTTACGCAGATGATTAGGCTGTTTTGAGCTGGAGCAAATGGTATTGTGGGCTCTGATGTCTGAGATTGCTGTTTTCTAGTCGCTGTTAGTGACAGGAAAACAGCAATCTAGTTCATTGGTTTTATCCCAACCCCCAGTGACCTGGATTCCAAGACTTTTGTTTTCCCACTGTTGGTAGCAGAGAAACAGTGTTCTTGATCGCAGTCTTTGGAAGATGGGAGAAGAAGAAACTGGGTGTGTATAGGTATGTGTGTGTATGTGCATGCAGATGCATATGTATGCATGCATAACACCCCCAGTTGAAACCAGAAGTGCTTCTTGGGACTGTAAAGATAGTATACCTGTGCTATAGAGGATGATTTTGATCCATATTTGGAATATAGGTGATTGTCAGAAGACAGGTAAAAATAAATCCTGTTTACCATTGCCAACTCTTCATCAGGATTGCCCATCACTGACCAGGCCACATAAACTTTTAGCCATTTGTCCACATTGTAATATCCATATGTGAAGTTGTATGCCAGAATTCAAAACTTGCAGTATTTATATATAGCAGTCTTCCTATGTGCTTGTCATCAGGGTTGTTGTCATTGTGTGCCTTCAACTCATTTTTGACTTATCGCAGTGGTGGAGCTTGGAGTGTGTGGAGGGGGCGGGGCTGCAATGTGAGGGGTGTGGCCACTGTGGGGTGGCATGGCTACGGTGCATGGGGGCGTGGCCAGCCACATGGGGGCGTGGCTACAGGCCAGGATGCCCAAAAAAATTGCCACCTGGGGTGAATCTCCCCCACCCCCTTGTCCCTACATGACTTACTTGGGCAACCTAAGGTGAATTTAAGAGCTGGCTGGTATAGTGGTTTGAGTGTCAGACTATGACCCTAGAGATCATCATGGTACTGAAAAATTATTTCTATTCATCTTTGCACTACTACCTATATCAGTGGAGATTTCTATAGGCTCTTCCTCCTTATTAAAGAATAGGTAATAGGCTGGACATAATCTGAAAATTAAAAGAAAACATCTGTCTATCTTGCTGGGCTTTTTTTTTCATAGTATCTCTTAATAATGGCTTAATTATGTTCCAAATTCCTTTGGCGGATTAACGTCCATGTGGAATTCATGCGCAGCTGTATAGCTAAGTTTATTTGCAGTCATAAATTGTGTCCTGGAGTTAAGCTGTATTCACAAGATAATTGAACAATGAGTGATGACTTTATCCTAGAATGATGGTAAAATAAAAATGTTTGACAAATATGCAGATTTGATGTAAAATAGAAGAGGATAAGCTACTGTTAGGAACAGGTTCCATAGTGTGTCTCAGTGTAATATTAAGCAGCATGTGGTACCTTTGATTCTTGTTTATGGACTCTGTGTTTCATACAAATGCGTCATCTGCAGCTATGCAGTGCATGGTTCAGAAGCTTGTAGAGCTTGATGACAATAGTTTTGGTGGGAACCCTATCCCAGAGGCTATAAAGCCACCTTCCCATCAAAACCCTCAGTTCTTTTTGCTCACCGCAGTAGCAATAACATTAGGAGCCTTCTCAAAGTGTCTTTCACAATTCTCATATTTACCTCGGCCTCATGGTTTACAGTTTGTTTTTACATTTTGGCTTGGTGACTTTCTCGTGTTGGACTTGTTCACATACCCACTTTTGGTTGACAGATGAATGGCTAAGATCTCCCCATTTTTTGGTCCTGGCAGTGACCTTTAAATGCTCCTTTTCTTGTGGAGGCAAGGTCCTGGATAAGGTTGGACACGCCAAGTGCTTCTCTGTCTGGGAGAAGGGTACAGTGTTGGGTCTCGATATCACTTTCAGCTCTTCACCCCACAAAAAGAGTGTAATAGAGCAGCCAGACTCAAGGCCTTACTCTGAGAGAACAGTAACATCCACAGAAATTTCATAAGCAAGTTTCTATTAGTGTCTTATCTGGCCCTGAAGAGAGAATCCTTGATTTGAAGCTGGCTGAAACTGAGCCTGCTATACATCCCTGCTCACCATTAAAAAGACAGGAATAATCTAAGGTTTAAAAGGGCCATGTACAAGAAATGACAAAAGGGGGAAATCATCAAACAAATAGCCAGCACATGTAGGGAAAAAGTCAGAAAAACTAAAGCACAGAATGAGCTCAGGCTTGCTAAAGAGGTTAAAAACAATAAAAAGAGCTTCTTTGGTTATGTCTGTAGCAAAAGGAAAAACAAGGAGATGGTTGGGCCACTGTGAAGAGAAGACAGAGAAGTGTGAACAGAGGACAGAGAAAAGGTGGAACTACTCAACGTTTTCTTTGCCCCGGTCTTCTCCAAAAAAGTGTTCAACCTGGAGAAAATGAAACAGATGATGTAATAGGGAAAATGCAGCACAAAATAGGTAAAGATGTAGTACAGGAGTACCTGGCTATTCTAAATGAATTCAAGTCACTAGGGCCAGATGATCTGCCTCCAAGGGTATTAAAAGAACTGGCAGAAGTAATTTCAGAACCCCTGGCAATAGTTCTTGAGAGTTCCTGGAGATCAGGAGAAGTCCCAGCAGACTGGAAGAGGGCACATGTTGTCCCTATCTTCAAAAAGAGGACTCAAACAATTAGCGCCCAGTCAGCTTGACATCAGTACCAGGAAAGATCCCAGAGCAGATCGTTAAGCAGACAGTCTGTAAGCACTCAGAAAGGAATGCCGTGATTAGTAAAAGTCAACATGGGTTTCTCAAAAACAAGTCATGCCAGACTAATCTGATGTCTTTTTCTGACAGAGTTACAAGCTTGGTGGATGAAAGCAATACTGTGGATCTAGTGTACCTTGATTTCAGTAAGGCCTTTGACAAGGTCCTCCGTGATATTCTTGCAGGGTTAGACAAAGCTACTGTTAGGTGGATTTGTAATTGGCTCACCAGCTGAACACAAAGGGTGCTCAGCAGTGGCTCCTCTTCATCCTGGAAGGAAATGACTAGTAGGGTGCCACAGGGTTCTGTCCTGGGCCTTGTGCTATTCAACATCTTTATCAATAACTTGGATGGTGGAATAGAAGACATGCTTATAAAATCTACAGATAACACCAAATTAAGAGGGATAGCTGATACCCCAGAGAACAGGATCAGAATTCAAAATGACCTTGACAGATCAGAGAGCTGGGCCAAAACTAAGAAAATGAATTTTAACAGGGAGAAATGTAGGGCACTACAATTAGGAAGAAGGAATAAAATGCACAGATATAGGATGGGTGACACCTGGCTTGAAAACAGTATATATGAAATCAGTCTAGGAGTCTTAGTTAACCACAAGCTGAACATTGAGTCAGCAGTGTGGTGAGGCAGCTAAAAAAGCTGATGTGATTCTGGGGTGCGTCAATAGGAGTATAGTGTCAAGATCAAGGAAAGTAATAATACCATTCTATTATGCTTTGATTAGATCCCACCTGGAATGCTGTGGCCAGTTCTGGACATCACAGTTCAAGAAGGATATTGACAGGTTGGAATGTGTCCTGAGGAGAGTGCCAAAATGGCAGAAGGCCTGGAAACCATGCCCTGTGAGGAATTGCTAAGGAAGCTGGTTTAGCCTGATGAAAAGAAGGTTAAGAGGTGACGTGATAACCATGTTTAAATATTTAAAGGGATGTCATGTTGAAGATGGAGCAAGCTTGTTTTCTGCTTCTTCAGAGATTAGGACATGAAGCAATGGATTCAAACTACAGGAAAAGAGATCCCATTAGGAAGAACTTCCTGACAGTCAGAGCCATTAAACAGTGGAATATTCTGCCTTGGAGTGTGGTGGAGTTACCTTCTTTGCTGGGAGCAAGCCTTAAGGATTAAGGAACAGGCAGCTTCAAATAGTGCCCTTTTCAATTCTATGGCTTTCTGCTCCTCGACCGTTGCACAGCCTGCAACCACGCCCTTGTCAGTATCGATGGCTGCGATACCGACCTCGATGGTACCAGGCTTGGTACTGTCCTCGGCGTCTTTGCTGCCCATCTCCTCCTTGCCTCGGATTCCGAAGTTTTCTCAGACGCTGATTGCCTCTTCGTCGTCGGGGGATGCTTCTGCGGGCTCGCAGGTGGCTCAGCCTTCTGAGCCCCTTATGGTGGCTCAGTGGAAACACTCTTCTTCACATCCTTCAGACCCTTCTCTGAAGGATAAGAAGAAGAAAAGAAGGACCATCCCATGACCACGTCCGCACTAGCACAATGCGCTCTCCAGGCCGTGGAGACAGGCCTCGATCCTCGCGGCAGGGGGATGCAAGATCCGACTGTGGCAGGTCACGGGAGAGGCTTGATTTGCTGTTCTCGTCGGCCTCATACATCACGAGATATGGCCACAAACACGTGTGGCGGGAGCAGCCGGGGTTGTACCATTCCTACTCCCCAGCGTACAGGGACCGGTATCACGCCGATATCCGTTGTAGGTCGCCCTACCGCCGTCACTCTTGGTCTCCATCTTCAGTCTCTCGGTACCATCCAGCCTTTCGGTACCGAAGCTCTCCATCTCGATCTCGGTTGTAAGCTCCATACTACCGACGATCTGCCTCCCACCGGCGATCTCAAGACCGCTCTCCCCGGCACCGGCCTCTATCACCGCTTCCTCAGGTCACAGCTACTATATCTTGTCCTCCTACGGAGGCTCATCCACTACCTCTGCAGTCCTCGATGGCTCCAATTCAGACCCAGTTGATCTTGCGTCCGATTCTGGCTGTCCTACCGGTACCGGCACTGTCCTCGACAGCACTGCTGCCGTTCACGCTACTGTCATCCTCGACAGCACCGCCCCTGGTCACGCTACCGTCGGTGCCATCTGCAGTTCCATCCTCTGTGCCTGCTCCGCCCCCATCGGCTGCGGCACTACCAACTCAGCTGCCTCGTGGCCAGGGGCCTCCTTCTCATTCCTCCCAGTCCTACAAATTGGACTCGGATTCCGGCCACTCCATACCTGACTCACATTCGTCTCTGCCCTTGGCGTTCGGTGAGCCTACTCTGGACTCGGCACCCGAGGATGTCAAGAAGTTTTCTGACATCCTTCTGCGAATGGCTAATGCCCTTGGCCTCGACATCTCTGGACCGGTTCCGACTGTACAAGACCTGATCTTCCATTATGTGGACACCCATCCTCCATCGGCAGGTCCGATACCGTTCCTGCCTGTGTTGCAGGAAGTTTTGAAACATCCTTGGGCCCAGCCAGCCTCTCTACAACCAATACCACATCACCTGGAGCACCTGTATAGGACCCAGAAAAAGGACGTCAACTTCCTTTTTAACCACCCGGTGCCAAGGATGGGGATCCATCAAACACCTCAGTCTCGTTGCAGCTTCGCTTCCCTCTCTTCTTGGTGTCGTTCGACCTGCTCTTATCCATACCGATTGCCCTACCGCATATCTGCTCAGTCCTCGCTTTCATCCTCGACGCGCAGGACCTTGAGAAGGTGCCAACCATCGTCGAAGAAATCTTCCTCCACGGCGAAGTCACGATTTTGACTTCTACCATAGGTCGCCCCCTCATCCACTCTTCCGCCTGCTGACCAGCTTCGCCGAACATCTGAGCCTCGCCCGTCACCTTGGCAAGTGGTGTCACATCACCACGGACTCTTGGGTTCTTTCCATCATCCATCTTGGTTACGCCATTGAATTTCAAAATATACCACCTCGAGGTGTCTGCTATTCCACCCCGGCCAACCCGGCGTCGTTAGAGGAGATACAGTCCCTACTGCAGAAAGGGGCTATAGAGTGGGTCTCGTCTTCAGCCAGTACCACCGGCTTTTTCTCTCGGTACTTCATGGTACCGAAATTGGATGGTACCCTCCGACCTATCCTGGACCTCAGGGGGGTGAATTTGTACATTCTCCCCCAGAAATTCAAGATGGTCACACTGACATCCATCCTCCCCTTTCTGTGCCATTGGGACTGGTTCGCCTCTATCGACCTGCGAGATGCCTACTTCCATATCACAATTTGGCCCCACCAGAGATGGAACCTGCGATTCGTGGTCGACGGCATTTGCTACCAGTACAAAGCACTGCTGTTCGGACTTTCCACCACGCCCAGGGTCTTCATCAAATGCATGGCCCCGGTGGTATCATAGCTCCGCACGAAGCACGTTATGGTATACCCTTACCTGGACGATTGGCTGCTGGTGGCACCCTGCAGACAAAAACTGTACGAGGACATTCACCTCACACTGTCTCTTCTCTCCAACCTCAGCCTCAGGGTAACCCCAAGAAGTCTCACCTCGAGCCGACCCATGTCCTGGACTTTATCAGTGCCAGTCTAGACTCTGTCGCTGCTAGGGACTTCCTTCCAGTGAAATAGGCCCGCACTCTGCGCCTGGCTGCTACGGCTGGTCTCCGCGCCCTGCTGGTCTCCGCTAGGGGGATCCAGCAACTTCTCGGCTACATGGCAGCGACGACGGTGGTTATCTACCTCTCTCGCCTTCGCACCCGCCCACTGCAGCATTGGTTCATCAGGGTCTTCGACCCTCTATGAGACGACCAGACCCTCCTACTAAGGATTCCTCGGCAGGTGCGATACTCTCTCCTGTGGTGGCTCTGCCCCCGGCACCTAATGTCAGGGATGCCATTCGTCGACCCCTGTCCTTGGGTCACGATTACGACGGATGCCTCCCTTTCCGGATGTGGAGCACATTGCAGCGATCTCAAGGTGCAAAGACACTGGATCAGCCTGGAGAATCGTCTCCGCATCAACGCCTTGGAGCTCTCGGCCATCCTGAAGGCGCTACGTGCTTTCCGTAACCTCATTGTCGGTCGAACGGTGCAGATCCTGTCTCACAACACAACGGCTGTCTGCTACGTAAACAGACAGGGAGGCACCCACTCCACCACCCTCCTCAACATAGCCCTGCACCTTTGGGACTGGTACGTGCCGCTCCGCATTCACCCCATCGCAGTCCACCTCATGTGCTGAGAGAATGTCACAGTGGACATGCTCAGCAGGGACACCTCGTGCCATCACGAGTGGTCCCTCTCCAATGCCACCTTCTGGAAGATAGTGTCTCGATGTGGCCAACCCATCCATCGATCTTTTCACCAGCAGTCGGAACAAGAAATGTCCCCGGTACTGCTCAAGGGCCAGCGTGGGTCCAGGCTCTCTCGGCGATGCTTTTCAGTTCCAGTGGGACAAGGAGCTGCTGTATGCGTTTCCGCCGTTCCCACTCCTGAGTCGAGTGGTAGCCAAGATTCTCTCCGATCGTGCCAACGTCATCCTGGTGGCTCCGTATTGGCCGAGACAACACTGGTTCAGCCCCCTCTTCACAGCCGCCCAAGGGCGTGCTTTGAAGCTTCCATCGACACCAGACCTCCTCTCCCACTCGGACGGTCTTGTGTTGCATCCAGACCTGCCTCTCCTGCATCTCCACGTGTGGCAAATAATCTCCAAGATGCTCCAGCTATACAGGATGTTCTCACGGTGGCCAGGAAGGAGTGTACGCGTTGGTCTTACCGCTACAAGTGGCAGAGATTTTTGGCCTTTGCGGATGCTCATCGTGAGCACGCATTGCCTGTCGGTTTACCTACTGTGCTACATTTCCTTCTGCACTTTCGAGAACAAGGCCTGGCCTTTTCATCCCTGAGGGTGTACCTCTCGGCTATCGTAGCCTACCAGCTTCGCGGTACCCCCTCTGCTGCGCTCTTCCGTGATGCCACCCTCAAGCAATTCTTGAAAGGCCTGCAACACCTTTATCCTCCGATCACACCGCCGCTTCCGCCTTGGTCACTGTCCTTGGTGCTCTCTCAGCTGACGCGGCTGCCCTTTGAGCTGATGGCCACTTCTGATGACAGGCTCCTGACCATGAAGACAGCCTTCCTCATTGCTGTCACTTCAGGCAGGTGGGCAAGTGAACTTACCGTGGTGCGGTCGGATGAGCCCTTCCTTGTCTTCCATTGTGACAAGGTGGTCCTGCACCCAGACATCTCCTTCCTGCCTAAGGTTGTTTCTCAACCAGAATGTAATCCTCCCCAGCCACTCCGCTAGAGAGATCTCTTCCTTCGCTCGATGCTCGCCGGGCTCTGGCCTTCTACATCCATCAGACTTCATCCTTCTGTCAGACTCCCCATCTGTTTGTCTGCTATGGTGGTCGTCGGAAGGGCCATAAGGTGTCCACCCAAAGATTTTCCAAGTGGGTGGCCCAGACTGCTTTCTTGGCGTATGAACTGGCAAAACAGCCTCCACCAGCACTGCTCCGTGCTCACTCCACTAGAGCCGTGGCCTCCTCAGCGGCTCTCCTTCGAGGGGTTGACCTGCAAGAGCTTTGCTGTGTGTCTACCTGGTCATGACCTTTGTGCACCACTACCGTTTGGACTGTCGGGCTCAACGGAATGCCTGCCTTGGCCATGCGGTGCTGTCTTCTATTCTCTAGGACTTGATCCACTGTCCAATGGTAAGCTTCTCAGTCTCCCAGTGCGTGAGGCACAGAGACCACAAAAAAGAAGAACAGGTTGCTTACCTGTAACTGTGGTTCTTCAAGTGGTCGTCTGTGCCCTCACACACACCCGCCCAGCCTTCCCCTCTTCAGGTCCTGCTTCGCCGGACTTCAAAACTGAGGAGGAACTGTTGGCTTGGTGGGCTGAGCATGCTCAGTATGGAAAAGGGGAGGAGTTCCCACCAAGCTGCTCAGCTCTAGAACTTTCTGAATGCTACCGTGCATGCGCAAAGATCCCAATGTGTGAGGGCACAGATGACCACTCGAAGAACCACAGTTACAGGTAAGCAACCTGTTCTTCTTCCCCTCACCTAAAGGGATATGTGATAGCATTTGTGCAATGGAAGCGGGGGGAGATATATTCACTCCACCACCATGCAAACACCCTTGCTGGTCTGTGTTTCTATAATTTCATCATGCATGTTGCAATTATTTTACACCAAAAGAGAACAGGATTGCAGCTTGATACCATTTTTGTGCAAGAAGGGAACCTTTATCATTTCATTGTCTTGTACTCCTCAACAGCAGATCCTCTGAGCATTTCCTGGATAATAGAAAGGCTTGTACATCTCTGGGGATTAATATAAAAAACTGGGAGCAGTAATGGATCTAAAGGAAAATCCTTTGATATCATTTTACTGAGACTCAGTTCCCAGGAATTAGTGTTCAGCACAGGATAATACATAAACGCACACAGCTGCTGCAGCTTGGAGGGTAGTGCTGCACAACCACACCTGCTTCTATAAACTTTGCTAGGGTGGACATTTCCCCCCCTTTGCCTCTCTGGAGATGGTGTCAGGTTTTCAAACTCCTTAGTCATGGCTGCTTTGTGTAATCATAGCAACCCAGGAAATGAATATTTATTAAAATTCAGTACAGGAGATTGGAGTGAAACTGAAGTCCAAGGAGATTCATAGCCCACGGGAAGCGGTGAGACACTAGTAAAGAATAGCCCCATCTTCTGGGGTTTGCAGGAGGAGGAGCTCAGTCCCCTTTCGTATCTTGTCACAAAAGGAGACAGGACAAGTGATTGGGAAGCTGAATGCTGCCAACAACCATGAAATACAAGTGTAACATTAACAGGCTGGGTTTAAAACGCAATTGGAAAATTGTTAAGTGAGGACTGTGATAGAACATGGAGTCCACTTGTGTCTGGTTGAATGGAGCTGGAGTAATAGAGTTGTAGAACTAGAAGTAACACCAAGCATCTTCTAATCTAATCTAGTCCTTGGCAGTACTGGAAAACCACTGTTAAAGTATCCCTGACAGATGGCCATTCAACCTCTGCTTGAATCAGGGGAAAGAACTGCACAGTTGTTCAGGTGTTGTTGGACTGCCACTCACAGCAGCTCCAGCCAGCGTAGCCAGTGTTAAGGAATGCAATATCTGGAGGGTTGCACATAAACTTCTCCAGTTTAAATGGAATTCAGATTAGAATATAGTCTAGGAATACAAAAAGCTTCATACTGACCAACTTTTCTCGCTGCTGAAAGGCTTCTCCAGAATATTGAGGGATCCTCTAGACAAGGGGTAGGCATAGTTCAGCCTGTGAATCCCATTTTTATGTCACCTGAAGCCATTTCACTTCCTGCCATCATTTTGAAAGGGGCTGCAAAGGAAATAAAGGTATTTAGAACTCATTAAAAGGGACAATAATGCTTGGCAAAGTCGGGGGGGGCATTGGGAAAAGAGGAAGACTGCGCTATAGGTGATCCACTCAGTGAAGGAAACCAGAGCCCAGAGCAGAGCTTTCCAGACTTTTCCTGTTGGTGGAATACTTTTTAGACATGCATCATTTCACAACACAGTAATTCAGTTTTACTAGCAAACTATGTATGGGGACACAACATATCTCATGAAAACTTTTCATGTATTTTTGAAAATATATGATTTATAAAAGCATAGATTTCCAAGTGTGTAGGTGACACACATACACACTTCAAGCGGCACACTAATGTGTCACGGCACAGCGTTTGGAAAGCCCTGGCCCAGAGTCTGCAACACCTAAGCAGGGCAGTTGATGAGGGCATGTCTTGGAGCGTGTCCTTGCCATAAGCCAAAGTTGATTTGATGGCAATTAACAACAACAATGGGGATGGTTCAGCTTGTCAGAGGCTCTGGGGGTGGGGCAGGGAATTCACCCTTAGCCTCCCCACACACACATTTGCCCACCTTTGTTCTAGTCTAAGCAGTTTTGGAAAAGGCACAATGAGCTGCAGGCAAAAGTAGGAATTGGTTGTCTCCATGCTGTGTGCAGGAATACTCTGCATGCATATATGTGTAAAACACACACACACACACACACACACACACACACGCGCGTCTCTTTTGGATCCAACCATGTGAATGAAATATTAGAGCAATAAGATTAGAGCAATTAAGGGGCATCAAGTAAAGGCACAGATGAGTTCCATCCATATCTTCTTGTTCTGTGTCCTTTGGATTCATTCCCTGCCTGCTTCCTGGCTCAAGTTCTATTACTGGCTTTTCTTCCATGCTTTGCATTCTTCTGTATATAGAAATATAGCAAAATTACTGCTGTTCAGCCAGCCCTTTCCTTAGCTTCAGTCCACAGGCTTTTGGACAGGGAACATGCAATCAGGAACAGCTTTTTGACATCAGTATGTTTCCATTCTCTTTAGATCCCGTAAATGTCCCTGAGCTTCACCTCTTCAGTCTCCCTTACCACCACCCCCCAAAACCCACAGAAGCAGTTCTTTGCCAGTCTCCCACAAAGCAGCTCTCTAAGAGATGAATCATGGGGTTGGCTGCTTTGTGTTTTTTGGATCTTGTCCCTCTGCCTTCTTTTAATATAGTGACCAGATTTGCACACAAAGTTCCAAAAGAGGCCATCCAGCTGCCTTGCTGGATGCCAAAGAAATAATGCCTGTGGCTTTAAGTTCCACACTTCTTCATACATGTCCCTCAAACTTGTTTGCCTTTTCAAAGACTGCCAGATGTTGCCTGGATGTTTTTCCAAGCATGCGGTAGTAGATGTTACCATGCCAGTGATTTTTAATAAATTTCAGGAACTTTCAGGACTTTTCATGGCCGAACTAGATCTTACATACAGATGTGTGTGACATGACCATCGTGGCCTCTTTCTAATCAGGAAAAGCTGTTTCCAGAGGGGCAATTGGGTCTGTGTGTATGCATATGTGCATGAGCATGGGTTGGTACCCAAAGCTTAGAAACATTATTTTTGGACTCCCAGCATCTGTTTCTCCAATGACTGCTAGTACCCTCCACTTTCCAACTTCCATTTTGAGCTTCACAAGCAACTTTTATCCCCACAGAGGGTTTCAAGTGTGTCTTAGACCTTGCAAATGCCTTCAGAAGAGGAAAAACCACTTGGGTGACAGTTTGAAATTATTAGTATCTAGTGAGGAAAGGGATTTAGTACATCTTCCATTTTCTGCTCATCTTGAATCCTAGTTACCCCTCATGACTTTTCCTGTTTAAAAGGAAACAAGCCACATCTGCACATAACATTTCATTTGACCCAATAAATCTATTTTGCTTGAAACCAAAATTCTCATCTATGTCAAACTTACTTATTTACTTACTCCTTCCTTCCTTCCTTCTCCTCCTATGCAAATACTTTTCTCCTCATTTCCTCAGAAGTAAGGCCAATGTTAATTGGGTTTTTCTCCTAGGAAGGCGTATATAGGATTTTTTTCCCTAGCCACTTGAAGATTGTGTTGGAAAGAAATCTAAATCTGCACTCAGAAAATACGTTGTCCAACAGAAAACAGGAGAAGTAGTACAGCACATGAAAAAAACCAATGAATTGCACACATGCATTTTTGCAGAATTTTCAATATTTTTCTGGTAGAGTAGTGTGATAGCAGGAGGAGAGGTCTGAGAAAATAAGGAGCATTTGGATGGAATGGATTAAGAAGCAAGACTATAGGCTGTTGTTGGGACTGGAGAGAGGTGTGAGGAGAAAGGAAGAGAAGGTTAAAGCCTGCTTGAGTTTTCCTGATCTGAGAATTTGGGAGAGGGGTGAAGTCTCCAATGAAGAGAAGTGAGGGGTTGTTTTTATTGAAAGTAGAGAGAAGTGTGGTGGGGGCGTGGAGAGCAGGTTTCAAAATGATCTTAACAGATTAGAGAGCTGGGCCAAAACTAACAAAATGAATTTCAACAGGGAGAAGTATAAGGTACTACACCTGGGCACTAAGAATGAAACACACAGATATAAGATAGGTGATACCCAGCTTGACCACAGTACATGTGAAAAGGATCTAGGAGACTTAGCAGCCCACAGGCTGATCATGACTCAGCAGTATGATGCAGTAGCTAAGAAAGCCAATGTGATTCTGGGCTGCATGAACAAGAGTATAGTGTCTAGGTCAAGAGAAGTGATAGTACCACTCTATTCTGCCTTGGTCAGACCCCTCCTGGTATACTGTGTCCAGTTCTGGGTACTACCATTCAGGAAGGATATTGACAAGCTGGAATGCGTCCAGAGATGGGAGACCAAAATGATAGGAGGCCTGGAAACTATGTCATATGAGGGAGAGTTTAGGGAGCTGGGTGGGTTCAGCCTGGAGAAGAGAAGGTTAAGAGGCGACATGATATCTATATTTAAATATTTGAAGGGATGTCATATGGGGAATGCAGCCAGCCAGTTTTCTGTTGCTTCAGAGACTAGGACGTGAGCAATGGCTTCAACTTTCAGGAAGAGAAATTGCATCTAAACATTAGGAAGAACTTCCTGATGGCAAGAGCAGTTCAACAGTGAAATGCACTGCCTCAGGGTGTGGTCGAGTCTCCTTCTTTGGAGGTTTTTACAAAGACGTTGGATGGCCATCTGTTGGGAATGCTCTGATGGTCTATTCCTGCATGGCATAGAGTTGGACTTGATGGCCCTTGTGGTCCCTTCCAACTCTATGATTCTATGACTCTATGACCTTGTTGAGTTTTCCTGGGTTCAGAATCTGGGAGACACATGAAGTTTCCATTGTGTTCAGGAGAAGAAGTGAGGGATTGCTGCTGTTGAAACTGGAGAGGGGCCTGAGGAGAGGAAGGAGAAGGTTAAAATCCTGTAGAGTTTTCCTGGTCTGAGAATTTGGGAGAGGGGTGAAGTTTCTAACGTATGCAAGAAGAGAAGTGAGGTTTTGCTTTTGTTTGGACAGGAGAGAGGTGTAAGGAGGGGGAAAAAGAAGTGCAGGGAGGAACTTGAAGATGGGAGGCTGCTTGTGGTGTTCCTGAAACCATGTGGAGTTTTCCTGGTCTGAGAATCTTGGAAAGGAGTGGTAGGGCCAAGCGAAGAGGAGGGGGGCATGGATCTCCAAACTCATAAATAATCAAATTTGTGAAAGTCAAACCCACAAATATGAAGAGTTTACTGTAATAGTATTTTCCTGATGTTATACTTTATTGCCATTACAGAGTTGAGTAAGTTATTTTTAATAAATAATTACAATTATAATCTATCCCAGTCCCCACCACCATGAGATTACTAACAGTGTAGTCACAATATTTGAAAAGTAACTATTTAAAATCTATTCTTTTCCTATCTGTTTCATTATTGCCACAACAATTAGGACAAAAATACAAGAGGGAAGCATGAGAATCACTTGAACCATGGGATACTCCCCTTCCACCATTTGTTCAGATCCCTCCCCAATGTAACTATAGAAGTAATTAAAAGTTACAGTTATACTACAAAAGGAATAGACAAGGAGTATATTAGATCAGCCATTCTCAACTATTTTTTGGCCATGGCCCTCTTAGTAGCTCTTCTCAGGTTCCGGATCCCCTTGTCAAACAGAGATACAACACAAACAGATAGATAGAAATTCATTTATTATTAAATACTAAGAAAACTTGAACATTCCAGCATACTGGAAAAAACCATAAAAAGACTTATGAAATAAAACATCTATCAGGCCTAATGCGATCCTTGATCTTGATGCTTTTTCTGCAGGTTTTGTGGTATCGGGCTCCAGATTAGACAATGACAGTTGGAGGTCACCTCTTGCCACCATATCAGTTCAGTTCATGGACTTTGTCAAGGAAACTGTCAAGCAATGTGTTGGAAATATAAACCGGAAGGAAATTATTCATTTAATTAAGATTGCTGCTTGGATATTTCATTGGTTCAATTACCAGAACCCCTCTCAACCCTTTGGAGCTTCCTTTCTCATAGTTTTCAGTCTCTGATCCCCTTCAAATGTGCTTGGTCTCCCTTGGGAGTTATATGGCCCCATTGAGAGTGGTTGGACTAGACAATTCAGCAAAAGGAATGAATCCATCCCTTGTTATTTGTTTGATATCCCACCATTTTTACAAAAGTGGGACTCAAGATGACTCACAAAAAAGATTTAAAAACAAATAGAAATAAAACCGCTATAAATTATATCAAAACACAAACAAATTGTAATATTATTGATTTTTTAAGGTTAGAATCACAATATAGTCGTACCTTCATGATTGTTCCATCCTGCCCACCAGGAATGCTTGTGTGAACAATTAATATTGTGCGATAGCTTTATTTTTAAGAGTGTTCTGTCGCATGAATGCAGCTTGGCCATTTATATCAGTGGTCAAGGACTTTTAAAAAAGATTAAGTCCTCATAGTTAAAGGTAAAAGACCATCAGCTTCTTAGATCATTGCATACTCATCAAGGTTTTGGTGACATTTTGTCCAACAGTTGAAATTTGGTCATATACCTCTAGTCAAAACTGAAATGAAAGAAAAGGTGACTAAAGTGTTTTCTGTCTGAAGTGTCCTAAGAATAACTGGATGTCACTGTGTTGTTGTTATGTGCCTTGACTCCAATTCCAGCTTATGCTGACTCTATCTCAGGGTTTGTTTTTGCTTCTTGGCAAGATTTATTCTTGCTACTGCCTTTCTCCAAGACCATCGATTTCAAGTCAAACTCTACTTGTTTTCCTCTTTCTCTTGCAGATCTTCTGACAGCCAAGGAATACCACTGCCTGCTGCAGTTGCTTTGCCCTGATTTTCCCATGGACCTTACTCAGAAAGCAGCAAGGTGAAATGTTGTTCTTTCCTTCAGCAATTAGGACTTTAGTTATATAGTCAGGAACATTTTATCCTTTTATACTTGACTAGAAGAAAAGCAATATGAATTCCCTAGCCGCTGTGAATACTGCATGTGCATTTCAATGGCCCAGTTTCCCTACAATAAACAAAGAAGTAAGGATACATTCATTCCATCCCTGCTACTTGGTTTCATGTAAGGCAGATGCAAACAAAATAGTGTTATTCACAATTGACAGAGCTGTTAACTATCATTTAAATTTGAGTACTATTCCTACTTAGAAATATATTCATCTTAGAAGTACAACAACTGTAATAAGAAATGTATTTCACTTAGGATTTTATACTACATTTTGGGGTTTAACAGAAACAATTTTCAAGGAGATGCATTCCATATTCCTACCAAATCCTGCAACAAAGTTGCCATTACTTATTGATCCACCATAACAGAACTAGGGATTTTAGCAAGATAGGGAAAAGGCTGTTGCTCTTGGTTCTTTTCCAGGCCAGAATCATCCAGAGAATAACTATTACTGTCTTAATTCTTAATCCATAGAGAAGCCAACAGGATGACCAAAGATATTTTGCTGCCTGTGGCAGAACAATACAATATCCCTCCCTAGTCAAGGTGTCCAGTAGCCAAAGGCAACTGAGTTGTATAAAATACAGAAAATTCCCCATCCCTCTCCATCCCTGGCAGTAAAAATGAAATAATACAAGTGTTGATAAAGACGTTGGAACCAACGACACGGTGAGGCGCAGCTTTCACTACATCACAAAGGACTACGAGCTTATGGGGAGAAAGCTTAAGGACCTTGGTGCTCAGGTGGTCATTTCATCAATCCTCCCTGTTCAAGGATATGGTGCACGAAGGGAAAGGACAATAGTAGAGGTCAACAGCTGGTTCCGCACATTTTGCCACCGGCAACAGTTTGGCTTTTTGGATCATGGCTTGAAATTCCATGAACATGGGCTTCTGGCAAGGGATGGGCTGCACCTCACGAAACTTGGCAGGAACGTTTTTGCAAACAGTCTCACAAGGAGGATTAGGAGGTCTTTAAACTAAGTACAGCTGGGGAGGGAGAAAAGATTATTCAGGACAAGGACTCAGCAAGTACAGAGGAAAAAGGCCCAAATGATATTGGTCAAGTAGGAATAGCATCCAATCATGGGAGGTGTGGAAACAATGCTATGGGACTTGCAGGAAGGGCACGGGGACTTAAGTGTCTCTACACTAATGCATGGAGTATGGGAAACAAACAAGATGAATTTGAACTCCTAGTACAACAAAATAAATATGATTTGATAGGCATCACTGAGACCTGGTGGGATGAGTCTCGCGATTGGAATGTAGGAATAGAGGGGTATAGCCTATTTTGTAGAAATAGACCAAATAAGAAAGGAGGAGGAGTAGCCTTATACGTCAAGGATGTTTTCACCTGTGAAGAGATCCATGACTTGAACACCGGAAGCCAGGTCGAGAGCATCTGGGTAAGAATTAAGGGAGCGAGAAACAATAGGGATATTATAGTGGGGATTTACTACAGACCTCCAAGCCAGACTGAGGACCTCGATGGCGCTTTCATAGACCAAATGACTGCACATTCAAAAAGGAAAGATACAGTAATAATGGGAGATTTCAACTACCCGGATATATGTTGGCAGTCAAACTCTGCAAAGACGGCAAGGTCCAGCAAATTTCTTGCTTGTCTTGCAGACAATTTCATGGTCCAGAAGGTGGAAGAGGCGACAAGGGGATCAAATATTCTGGATCTGATCCTGACCAACAGGGACGATCTTGTTAATGATGTAGAACTGGTTGGATCTTTAGGAGAGAGTGACCATGCCCTATTAGAATTTGGCATTCAGTGGGGAGGAGAAGACAAGTGTAGCCAGGCACTTGTCTTAGATTTAAAAAAGCAGACTTCTGTAAACTGAAAGAGCTGCTGGCTGAAATCCCGTGGCCAAGAATAGTCAATGAGAAAGGAGTTCAAGATGCATGGGAGTTCTTTAAAAGGGAGATACTGAAGGCACAGGCTAAAACTGTGCCATTAAGGAGGAAAAATGGAAGGCATCTGAAGAAACCAGAATGGTTGACTAAAGAACTCTCAGCTGAGCTAAGTGTTAAGAAAAACACGTACAGGAAATGGAAGAAGGGGGAAATCACCAAAGAAGATTATAAGCAAGTAGCCAGGAGATGTAGGGAGAAGGTCAGAAAGGCTAAAGCACAGAATGAACTTAGGCTGGCCAGAGACATTAAAAACAATAAAAAGGGCTTTTTTAAATATGTCCTCAACAAAAGGAAAAAGAAGGAGATGATAGGGTCACTGCGCTGGGAAGATGGTGAATTAATAACAGGAGGAAGAGAAAAGGCAGAACTCCTCAACACCTTCTTCGCCTCAGTTTTTTCCCAAAAGGATAAAAACACTCAGCCTGGCGGTTGGGGAGCAGATGAGGAAGTGGGGGAAATGCAGCACAGAATAGGTAGAGAGGTAGTACAGGAATACCTGGCTACTCTGGATGAATTCAAGTCTCCAGGGCCAGATGAATTGCATCCTAGGATATTAAAAGAACTAGCAGAGGTCATTGCGGAATCTCTTAGTATAATCTTTGAAAACTCTTGGCGGACAGGAGAAGTTCTGGCAGACTGGAGGAGGGCAAATGTAGTCCCCATCTTCAAGAAGGGAAAAAAGAGGACCCAAATAATTATCGCCCAGTCAGCCTGACATCAGTACCTGGAAAGATCCTGGAGCAGATCTTCAAACAGTCAGTTTCTAATCACTTAGAAAACATACCGTAATTACGAAAAGTCAACATGGATTTCTCAAAAATAAGTCATGCCAGACTAATCTTATCTCTTTTTATGATAGAGTTACTTGCTTGATAGATGAAGGGAATGCTGTGGACATAGTATATCTTGATTTCAGTAAGGCCTTTGACAAAGTTCCCCATGACATTCTTGCAAAGAAGCTAGTAAGATGTGGGCTGGACAGGGCTACTGTCAGGTGGATTTGTAACTGGTTGACTGACCGTACCCAAAGGGTGGTCACCAATGGCAGATTCTCATCCTGGAGAGAAGTGACTAGCAGGGTGCCACAGGATTCTGTCCTGGGCCCGGTGCTGTTCAATATCTTCATTAGTGACTTGGATGAAGGAATAGAGGGCACACTGATCAAATTTGCAGATGACACCAAATTGGGAGGGGTTCCTAATACGCCAGATGACAGGATCAAAATTCAAAAGGACCTGGACAGATTGGAGAGCTGGGCCAAGGCTAACAAAATGAATTTCAACAGAGAGAAATGTAAGGTCCTACACTTAGGCAGAAAAAATGGTATGCAGAAATACAGGATGGGGGACACGTGGCTGACTAACAGTACGTGTGAAAGGGATCTAGGAGTCTTAATAGACTACAAGCTGAACATGAGTCAGCAGTGTGATGCGGCAGCCAAGAAAGCCAACGCAATTCTTGGTTGCATCAATAGGCGTATGGTGTCTAGATCGAGGGAGGTATTGGTACCACTTTATTCTGCATTGGTTAGACCTCATCTTGAATACTGTGTCCAGTTCTGGGCACCCCAGCTCAAGAAGGATATAGATAAGCTGGAGCAGGTCCAGAGGAAGGCAACCAAAATGATGAGGGGGCTGGAAGCCATGCCCTATGAGGACAGACTTAGAGAGCTGGGTATGTTTAGTCTGCAGAAGAGAAGGTTGAGAGGGGACATGATAGCCATGTTTAAATATTTGAAGGGATGTCATGTTGAGGAGGGAGTGGGCTTGTTTTCTCCTGCTCTTGAGACCAGGACAAGGAGCAATGGATACAAGCTGCAGGAGGGGAGATTCCACCTGAACCTCAGGAAGAATTTCCTGACGGTCAGGGCTGTCCGGCAGTGGAATGTGCTGCCACGGAGTGTGGTGGAGTCTCCTTCTTTGGAGGTTTTTAAGCGGAGGCTGGATGGCCACTTGTTGGGAGTGCTTTGAGGGTTTTCCTGCATGGCAGGGGGTTGGACTGGATGGCCCTTGTGGTCTCTTCCAACTTTACATTTCTATGATTCTATGATTCTATGATTTGTAATTTTTTGCAACTACCAAAAATCTGCTGGCTGAAGTGGTTGCTGCCAGCTGTGGAGACGAGGCTGAGGTTACATGGAGCTTGTCACAATTGTACACCCAATTAATATTCTCAAAGAAATGAGATTTGAGACTGGGATCCACAGCTGACAGAGATTATTTCTTCAGAAGGGGTCAACTCCAAGAAAACTGGCATGTAGCCTTCTCTTGATGACTTATTTTTAAGTTCGTATCTTCCTGTACCAATGAGCCAAAAGGGACCTCAGTCTAGGACATGTGATTGTGCAGGACTCGGCATCTTGTTGATGTGCAATAAATCCATTTTAGTCTGAAACTACTTAAGCACAACTGAGTGAGTGGCTCTTTGGGTTCCCCAGCTGTATTGGGTCAGCTATCTGGGCTGGAGAATATCATACTATCCAACATTTCAGAGGTGAAACCAGGGCAGAGCATGTGTGGCCAAGCAACATCACAATGTGGTCAAGAATTCAGAACTTGATTGTGGATGAGCATGCTGAACTGGCTTCTATCACATAGAACTGGTAGGATGAGGCTGTCAGGGTTAATCTCTCACAGCTTTGCTCAGCAGGATTCTTCATGTAGCAGCAGGTTAAGTGATGGGTGAAGGGGAGTGGAGTTGCAGTAGCCTTTGGAAATTCCATCCTCCAACCCTATCCCTTAGCCTGCAGGGCATGGGTATGTATATTTGAAGGTAGGCAGATGGGACTGCTTAGAGATTCTGTAGCATAACACTTATCCCACTGCTCAGCTGTGTCCCTTCCTGAGCTAACCAGAGTGGCCTTGGAGGTGTTGGACTCAGGTTATGGTGCTGAGGGTGTTACCGCAAAACATGGGTGAATCAGGAATCCACCCACAATGCCAGATGGGACCTCTGTTCAAAAGGTGGGGAATTATTAGCTCAAAATTAGGAGGCCCGGAGGCAACCTAGCGAGATCTTTCCACCAATGTTTATGGTGTCTTCACAGGGAAGAACTAGCAAGAGATCCAAAAGTAAGCTAAAATGTCTTTTATTAAGGAAATTGGCAACCTCATGCAAAACACAAGCAGTCATGCAATCATACAAGAGTAGCTGAAGAAGAAAGGGAGGAAAGTTGTTGATAGTGAGGATTCAAGGGTGATGGGGGGTGATAATTACCAATCCAGACAGAGCAAAGAAACAGCGATGTGGCTTAGACCTGTGTCTAAGGACAATACTTGTTCAGGAATCTGAGTGACAGCATGGCTACCAGCAAGTGAGGTACTGCAAGTTAGCTGCTCAAATCAGATTTTTAATACCCAATTTCTATCTGGGGGCATGGGAGTGAATAGCTCTCTGGCAGAGTAAACAATGGAGTTTTCAGAGTGGACAGTGAGGTCTGGACTGAGCTAACAGTCTCAGCATTAGGTGACACAGAATTAATGAATGTTGTGTTAGCTCTGTAACGGTTGGACAGGTGTGGGGACAGTGGAGAAATTCACAGGTCAGTGGGAAGAAGAGTTGAAACAATAAATGGTTTGGTGGGAACTTCCCCGTCATTATTGTCTGAAAGCAGAGTCATTACAGCTTAGCTTAAGGCTGTTCTCCAGAGTTATCCGGTGATTTCCTGACTGTGACCTGGCTATGCCTTGAGGGGATCTCTGACCTACTTTGTGGTATATGTGTTCAGCTAGCATCTTCCTCTTGTCCAGTTTGGCCATACAGTCACATCAGGGTACATTTTATATCAATGCCAATTAATATATCTCACCAATTAATCATAATGCACCAATTAAACCATATCAAAGAGAAGGTGTACAGCCTGCCAACAAGGGACGTTAACATTTATGCAGAGACAACTCTGCTAAGAATGGCACAGGACTTGTCCAACACAGCAACCACAATTCTCTCCAAAATGATGTCTGGCCCCATTCACATTACTGGGCACACTCTAGGGCAAGGGTGGGCAGAGTACAACTCACAGGCTGCATGCATACCCTAGATTCCACTGTTATGGCTCCTGAAGCTCCGAAGCTCCATTTAAAAAAAAATTACACAATTTGTCGGCAGTTTTTGCCCTCAAAATCATGTAGAAAGTCACCCAAATGAAAACATGTGCAAATATCCCCACCTTGCCTCTACAAGCATCCCAGGATCTACCCCTAAATACCTTTTTTTCTTTCTGCAGTCCCTCTCAAAATAGCAACAGGAAGCCATTTTCAGAGGAAATGCAGGAGAAAAGGAAATATTTGGGCTTGCTGGGGGATGGCCTGTGGGGAAGTTTGATGGGGGGAGACCTTGGTCTCTGGACCCCACACAGTTGCTCACCCCTGCTCTGGACCTTTGGGAGATGGATGGGATGATGGTAATCAGAGAAGGGAGGCACTTTCTAGTGTTCTGTTGTCATGAACAGATTACTTCTTGGTGAGGTATCTGCAGGGTGGGTGGTCAATTAAGATGGTCCACCTCCAGAGGCTGATGGATCTGGATGGTTTCCTGTTGGTTCTTGGGAATTTTCCTGTTGCCTTGGCATGTGATTCTGTCAAATCCCTGGTTGATCTCTGGAATGGAGAAATAAGCAATGCATTGCACTTGTTTGCTTCTAAACATCCCCTCTAGTGAAGTGAAGTTAAGTAGCCCTCCTGGTTCTCTAAGGCAGCCATTTTCAATGGGGACTGTATGGCCCCAAGGAGTACCTGGCACATTTGAAGGAGACCACAGACTGAGAAGGGCAGCCCCAAGGGTTTAGGGACACTGAACCAATGAAGTATCCAAGAAACAATTTTAATTTGCTTCTATTTCCCTCCTGTTTAAAATATCTTTCCAACACACCACTTGACAGTTTCCTTGACAAAATCCATGAACAGAATTCATATGGTGACAAGAGGTGACCTCCAAGTGTCATTGTCTAATGTGGAGCCCAATATCATCAAACTTGCAGAAAAGCACAGACCTCAAGGATTACATTAGGCCTGATAGATGTTTCATTTCATACAGTCTTTTAAGTTTTGTCCACTATGTCAGAATGTTCAAGTTTTCTTGGTGTTCAGTAATAAATGAATTTCTGTCTATGTTGCATCCCTGTTTGACAGGGGGACGTGAAACCTGAGAAGAGCTCTTAAAGGAGCCATGGTCAAAAAAACAGTTGAGGATGGCCGCTTCAGGGAACTGGCAGCAGTAAAATAAGTGCTGTGGCAACTAGAACAACATTGTCTGAAAACTCAGACTGAGTTCAACTGAAGGCAGGGTAAAGCCTGGTTGAAAGCTATGGTATAGCCTTCAATGTGATTAGCAAAGAAACCTCTTTTTCTCTGCTACCATTGCACCTGCAAAGAGCTGTCCCAACAAACCTGTTTCAAGTGGTCAGTGTGTGATGGCCTCTCACCTCCAGGGGGTTCCTGGATGAGACAGATTATATAAATCCATTTTGGTCTGGGTGTAGGCCTGGTTATGGGATGGCAATGATTTTGGTTGCTTTAGTAGATAACTTATACCAGGAATTGGGCAGGAGCAGAGTGTCCCTGTTGGTTCTGCTAGACTCAGCGGCTTTCAGTACCATTGACTGTGGTATCTTCCTGGGTCAACATGCTTGGAGGCACTGTTCTACAGTGGCTCTGTCGCTATCTGGAGAGGTACTCCAGGCAGACCTTCTGAAAGGTGGTGCTGATGGATTCCTGTTTTATTCCTTAGCCATTTCCCTGTGGAGTCCGTAGCCATTGTCCCTTGTTTCATTGTTTCATATACCATACATAAAACTGCCAGGAGAAGTTGTCTAAAGTTCTGAGGTCAGGTGTTGATGATCCCCAGCTGTATTACACCTTTCCGCCTAATTCCAAGAAAGTTGTTTTTGTGCTAAACCAGTGCCTAAACCATAATGGACCAAACAAGCACAAACAGGTTGAGGCAGGTCTGGGAACTTCAGCCTTAGCTGGATGGAGTTATACTTCTCCTGAAGATAAGAGGTTTGCAGTTTGGGTGTACTCCTGAGTGCCCCCGTTTTGTGGGTGTCTGGGAGTAAATTTGTACAGTTAAAGCTAGTGTGCCAGCTGTGCCCATTCTTGAAGACGTCTGATCTGGCCATGTAACACATGCATTAATTATATCACATTTTGATTACTGTAACACACTCTATCTGGGACTGTCTTTGAAAAGTGCTGAGAAATTTCAGTTGTACCAAAGAGCTGCAGCCAGATTGTTAACTGGAGCTGGCTTTGGAGAGCACACAACTTCCATGTTACAACAGTTCTACTGGCTGCTGCTCCCTTCCTGGGCACAATTCAAAGTGGCCCAGACTAGTATAGCTAGCAGACTGCTTCTCCCTGTATGAGCCTACCAGGGCCCTGAGATCATCAGGAGAGGCCCTTCTCTCAGTTCCCCCTGTGTCACTAGCGTGGTTGGTAGAGACACAAGGGAGAGCCCTCTCAGTGGCTGCCCTTAGACTCTGGAACTCCCTTGCCAGAGAGACCAGAATGACCAGCCTCCAACTTTCTTATGATTCCTATTTTGGCAGCCAAACGTATACATTTATGTTTTTTAAAAACATGCTAGTGGTAGGCAGTGAGGCAGGCTTATCTGCTCTGCCTTTTTCTCTCTGTGTTGCTGTTCACACATGCTTACTGAGGAATGCTGATGGCAGCTGCTACATACCTTGCCTGTTGTAGGCAGAAACACACAGCTATAATAGGATTGGCTAGAACAGAATCTCAATCTCCCAACTCAAGTCTTACTGCGCTGTTTCTGCAGATGTGCTTCTGCAACCAAAACCAGAAGTCTGTGTTTCTCCAGTCCAGTTTTGCTATCCTCCCAATACATATACTTTTAAAAAACTTCCAGCTAGTCAGAGGATGAAGATTGGGGTCTAGGTGGATATAAAAAGACTTTGTAAAAAGAAGTTTCTTTGTCAAGGATTTTGCTAACAGGAATATCTGTAATTGTGATAGTAGCAGCAGCAGCAGTGATCTGAGCATCTTGGGCAAGGGACCACTGGGGACCTTCTCATTTAGATATATTCAGCCTGGTAGAACTGACATTGAACTGGATCTGAATAATTTGTCTGCACTGCAGGCCTCAGATGGTATTACTTGTTCTAAATTCAAAACTTACGGAAAATGAATTCTTTGTAAACTAATTGATCGCAGAGAGGATACTATTCTAGATCTGTGTTTCAGGAAGACTCTTCCACCCTGTTTCATCTGCTGAAGACTCCCCCAGAATGACCACCATAGTGTATTGTAGCAGACATGTGGGCAAACTGGAAGTTTGAGTGGATGGGCAGAAAAGAGATTGGGTTCTACTTCTAAGTCGCTGGGTATTTTTCAATAGATGACTGAGAGGTTCTGATACCAAGTTAACAATAGTAGTAACACACACAGAGGCACACACCACTCTCATTTAGGCTGCTGCAATGGAAGGAAGTTTGAAGTGAAAATGAGGAATGGATATTTGTATTGAAGGATTCTAACCTTTGTTTTGGTATTGAAAATAGAATTACTGGGCTGAAGATGTTCTCAGAGACAGGAATGTTCATCAAATCTGGGAGCACCATCCCATCACTGTGTTGCACCTGCCCTCCACTTGATGGATCTCAGGATTCTAATTAAAAAAAATAGATTCCACAAATCTACATGGCCCAATTTTTGGGCGTTTATCTTTTCTCAACGTGAAATAACATTTCCCAGCACTCTCCTGTAACTGCAAATTGTAGGGGAAGGTTGGGAGTAATGGACAGGCTGCCATTCAAGAAGCCTTCTTGTTTATTCCGCGGGTCTTCATTAAGATGCCACCTATAAGCTTCCAAAGAAAACCAGGTTGCCCAGAGCAGCTGGAAAGCCAGAGGCTAGTAGAATCCACATAACAAGGAAAGCTACCTTTTGATTCTCAGCAGAACTAAGTAACGGCTTAGAGAAGCTGATATGCCATGGAATAATTTGTTTGGCTGTGGCAGCAGGCTGTATGACTAATGAGTTGCTTTCTGCAATAGTGTCATATGCCAACAACATATTCCATTTTTATTGACAGTATTAGTTTAACCACTACTCAGCCTATGCAGCCTGGGCTCAAATCCAGTATCTCCTGGGTTAACCTTAAGCTTGTCTAGAGAAGCCTTTGCCCTAAAACACAGTGTAGAAATAGTTTAATTTAATGAGCAAAGTGAGCAAGTCAGTTATGTATTCAGCTGACTTCTACATTAAAAAAAGGCAGGGGGAATTAATAGCCGCCAACCTCAGAAGTTGGTTGTGAGGATAGCTGAGAAAATTTGTTGGAAATCACATTATTGGTTCAGTCTCCTCAAACTAAGCTGTAAATCTAAATCCTTGAATCTGAGACCTACGCATGATGATGATGATTGTCTCAAGAAATTTAATCTCCAAAGCCATTGTAAACCTGAGGCCCCATTGAGGGGGCTGCCTTCGCACAACCCCTCTGTTGTGTGCTTATGCCTTGGAGACAGACAAGCTGGGGGCTTTGGGCCAGCAGGTGTGAGAGAAAAATGAGATCTGCGTCTCTGGGGCACCCTGGCTCAGGTGGGGATGATCTCACTGCCTTTCCTCTCTTCCTGGGCTGAGGGCCTCCTTGTGCTGGACATTCTGCTTTCACCTCCAGAGCTAGTCAAGCAAGGTTACTTGATACAGCCTTAAATCTGGAGCTGTCTTCCTCTCTCCTTCCTCATCTACACCTTCTGAAGCCCTTATCTGCCCCAACCCACACTTCTCAGCTTTTCTGCCACAAGCCCTATTTCCTCTTGCTTCACAATCCATTATCTTCACTGACTGGAAAAAAGATGAACTTGTAAGGGTGGGATCATTTTTCTGTGCGACTGCCCCTTTGTGTGTAGTTTCTGCAAACAGTTTGCATTCATCATATACCTTTCCAGGGGTTTCTAACACTGCATTCTTGCTTTTGGAATGTGTTATAAATTCTGTTTGCTATATAGTGGCAGAATCTATTGCTAAGCCTTGGGGGCTATGATTTCATAGGCAGGCATCATTCCTTTTCTTATGTGTCTCGTTAGTACATTGTTTACACAATTAATTCCTTGATCAATAATATACCGATTCCTACATACATTCCTACATACAGTTACTGTAATTATTGACATTCAAATCTTTTCATATATTTTAAAACCCCTATTCCTTTCCCTCCCAAATCCCTCCCTCCCTTTAATGTTTATCTCGGTGTTATCTTCTCTCCCAATTTTCTCTCATCTCACCCTCCTTTCCCTCTCCTTTCCCCCTACCTGCTATCCTTTTTTCTGTGCGTTCTTCAAGTCTAACTTGCTTTCCAATGTTTCCACCAAACCTACAATTTATGTATTATCTTTTTATTATCGTGTGTCTAGATTATATTGTTGTACACTTAAATTTCTTAAAACCAAAAAAAATTTCTTACCTACTTATATATTTACTGTTGTTAATTATCTAGTATACTTTCTCTAATGCCCTTTTATAAATCTTCTGTTCCTCCCCCTCTTAATCCACAACTGCTAAAGCACAATTATCTTATTATCTGTCCTGTTACTATAATTACCTTCCTTTTACCCACCCTATAACAGGCTTCCAATTCCTTTCAAACTGTTGGCTTGATGCTCCTTTCATCGAGTTTGGCAACTTCTCCATTTCCAATAGGAGAACATTTTTAGTTTCCATTCCTCTATTGAGGGTGCTTCTTTTCGTTGGCAGGCATCATTCCTAACTGACCAAGTCTTTCAGTATCCTTGTAGCTGCATGGCTGAGATGGTTTCACAGCATGGCTGGCTGTTTCAGGGACTGTTGCTATGTGCTGATAACAAACACTAGAGTAGAAGGAAATCATGCAACATTAGACCAGAGAGAAGAGGAAACATGAATGCAGATGGGTCCCTGAAGACCAGTATATGTACAACAGCAGCAGAAAATTTGCCCAATTGACAGGTAAAGCAAAGGTGGAATTGGGAATGTTTTAAAGGGCCAAAGGAGTGAGTGCGAAGTATCAGAACCTTGTGCTCAGTGTTCTTACCCTCCCAGTTCATCCTTTCAACTAACTCCAGCCAACCTCCATGGAAGTGCACACAGCTGGGAGAAAAGCATCCAGGGAAGATGTTTGCATGGAAGAGAGTCCAAGTGGGAAGAAGGTTTCAGCAACTCTCATCCACATTCTCTTTTTACATTGTAATTCATATTCTGCCCCACATGATAGATCAATCAGCAAATACATGTTTAAAGACTCAGGCCTGCTGCAATCATGTGTAGGTAGCTCTGGGCTCAGCCGCAGGGAAATGGGCTAGTTGCTATATTTGTCAACAAATCACTGACCGCAGCCAGACTGCAATTTTTTTTATATCTGGCCATGCTGTGTTTGACTTGTGTTTGCTTTTATTTTGGAGGTGGGACAGTGCAGAATATTCCATCTAAAAGCAAAATATTAGGACGTGTTAGAAATGCATGCATACCACATGGTTTATATGTTATGTCCATCCATCCAAACACATGTTTGTGACTACTTGCTAATGCTAAGTTTTGTTAATATTAAGCACCCTCTCCAATACGGTGCCAATTATAAGACGAGAGATCAGAAATAGGAAGAATATGGGGACACGTGTGACATGAGCCCAGTTGATCTTGATTGGGTTGAATAGAAGGGAGATGCTCTGGCTGCAGTGCCTTAAATGCAGGGTTATGTGCTGAGTTCATCAGCTGCCTATCAGGTCTTCTAAGTTCACTTACTGCTAGTTGGTTTCCTAGATGCCTGGAATTATTGACAGCTTTCTTAATAAATCTATTTGCAGGAAGTGAAAAGGTTATTACCACCATTAAAGCTGATAGTTCCAGTGTTGCTGCTGAAGGGTAATTTATGCGGTATCATATGACGGTCCATTTCTCTCTGTGACACTCTTAAAGTGATTTAGACGGAAAGATGAAGATAGAGAGGACAGGAACTGGTAAAAGAGTGGAAAGAGTGGAGGGAAAGGAAGGTGAACTTGTAAAAGAGTAGGATTAAACCACCACATTTGAGTCACAGCTTATTTTTGTCATATGCAAATAAGTGTCATGATGGCTCATACCAGAGAAATGACTAGTTCAGTATTCTTTTTCCACAGTTCTCTTCATTCCATCAGGTTTCCAATTTTGTCTACTTTTCCTTTAAAAGCAACCTGATTAGGGTTTTTCGGGGGGCGGAGGGGTGTATCAGCATATAGACCAGTGGTTCTCAACCTGTGGGTCCCCAGATATATTTGGACTTCAGCTCCCAGAAGCCCCGAGCATTGACCATAGTGGCTGGGGCTTCTGGGAGCTGAAGTCCACAAACATCTGGGGACCCACACGTTGAGAACCACTGATATAGACACATGTCCCTGTCCAAGTGTCTCTGGCATGTGCCTTTTAAGCTATGTTGCCTTTGACTGCTTGCTGTGTTCTGCAGATGCTCTACTGTGTACACTCTCTATCCTGTGCCATTTGGGCAATCAGAAATATCTGCTACAGATTATTTATCTGGAACCAGAGGCTTCCCAGCTACTGACACCTTTTCCCTGAGAGTCAACATAAAAGCTATTTGATGTTAAGCATCAGCAATCTGGTTCCATTCAGGTTCAAATTTAACTTGTCCCTTTTGTACAGGCCTTGTCTCAAAATGTTCCCCAGTGCCTCACAGCATCATTGTGTCCTCATGTTGAGATTCTCTAGCTTCAATTATCCCTGTGCATTAAATGGATAATATTTCAGAGAAAGTTACCATGGAGATTCTGGTTTTCAACCTCCTATGTAGTGAACTAAATTTGTCTTCCAAGACCTCTTAATTGCATTTATGCACATTTGGTACCACTATTACCCTGTGACTATTACCCTGTGTATTTGGGTCCCGGGAGCGGTGCCCAAATAACCACAACAAACACAACAAGATGGGGAAATTAGCTGGAGCACTCTCTTGACTAACGAGAGGCAGGGTAACTTAGCGGGGATCTTTTACCCTATGTCTACAGCATCAGATCAGTGAGGAGGCAAATGGTTCAAAATAGCAATTAGATTTATTAAACAGATATTAAAGAAAGTCACAAACACACTCCTAACTAGGAAAGGAAAATAGAGTTCAAGGGGGAATGAGTGATACGCCACTGGTCCTGCAGTCCTGGGGAAGCTGATTGTAGAAGAGGAAACCCGGCGTGGTGGCCGAGGGGAATCTGCTGAACTGAGCGGCAGCAAGGCAGAGTAGAAGTCCAGAGAGATCCGGCGAGAGTTCCAAAGAGCTCTCAGAACTAGGGGTTTTTACCAGGGAAAGAACGACTGTAGGCTAGACTGGTCTTGGGCGAAAACAATAAGTTTTGGGTTGGAGACAATGCCTCTGAAAGGTCAGAATTTACATGATTGAATTATGTTCCAAACTGACAATAGTATGGCTGGTATGCAGATGTGGCTAGCTCGGCAGTTAAGTACCTAGCTCGCCAGGGTGCCCTCTCAGGGCAGAGGGTCTCTTTGTTTATTGCGCATTGGTGATGAGGGTGTTTGTTTCAGGAGGTCCCCTAAAGCAGTTCTGGCTATTTCTGGCTTGGTTTGGTGGGAGCAACAAATAGTAGCCATGCCTAGCTTTGTGCTTGTACAGTGGCCTCACAAACACTTGGCTGGTGGCAGAGCAGGGCCGAATTATGATATCAAAATGATATCTTTGGTTCACCAAAGTCCAGGCCAGTACACGGTGGTAACACCACTGTGCACCACAACTGCCAACTCTGCTTCAGCACCATCTACTAGGCTGCCTAGAGATAATGCATGACCTCCATAACCACCATACAAGGCAGGGATGTCACCATGGTATCTACACAGCCATCGTAATCCAGCTGCCTGTGTTTTCTAACGATCAGGTTGCTCATCAGCAGAAACCCTTGCTTTTAAAAATATGTCCTCAGTCTATTCATTCCTTTAAGCTTGTGTCTTTTCTAAGGGTTGAATGAGGTAGCATATCCATCCCTTTCTCATTGTGTTATCTCACTGTTTATTAACTAATTTATTAACTGAGTGCTTTCAGAATACACTAAGGATCTCACAGTCTGTTCCTGGAAATCTGAGTGGGGGGGAGCTGTATTCCACCCTAAACAACTGCATCCTTAACACTTAATGCCTGTCATTTTCAAGCTACTGATACAGGGATTTGGTCCTATATCAGGATCTTGTCCCTTGGTTGGAGTCCCTGTCTGTGTTGAGTTTCTTATCCCATTCACCACATTAGGGCAAACATCAAGGTAGGAGAAACTCTGTATGGTGAAAGAAGATGGTAGAGCTTTCCATAATACCAAAGGATGTCTTCTTCCTTCATAGTAGCAACAGGAAGGGAAAGGAAGGGGCACAGCTGCCATGATGTCAGTGCTTTGGATGCTGATTCTGTGGTGGTGAGGGAGACCTCCAATGGGTGCAGGGGCCACCAGTTCCGCACTCCTGGCATAGCAATATGCAGCCATTTTGTTGGGAAGGGTCTCTTTTACCTTTTTTTAAAAGCTTCCTTTCCTGCACCCCCCCAGGGATAGAACTGTACTGATAGTGCCTTTCAGGCCTCTGTGTTGAGTGCCTTGATGGAGACTGTCTGAGGAGCAAATAAAGGGACAGAGCTTTGAGTCATTGATGTGGCATGTAGCATTTCAGGGCTTGAAGAGTGGTTTCAGATGCCAGTGACTGCGCTGTATTGCCTGGGAGATGGAAGATACTCTGTCTGCCAGCTTCAAAACCATCTTCTTGTGACCACTGACAGTCTCTGTAATGTGCTTATTAGTGGGAATTAAGAACTGGAGCTGCTGCTGCTGCTGCTGCTCTAGACAGCAGGGGGAGGAGGAGGTTTCTGGGACATAATAAATAAAACAGAAGCATGTTGACATCTTCAAAGAGTTTTGTTTTAAATAGTGGCTTTTCTCCTGGGGACCCTCTTAGCCTTAGCCTTTCTTCTTTGCAGTAATTAATTCAAGCTGCTCTGCGGGCCTGAATTTGCTTCACTGAACTGAGCTGGTCTGAATCTCAGGGAGGGACATTTCTCCTGGAGATATGTCCTGTAACTCTTCCATTTCTTCCGTCTCCTGTACAGTTTCCTTGTCTTTCTTTTGTATGACTCAGGGCCAGTGAGTACAAGGGAATCTTAGACCCAAACTCTCCCTAATAGAATGAGTTCCTGCTTTGGTGGTTACAGTTCACTCTGCGTATAAATTCACATTGACAAAAACTGAGGTGTGTTTTGCCCCCCTCTCTGACAGTTTGCTGCTTATCTGGGCTAAATTGAGCTTTTACCCACCAACAATAATTACAACTGCAAACTTTATTTCCTGCCTTTTTTCAGAGCCAGAACTCAAGGCAGCTTTGTTGTTTTTGCTGTGTTACTTCAAGTCATTTCCAACTTATGGCAACACTATCGCGGGGTTTTCTAGGCAAGATTTGTTCCAGAGGGTTTGCCTTTGCTTTTCTCCAAGGCTGAGAGAATATGACTTGTCCAGGGCCACCCAGTAGGTTTCCACACCTGAGCAGAGATTCAAATGCTGCTCTCCAGAGTTGTAGTTCAATGCTCAAACCACTATTCCACGTTGGCTCTGCAGGACAGCTTGCAAATTCAAATACAATATAGGTAAAAATGTACAAAAGATTAATGTTAAAACAGAGTTAAGCTATCAACAGCATTTAAAAACAATTTACAACATGCAATTTAAAAACAATTTAAAACAATGATAAAAAGCAGTTTTTAAAAGTACAATTAAAGCAGTGCAGCACAGTGATATTTTTGTATTATTTCCAAAATAAAGATGTGTAGGAAAAAATTGCCAACCGGGGTACGGACAGGTAAACCAAAGCAATAATAGACTATCACCTGCCTTTGATAGAATTAAAACCTAATGTGCCATGAGTTTTAGTCATGAGAAAACCAAAACAGCTTTGCCTAAGATGTTGATGAGGAATAAGAGAAAACAGATACTCTAAAAGGATGACAGCTGTCATTTACATCACCAGCTGGCTGTCTAGAGAGAGAACAAGGCTACCCCTGTTTCTGTACCAACTGTGGCTGGAACCCTGCTGGTGCACTAGGCTGGTATGGCTATCCAGGCGAAAGTGGTGGTGGTAGGAGTTAAAAGGAAGGAAGCAAAAACT
The DNA here is from genome assembly GCA_948472985.1 of Iguana delicatissima. Taxonomy (NCBI): domain Eukaryota; kingdom Metazoa; phylum Chordata; class Lepidosauria; order Squamata; family Iguanidae; genus Iguana; species Iguana delicatissima. Next base: position 434,972 of record CAOKZL010000596.1, read on the forward strand.
GACAAGCGCACAATAAAATCAACAGAAATTATTGGTGCCATGTCTCAAAGTGCTCAATAGCCAGCATGGTGTAGTGGTTTGACCCTGGAGATCAGTGTTCAGTTTCCTGCTCAGCCATGGAAACCCATTGAGTGCCCTTGGGTGCATCACACACTCTCAGCCTCAAAAAGCTCATAATAGGTTCATGTTAGGATCTTCATAAGTTGGAAACGACTTTCAGGCATACAACAACAACAAGGGGAAAAAAGGCCATGGCTGCTGCCACTACAAAATGAGCATGGCTTGGAGGCAGCACACTTTTGTCTGCTTTCTCTCACCACTGCTGCACAAAAATGTATAACTACTACCACAGTGCATTACTGTGATTCTGTCCTGAAGCAGCTACTTTAGGTAAGAGATACTGCATAGTGGAGAGCAGACAAAGCTGTGGTCCTCCATAGACCCAATAAATTGGCCTACTACCCTCAGCCATACTGGAGGACACCGTCTTTTCCTCAGGGTTGAAGTAAGATTCTAGCCATGACTGTACGTGGAGTGTAGGGTGGCGCCACCTTCTCTTTCACCTCAGGCAGGAAAACATCTTGGGCCAGCTCCGAGGGAAGCAAAATACATTTTTGGAATATGAAACTATAGATCCTTATTGGCTTAAGAAGTACCTGAGACTGAAATCTCCATTGGCCATGCTGGCTGGGGATTCTGGGAGTTGTTGTCCAGAAGGAAGCTTTTCCAAATTCTGTAGACTTGTGCTTGTCTGTGTTAAACACCACAAGGAGCATTTTTATGCACCAGATGCCTGTAGAACTCATGGGCATCCCTCACAGTTAACATGCCCCCCACAGAAGACATCTTCCTTCCCTTGACAGGGATGTATACCTCACCCACTAACCTTGGTTGGTTTCTTTTAATTCACTCAGACAACCCTCACAAATTAACACTACAAAAAGCTGGTGTAAATTCTTTCCCCTCCACGCACATACACCCTTTTAATTAGCCCCTTGAAGCTAGAGCTTCAGCTCACTCAAGCCGTTCTTGCGAGATGAAGGGAACAAAAGGATTCTTTCCTGAATCCTTTGTTAAGGGCGTCCTAGGTTTAGCTTTCATCTCATTCTGTTGGTTTAATAAATATCAAGCGCTGTTTGGAACAACAACCTAAATCGGCACAGTAAAGCCCTTTCCCTGCCTGCCGGCATTAGCTGTGTTTGTCCAGGGTCAAAGCAGCAAAGAGGAGGAATTTGTTGCTGTAATCTTGTTTTACTTTTAGCCTTTGAGTGCAGAACGCATTACCGTTTTGTGCCAAATTCCAACAGCAAAAATTGTTACATCAATTGTCCCTTTAGGATTCCAAACACCTCCACTAAAAAATGAGTCTACTTCACTAGAATATCCACCTTCAAGTAGGAGCGAATGCAGATTATTTTTCCTTGCTCATCAGAATAATGACATTTTTTAAAAAAAAAAAACCCAACAACATGATTTCAGCCATCTGTTTCTTAGTTTTTGAGTTCTTGTCACACAGATGATGACTTTGTCACTTTAGAACTGGGTGGATGAAATGTGCTGGGAAATAAGTTAACCTGTTACCTTCCTTGCATTTCATGTTTGCTCTCCCAAACACTGTCTGCCTGGACTGGAGTGAGGAACTGGGAGATTTCAAAGTCCAGAGGCCACAAAAGCATTTCTCCAGCGTCACCCTTCAGTACTGCTTTCGAGAAACAGAGATTTTAGGGGAGCTCACTCTTGGAGCATTTCATCTCTTGAAAGCAATGCAGCTTTCTTTGTGTCCCCTTTGATTTTCATAGATCTCTAAGGTTACTTCCACAGTCATGAAATTGGATGGGTTCAAATATGTAGATCCTGAGACTAATTTGGGGAGACTTTTCACAACTTCAATTGTAAATAGACCATTGCAGAACAATTTTTAATAGGGCATGGTGTACTTTATCCCCACTATTAGGTTTTAAATCATTTTAAAATGATGTGAAATTGATGTTTTTAATTTGTTCACTTAATTACGTTTTAAAAAATATATGTACTTAATGTTGTTTTAGCTCTATTTTGTTTTTAATCTGTACTGTAAGCTACTTTGTATCTAACATTGAGAGAAAAGCAGGATGTAAGTTAAACAGGTGGATAAGTAGGTAGCCAGTCAGTTGCTGATAAAGGGATTTTTACTATGCGGGTGCTCTGTTTGTCTTATCAGTGGGTTGGAAAATGGTTTTAAATAATACTAAGTTGTGCCTTTGCCTATTTGTGTTTTAACATTTGAAATTGTTTTTGTTTTACTAACATTTTGCTCAACAGAGTTGTGAGCTGTCTTCAGTCCCATTTTGGAGGGCAAGGGAGGTGCACATCTGCATAAATAAATAAAATGGAAGAATACAGAGCAGAACATGAATGACTTCTTGTCAGGCCCTTTTGTGACTCTGAGCATTTCTTGCTTACTTCCCTATCTCAGTGACAAGCTAACTAGTGTATCAATTGGCTGTTGCGGAACTGTCTGTCTCTTCTTCTTGTTTCCAGGATTGTTCTAATGGATGATGCTGTAGACTGCTTGATGTCCTTTTCAGACTTCCTGTTTGCCTTCCAGATCCAGTTTTACTACTCAGGTGAGCCCTTCATATATTCGCTTGTCTCATGCCATACAATTGCAGCCGACTGGGCAGATACAACAAGATAGGACTGTAATCTTGCTGAGAAGTATGGAATCCTTGTGACAGAACACCTCAAGGTACATCCAGTTGCATATGTCTCAGCCATAGGACTACTTCAAACCATACTGATTTTCAGATATTAATTCCATGGAAGATAAAGCATGAAACTACATGCAACTTGTCATGTGTCTGCCTCATGACTGGTGGTTGATTCATTTATATGTTTAAAGTACGTCTATCCTGCCTTTCAGGGCAAGCTCTCATAAAGCAGCTTAATGGAAATGTTTAAGAAAAGAACACAACTGAGAAATGTCTCTATTAAAATAGTGTCAGGCCCCAGGCCAGTCTTAGAACTTGGGCAAGTAAATGAATATCACTGAATTTTGCACTAGCTGAAGTTTCCAGATTGCATTCAAAGTCAAGTCATATGCAGAGAATATTACCATAGCCTAGTCTGGACGTGACCTCTGTGCATGTAACTGAGGCCAGGGCTGCTTTCTCCAGATGAAATCACAGTTGATGAATAAGCCTAAGCTGGTAAATAGTGCTCAGAGTCACTGAGGTTACTGGCATCTGGTTAGGTAGCACTGGCTTCAGTCCATGTGCTCCAGACCTGTCCTTAGCATCAGTTCACACACTCACTCCACTGTCAACCTTCCCTTGTTAGGCGGGAGAGTCTAAAGGAGGATTTTTGTCTGGCTGAACAAGCATAGAGTCCTCCTTGCAATGAGGCATCCTGATAGTGTGGGGTGGAGGTGGAAAGGCCACTTTTTAGATTATAATTTCATCCCAGCTGGCATCGTCATAGGGTTATAGGTGAGGGGATTCTAGAACTTGTAGTCTAAAAACAACATTTTTTAAAGCTCTGGCTTCCAGTTTCAGGAGGGAGTCTAAGCACATTCTGCTAAGCATGCAGCCATCCCCGTTCAAGACTTTTCAATGTGGCAGATTTGGAGTGGAGTTTGTATGCTGGTTACAGGGCTGAAGAAAACACCCCTGTTCTCCATGTCTGATTAGGACTGAGGAGAACCTCCACACACACTGAATCCCCAGTTCTTTAGGCAGTAAAGGAGTTACAAGCCCCCATCCCAGCCATGTGCAGGAAGCTACTCACTGTGAAAACTTTCCAATTTCTTCACTTGTAATTAAATAGGTCAGTATACAGTCACCATGTATGTTGAATTCTACATGGTTTTCACACCTTCTTCATAAAAGTACTTTGCAGGTAAGTAATCTGAAAAGTTTGAAGCAGACCCAGATCTTTTAATTTCTAGGAAGCACTTTTGTCTCTGCTGGTAATTCAGTAAAGCGAGAGGCTGAATGAGAGTACTAGTGACCATCTAGAGAGAACCTCTCCAATCTGGGAGCAGGTTTTATTTGTGATAACCATGTGCAAAGGCCTATTTATGTCATATTCATTCTGGAAATGGAATCATGCTAGGTTGCTTGTTCACGTCTCATCCTTGGGACCAATCTTTCTGTTGTTTCTCTCTGGAGAGGGATGAAATCCAGCTTCATAGAATTTAATAACCACTCTATAGGTTCTATCTCCCACCCAATAATGCCATGATTCAGAGTGTCATTCCTTAGCAGAGCTAGAAGGAGAATGAAAGTGGGGACTGTTTTAAATAGGTAGCCTGCTTGGAAAGTTGTGAACCAGCAAAATAACCTTAATTAGTCATCTTTCCCTTGTGTACATATCCCAGGTTGTTGGGACATGCATAGAGTTCTGCAGACTCAAACCACAGAACCCCATTTCCATTCCTCTTTCTATTAACCACACTCAGCACTTTTCCAGGCTGCCCTACCGACCCACATTCATACAAACCACTCTTGAGTGGAATCTAGATTTGTTAATGGCTCGCCAGGTCGATAAACAATCTTGTTTAAATTTAGACTCTGGGAATAAACAGCAAGGGAAGCTTGGAGCCTGGAGGAGAGTGCTTTTGGTCAGTTTCTCCCTTCATCTTTCCTTTGGGCCCCATGTTGTATTTACTTTGGAGTTGTACTGAAGGACACTGGGATGTCAAGTGGAGCCTGCTGAATCTACCTCCCTTGGCTCGCCCAACAATTCTAAACAGTCCATTTTCTGACTCCATAGTGTTTATCTCTGTGACCACAGAGGTTTGCATGGTTAAGACACTACTCAGATTGGGTGGCCTTGACTTTCACTTGCCTTCACAGAATCAACAAGGAGAGGAACAAAAACAATCTAATTGAAACCCTGGTCAAAAGAACAAGATTGACACAGTCCATCCACAAGGCCCTCAGAGGTCAACTCTGTAATCATTGAGTGGCTTTCCTGTACCATCTTGAAGAAGTTTGTTACTAGATTGTATTCCTGTGGGATCTGGGGACATCTCATTGCATTGCACAGCAAGGCAAATCAAATCACATTCTTCTGTATGGTCTATGCTCTCAGGAGGCCTCTGTGCCATCATCCTGGCAAGAAAAGAAATGGCATCAGTTTGGTCTACAACCTATAATATTATAGGCTGCGTGATTTTGAAGCACCATGTAGGCCCATGACTTCTATGTCATTGCTCAATTTTCACAGAGTTCCTAGAAAGTGTGGCTGCCATCTATCAAGAGCTGTTGACGGGTAAGAATCCCAACACTGTCATTGTGCCTACCTCATCTTCTGGCCAACATCGTTCACGCCAAGCTCTGAGTGAAAGCAGCCCACTTGATGGAGTGGAGGCAGCTGCATTTTACCAGTGCCTTGAGACTCTGTGTGACCGGTCTAAGTACAGGTAAGGTGGAAGCTGGCCAGCTGGCCTGCCTTGCAGGGTAGTTTGGGGCCGTCTAAAGTCTTGGCTACAGGAATAATCCAGGCAAAGCAACTATTTTACAGACTTAAGAATGGACAGTTGGCATGTTGTCTTGTATCTTCAGCCCCATGCCTTTCTTTCTGCTTCCTGAAATGAGCAGAAGGGAGTGATACAAGTTTATGTGGGTATCACAAATGGTAGTCCCAGCCTTTTTATGATAGTTTATAAGTGGTCATTATCAGCTCTACCACAGATTGCCCTGTAGCAGTGAACATACCTCAAATTCCAAAATCTTAAACACCTAGTAGCCAGAAGCATTTTGATTTATTGAATTTGTAGGTTCTGTGGAGACAAAGCACTTAGAAAGTAACTATTTTACCTTGGTTCAGTACCACCTAGGAAGCAAATGGATTGTAATGGATAAGGAATTGCTAGAGATGGAATAAGAAGGAAGCAACATATTTTATGAAGAGAATTAAAGGATAAATGTCCTTTTAAAGAGACATGGAAACACACATTTAATTTATACTCCACTTTTTGTTTTGAATGAGCATCTTCTTAACCAGTATACTAAGATACAAACCTTGGATTCAGATTTCGTTGGATGTCTCTCCTTGCCCTCCCACAGCATTGTCATTGATAGAATGGGAGCATCTTTCTTGGAACTGCTGGCTAAAATTGTCCAGATTTGTGAACTTTCTCTCCCTATGTGCACAGTTTGTCTCCCTCTTGGTACTTAGCTGCAATCTACATTGCATCTCTACACAAACTTGCTTAAATGAAGTAGAGTGTGGCATTCACAATTTGAGCCAGGGCTGTGCCCAATACTCACTTTGATATCAGGGCTGAATCTTGCAACAAGCAGAGTATTATTCTCCACTACTTATTAGCTATAGTCTACTGATAAATATCAAGAATAAAAAATAAAGCTCTTCAGGGTTTTTCTGCCTGGGAGGAGTCTGTATTGTCTATAGATACTTTTGCAATTTTATACTGCTGTGATACAACCACAAAATGGGTTCCGAGGAAGTGTAGCTACAAGTTACAACATGGCAGATCATAACATGCTGAGAATGCCATCCTTTCCCAGTGTTTTATTTCTGTTATGTTCTCTATTATGTATTCTCTTTCATTTGTACACACATAGCCAGGGAGGGTGGAGAATGAGAGAGAGAGATTGAGAAAACACACACACACACAAAGCCGCAGAGAACATTTTCTTCCATGTGCAAGTCAAGGCCGTTTCTCCACTGTTTTGCATAAGGGAGATAAAACTACACTGCTTAAATGTAACTGGAGGGGACAAAATCTTACACACCCCATCAAGAAAGCTCTTCCCTTAAGGGACCTTGGGGAAAGGTAATCTACCCCTTTACCAATGGGTCAGTGACTTCTTTCATTGACTTACATCGCAGAAAGGGCAGCAAGAGGAGAAAGTGAGGATTTTGTGGGCACCTTGACACTGGGTATAGGAGGAGAAGGCTAAACACAAAAATCTCTTCTTTTATCTGTTAACTTTTGCTTTTACCGTATGTCTAGAATGAGTAGTCTACTGATGAGTAAAACCACAGGAGAACTTCAAGAAGAAATTGTTCCTATTTGGGGTTCTGTTTGGAAGCATTCAAATCTACAGTTAACCCCCAAAATAAGAGGGCACATCACAGTTACTTCACACATTATTTTAAAGTTACCAGAATGCTCATGATACATTTTTTTTTAAATACACAGTGCTACTTCAACAAAATCCACCACCACTGCAAAGAATCTGGGAGAGTTTAACAATGTCCATGGTTTTCTCAGTAAACACACTAACCCATCCCATATGTCATCTGAAATACAGAGATTGCTTGTAGGACTCCTTAGGTGCCATAAAACCAGGAAGTGGTAAGAGGTGCTCAGATACAGAGTAATCCAATTGGCTCAGGGCCATATGGAGAGTTCAGACGGATCTTGAAACACAGCTCATTTCTCTAGGACCAAAGTGCTAACTAATGCCACATTATTTTTCCTGTATTCCTTTTTGTTTATCTAGCTGTCCTCCATCTGCTATTATCAAAGAGATTCTGAGCAGTGTACAGAGACTGACTTTCTATGGGTTTCTGATGGCTCTTGCAAAGCATCAAGGGATCAACAGAGTCCTTGGTAAAGAAATGTTCCTTGCATTATTATGTGCTTGATTATATGGAAATAACTTGTTTTCAATATCTGTACTATTGTCAGGACTACAGTATGCCACAATACAATGCAAAGGCATTGTAGGAACAAAAAAACCTCTGGTGGCTCAGACAAGAAACCCAGGCATCCTCCTGCCAGACAGCACAAGAGAAATCACTTTCAAAGTTGCCTTCATTCCTTCTAGATGCTTAACAAACTCTTCACACCTTAGGTTTTTAGGTATCAGAGCAGTGTATCATAATCACATGTATCATTACAGTGTAAGTGCGACACCTAAAAATGTGATGTGCGAAGAGTTTGTTCAGCATCTAGAATCCTTAAATGTCCATTCATTCTTCACAGTTCTTTCCAGTTCAGTTCTTGGTCCAGTCATTTCAGGGTCCAGTCATTTGGGGAATCAAATATGTGATTACTTTTCTGGCTAGCTGAAAGAGTAAGACACTCATCCAGCAGCAGTATTTTGGGGGACATTGCCGGAGATTGTTGCTAAGCCTTTTGGATGTGGCTTTGATTGTGCAGTCCAGAGTATCTCCCTTATTTGGACCTTGCAAACTGCTGTCCTGAGCTGCTGGCTGCTGCTTTGTTATGAAAGCAGCATGTCATCATCACAGCACAGACTGGTGTTGTTCTTCTCTGCTTCCCTGTGCCCGAGGCCCCTGCTGACCATTTGAGCTGCTAATGCTCTCCTGATGGAGGGCTGTTTACCCAGCAGCACCACATAGATTATATATCAAAGGGGACATGCAGACAAGCCTGCAATCCCCTTTGCAAACAGGCTTAGAGAGCAGTGCTTTCACAGGCCGCCTGGATTGCACCCAGCCAGGTCTTTCTTCCTGGCTTCTAGCAAATTCACTTCCAGCAAGGTGCAAAGAAAGCAGATAGGCTGAGAAAGCCCTGCCCACCATGCCATGTACAAAGTGCGTGGGTTTTCCCTTTCATTCAGAAGGCCTATCCCCCTGGCCCACTGCCAGTCTCCTGCTGAGGCCCCGCACAGGGAGGGGCAGCTGCCGCAAGTCGAACAGGTGCTCTCTCCCTGGCAAGGCAAGGCAAGGCAAGGCGGATTCTTCTCTTGGTGTCTTTTCACCTTCCCTGCTGCACACAGGATGATTTGAATAGACTTTGGTCTGCAGGGGATCACAGGCTCCCCAAAGCCCTGCAGCAAGGGCAGTTCCAGGCTAGAGCTTCAGAGCGGGAAGGAGCTTTTCGGCCTGGGGCCCACACTCCCTTGAGTCTCACTGGGGCCTTGAAAAGGCAGAGAAGGCTGAAGATTAGCGCAGGCCTGGGATGAGTTTGTCAGGCAGACTGCAGAGCCCAGCCTAACGCCTGTGCCAATATTGATTTGTCAGTCTTCCTTAAGTATTGTTTACCAGTGCTCCCAAGAGACTGGAGCACCCTTCAGGCCTTTCGATGCTTTTTACAAAGGCAGGAACAAGGCAAATATTGGGTTGGGTTCGTATCATGGGTGGAGGAAGACTGGCAGTGAACAAACACTTGTTAGGCTTCTGTAACTTAGAACCAGTGGCATGCTTTCAGTTAGCATTTTCAAATGTTCACTGAGGCCATTTCTGCACAGGGCAAGGGAATCACTCCTCACCGCTACTTACCGGATCTTCTGGTGGTCTGGTCCGGTGTGAGGAGGAGCAGTGCGTGGTCGTTGTTCCACACTGCTCCGGCGTCCAAAAAGGCGGCTTCCGGTTGGTCGTGGGTCTCGACCAACCGGTGAAGCTCACCAGCCTAAAGCCCGCCATCGGCAGATTGTGAATCTGCACAAGGGAGCAGGCTAGCAGTGGCACGCTCCATGCTTTTGAAAGACCGGAAAAATCAGATCTTTCAAAAGCACACTGGAGGACCATTTGGGGACTACAGTAAGTAGTCCGAACCCAGTCCATTCCAAGGTGCAGACGTCCTCCGTAGAGGACGCACTGCACCGTTTTAAATATCCTGTGTGGAAATGGCCTGAGAGTGCATGAAGCTAGGTGTCACAGTTAAAATGCCAGGTAGGAAAGGTCTGACCAGCAATTTGGCATCAGATGGTGACATGGCTGTGCCCCTTCATCCTGTCCATTGGCGGAATCCAGCCCAGCCTCCCCCCAAATGATTCCCAATTTTGGGTCTAAAGTCTATAGCAAGAGTGAGCAGCTGTGGTCCCCCAGAGTTTTTGGCTTACAGCTTCCACCAGCCCTAGCCAGCATACCCCACAATGTCTAAAACACAGTGATAGTGAAAAGAGGTCATTTGTCAGCTAGCAGGATAAGTGCAAAGTCTTTTTTTCTTTTTTTGTTAGAGAGGGGTGACAAACATGGCCAAAAATCAGCTGCTTGCTATCATATGTAATGGGGGAATGTATTTGACCCTCAAATACTGTGTTAGTGAACAATTCAGCTGAAGAGCAAAGATCTACACTCATTTTGCACCTTTTCTTGTGTGAATCAGTTTCACATCACAGATCATTATTGTAGATAGAATATGGATGATAATTGCTTTTCTTCAAAACTCAGCCTGATCTTTTCCTTCCAACTGTTTTCTAGGAGCCCTACCAGACAAAGCTGAGCTACTAGTTGACCCACTTATGGATCAGGAACTAGAAAAACTGTAAGTTTAAAATCTTTAAAGGTTTAAATTACAACGGCAAGATAACATCACATTTCTTTGAATTTGTTCACAAAGCAGTGGTGTGGCTGAAGAGCCAGATGTCAGCTCTCTGCAGTAACCATAACACATCTATAGCAATGGTGTTGGTATGAATCCCAGGAGAGCCACATAAACTACCGGATCCAAAAAGCATCCAGAAGGAGGTTGGGCTGGGCAAAGTAGATCCCTCCAAGTGTTGGACTTCTACAACTTCCAATAGTCCACACCACTGGTTATGTTGCCTTAGGCAGCTGAAAGGAAAATTTAGAGGGCAGCCTCCCCCTCCCCTTGATAACTGACATGGTATTCTAGAAAAGCATGGAGGACATGGGCAACACATTTCATCCCAGCTGTGGCCTCCCATGTCTACTTTAATCTAGCTGTAGGTCTGGTTAGGGGATGGGGATGGCTTTGATTGCCTTGGTGGGCAATCTTTGCCAGCAACTAGAAAAGAGGAGCACATTCCTGTTAGTACTGCTGGCCCTTCAACAGCTTTGGATACTACTGACCATGGAATTGTTCTAGGCTGCCTTACTGTGGTGGGACTTGAAGTCTTACAGTGGCTTCATCCCTTCCTGAAGGAGAAAACCTAGGTATTGGTGCTGGGGGATTCCTATTTGACTCCTTGGTCAGTGCCCTGTTGTCCCCCCATGCTGTTTAACATATATATGAAACTGCTGGGTAAGATTGCCCAAGAGGTTTTTGGTTTCATGCCACCAGTGTGCTGACATTTAACTATAGTATGTTTCTCCTTTCCACTGAACACCATGGAAGCTCAGTGCTAAACCAGTGTCTAGCATCAATAATGGAATGGGTAAGAGTGAACAAATAGAAGCTTAATCCAGACTAAGCACTATTATGCTCCTGGTCCATTCCAAGGGAGATCAGAGAATAGAGATTTAGTCTTTACTGGATGGGGTTTCACTCCTCCGGAAGGTCCAGCTCTTGGTCCCAGGTTCAGCCTTGAGGCCCAGGTTTCTGTGATGGCCAAGAGTGCTCTCTTTCTTAGAGGTGACATGACTGACCAGGACGACATACTTAGCTCAGAGGTGGGCAAAATGTGGCCTGGCAGTTTTTGTGAGCCCAGATCGTCCAGGGATTAAAAAACAAGAATTTCACCATGTTTTTGGTTCCCACTGGGCTGTTAAGGCCCTGAAAAGGACTTTTCAAAAACAGGAAGTGACTTCTTGGTAATTTCTTGTTGTAAGAAAGGCCTCTCCTGCACAAAAAGGGCCTGGGGGGAACCAAAAGCATGACAATGGCCTCATGCCCCCTAAAGCAGTGGTTCTCAACCTGTGGGTCCCCAGATGTTTTTGGACTTCAGCTCCCAGAAGCCCTGAGCATTGACCATAGTGGCTGGGGCTTCTGGGAGCTGAAGTCCACAAACATCTGGGGACCCACAGGTTGAGAACCACTGCCCTAAAGAATGTAGGATGGAGTTTGGCGATGATTGTTCTATGTTATCTTAACTGAGGTATGGCTCTAAGGTCTCCTGAAGAGGCCAACATCATCTTATAATCCCCAAGAGTTACCTACGCTTGCTATAGTTATGTGCTAGTTCACTCTTTGTTGGGTTGTCTTTGGAATCTTCAAAAACTTCAGCTGGCACAAAGAGTTTTGGTCAGATTGCTAACTGGCCAACTGGGGCTGGTTACAGGGATTCCCTTAGTACAACTCCACTACCTACTGATCTGTTTCTGAGCACATTTCAAAATGCTGCTTATGACCTATAAAGCCCTATATAGCTTGGGTCTGACAGACTGCTGCTTCCCACATAAGTATGCTCAGACCCTGTAATCCTCAGGAGAGGCTCTTCTTTCAGTCCCATCACTTTCCATGAGACATCTAGTGGGGACAGAAGACGAGCTTTTTAGTGACTGCTGGTGGGCTCTGCTCTAGACTTCTGACTATTTAGTAAAGAGCAATTTAAGAAATTCTTGGCTTACAAAAAAAATTAAAATATAAAGAAATACATAAAAATGATGTCTTTGAATGCAAAAGTGGCTATGCGGCTGAGAACTGAGTGAAACTTCACCCTGCCATACATACACACATGTATTAACAGTTCTTCACTTCTCTTGCACTCTCATTTTCCTTCACAAAAAATGTGACCAATGCCAAACTTTTTTTTTCTTGGCATATTGTTGTTTCAGAATAGCTCAGGCCTCAGGGCTCTCTGTTTCCAACTCTGCCAGTGCCAGTGGGGATAATGTAAACTTGCCTTCCCGACCGCCTTCCCGGATCAGCTCCCCATGGAGGCCTCTTCACCATCGCAGGAAAATAGATACAGAAAGTGATGGCTCCACAGAAGAGACAGATTCTTCTGAGAACTGATGGACAGTATGGGAATGCTCACTCATTCCAGTCTTTGAGGGCTTTGAGGAAGAGGATAAAGTAGGAATTTTCCCCACCCACAGGCTCAAAATATTACTCACTCATACATCTGTCTCTTGGAAAGGCTGACCGTTTCATCCTAAACAAAGCTGAAGTGTTCTGTCATTCAGTATTGGTAAAATAATACTCTGTTCGGTGCTGGGTATGCTTTAAATACAGCTGGTTCCAGTTGCAGAGTTACACTGCCCTCCTGTGGCAAACAAATTAGTAGAAACATTTCAGATGTAGGGGAGGGAGAACTATGCTGCCTTGTACTGCCTTCATCCTCGGCCAGTTTAGAAGAGAGAGAAAAAAAGCCCAGATCCTGCATCAGACATGTAGTTGATATAGCTATGCTCTCAGATCCTGAAACCCACCTTAAAAGCCAGTCAGCCATCCAGTTATGGGAATCTGTTGTGCTGGTGAGTGGGGTGCTGCAGGATGAGTGATGAGTCTCTTCCCATCAGTGAGCTATGCTTCAATTAAGAGTAACAAGTCCCTGCAGGTATCCCTGTTTTCTGCTTCTCACGGCATCCTCTGCTTGCTGGAGGGTGGCTGATCACTCATTCTGCAGAGCCCTGCTTGCTAGCAGCACAGATCTTCAGAGAGCTGGCTGGCTTTTGAGGTGGGTTTCAAGGTCATTTGCCATTGTAGTACCACAGTCACAAATGAGAATACAAAACTGTTACAATGTCCTAACTTATATAATGCATTCTCTGTATCTGTGGGGGCCCTGTTCTATGCACCCCCACATTTGGTGGTGATGTGTACACAGACACTTCAGCGCATGCACACCACCACCATTTTAGGTACAGGACATGACATGGTCACTCAGATTCACACATCCTGAGACCACAAGTAAGGAGGGCCTGGCTAACAGCATCGCAGCCCATTTAAGAACACAGCACCTTCACTCTTGCTCTTTAAATGAGTCTTATTGTACACCTTTTTGGTATATGCCATTTCCTACTTAGTTATGGTGATACCTTCCAGAACGTTAGCTCAATTTAGACAATACTGCATGACCTTTTTCCAAGACATCTAGCTAAGAAAATTCTGTATGTTGTGTGAAAGGGTAGTTCTGACTAATGGATAATTTTGAGCTCACTCTTATGGGCCTCTGTTGAGGAGAAAGGGATACAATATTAGTTATTAGTACTTTCTAAAGCTTTAAACATCAATGAGAACTATAATAAATAAAGCATGTTATGCAAATAACTCTGTTGGCCTGATTTCTTCCCTCTAAGTTTTATAGTGGAAATTTATCATATTGCTCAAAGTTCTGCTCACCCTCCACTGCTATACAAGTCTTGTGGAAAGAAAAAAAAGTGTCAGGCTACTTGAGTACGATCTCTTGCCTACATGAACAAGGCATGTCAGGATAAAGATATGCTGTTGCAACAGCAAGGCAGTATGTTCCATACAGGCCAGTAATTATGGAAGAAATTTAAAATAGTAGGAGACTAGTATGTTTTTCAAATTTTCAGAAAAACACAATTAATACAAACTGTTAACTATTAAGACTATTGCCAATCATGTACTTTGTCCTCTTCAATTCAACTTGCCCACCCACTTCTAATGTATAGAAAAAGGAAGTTCCTGCCGCTTTAAGTGTACCAAAGGCTTTGGGAGCTACCTAGGAAGAAGGAATGGTTGCAGAGATTGAACACACAGGTATTTGATTTTATTCACTTGAGGGGTTGGGGAGAAATCCACATCACTCCCCTTCAGATCCCCCCCCAGCAGAGGCCCAATCCTGGCCACACAAAGCTCATTAATACTACCATTAACTCAAAGTACACAGACAGCCCAAGAAGAGAACCCTCTTCCCATCTCAGAGTAGATAATAGTGGGCCAAACTGAAGTTCTGCAACCCTTTCACCCAAGAAAGGAGGAACAAGTGCTTTAAGACAAATTTGCAATAGTCAAACAGTGCATTTTCAGAATTGAGGGAGCAAAAACTGAAAAGTGGAGTAGAGTCTAGGTCTTAATGGGAAGGAGATTTCCAGGAAATCCATGCAGACGTTTACCTTCTTAGGAAGCACAAGAGGAGGTCAATTGCACTAATGAATACTAATGAAAATGGAAGTGGGCAACACATTGCTTTATCAAAAAAGGGCAAGCTACACTGCTAACCTCACATTCTCCAGCCAGGTTATCTTACTGAAACCCAAGACATTGCTCCAGCGCACGAGTAGTGGTTGCTCTCCCAATAAGGGAATTAAATAGTTTTGTACTCTATGGAATACAGCAGACTGATGAAGGCTTCCAGATGAACCCACAGCTGCAGCAATCATGCCACGTAAGTGCAAAATAGTTACAACAGCAAGCTCTGTTTCACATGGACTTAGCGCTCCAGTGTGAAGATTCCACTAGCAGTGGAAAAGTATAACCAACTCCAAGACAGGATAAACCATGCAGGTGCAGTAGAGTGCTTTGGGGCAGGACAGCTTCACCCAAGCTAGAGAGCACCCTTGTAGTACGAAATGGGGTTTTATTTTAATCTGCTGCAGTTCCTCTTTCACCAACAGAAGTAGAACTGCACTGTTTTAAGAGAAAAATTCCAGAATTCTAGGTTAGAAGGAGCAATGAAACTCAAAAGAGCAGCATTTCTTGAATCTACTTCCTTTCCTCACACAGAAAGGCTGTAACACTCAGGCAAGCCAAGAAAAGAGAGGGCAGAACAGCAATGGTTGTATGATAGAAATAGCAGACAAGTGGGCAGAGTAAGACAGAGCTACTGTCCTGCTCATTTCATTTCCCATTTCCTGATGATCTTCTCTTCCTTCCCCCTGAAGGACTCTCCTTCCATACATTCCATGATGGTGTGATGCAGCGGGGGGTAATTCTCCAGCCATCTGCCATAGTTGCACAATACTGCACGGATTTTTCTAAGCCCAAACATGTCATAACCTGTCAGTGCTTGTTTTGGGTTTTGTCTTTTAAGTCATGGTCCTCAAAAGAGCTACATCTGTCACATTGGTTCAAAGAGGCAGTAAGAATTATTTTGTGCACAAGTAGAAACTTCCCCTTTTTCTAGAGGACAGCCTAGATGCTAGAGATTTCCCAAGTTGTGCACTGTTTACTGCTGTCTCCCCCAGTGCAGAAGTGTGAAGTGTATTAAACACAACTTCTTGCTTCCACAACATGCATTTCACCAGCAGCAGCCAAGGAGGGGTTTAAAAGCATAAAGCGCAGCTCCACCATGGCCAGTCTGCAGCCCTGGGTCACTGCACACAACAGAAGATGATCTCTGGAACGACCCATACACTCCATTAGCTGGAAGCTGGATTTTGAAGAAATACTTGTTTCTATTACAAAATGATGTCCAAAGAGGCTTTGAGCAAGTGCCAGGCATATCTATTTCTCCTTCTGTTCTCAAGCATCACCCAGCCATACTCTGCTGAAAAGTTATCTTGTTGAGTTTTTCCAGGTGGGCTCAAGGTGCAAGTGGTGTTTCACCAGCCGCTATGAGATGCAAATCCCCCTGAATCATCAATATGAACCATAGCGATCCTAAACAGGGTCAGGAGAAAGGAAAGAAAGATAGCTTAGCAAAGTGCCTGGAAAACGAATGAAAGATTTCTAGGCATGTGCACACTAATCCAACCCAAAACAGATCAGCTGAAGATCACACCAAGAAACACTTTTTCAGGTATGGAAAAAACAACAACAAAAAAGCCCATCCTGCCAAGTTCTGAATGAAGGCCCTGTGAACCTTATACAAAAGAGTTCTCATGATTGGAGAATCCCATGCTTCAGTCTTGGAGCAGGCAAAAGCTGCACTGCAGACATAGAGCTTTTAGAAGCAAGATCCAAAAGAAAAAGGAGTTCACTCTAGAGCCCTGTTTTAATGGCAGATAAGAGCATCAACAACTAATCAGCTAGTTATAAATTACCTTCAGTATCAGAGGTGGCATGCCTCTGAATACCAATAACTGTGGAACACAAGCAGGAAGGTGATAGTGTACTTGCACTGTGCTTGTACACTTTCTACAGGCATATGGTTGGTTCCTGCGGCAACACAGTGCTGGACTGGAAAAAGTTTTAGGCTGATCCAGCATGAACCTTTTTATTTTGGGAAAAGACTGCAAATTAGAGGACATGCTTGGGGAAACAAGCCAAATGTGTAGATAAAAGAGTACAAGACTGAGCCTGGGACTTAGCACACAGAGCCCGAAGAGCAAGTGGGGGCTGTGTCAAGGTTTGTTTGTGCACACGTGTCTGCCATATATCCTGCCTATGTGGCACAACAACATGGGAACAGACATTTAGCATTTTGCAGAAAGACTCACTCTGAAATTTTAACAAAAAGTGAGATGGTATCTGTTAGACAAGGGGTGGAGAAAATGCAGTCCCAACCCCTCCACCTGTTTTTTTAAATCTGGGCTGATTTGTGGCACTATCTCACCTACAAACAGCTCTAAATGCAAGAAAACCACTTGCACAAATACTGGATTTGCTTTCCGTCACTCTAGAACTCCACCTTAGCCCCTCCAAAGGCCTTTTCCAGGAAAGAAAAAGGTGATAAGAAGTGGCAGGTTGCACTGCGATGAGGTACTCTACAATGGGAAGGGAAGCACGAGGACAGAAACTGGTTTCAATCACTCTCAAGTACTCCCCTGAAAGATATTTAATGTAATATTAAGTTTTGCTATATCTTTCCACTATATGCCAGTGGTTCTTAACCTTTTCTTTATCGGGGACCTCTTGCAGATATAATTTGTTGCTTGACTTAACTCAAGATTTAAATATTTAAATTTAGATTTAAATATTCAAAGATTATTTAAATTTTTAAATTTTTTTTAAAATTTTAAATATTTATTTATTAAAGGCTTCTGGAAGCTAGAAATCAAATCCCCACTCAGACACTGGGTGACCTTGGGCAAGTCACATTCTCCCAGCCTCAGAGGAGGGCAAAGGCAAGCCACCTCTGAACAAATCTTGACAAAAAATCCATGTGATAGGTTGATTTTAGGGCTGCCCTAAGTTAGAAGCGACTTGAAGGCACACAGCAATAAAGTGCCACTGACAGGGCAAGGTTCTTTTTAGCCATTATGTCTCTCCTCTCTGAAAACAAACTTATGGCAACCCTAAGGTGAACCTACCATGAGGGTTTTCTTGGCAAGATTTGTTGTCATTGCCTTTGCCCTTCTCTGAGGCTGAGAGAATGTGACTTATCTGAATTCATCCACAGCTGAATGGGGATTCAAATCCTGGTCTCCAGAGTCATAGTCTGGGGTGTGCACACATCATAGTTGCTGCTGTGTCCCTTTTATCAGAGATGCAGCAACAGGGGTATGTGTGTGCACACCCAAACTGCTCCCTCATTTGTAAACAAGGGAGCAGCTTCAGCACAGACCCCCACTGGCCTGTCCCAGTTGCTACTGCTGGTGTACAGCAGTAGGGCTTTGTGAATCCCTCGCCCCTCCATGGCCCCTCAGCGGTCCTTGGATACCAGGTTAAGAACCATTGCTCTATGGTAACTTGTTAGTGTTGCCTTTACACACACACACATCTTTTTTAGGAAAATAGGCCATCTGAACTAACCAACAAAGTGATAATAATTCTTATACCAAAGCCATTTCCCCCCACTACTTCTGGTCCTTGACTCAGCTGTGCACCCTACTTCTAGCTCACCACCGTCTTCCTCCCTGCACTCAAAGGAAAGAATTTAGAGTCATGGCAGGGAACCTTTCACCCTCCGCGTGTTTTCGACTTCAAGTCCTATCAGTCTCATCTAGCATGACCAACAGTAAGGTCGCTCACCTTGCTTCTTTATAACTGCTGTTTAGAGAACCAACACATACAGCAGTCACTTTTTCTGCCTTTTAAGCAAATGTATTTTTGTAACTTTAAAATTACAAACAGTTTTACAGAAATGAGTATTAGCACGTAGGGACCAAGCAAACTGATAACATTTCAGAGTCTAAACTGAGCATATGCGCTTCTTACATCTTTATCTCCTAACCTTCCTCAGTACCTCGCAGCTCAGCTTGCATGGTATGTTCCACCCAGGAATTTGAGATCTGCAGGCAAAGTATTATTGTCTGTTCCACCAATGTGCACAGCTCTGTTAAGGCTGCAAGCTTTTCAAGATTTGGCTCCACATTTGTGGAACGGTCTTTGGCTGGAGGAGGATCTCACTTATTTTCATAAACAGTTGAAGACCTTCCTCTTTAACTCTCCATCTTAAGTCACTGAAAGGCGTTCAAAATGCTGAGATGGATTGGTGGGGTGTTGGGGATTTCATACCACGTATTGTTGTGGTATTCTGTTTTAACGTCTTTGTCCCTGATTGTATATGTCATTGTTCTGCCCTTTGTTGTAAAGGGCACTATAAATGTTGTTGTTATTACTACAACTACTACTACTAACACAGATTCACTTGGCGATTTTTGAGATAGGCGTACCTCTGTTAACAAAGCCTCTGACAAAGCAGCTCCTTTTTACAAAATCTTTTTAAATCAATCATCCCCCTTCCTTTTTAAACTTCTGTCTAGCCAGAAGTTTTTTTAGCAGCATTTAGGAGGATGATGAAGGAAGACTACAGAAACACAGATTCTTGGTGCTAGATTGCAGCAGCTACCTGCAGCAACCAATGCAATATAGTCTGAGCTGGGAAAGAAAAGGATTCTACTCTAGCTGATCCTACTGTACCTGTGTGTGCCTCTCTACTGATCCTACTGTACCTGTGTGTGTCAAGGTAAATGGCAGATGCCTCCAGATTCTCTTACTGTGTGTGAATAGCAACATGGAGAGAAAAGGAGAGAACAGGTAAGCCTGCCTCAGAAGTCACACCCAGCACGTTAAAAAACATAGATCTGTAAGCTTGGCCACCAAAATGGAAATCATAAGGAAATCGGAGACTGGTGAAAGAAAAAAATAATAATTCCTGGATATATTTGGAAGAAGCTTTCAAGTGGTCTCTATAAGATTCAAAACATCTTTATTTACTTATGCAAGGCTTACCTGATCTTTCACATATCTTAGTTTTGAATAAAACTGCTGCTGAAATATGTTGAATTGCTCTTCTGTTTCTGTGGTGCAGGAACCTACCCTCATTCTTTCCACGTTATTTCTGCCTCTGGTATCAAAATTCTGTTTAAGAAGGAATACCCAGGAACACATCTGCTTTGTAAACTGAGGTATACCTGTATGTTGTAAGCTGCTAACATTTGAGCAAGACAAAATTCATAGAACTCACATGCTGATTCCACCATACAGCATCCCTGGATAGTACGCTACATGTGTTTAGTGAGGTATTTAAGCCCACCTGCCAAGATCACACAATGCATATGCAATATTCCTCACATCTCACCTGGAGAGAGTTCATCACACCATTGGCCAGAACAGCCATCTTGCCAGCAACAGACTTCACTCCTTGCTTGAACTGGGCAATATCAGCAGCAGGCAGTACATTTCCAATTGATACACCACCTATTAAAATTATTTATTTTTATTAAAACATTTATATCCTGCCCTCTAACTAATGATCTTGAGGAGCATACAATAAAATCAGTGTGGCCAATGTAAACATGGGAGACCCTACCAGAAGCAGTGCTACCCTGCACAGCCTCTTGTTTCACAGGAGCGCACAATACAAATTTAACCAATGTAAATGATAAAAATGATTTTAAAAGGGTAAAATCATATTAAACAGTTCAACAAGAGAAGACAGCTTAAAACCAGTTAAATTAGTTACCACATTTGTGAAGAAGCAATTAATTAGGCCCCAAAGCCTCCAGTAAACAACTGTATTTTCACTTGGTGCTGGAATGACAGCAACGTTGGCACCAGTTGAGCCTCTAAGGTAAGGTATTCCACAACTGGTGCCACAGCAGAGAAGGCCCTCTCTCACATCTTCCCACCAGATTGTCCTGACTGATGAGACACACAGGAGGGCTCCTCCAGCAGACCTCAACATCAGGCAAGTGCATATAGCGAAATAAAAATGACAACAGGAATATATCAGACAACTGTAGTAGATTAGAAAGTGGCACTTTTTACAAAAACTTGCCTCACTAGCTGCACTCCTACGTTGGAATTTACTCACAACATTTTATAACTCTAAGTCCAACATAATCCAGTTAATGTTTCATACCAGCCATACCTCAACAAGCAACTGAAGAGCTGTCCAAGCTGGTTAGCTTCCCACAACCCATCTCCTTCTGAGTCACTGGTGGAAGGACTACATCAATCCCTTGGCACCTATCCCCCAAACACAGTGCCCCGGTGAATACCCATCTCTCACATTGTTTGCAAACATACCAGAGCTCACTGTCTCAGATTCTCCAAAAAGATCAGCAGAGCTGATGGCATTGCTGCCTGAAAGTTGCTGAAGTCGGGATCTGGCTTCATACTGGAAAACAAGAGAAAAAAAGGTATAAGAAACAACCCTGGAAGTGGCCAGAAAGAGACTAAAGGGCAAAAGAATTACATGGAGCTAACCTCAGCATCTGCTTCCCGTCCAAAGAACATGTCAGATGAGATGGCTTTGGCCCCTGCAAACTTCTGCCGAGCTTCATTGGACTCCACTACTGATATCTTGCTCTCTGTTTCTCTTCTGTTAGTGGGTCTGAGTAGAAGATAAGGGAGGAGACACTGAAACCAATGCATTCAGTGTTAATAGTAAAGAACATACTTAATGTCTTACCCTACCTGATTTAGACAATTCCAGCCACAGCTAGAATCAACCCATCAAATCAGCTATAAGTTAGCTGAGGAGACTGACTATACCAAACTAAGAGCTAGACCATACATTTGTTCATTTAAGCCAACCTCTCCAATCTAAAGCACTCCAGATGTATTGGGACTAGAACCTCCACAACACAACATAAGCATGCTGACTGAGGATAACAGGAACTGCATTCCCAACAGTCTGCTTTAAAGAATAACTGTTGTCTTAAGTCAGCAACAATACAATCAATTATCCTCTGGAAATTCTAAGTATCTTAGTCGAAGTTTATTTTTCATTTTACAAATCTATCCAGAATACATTTCGGACCTTTTTGTCATTGGACAACGCTTAATACAAATGCTTTGGGAAGAGGGAAGGGTGAACTCCTGACTGAACAGCAACACCACATACACTTAACTCCTTTCTTCAGAAATCTCCTTTGTAGGTGTAGAAAAGACTGTATTCCACTCACTCTACCTGTCACCAATGGGCCGGATACTGGAGATAGCAACATCAGCCTCCTCTTCCCCTTTGTCAATCCCCCAAGAAGAGTTGTCTGTTTCCCACTGTGAGCCAAAGGCATCACCTAATGAGAAGGGATTATCTTTGTACCTAGAAAATAAGTAAGAGAAGATAATTTATGTAGGCTAGATAAATTAAATACTAAGCAAGGATCACTGAAGGATCACCACAAATCTGTTCTTACTTGGGTGGTCCAGATGTGAAGCTTCCAGTGTCTTCAAAGAGATCTAGCTGGGACCGAGGGGACTTGGCTGTCACTGGTGTTTCTTGTTCTATCACTTGCATCTCAGAGAGCACAGAGTGAGAGATCGAACTAGGAGAAAGCATCACCAATTTAATGCCTGGCAGAACTCCATATATAGTAATGCTTCCTTCTCAACACTAGGACTACCTTGCCATATAAAGAGGGCTCAGATTTATTATGCTTATACTTTCCTTTCAAGATCTCAGAGTGGCTAGCATAAAACCCAAGGCAATCTCCTATTTTGGCATTAGGCAAAGCTCCTTGGGTTTCGAGTAAGGCCACTGTGTCATTTCCTTAGGGTGTGTGCCTTGAACTAGGCCAGTTCATAAAGATCATAGCACAAACACATATGGGATTTTGACTGTAGCCTAAAGGAAGGGTTTTGTCACTGTTAATCTTAATACTGTACACCATACCATGAAAATCCTTTCTAATGTTACTTTAATGAGTTAGCTAGAACAGTATATCATGTTCCAAGGATATGAAGTCTCCTAATACATCTGGACTTACTACATTTTACAGGATCCTAGCCTGAAGTTTTTTATTTTACCCTCCTCGTAAAGAAGTTATGCTGTAGTAAGATTCCCAAATAAGGATGAAGACCCTTAGGAAATACTGAGGCAGTGACATATTCCCCAAACAAGGTTTGCTTTCCACAGTCTGCTCTGAACAGAGATAACAGGATTCACTTCACTTGAGATGGTTTCCTAAACCACAATACTCATGCATATTTAGACAGGAGCAAAACAGCTGCCAAGTGGCACATTCTTCAGCAAGTACCTTCTGGACACCAAGCCCATGCCCAGTCTTTCTGCCTGTTCACGCTTCTTCCCTTCCAGATTTTGAAGTTTCTTCTCCTCCTTTTTCCGATCAATTTGCAGCTCCTGGTAGGCCAATCTCATCGAGGCCACTCTGAAAGAGGCAGCAATATCAGTCAACCATGGAGTTTCTCAGTATCTGATCATTCTGAACAGAAAGGTTTGCAAAAGTGTTTTTTTAATTTTCTTTTTTAAAATTACACACACACTGATGATTTTGTGTGATTTTAATCTGCAGTGGTGTTAATATCTTGTAAGCTGCTTTGAGTCCAAGTACTGGAGAAAAAGCAGGATATAAATAAATATTGTACAACAATGAGAGTAAAGGAAGCAGGACGATGTCATGATATATCTGTTGCAAGAGCTAGCCACCTACAAATGCTCAGGCCTTGCCAAGGATCCCTGTATTTTGGCCTGCTTCATTGCAGCAGTACTTCATCACTTTGAGATGAATAAATACACCCATTTATCTTCATCTGAGGTTGTTACAAGTATGCTCCACTCACATGGATTCCTCTGCTTGCTTCCTGTACTCTGCAGCCTGCTGCTCCCTCAGTTTTTCAGCCACCTGTGCTTGCCGTTCAATTTCAGTGAAACTCTGGCTGCTCACTTTTTGAGCTCCAAGGCCTTTTTTGGCTCCCAGCTAGAAGAGTAAGAAGCAGAAAGAAGGGTAAAAACACCACAAGTCATTAAAACGGCAACACCAGAGTTACTAGGATATTGTAAATGCAAGCTGTTCAAGAAGGATAGAGACATCCAAGGGCCTTCTCTAGAGATTTGTTTATCTAGCTCTTTCATGATTCATTTGATTGGCTAACTTCTGAAAAGGAAAGAATGATCAGTTGACAATTCTATTACATTACAAGGTCTGCTATATGGAGGTTTCATCATTCCTTTGCCTGATGTACCCAAGCTGCTGGAAGAAGGGACATCGATACTTGAAATGCTGTGTGTTTCGCAAGGACTTAGACATGTCCACACACCAAGCTTTCCAATCTCATTTCTTTATACGTCCAGTATTTGCTCACAGGCAACCAACAGAGCCACAGCGTGGTGAAGTTGTTTCAGTGTTGAACTAGGACTCTGGGAGAGCAGGAATCTGAATACCCACTCAGCCACAGAAACACTAAAAACACTAAACACTAAAAACATTGCAACTGTATAAAAGAGAAAGAAACAACTTCTAAGAAAACATAAAACCATATGAGTTGAAATTTAAAGAGTAAACGGAAAGGACAAAAGAAAGAGAAAAGAAGACAGGAAAGAACTAACTTCTTCCTTCCTTTACACAGATTATATCCTGCCACTTGATTCAAGCCTCTCAAAAAAGAATATCCAACCTCCTCCTCTTCTTCCTCCCCAATACATGCTTTCAAAAAAAAAAAAAATTCCTTGTTAACATCCCCAGTGCAATCTCTTTATTTCTTCTATTATGTTTATTACAACTTACTTGCATATTAAAGAATATTACACAGTGAATAACCTTAATACTGCTAAATAGCCTTAATGCTAACTTTTCTGAATACTATTTACTGCCATAATTCCTATTTTCACTAGTTGATAATATAAAGCTATTACACATTTAGCAATATCCCTAGATCTAAAGATAATAAATATAAACACAATCCAGAATCATAATCCTAAATCTCTTAACTATACATTCACTAGATACAACTGTTAAACTAGTACTAGATTCCAGATCCATCAGTACCATTTAATGTTCTAAAAACCATTACAGAACTCATAGACAAGATTCATGGACCCAACCCATTTTTATCCTAAATCTGTGACCATATTAACCTATTTTAGACCAAATCTTACTTTGAACTTAATTCTCCACTTCCCACAGAGTCATCCTTTGCCCAGCTACTTCTCATTTAGCATTTTAAAATCACTGTCCTGAAAAAGCACCCTTATTTTAGACATCTTTCCATCTCCTTCGATCTTCTAAAATAAATCAACTTGATTTCATTCACCACTCACACATGGCTTTATAAAACCACAATCTTGATACAATATCTTTGTTTTAAAATCTTCTCTTTCTTCAGTAATCAAAACCATTTCAACTTGGTTTCATTCAGACATTGAAACAGCTTATTTACAAGTCCCAATTTCTCTGCCCCCTTCTTCCCTTGGGGTATAGTCCCCTTTCACAAACCAAAGCCTCCTGATCCTAGATCTCCTCCAAAGGGAATCTCTCTCCATAAACTCAGCTTGTGCTTGTTTCACCATCTGGCTGTCATCTTGTTTTGCTTCCATATCAAATTTTGAGTCTCTCTCCCTCTCTCCGCATCTTCTGTATCTCTCCCCCTTATCTCTCATATCAGTTCCTTGAACTCTTGCCTTATGTCACTCACGCTCTTGAATTCTCTATGTATTCCCTACCTAGTCCTTTGTAGAAATCCTTCAAGTGTTCCAAAAAAGATTCCATTTTTCATTTAATCCAGCAATTATAGGGTTAGCAATTTGCTTCTCTGTAGTCTAGTCAGAGGCTGCCAAAAAACAACATCCAACTGATGACATCTTTACTTTCTCAGGCTAAGGTTTCTTTAAAATTTCATGCCTACCTGCAAGTAGAATACAGTTCAATCTATTCTCAAAGTATATGTACTTAAATTCTTAATCCTTCTCTTTCAAAATGTCAATTCCCAACCTTTACATTCAACTGTCCAGTCATATGGGACAAATGAACCTACTCAGCTCTTGATTGCAGAAAGAAGCAGCTGCAGAGGCTCCACTGTTCTGTCTTAATCAGAGGGGTTCTTCACTTTTATAATTTCAAAGGTCAGTTAAAAGCTCTTCTTTAAAAAAAGCATGGGGCCATCAGATCTTCCAATCTAAACAGCTGTGTTCCATGGCAAAGACAAGGTGTTAGTCCCCCAGTCATTCCCATTCACAGCACATTTACTAAAAAGTAAATGCGTATAATGGGAATTTGGGGCCCAAATGGTAATCCCCTGCTCCCCTTTATCCATGGGGAGGGAAGTCCAGCAAGAGATCCTTCTGGCCAGCACTTTATCGTGAAAACTCTTCTTGTTAACAAAGCTGCAATGAAGGGTGTCTGCCAAGCTGGCCTGCCAGAAATCAAGTCCCCCAGAAGAAGTCAAGTCCCTCTCTGTCATGAAGCCCAAAACTGCAACAATATATTAGGAATGTACCCACAGGAAAGCCTGGAGACAGTCAAATGACAGGTCAAATCCTGCCTCTTTCAAAAGACATTCAAGTGAAACTGACTGTCTGCTGGCTTTGCTGTTGGTTAGTCCTCTTGATCCTCAATTATTATTCCAAACTGCAGCTTGCCTCCTGCCTAGGATCCACTGGTATTGCAAGGAATAAGTCCTTTCTGTAAGCTCTAAAGCTAGGGGACCAGCACCATATTTTTTCCTATTGGCTACAATTTCCTTTTTGCCTGCTAGAAATTCATGAAGAACTGACACCAGTATAGGGACCACCTTTTAAGTAGCACTCTCTCCTAGATTATCCACTGCGGCCATGTGCACTCTCTGAACAATGTCACCAAACTTCAACAAAATGTAGAGGGAAAGAAGAGTTCTCAGTAACTGTCTTCCCACTGGAAGACACTACATCCCACTGGAAGTACCACATCAGAAATGCTTGGACTCTTATTTGAGCAGGCATTTAATGGTACAGGCTACATCAATAGACTATTTAATACCATAGGCAAAACACAAAAATTAAATATGCTGTCATATGCTGTCATTCAGTACTTTGTCGTTTAATATTTTTTCTCTATTTCCTAGTAAGTTACAGACATCACAAATTGAGTGTTGTGACAGTCACCTAAGAGGTGACACTGGTTCTCCACTGCACTTTTAAGTGCTGGCTGTACAGGATTGCTGTCATAAACAGAATATAGAACACATAAGGAACCTTAATTAGGAAAAGAAATCCTCACTAGATTTCAATGGCAAAGAGCAGGAAGTGGTATCAAGGAATCACTGAGGCAGGAATGGGCCAAGGAGCAAAAACTCCACCAGGAGAAAGTGTATACTTGCAGCAAGAGAGAGAATCCCTTAAGTGGACATACCCCTTTCTTTGTAGCACCAGGCTTCTTCTTTCCAATGAGGGAAGGTTTTATTTCTGCAACAAGAAAAATGAAGAATGAGCAGGATTAGAAGCCAGCAATAAATAAGCTGTTGTTAGTACTAACACTTGCAGCGAAAGTTTAAAGGTTTTACAGCACAAGGACTGCTAGACCAAGTGTGCCATATGCATGGTTAATACACCCAACAGTCTTGGCAGCAGAACACAGAAATCCAAACCCAGTATAACAGGCCACACCACGCAATGTCAGATTAACCGCCTCTTGGGCCTTTTCTCCTGGTCAAGAAAGCAGCATAAAAGATAATACCAAGAAGCTGTGCTTTAAAGAATACAGTTTAGAATTCAGCTGCCCAAGAAATGACATTCACTATAAAAAAAAGTGGCTGTGTGCAGATTCAGAGTTTGGTGGACAAAGAGCTCAGAGAAGAGTCCAGAAACAGAGCATCACTGTAGGGTTTACATGTATTGTCTAGGAGGTTTCCTAGCAACTGCAGGGGAACCAAAGCAGCTAGGTTAAGGGCCTCCCTACCAATTTAGCAATGCACACCCAACTGGCTGACTGCAAAAGTGCTAAGGCAGCAGGATGCATCCTCGACCTCACTGATGAGGTTGTAGCAACTCCCTCCTCATTTGGAATACAAGACAGGCAAAAACTGGGCTGAAGGCAGAACCACAGAAATGGAAGGCAAAGGCACCACAAGTAACCAGTGTAAGCTGTTAGCCAGTTACCTCTGGCAGGAGCAGACCCTTGTGGAGACAGACACATGGATGCGTCTGAAGGAAAAAAAAGACATGCATATATTGGGTACCAACAAGGCAAGTTCTAGGTATAATCTGGCCTCAGAAGACTTAACATGAGAACTAGAATAGGGCCGCTGGCGAAGATTACTAGCATCTACAGCAACATTTGCCGCTGATGGTATGGAAATTCTGTGGCAAACCACTAAATTCATTAATACAATGCAATTGACTAATACAGTCAATTACTTGGTCAGTGGCCAGCCACGTGGGAACTTGAATTATGCAGTATTTTCAAAGTATTGCCCCAGTTAATTAGAAAACCAAGGTTTTAAATTGTCATTGCAACAGAACTGGTGTTGCTCTACTACACTACATTATTTTGAAGTTTATTACTTTGTCAAGTTGATTTAAAATTAAAGTTACTCTACAATAAATTAAAATCATTAAATTTATTTTTCATACATTGAATTAATTCTAATCCTAAATGACTACAACAATACCTAATTAAAATTAAGGTTTTCAAACTTCATTTCTAGTGGATCTGGGGGCATTTTTTAATACAATACATTTAGAAAAAAGGCATGTAAAGCAGTCCCTCCTTACCTGTTACCTCTGAATATACAATTTTAAGCAGCCATGGAATGCTGTGTCCTATACCTAAAATGGTGGCAACGTGCATACAGATACGCTGAAGCGTTTACATGCACATCACTGCCACTGAATATAATGACTCACAAGTATTCACAATTTCTGGTATTTGTAGGGCTTTCTGGAACAGAACCACTGCATATACAGAGGGCCAACTATATTCCCCATTTTTACGTATATTAACTAGTATATATCTATTTTTGTGACTTATTAAAGAGTTCCATTATATTCTGCCCACTTGCCCTTAGGCTATGCCCTCCTCAGGCAGATAAGCCCTTAGGCAGCCAGCCAAGTGGAAAAAATGACCTCCAGCCCCATTTAAATTTATAGCCTTCTTTTAAGCTTAAAGAAACAAGGGCCCAATGGTATGATCTATTTATTTGATAAAAGAACAGGACGAAATGGATAGTGATGGACACTCCTTTGTGAGAAGTTCTGAAACAAAGGCTGGATGGTCACCTGCTAGGGAAGCTGTAGCTATCAATTTCTTGCATCATCAATAATTCTGGCTATGTGATCTTTGAGGTCCCTCCCACACTACAATCCTATAGTTCTAAAAAGAAAGGCTAGTAGCTCAAATTCTCCTACAGCACTGAAAGAACCAAATCATGCTGGTATCAGATCCTATACAGCACCTCCAAATCAAGTAGCATTGTTAATGGAAACCACCTGCTGAAGTTGAACAGTGAGGCATTTCAGATTAAACAAAATACTTACCAAAAGACCCCTTGGGAGAAGTGCTCAGCAAATCAATAGAGGGACCCTGATCAGACTCTGCAATGAAAAAATATGCAAGCGGATTTTTTTAAATGTTATGTTTTTAAAGGTTACAGTTCCTTAGACCCTTTTAATTGCATTTTAGAATCATTACAGCAGAATAGAGAATGTGTATTCCGTGGACTCTTGACCCCACTTTTGTGCACCCCTAAAGTGGCCCACAAATCACACATCCCCAATTTTAAAATTCTTTTTCAAAGCAATCTCCAGGTAATTTTTGCCCAAAAATGACACCAAAAGTCCTCAGTGTGCACAAATGTGCCAAAAAAAAGTCTCAAATGTCTCCATTTTCCTTTGTCTTCTCCTCCAAAATGGCTACAAGAAGTGATCTGATACCACTTCTACCCCTTATTCTGGAGGAGAAACGGAGAAACTAAGGTATTTTAGTACATGGGAATACAGACTGTGGGAAGTCAAGGTGGAAAACAGGCCTCAGGTCCCATACAGTTGCCCACCCCTGCACTAGAGGTCCCAATTTCTTCTTTTCTCTTGAAACTGATGTTCTAGGTGCACTGTTCACCTCTAAAGTACCACAATTCAAAAGACTCCACAGAGGTAGTCAACAAAACAGTTGAAACTTGCAAAGAAATCATTAAGAACCAAGAAGAAAGCAACCAACAAACCTTCCTCCAAACACCTTGTATTTTCCCTACACAGATTTATTCTTCTAATAGCAAAAAATACCGTTCACGTTTAAACAGAACGTTAAAAGTTCCTGGAGAGATGCTATTGCATTCATCAGTCAATGAAGCAATTTCTTCTTCTCCTTTTCATCATACTGCATGAATGTTTTAATCATCATCCATTCCAAAATCAAGCCTGTTTCCACCCAGGCCTGGGGAGATTCAGTGGAAAGAGAAGCTGAACATTTGCCTTTAGTAAAGGTACTCACGTGGGTCCTCATTGTTTTCAGATGGCTTTGGAACTTTCTCCAGCTCTCGCGAAGGCTCTACCAAGCTCTGGCCTGTCTCAGCCCCATCCCAGGTATTACAAGCCTTAAAGAAAATTAAACTACCTTGACAAAGAATCAATAGTTTAGATAACCCAGTACAATTAGATCACAATCCAAAGGAGCAAATGGGCTATTATAAAGCCTGGCTTAATAAGCCAGTAATTTAAAATGAAGTAAACAAGTAGCCAGTAACACAGAATCACAGAACTGGAAGAGACCACAGGGGCCTCCAGGCCAACTCCCTGTGCAGGAACCCACATCAAAGCACTCCCAACAGATGGCCATCCAGCCTCTGCTTAAAAATCTCCAAAGGAGGAGACTCTACCACACTCCGAGGCAGCACATTCCACTGCTGAACAGCTCTGACCATCAGAAAGTTCTTCCTGAGGTCTAGGTGGAATCTGTTTTCCTGTAGTTTGAATCCATTGCTCTTTGTTCTAGTCTCTAGGGCAGCAGAAAACAAGCTTGCTCCCTCCTCAACATGACATCCCTTCAAATATTTAAACATGGCTATCATGTCCTATCACCAATGTTTTCCAGTTTTATACTATATGCCCCAAAGGATATGAGGATGACCATAAAAATGTCTCATACCTCAATGGAACAGCATAGGTTTTGTGAGCATCATGACCTGCATTCAGCCCCAGCATCTCCAGTCAGAGATTCTTGAAAAAGCAACTCTGCCTGAGACACTGCCTATCAAACATGGAGCAAAACCACTGGTTTCACTCAGTATCAGGCAACTTCATGTGTACACATGTAGTCCACAACCTTATATGCCAGGCCCTACCACTGAGTCAGACTGCTCATCCAAACTGATTTTGACTTACTTCTTTATTAAAAGACAGGTTTATTTAAAATCCATTCATAATCTATGAAATGCTCCCAGACAATCCATCAAGAAGATCTTTAAAAAGAAACACACTGTCCAGCCTCATGCATCTCACCTGTGTATGTTCTAGGAAGAAATCAGCATCACTCTTTTCTGGGGAGTGGCCTGGAGTTCCACTCAACCCATCAATTAGGAGCTGAAAAAAGACAAGATGATCTAATGAATTTACAGCAAACATCATGATGATTCTTCTTTTCTAATGCTAAACGGGCTCATCTGCACTTACATCATTCCCATACTTGGCCATAGCAGCACTTGCTAGCTGCCGGATCTTCTCCCGGTACATCTGAGCTGCACGACTATTATACTTGGCACTGGCATCTGTGGTGGTACAACCATGCTGGCGGAAAAAGGCAATCTGGGGAGGGGGAAGGAAATATCATTGACTTAAAATGCCCAGCTGCAATTGCAGAACTGCAACTATTCAGCATTTCACTGGGATCCAGGAAAAGTTCATCTACTTGCTTTATTTTATAACTAACACAATACAACACAACATCTCTCCAACCACTGCCTCTTTTGAAGAAGTACATGCCAAAAATGTCCAAGCATGTAACCAAAGAATGTTAACTTCAAATCTCTTCTTACCGCATTAGCATTGCTACCCACTTGCATACATCTCAGCTGAAACCAGCTCCAATTGGAGTCAAGCTCTGTTGACCTAATAAGAGAAGAAAGTTGAAATCACTGTCTCAGGCAAGTTCAAATCAAAGATTTGTTTCATCCTGAATTCAAGGTGTTGAACAAACTTTAATTTAGTTACCAAGGCATTCACATCAGAGGACACACAAATGATATTATTTAAATATGACCAACTACCTTGAATCACAAACTTTCTTCCCCACCCCAAGAATGTCAAATAGGGAACTACCAAAAATGGGTATGGCAAAGCCCCAACCAGTCTATACATTTCTGTATGGGGAAACTGCATTTATGTGCACAAATATAAAGGCTATTTTTTAAAGAATATAAAGAATATGTTCTTTAGCACTTATTGAAACGCATCTGCACTGTCATGCTTTAGGGTTGTTACCAGCTGCTCTACTTATAAGTTTTATTTAAATTTATGTTCACAGAAGTCTCTTTACCTCCATAAAAACACAAGCTCTTAAATATATTAGAACACGGCAAAACCTTCAGAGAGAGTGCAATGAACTCCAGAATTCTCTGTTGAAAATGATATTGTGACCTCGCTTTGCTTATTTATTTAATGCCAAAAGTCCTCAGGAACAAGAAATTCTACTTGGCTCTCTGTCACCTGTGATATCTGCCCCCAGTTCTGAGATGATGGGTTTCATTTCTCTCAGTATGGTCTTATTACCTAGGTAAGACACTTAGAAATCAATCTTTATTGAATTTCTCACTTTTCTTTCACATGATACAGCAGTGAGAAAACACTTATATACATTCAACTTGCCTTAAGTCTCAGGAGGAGACTTAAGGCCTTCTATTTACATGATTCAGTTCAAACACAGAATTTAACTTCTATTCAGTAAAAGGACATGCTGTAAGCCTTTCAGATAGAGAACAAATCTAAGGATTAAAGAGCTTATGGTATAAGATCAAGAACTAGAGCTATGCAATGAGATTGCATAGGTACTCTTGACATCTTTACCTGACCTACTTCTGTGGCACCAAGTGCAATCTTTGAGTCTTCACAAACACATTGAAATGAAACAACAGGTACAAAAAAAGACAAGCAAAATTATCAAGAGATTGATTCAGTTCCTTATACAGAAAGTTCGAGTCAGGATTCTTCAGCTTAGAAAAGTAGTAAGCAGACACATGGGAGAAGACAGACACTAGCTAGAGCTCCGTTGTTTCAATTGGAAAAAAACTATCTGAGAATGGCTACTACACCTAACAACTACTACAGGATCAGAAACACTGTTCACACACATAAGCAAGTAAGATTATTTTTCTAATAATGATAATAGTTATGTCATAATTATTGTCTTTCTTCAAATTTTGTATGGGTAGAAACATGCCAGCATTATCTATAGCACAAGGCAAAAGAAATGCTGTTTACAGGAAATAATGATGTTACCAAAGCCTAAGGACAATCAATCAACACTGTATTTTAATTCTACTGAAATAAAGCACACTGAGGACAACAGGTTGTTGTACAGACTGACTCCAGGAACTAAAACACAAAGAAACATTCCTGTGTTTAGTATTAATTCTAAAAGAATGTCTTTTGTACTGGACTCTGACTGGTGAATCTCAGGATTCTGATAAAAACAACAGTAGATCTTGCAAACTTATGTTCTTCCGAGGCCTACATTACAGTTCATTTTCTACAGTATTTCACTAATTGCAAAGACCAGCATGTAACCATTCTTTTTTTGCATCATACTCAAGAATTATTTTGGTATAGGAAATGTATATTCATTATGAATCCTGTGTCAATATTCTACAGTATACCAAATTAATACATAAGAAGGATTGGGCTATTTTTGTGTTCCTCAAAGATTAACTGATCAAACAGATTAGAGACTTTACAAAAGATACAGCATCAATTCCATTACAATTAGACAAGATATTGGAGCTATGCAGTAAACCATAGCAATCATCTATCCCAGACAAGCTGAAGAGGTTAAATTGTTTGGCTAAAAAGAGTCCTATGTCTGAGACAATATCTACCCTACAAGGAAACCAGTACTCACCGGATGAAGCTGAGATGCACGCCTAGAGACCGATGAACTCCAGAACAGTCAATACAGAGAAACACCCCATATGTAACACTGGCCCAGCTTGGGTTCTTTGCACCGCAGTCAAAGCAGGACTACAAGAAACAGAAAAGGCTAGGCAGACAGTAGATACAGAGCCATGGGGGCAGGGGGAACTGTATATTAGCAGTGAACCACTAGCCATGTATTATTCTGAGCCAAACCATTGATTTATCTAATCCAGCATCCTATATTGTCACAACATTTTCTAGAATGCTTCCCATTAAATCTAGATGGCTGGATCTACCATCCAAGGAAGAAGACTTTTTTCTAACTGGAAAGAACTCCAGAGAATTCCAATTACTTCACAGCATTAAGCAACACTTAACAGGGGGTTTTTTTGTTCAGTTTTTTTTTTCTGAACATCTAGCCCATACAAAGACTGCCCTCTGTTGCTCCTTTCCCTTTCAGGCCAATTCAGAAGCCTCTAAGCTTTGACAAAAACAAAAAGTCGTTCTCCAGCTATCAGTTCCTGCCAGCAAGCTGAAAGCTGATACTCTGACACATCTGCACTGAGCCTGCAGTAACCATCTGCGCTATACCTGCGGCAACCATCCAGCGCTGCGCACACGGGGCAATCCACCAGACCAGATTTTCGGAGCTCTGGTTTCTTCCATCACCTCCCAATTTTTCTATTCTACCTGATGGACAGTTCTAAGAGATCGCGAAGCCTCGCTCCGGTGGCACTTTTGCAGTCCCAGTCCGGGCTGGTTCCCCTCTCCATTTTTTATCTTTCGGGTACTCTTAAGCCTTTTCAAATTCGAGACGCTACCGGGAAATAACCTTGGCTGTTCCGATAGGAAGATGTCATACTCCACCACTGACCAACGATTTTCTCAACTCGCAGACTTATTTTCTTTTTAAATCTGCCCACAGAGCAATGCTGCCAATGGGTTACACGACGGGGGAGGGGAGAAATACGTGCCGGCAGGTGCCTGTCTTCAGAAACGACTCTCAGTCGGAATGGAAGTAGAAAAAAACCCCAAATAAAAAAAAAGCCTCCCGGTTTAAAGCCTCCCACTGGGTACCTTGTTAGGCGGAGCTGCCCGCAGCCGCTTGAACAGGGTCTGAATTTCCGTCTTGCTGGGCCCGGCCGCCATGTTTTCTTTCTCCCAGCAGCCACCACGACCGGCGACGGGTCAACGTAAGGGCCAATCCGCGCGCGAGGCGTTTCCCGAGATTGGTTCCCCCGCTCGAGTCAGTGTGGAGCGCGCCATCGCTGTTGCCGCCATGACACCTGAGGCAAAGTAGACGAGGGTTGGCGAGAGTCCCAGGACGGGTCTTCGAGGCTTCCTGCAGAGAGGGGGACGATGCCTAAAGCTTGCTCCGCCATTAACTGCCCCAACCGGGACACTCGGGAGAACCGGGCTAAGGGCATCTCCTTTCACAGGTCAGGACTGTTGTAAGACCCCCACCTGGAAGGAGAAGTTGAGCCTGGCTTAAAGTGGCTGCCGATAAGCCTATTAGCATCGGGAGCGGGGCCCAAAGGAGAGGGGGCGGGGCCTCGCGGGAGCCGCGAGCAGCGCCGTCCCGAGTGTTTTCGTTTGCCTCCCTACAGCTTCCCCAAGGCCCACGAGCTGAGGAAGAAGTGGATGTTGGCCGTGAACCGCGTTGAACCAGGTTCCAGGAAGCTATGGATCCCCGGTTCTGGCGCCTGCCTTTGCTCAGAGCATTTCAGCCAGGAGGAGTTTGAGATCTACGGAGGGCAGAAGAGGCTGAAGGCGGGCGTGATCCCCTCTGTGTTCTCCTTTAAGGTATCCCGGCCGAAGGAGGAACTTCCAAGCACGATGGGCAGATAGTTGAGCCTCCCAAGATTCATTAGGATTTTGGTCTGTGCGTTTTTAAAAAAATCTCAGCCTCAATGTTTGACTGAAACGGGAAATAAGTTCCCCAAATAAGTTTTAGGGAAATAAGTTCCTTATTCAGGATAATCTGTTGGAACAGTGCCAGAATTTAGAAAGGAAAATCTCCCTCCCACTCAAGGTTACTGGAAATGATCAGCAGCCCCATAGCCCCATTACAGCTTTTAAATATAGGGACACATAAACCTGCCTTGTGTTTATCCAGCTCTGTTTTATTTTCTTTGGCGCCAAGCTGTTGTTCTACAGCTTTCATAGCCCTGACACCTTTTTAACTGGAGGTGCCAAGAATATAACATGCATCCTTCTACAGCTAAGACAGGGCCAGGAGAGTTAGCGAAAAGGTGGCACTACATTACAGTGATGGCAGACACCAAAAAGAAATCCACTACATTATCTTTAAGCTAAGATTCTCCCAAAAATATGTTAATTGAATTCTTATTGAAAGGGTGTCACTATTTTCATTCATTTAATTTTCATCTACCATTTAATTTTGCATTACATTACTGCACTAAAATCTTACTTGAATGCAGGTGAAAAGTCCTGTCTATGGCTTCATAGCTTCCACATGCATCTTGATTTTGATCTCAGGAGAGAAAGAAATAGCTGAAGGAAACATTTTTTGAAAACCCAGTATCTTAACTGAAAGGCAATGAGTGAAGTTAGAAGGAAATGCACATGCACACACAGGAAGGATGCAGGAAACAAAAAACTTTATATGTAAAGCCTACCTCATCCCCATCAATATTATCCAGACTCTGACCATCCTTCTTTGGATGGTCGTCTGTGACCTGTGGATGGTCTTCTTTCCCTTTCTCCACCCCCACTCCTTTTTAGGTTGTCTCACTTCACATGTCTTTATGTCTAGCCACTCTCTTGTCTTTTCTGTGTGCTCCCTCTTTTGTCTTTAGCATTGTATGATTCCCACCCTGTACTCTCTTTCTCAATATGTCTGTCTTTATCTGTTCTGCCTGTCTCTTTCTCTGTCATCTTCATCCATTCCCTTCCTCTTTCTCAGGCCATTTCCGTACTAGACTGTTATAGCGCTATGATTCCACTTTCAACATCCTATGAAATCTTGGGGTTTGCAGTTTCAGGAGGGGCCAACTGGATTCCATAGGATGTTGAAACTGGAATCATAGTGCTATAACAGTCTAGTGCAGAAATGGCCTCGCTCTGCCATTTCCTTTACACTTTGTGCCTGATTCTGGAGACAGTGCAGCACAGACTTATCCTTCCTAGTCCCCTTTCCCTCCCTCCTGTCTTTTGCTGCCTGTTCTTCTTGCTACTCACCCTCTGTAGCTGCTGCCTACCAGAGTGAACAAGTGGTAGGGGGAAGAAAAACATGGATATAGGATGTATAAATAGGATGTACAATATAGTAATATAGGATATACAAATAGTAAATGCAGGGGGAGGGAGGGAGGCAGTAAAAGCGGTATGCATTGTTACCACTTTTACATTTTAAAATATTGTCTTTGCTTGCTTTTGAGCATTTATCCAAATTGTCCTGGTACTGACCAAGCTGTGAGTATTTCAGGGTGCCTTTAAATATCTCTTTCACCTGAGATATCTCTTTCACCAGAGTGAACCTTTTCTATTATGATGTCTGTGAACATTGAAATAACTGGTGGTTTATAGGGAACGCTGAAGTGTGCAAACCCACACATGATGGATAGGCAGATAATGGTCACATTGTGTAAAGTTTCACTGAGCTTGCAATAGCTTTCCACATCCTGGTTGTTGTATTTCCAGCTCCATCTTCAATTGTAAGTTCAGGCATAATCCAGTCAAGAGCAAGAAGTGTTCAGCTCAATTGATTCCCATGGAAGAGAATTACAGGGCAGTACTGTGAACTTCAGTTATGAGAGCTGAGAGATCATTGAATCTGGTAGAAGGCCACTATGCTGTCACAAAAGATATTCCAAGGGAACAGTTTACCATTATTATCAGCTAAAATTGGTTTATGTTATTTTTTGCAGTCTCTGTGTCTCATACAATTTTTTTTCCCCTGTGAAGGAAGTCAGTTGGAGTGTTCCAGAGCTGGGTAGCTTGGTAGGAATCCCGCCCCTCATCACAATACATTTCCTAGCCTGCCAAAATTACTGTTCACTCAGTTTTTGTTTGTTCACTGACAGAGTGTTCCTAGTGTGGTTGAGTAGTTCCCCCCTATCATTTTATTTTGTGGTCTTCATCTTCTTTCTTAGCAGGATCAAAAGAAAGTCCTGACCTAAGGGGAGCAAGAAATCTAAGCATACCAAATAGCTCTTTGTACCAGTGTCAGCAACACCTCCAGATTTGATACTGACAACATAAGTAAATATGGTACTGATTGTTGTAACTCAATCTGATACTCCTTTGGTACCAAGCACAACTGATCGTTAACCTCTTTCAGTACAAAATATAGAGGCCCTTCTTGATCAGAACATGCCTGCTGTCCGGTCTCCTCCTCCTCCTCTTTCTGTTCCTGGATCTCAAGCCACTTTACACTGTGGGTCTCCCAAACACAGATCACTTCCACCAACTCCAAGATGGGACAGATCTCCTTTCCACAGGGAACATTCCTATACACCCTCTCACCTTTTGTATTGAGGTTATTGATATTAAGAAAATGCACCCTATACTTTGGTCTCTTACATGAATTGATACCAACAAGAACATCTATGGAGAGAGTCTCCCGGGTCATATCATCCCCATTCTCCACCATACCAGGTTTGTTACCATCACAGGGAGTTTGCCCTCTATCAATCATCACACCATTCTCTATACCTTCTGTACCGAAGTCAGTCTAGGTGTCCTTATATGTCCCTGCCTCCCTGCTCTCCTCAGCATCAATCTTCAGTGGGCTCACGAAGGCACTCATAACCAGCACCACATCACCATCCTCCATTTCCATCACCTAGGATAACAGCAACTTTGTCCAGAATTCTGCCTTCTCCAGTTGTAATGCCCCCAGCTATTTCTCTGGTGACTTCTACAGTCTAGTCTGCTCCCATTCCAAAGGTCATCCCTTGCTCATTAGTGTCTACTGCCACCGTGGTACTTCCTGGCACTATTCATTCACCTTATAGGACCAACCACAACTGTAGCTCCTTCATCTGCTCACGTCCTGCAGGAAGCTGTGTCTCCTGGCTCCTCTGAGGATGAGTGTGATTCATCCCCGCTCACTTCCTCTCCTACTGCTGATGTAGAGGATACCAGCTCACCATCACCTCCAGAAGACATAGAGATATTTGCAGACATTGTCTATGGATGGCCAAATCTCTGGCTTTGGATGTCACAGTTCCACCAACTCCAATTTCTGACCCAGCCTTTCAGATGGTAGATTCACAAATACCGACACTTGCTACAACCCTGCTTTTGCCAGCTCTCCAAGACTTGGTTAAGCAGTCATGGCTCAATCCAGCTTCACTACCACCAGCCTCTCACCATCTTGAAAATCTGTACAAGACTCAGCAAAATGAGGCATAATTTCTTTTCAGTCATCCTCCACTAAACTCCATCATGGTTAAGGCATCTCAAACTAAGAGTGGTAAGAGATCTCATTCAGCATCTGTTGATCTGGAAGGCAGACATCTTTAGGCAGTGTTTTTGTTCTTCAGCAACCTTTGCCATCTAGGTAGCTAACACACATGCATATATGTCAGCATACCAATGCTTCTTATGGGAGAACCAATAGGAAGCCCACTTCTTGGAAGCACAACAAATACAGTCAGCTTGCTATTCTGTTTAGTGCACTGCTAAGGTGATGTCAGGAGCAGTGGCACTCTGTCACTACACTCTGTGGACTGTCAAAAGATACCAGGCATCACATTGAAGATCTTCCATTTGATGGAGAAGGCTTGTTCAGTTCCAGCATGGATGATGCTATGGACCACTTCTTCAAAGTCAGGATGACAACCAGGAAGATGGGCTTTGGCATGCAACACCAACAACAGCAGCCATGGTAATGTCCCTCATCATCTTCCTTTTCAAGGACTAAATAATTGTCCAGACCTTCGTGTTCCTCTCCTCACCAGTCCTCATCCAAACAGCAGCATCCTTACAGGCAGCACTATTATTAACTAGCTTCCTCCAATAAATCCTCAGGCTTATCTCTTATTATGACTGCCTTCTCAGGATGTCACTACATCCAACCTTTCACCTTGCAAATGCTCTTCAATCTCAGGCTCCAAAAGTATACTGCTATGACAATGCCTGGCAGAACATCACCGCAGATTCCTGGGTTCTCACGATTATTTATCTGGGCTACACCATAGGATTTTCAAATATTGCTGCTGTTGGCATCTTTTGCCCTACTTGTCCATCAAGAGTTCTGATAGACGAGACTACTACCCTAATACAGAAAGGTGCCAAGAAAAGATTACAGATGTTTGCAGAACAAATTGGTATTTTTCTTGATATTTTACAGTCCCAAAGAGGGATGGTGGCCTTCATCTCATTTTCGACCTTCATGATGTCAGCCAGTACCTATAGATAGTGCATATGGATACTGGAAATTCAAAATAGTGACACTACACTCCATTCTACCATTCCTTCACAGAGGAGACTAATTTGCATCAATATAAATTTCCAGGATGCTTACTTCCACATCGGTATAAGGCCACAAGATTGCAAGTTTCTCAGGTTTGCTATTGGCAAGGACTTCTGTCAATACAAACTTCAGAGACTTCAGTTTCTCCACAGCACAGAGCATCTTCACTGAATATATGGGAGTGGTGGTTTGCTTTCTCAGAACTCTGGTTATGTTTGGCGTCCTGCAAAAGCAAGCTCTAAGTCTTGGGTCTCACTGTCAACCTCAAGAAATCTATCTTAGAGCCAACATGAGCAGCAGAATTCATAGGAGCAATGCTGGACTCTGTCATGGGGAGGGCTTGCCTCCCAATCAGCAGAGCAGAGATGCTCAGATGCTCTTACAATACAGAGACTTCTAGGTCTTGTAGCCACTACTATGGTGGTTGTGTACCTGGTGCAGCTCAGATTCTGACCTCTCCAGCATTGGCTTCTCAGATACTTCAGAACAAGAAGTTAACCATGCTTCTACATGTGCTTTGATCTCTCTTTTGGTGGACAAGATTTCAAACCTTGTTCAGGCTTCCAGACCTGTCCTGTGTGGTCACTACGGATGCTTCTCTAATGGGATGGGGAGTGCACTGTGGAAACATGACAGTTTAGGGACTCTGGTCAAGTTTTGAGTCCTAGCTTTGTATCAGTACTTGTCATGCCTTGCCTTGGAGACCCTGGCAGTGAGGAGGAGGATTATGAATCTGAGGCAGAAGTTTCTTCAGAAGCAGAAGTTTCCCCAGAAGCTTGCTCAGAAGAAGATAACAAACAACAGCAGGAGTGTGAGCAAGGGGAACAAACAGAGGATGAGGCAACACAGGTGCTTACCATGCAGGAGAGATGACATCAGAAGGAGGGGCTGTGTCACTCAGTGCATTTAAGTAACATATGAGCCCTAATGAAAGAACACGTGTGGTGACAGCATGAGTAAGATAAAAGGCTTTCAGCTGGCTCTTTCCTTTCAGGGTCAGCAACTGATCTGTCTGGTTGTGAAGCCCTGTGCTGTGTTCTTTTGCATCTGGATTACCTTGAACCTCTGCCTGTTTGGCTATGACTTGGATTTGCCCTTTGTATTTGTTTGTTTCGGAACCTAAACTCTGTTTGGACATTTTCCCGCTCTTGCCTTGTGAGTAAACCCTGCTCTGCCATTTGGTGATTAATTGTCTGCTCTACCCTGGACCTGACAGTACCTTGGAATTCCTTGCATCAAGGCTTTTGTGCATGCAAAAGGAAATTGCTGAGGAGCATTGAACAGGTCCCTTTAGACAACACAACAACTGTTTGATAAATTAACAAACAAAGGAGCACTAACTCAGCAGTTCTACTTGATCAGACCACAGCATTCTGGAATTGGTGTGCCAGAAGGCACATTCATCCTATAGCTATTAATCTGACAGATACAGAGAATCTTTTGGTGGATTCACTCAGTTGTACTCGCATTCTCCAACATGAGTGGT
This sequence comes from Iguana delicatissima, assembly GCA_948472985.1. NCBI lineage: Eukaryota > Metazoa > Chordata > Lepidosauria > Squamata > Iguanidae > Iguana > Iguana delicatissima. The sequence goes on from CAOKZL010000596.1 coordinate 476,520, forward strand.
TTTTGTCACACCAAATCTTTTACCTTATAACTTCTACTTGGGGCAGACCTCATGTAGATCTCCTCACAACTTCAGTAACTGATTTTTCCCCTGCTTCTGCTCCAGGGCAGGAAAAGCAGACGGATTGCTGAGAGATGTGTTTCTATGCAAGTGGTCAGCTTGCCTGATGAAATTTTCTTCTGTCTATGTAACTTTTTATGCCTCGGATAATAGCATACTAGGGGGGCATCTCGCCTCTAACAATGTTTAAAGCAGTAATGGACGGGATGAGGAAAAACAGACTGAAGCTGAATCCAGATAAGACGGAGGTACTTGCTGCTGGGCCCTAGCCCAGGTATGGAAGTTTGTCAACCAGTTATAGACGGGGTCACACTTCCCCTAAAGACTGTGTCCACAGCTTGGGGGTGCTCCTGGACTTGTCACTTCAGATGACAGCTCAAATATATGGGCGGCCAGGATGCCTGTTATCAGCTTTGGCTGATCCCCAGCTGCGCCCCTTCCTGGAGCTGCAACACCTAAAAACAGTGGTGCATGTGCGGGAATTCACAGCTTGACTTCTGCAATCGCTCTACATAGGGCTACCCATGTGCTTAGTCTGGAAATTCAATTAGTTCAGAATATGGCAGGTTGGCAGGTTGGTCACTGGTAGACCTAAAACGCCACATAACACCAATTCTGAAGTCTTTGCATTGGCTGCCTATTAGTTTCCTGGCACAGTCAAGGTGTTGGTTATTACCTTTAAAGCCCTTTATGGCTTGGGGCCAGCCTACCTGCAGGATCGCCTTCCCCCTATAATCCGCCCCACACACGGTCCCGGGGAGGTTTTACTGCAGCCAGTCAGAACTAGGTTGGCTGGGGTTCCCCAGAGGACCTTCTCTTTAAAGTTATGGAGCGGCCTGCTGGAGGAGGCCCAGCATATTACCAGTCTTGACTGCTTTAAAAGAGTAAGTTTTCTTTCCCAACCCCCCAACAGCTTCCAGCCCCCCCAAATTTCTTTTTTTTTAAAGTCTTAGGTTTTTTTGTTTTTTTTTTTGGGGGGGGTTGGTTTTCGGGGGTTGGTGGTGGGGGGGTTGGGTATGTTTTTTAATTTTTTTTAATTAATTAATATGTTTTATTCCTAAAATCCATGGGAAAATTTGATTTTTTTTTATTTTTTTTTTTCCTTTTCCTGTTGCTGGGAAAGGTGATAGCAAAACTAGAGACCAGTTTGGTGCAGTGTTAGTGGCACCATACTACCCAGATAGCTCTTTTTTTCCTCTTTTCTCCATTTATCTAAGTTCCACATCACATTCCCCTCCTAACCAGATCTCCCTTCACCCTCTCAAAAAAAGTTTTCACTCCGATGTTTTTGAACGGGGGTAATTCCCTTTTCCCTTGACTGACAGCAGTGTTGGATTCCTTTGGAGAAGAATCTACTAAATGATCATATGATTACAAGTGGAAATGCTTTTGCCCCTTTGTATCTTCCAGATGTGATAAATGTCTTCCAACAAAAGTATCCACATCTACACTTTTTTCTGCATTTTTAAGGGGGGGTTTCCATTTCCTCATTAAAGATTTTTTTGGGGAATTGGGCCCCCTTTTTTGTTTCCCACCTTTAACCCCAATATGGAGGCTTAAGGAAAAACCGTTGCGGGTTTTAAATCTTGTTCCAAATGGTTTTTTGTTTTCTTCACAGTTAAGGCAAAACCCCTTTGGAATCTCTTGCATCTTTATATTAACATTTTTTTATCCTTGTTGTGATCACTTCTGCAAGGGGGGAAAGTAGCTCCCGTTGTCTATTTGAGGAACCCTTTTCCCTCCCCCCCCCCACAACAAGATCACCACTGCAACAAAATCATCCTCCATCCAGATGTTACTTTCCTTCCTAAAGTGATATCTAGTCCAATCAGGACATTTACTACCTATCTGTTGGAAAAATTACCAGCATTCTCTCTCCCCGCTCCATATTTTTATTAAAGAGATGGGAAAAGAAAAGGGCCTCCCTTTCTGTTGCATGCCAGATCTTCTCCATTTGTTCTTTTCTTTTTTGCAGTTAAAATACCTTTGGTGCTCAGATCATGTGACCCAGGCGGGTTTTTGGGGTCATCGGCTTATAAAAGTTGCCCCCTCTCTAAAAAAGTTCTTTTCCCTTTTTTTGCTAATTTTCCCCTGCCCCTTGAGTCATTTTAGTCCCATCAAGGGGGATGGTGGTTAAATGAAAATCTCCATTCCAATTTAACAGGTACGGGTTTCCCAGGGATGAAATGAAGATATTGTAAAGTTTTAGTTTTTATTCAAAGCTACCTGCGTCTGTGTTTATTCCAATACCAGTTGAAGCCACAAGTCATTAGATAAAACTTCTACCGCTTCTCTGTGTGTTTCTAAATAAATTGGATCCTGACAGGTTCAGTCTCATTTTCCCCCAAAATTTTGGGCCCCGGGCCCCGAAGAGAAGTTCTTTGTTTATGACCACTCCCTGGCCGGCAAGAGACCATTGAAATGGCTTCTAATCCATTGCCTTTTAAAAGAATGGACAATTACCAAATTTGGCGGAATTACAAATGAATTAAACTGGGATGTTTAAAATTTTAAAACATCCCAAGAAATAGGGGAAAACTTTAAAGATTGGAAAAACTGATATTTGCCTAAAATTGCCAAGCATTGTTTATAATAGGAACCCAAAATGTAAAAAATTGGGGAAAAACTAAAATTTTTGACTTGTATTGAAAGCAAAGTGGAAAATTTTGACTTAAAAAATGAAAATTTTAAATCCTAATTTTTGAAAAAACATATTAAACCCTTTTTTAATAGGATTAATTGCAAATGCTAGCTGAAAAAAAAAAAAAAAAAAAAAAAGGGGGGGGGGGGGGGGGGGGTTTTAGAATATCAAAATAGGAAAAATTTGAGGAATTTTAAACCTGAAGTAAGAGCTGCTAGAAAAGAGTTTACTAAATTCTAGGAGAATTTGCACATCAAAAAGTTTCTACAGGAAAAAAAAAGCCACAAAATTAACATATCAAAATTTCAGGGGGAAACTGGAACACAAAAACCCGTGAAAAAAAGGTTTTAAAAAGAAGTTCTCAAATTTTAATGTTGGTCTAATTAATGAAAAACCCAAATATGCAAAAAAAAAAGAAAAAATTAAATTTAATTGAAGGGGTCCTTCTTTTAAAGGAGAAAATGTTTGTAAATCTTGATAAAAATACATTTTCCTGTCTATTTAGCAAATGGACAATCAGTGCTTGTAAAGGCAAAAGGGACATTTTTTTCAAAATTACCCAAAAGGATGAGACTTTAAGAATTCATGATGCTTATTTTGTCCCAGATTTAAAGTTCTTTTATGTGTCAAACAACTAAACGAGAGGAAACAAGTTATTTTAAAAAAGGAAAATTTTTTTGGGTTTCATGGCAAAAATTTTTTTTTTGAGGAATCCTAAATGGTGACTGTTACCAAATGCAAATTTTGGGTTCATATCAAATACTTTCCTGTAATACGACTTTTTTTTGGCTGCCGTTTAAGAAATTACAATCATTAGAGATGGGAACAAAACTTCAAGTTTAATTTTTAAAAAACTTCCTAAAGATTAAAAAATTTGGGGGGCCCTTTAAATTTAAGAGTTTGAGAGGAAAACCCCAAAACCAAGACCTTTTTTAACATCTTTTTGGGACGCCAAAACCATGGAAATTTTACTTTTTGACTATTATTGATGATTTCAGCAGATACACATACATTACCTTCTCAAGAGAAAAGTCAAGCTTTTGAGAAATTCAAGGAATACTTTAATCTTGTCTTAATAGATTTGGCTACAAACCTAAAAGCCTACGCTCTGACAATGGAAGTGAATTGTTAATGCAGAGTTTATAGTTTTTTAAAGGGAAAATGGAATTGAACATCAAACTAAAAATTTCACTCCAGAACAGAATGGAGTGGCAGAACGAATGAACAAAATCTCAAAGAGATGGCAGTCATAATCTTTTAGAGGCTAACATGCCTAAACGCTATTGGTCTGAAGCTATTATGACTGCTACATATTTTTCAACCGTTTCCAATTAAATCCAGAATGCAACTCCATTTCAGTTATGGAATGGGGCTAAGCCCAAAGTGAATCATCTCAAAGTTTTTGGAAGTAAAGCATATACCTACATTCCCAAACAGAAAGAGACAAACTTGACTGTAGAAGTGAAGAGGGAATTTTTTTTGGTTATGCTAGAAATGGTTACAGAATTCTAAATCCAGATGGGCGTACAATAAAATAACAAGTGCTGTTTATGTTGATGAAAGGCCACAGCCCAAATCTAATCCCAAAACCCAAAATGTCTATCCAGATTGTTTGCAGTGGAAGGAACTCCCACCAGCAACCAGAGTATGTGACACTGTACAATCCTCAGATGTCTTGCATCCAGAAGGGGCTACAGATGTGGTGATCCAGCCAGAGGACGCGGAAGGACGGCGTAAGGAGCAGACCCAGGTGTCCAAGTCCCGGTAAGAAGATCTGAACGCATCAACAGAGGCGTACCACCTGATAGACTGTCTTACTAGCCACAGAGAAGAAGATTCCACAACCCTCTGACTGGCAAAAGATCAAGGGACTACCAAAGTCAGATTCTCAAAAGTGGGTGGAAGCTGCTGTTGAAGAGAAATCTTTTTATAAAAAAAAAACATGGACTTTGTCAGAAATTCCAAAAGGAAAAAAGGGGAATTGGCTGTAAATGGGTCCCACAAAGCAAGATGCAGAAGGGGAAATTCAGAGATATAAAGCCAGGTTAGTGGCAAAGGGATTCACACAACAATTTGGTGAAGATTACAACGAAATTTTTGCCCCTGTTGCCACACACACAACTGTGAGAAATCTCCTAGCTGTTGCAGCATTTAAAAAAATGCATGTCCAACATCTTGATGTTAAAACAGCTTTTCTTTATGGACAATTGGATGAGGAACTGTACATGGAACAGCCTCCAGGATTTCAAGTTCCTGGGAAAGAGCATCTTGTATGCAAATTGAACAAGAGCATTTATGGCTTGAAACAGGCTGCCAGAGCATGGAGTGAGAAGCTAAGCCAACTTCTTATCAAACAAGGCTTCACTCCAGGCACTGTTGACAAGTGTGTTTACAAAAGATTCAGAAACAATAAATGGACTTATATTACATGTTATGTTGATGATTTGATCCTGTGCAGTCAAGATAAAGCAGATAGTGAGGAGATAGTCAACAATCTCAAGAAAGAGATAGACATCAAGAATTTGGGAGACATCTCACACTATCTTGGAGTACAAATAGAAAGAAGCAGTGATGGAAGCTTCTATCTTAACCAGAAACAGAAGATAATAGATCTTCTGGACTGCCTTGGACTAAAGGATGCCAATATTGTGGCAACCCCAATGGAAGTGGGTTTCTTAAAGGACACTAAGAAATGTGAACCCTTGAAAAATGGAGACAAGTATAGGACTGCAGTTGGAAAGCTCCTATACATTGCTAATTTCACCAGACCTGATATTGCAAATGCTGTTGGTATCTTATGCAGAATGGTTAACTCTCCTACTGAAAAAGATCTCATTGCAGTGAAAAGAGTTGCCAGATATTTGAAAGGAACTGCAGATTACAAGCTGATGTTGCCAGCCTGTGATCAACCACGACTGGTTGCCTATGCGGATGCTGACTGGGCTGCAGACCTAGCACTATCTTCTGTCTGCAGCCATCATGACTTTTAGATAAGGGGCCCCACTGTTAAGATGTCCATTGGGCTTTTGCTTTCTTCAGCTACTTTCTATCACCCAAACAGATTGTTTGTTATCCTCTGAATGACTCTAAGAGTGGGTAGTAGAGAATATATGGCTCTCCCGTGAATTCACCAAGCAGTCTGTTCCTGTCAGTCATAGGGCACATTCTGCAAGAGCTGTGGCTGCTTCTTTGGCTCTACGTGTGGTGTACGCTTGCCTTTACTTAGTAAAGCTGCAACATAGTCTCAGCCATCTACCTTTATTTAGCACTACAGATTAGACTGTAGAGCTAGGGCAGATGCCTGATTGGTCTATGCTGTTCTTTCCACTATTCTCCAGTGACCTAACTCACCATCCTTTGGTGTAAGCTTCATAGTCACTCATTTATAAGAGGCCCAGAGACCATGAAGAAGAAGGACAGTTTGCTTACCTGTAACTGTGGTTCTTCAAGTGGTCATCTATGCCTTCACGTAACCCACTCTACTGCCTCTCGTTTCAGATCCCTATTATGTTTTCTTGGTGGACTTTGAAACTGAGAGAACAATAGCTTTGATGGACTATGACATGCATGGTAGATGGGGGGCAGGACTCTGATAAAGCTGCTTAGCTATAGAATATTCCAATTGGGTCCCTGTGCAGGTGTGAAAACACATTTGTGTGAGGGCACAGATGACCACTTGAAGAACCACAGTTACAGATAACCTGTTCTTTTCTCGTCATGGTTTGAGTAGTTATGGGATCCCATGATTTTGTGCGTGGTGCACTCCATAGTTGAGAGTATACATTTATTTGCTTCATGGAACTCAGTGCTTAAACTGGAATGTGCCCCTTTTCTGGAAGCAGCAGTCAAAACAGCAGCATACAGAGCAAATGTAACATGTAGACTTGTTAGGAATGTTTATTGTAGATGCTCGTCTCTAAAGAACATGAGGTTTATTTAGTAGTGAAAGATAGGGTAAAGGCCGAGGAGAGTTAGGATGAGCATCATACCTTGCATTTTCATGTTCGTTTAGGGCTGAAAAAGTCTCAGTTTGCACTGTGGAACTGATGGGTGTTATATACCTTGATTAAAGTTGTTTCATATCTATTTTGTAATTGTTATTAGTTGTCTTTCGAATACAATAGAAAGGCAAGTTATAAACGAAGTTGTTATTGTTAATATTGTTAACTAATAACTAGAAATAATTACTGTTTTTCTTTTCCACAAAAGATGTAAGGTTGTTGTTTTATAGAATGAAGTTTGAAACTGTAGGCACAGAATAAATGTTTGATTTTGCCATAAGAGGGAATATCACACACATTTGGCTGCTATGCAGGACTTCCCCCTTCCCCTCTTGTTCTCTCTATTCAGCAGTATGGTTCCCTGAAGCTTCCTTTTGGCAGCTCTGTTTTCTTTTGGAATGAGTAGTCTTTGTGGCTCCATTGGAATGAAAGATGCCCTCTGCTCTTAATTTGCAAATGTTTATTTTGGGTAGTGTCCTGCATTCAAAGACATAGCTGTCTTTCAGTCTGCATCAGTATGTAAAGGGATCTTGTAGCACCTTTGGGACTAATTGAGAGAAAGAAATTGGTAGCAGAAGCTTTCATAGACTTAAGTCTACCTCATCAGGTGTGTGGAGTGAAGTGCCTAGGAACAGATGTTTATGAGCAGGCTGTCCTGCATTGTATCTCATCTCTAAATAATACAAGCTCTGTCCGCAGGGTTTTTTTCCTTCCTTACTTGCTGCTGTTATTTCACTTGAAGCTCTGATAGGTACAAAAGTCCAGGATAGCTGGATAGCCTGCGTTACAGCAATATAAACTTCCTAGACAGGGCTTTCCTTTCTGGAAGCACCTTGCTGACTATGCTTTGAAACAGGGTTCTGAATGGGGTAGACTGGTGCTCTTCAGGAGTGGAAAGGGCAGATAGGTAGTCAGAGGAACATGGGAAGCTGCCTTATGCTGTGACACTTGTCCATTTTGCTCAGGAATGGGCGAAGTGCAGACCGTCAGTCATACACAGGCCCCAGAGCTGTTTTTGTGGCTCCCACCTTTTCTTTTCTTTTCTTTAAATCATTTTTGGAAAAAAGTGCTACTGAATGCTCTCTCTGAGACATGGAGGATGTTTTTGTTCTGTGGACTATTTTAGGCCCTGGAGAAGACTTTTTATTAAAAAAAAAAAAAGGGAAACGAACAGGAGATTATTCCCATTTTCCTCCTGTTGCTTAAAAAAAAAAGGCCTCCCCAAGGCTTGAAATGACCTAGGAGGAGCTAAAACTATGGTGAAAATGCCACTCCCATGGCCTCTCCAAGGGTGTTTGGCAGCATTTGGGGGCAAAACTTGATTGACTGATTGATTGATTGATTGATTGCAATGAGATGAGGGTGCAGCCCTCCAAGGTCATTGGCAGGGGAGGGATAATGCAGCCACCAGGTTTATAGCTCCCCAGCTCTGCCAACCCAATATTGTCAACCCTGGCTTGGAGCAGCTTCCACAGGATTCAGGCTGAATTCTTTCCTACCCCTACTTGGAGATGCCAGAGAAGTTGCTGCTTTATATAACTGAAAACTGAAAACTCTCATCCAGAAGACTTCTGTTATTTCAACAGCTGCTTAAGGTGTCCAGATAGCAAAAGTGGAGCGGATAGGCAAATGAGGCAGGGCTTCCTTCATGGAACACAGAGGATATCTCAGAGATACACAATAGCTTCTAGAGACAAATGATTTTATCCAGATGTGTCCTGATATTCAGTCATGTGTAGCCCCAGGCTGTAAAGGAGACTATTCTATAACCATTTTAATGAATTGCAGGTCTCTGAAGCATGTTGGCATATCTACATAAAGAACCCAGCAGGTAGGAAATGCTGTTTAAAGCACCTGTTGGGTACTGTTCAGAATTTCTAAGTGAGATACATAGGTAACTGCATTTAGAAGACAAAGATTTCCCAAATGTTCAGCATCTGGTTTGGATTAGAGATACAACCATAACATTCTGTGAGAAGGCACTGGTGCAGTGCAGACTTTGCTACCTCAATCCTAAAATGAGCGCCCAAGGAATGTCTATTTTCCTTTCCTCCTCCCAAAACTTTAAGTAACTTCACTGGAATGGAAGGTCCTTTCAGTATTAATAGCAGAAGGGGAAATAGTACTGAACAGTTCACAGAAGCACAATAACTTTCCAGGATCTTGTCTCTTATATGAGTTGGTAAGTCTGCACATCCTGCTGTCCCATTTCTAAAGAGAGGAAAGTATCGTTGTGCAGGAACAATAGGACTGGTCGTCTTTCCTGGACCTTTTGGTGGGTCCCTCAAAAGGACTGTCCCATCAACAGCCCTAGCTTTTGGCACAACTAAACAGCAGAGACAGATGCCTCCTGATCTCATCCCCTGCTTTTCCATGAAAGTAGCAGAAATATGATAATTGCTTCTTTGCACAGGATGGGAAAAGCTTCCTGTTGGTGACTGTTCCCTGGCAAAGAATGCTGTTGGGTAGCACAGGGAAATTTATCTTGGTGTTTCTGGCAGATGGTGGACCTGAGCAATCTGGCATATGAAAAGATTTCTGGCCTCCAGCTTAATCTTTGCTTGCTGACCTCTAAATCTCTTTAACTGGAACTTGTTTTTCGCTAGACATTCTGCTGAGGCAGATCCTGGCCCAGTTCAAGCACAGAAAATTCCCATTGCAGCTCCTCCACCACCACCCCAATTCAAGAATTGGTGGCCTCCAACAGCATCCATTACAATGCAACAGTTGCATGAAATAAACTGTGGGTGGCCATGTTTATCCTTGAAGCCCGATGAGTGAGGGGAGACATTTCCCAATATGAAATCTACTATAAACAAGGTATAAGAGTTCATATTGGAAAGGGACTGTCAGCAGGAAAGGGACACTGCAGAAACCATCTTGAAGGAAAAGTAATGATGAGGTGAGGATCTACTTCAGTTTGTATGCTTGGGTCTTAGAAAGGAAAATGTAGTAACCAGAAAAGAAGAATTAGTATTTAGGAATCAATATAGGCCTTAGGTGGGGTGTTTGTGTGTGAGGAAGATACCTAAATCCAATTGTGACTAGAGTAGATCCCATGAATCTGTAGAATTTACCTTAGTGTTGACTTACCATTAATTAGTTGATTCACTAGGACTAGTTGGATCTAACAATTGGATTTAAGCCTGAGATAAAGAGATCCCTTTAGAGATCAAGATCTCCCAGCTTCTAGTTGGTCCATAATGGAGATTTTGGAGGGTTTGCTGGATGCTGCATGAATATCTGAACAGTACTATTAAGTACTATTAAGACAGAGAACATGGAGTTAGAGAATGACTGAGATTACCAATCTAACTCTTTTTTTTAATACAATAAGCTGAAAATAGAATATTGTGAAATGTCTGAACTCATCTTTGTTAATAATTAAAAAGAACAAAAAAAGACTTCCCGGCTTGGGGACTCCTAAAGCAAAAGCCACAGCTTTCCAGATGCATATAGTTCCTACTGTGTTTTGCAGAAATATGCGTCCCATACCATTTTTGTTTAGAAAGCTAAATGTCTTACCCTTGATAAACTCCTCAAAATTCATTGGGAACTATAGCTGTTTTTGCAGCTACCTTTTTTGTTTTCAGCTTTTTCTATGACTGTATTTATATGGCTTTCTGTAGCCTGCTCTATTGTGTACCTTAAGCCTTGACTAGTGCCTGGGTTAAGATGGATAGCTTGGGTTGATATGGAAGGATCTCAAGGGTTGTCTTGAAATTTAATACTTATCCCCTATATTTTTCTGGCATCTAAATTATGAAAGGTCAAGAAGGTAAATAGGGTTGCAGTGGCCAAGATCCTGTACTGCAAAGTGTAGCATAAAACATCCACAGGCAGAACTACACTAGTCTCACTTCTCACTTCTGTTTCCTGTTGTCAAGGCAGGTGTTCCTATCAAAGCGCTAGTTGATCTCTTTAACAGAGAAACTACCAGAGTGATGGGCAAGAGTTCTCCAAGCACCCTCTCCCAAGAGCAGATGGAGCTAAGTGTGTCACAGTCTTAGAAGAATCATAGAATCATAGAAATGTAGAGTTGGAAGAGACCACATGGGCCATCCAGTCCAACCCTCTGCCATGGAGGAACACCCTCAAAGCACTCCCAACAGATGGTCATCCAGCTTCTTCTTAAAAACCTCCAAAGAAGGAGATTCCACCACACTCCGAGGCAGCATATTCCACTGCCGGACAGTCCTGACCATCAGGAAGTTCTTCCTAAGTTCAGGTGGAATCTCCTTTCCTTCAGCTTGAATCCATTGCTCCTTGTCCTGGTCTCTGGAGCAGCGGTAAACAAGCCTTCTCCCTCCTCTATATGGCATCCCTTCAGATATTTAAACATGGCTATCATGTCCCCTCTTAACCTTCTCTTCTGCAGACTAAACATACCCAGCTCTCTAAGTCTGTCCTCATAGGGCATGGCTTCCAGGCCCCTCACCATTTTGGTCGCCCTCCTCTGGATTTGCTCCAGCTTGACCATGTCCTCCTTGAATTGAGGTGCCCAGAACTGGACACAGTATTCAAAATGAGGTCTAACCAAAGCAGAGGAGAGTGGTACCAGTACCTCCCTCGATCTAGACACCATACTTCTATTGATGCAGCCGAGAATTGCATTGGCTTTCTTGGCTGCTACATCACACTGCTGACTCATGTTCAGCTTGTAGTCTATTAAGACTCCTAGATCCCTTTCGCACGTACTGCTATCCAGCACGTGTCCCCCATCCTATATTTCTGTATTCCATTTTTTCTACCTAAGTGTAGGACCTTACACTTCTCTCTGTTGAATTTCATTTTGTTAGCTGTGGCCCAGCTCTCCAATCTGTCCGGGTCATTTTGAATTTTGATCCTATCCTCTGGCGTATTAGCAACCCCTCCCAATTTGGTGTCATCTGCAAATTTGATGAGCATGCCCTCTATTCCTTCATCCAAGTCGTTGATGAAGATATTGAACAGCACTGGGCCTAGGACAGAACCCTGTGGCACCCCGCTAGCCACTTCTCTCCAGGATGAAAAGCAGCCATTCGTGATCACCCTTTGGGTTTGGTTGGTTAACCAATTGCAAATCCATCTAACAGTAGGCCTGTCAAGCCCGCATTTTACTAGCTCCTTTGCAAAGATGTCATGAGGAACTTTGTCAAAGGCCTTACTGAAATTGAGATATGCTACATCCACAGCATTCCTTTCATCTATCAAACTAGTAACTCTGTGATAAAAAGAGATAAGATTAGTCTGGCATGACTTATTTTTGAGAAATCCATGTTGATTTCTCGTGATTACCGCGTTGCTTTCTAAGTGATGAGAAACTGACTGCTTAATGATCTGCTCCAGGATCTTTCCGGGTACTGATGTCAGGCTGACTGGGCGATAATTATTTGGGTCCTCTTTTTTTTCCCTTCTTGAAGATGGGGACAACATTTGCCCTCTTCCAGTCAGCTGGAACTTCTCAAAGATTATAGGAAGTGGTTCTGAAATGACCTCTGCCAGTTCTTTTAATATCCTAGGATGCAATTTATCTGGCCCTCGAGACTTGAATTGATCCAGTGTGGCCAGGTATTCCTGTATCACCTCTCCACCTATTATGTGCCTCATTTCCCCTTCTTCCTCACCTGCTCCCCAACCGCCAGGTTGAGTGCTTGTATCCTTCTGGGAAAAAACTGAGGCAAAGAAGGTGTTAAGAATGCAGTGGCAAGTCTCCTCTGAATAAATCTTGCCAATAACGTTCTAAGAATGGGTTACCATAAGTTGGAGTTGAAGGCACACAATAACAGGATCTCTATTTCAGACAGGTTTGGTTTTTTTTATAATTGAACTACCACAGCCAGTTCATTGAATTCTTTTTCAATGCAGGAACCCACTCAAGGGCAGCATCCATCAAAGTCCCTTAAAGCCATGGGCATCCTTTGGCCAGCAGCCAATGTCAGGGAGGCTGCCTCATCAGCTGACACTTCTCCAGCACAAGCCAAAGTGGTATGTACATATAGTACACTGGCAAGAAGTAGCTAATGCTTTGTCGAAAGCTAGTAGCATGCAGCTTCTGTTTCCATGGGCAGTAGAGAAACCCTACTGCTAGTAAGCTTAATCTCCTGCTCAGCTGAGCAATGATGGACCTTTGTCCCTACTGATGATTTGGACTATGGCTCTTACAGTCCCTTATCATTAGTCATGCTCACTGGATCTTTTTGGAGTTACAATCAAAAACCTCTGAAGGGCCAAAGATTTCCCCATGCCTGGCTTATCCCAAATGCATAGTGCAAATTGCAGAATCTGTCTTAGAGCACAATATCCTGAGGTAAGCTTTAAAAAGTGAAGATATTATCTGCTTGTGATCAAGAAAGATTTTACACTGGCCAGGATCATGATGAAGGACTGCAGAAGAATCAAGGTAAAGCATATAAATTATACGTCCAGGTATAAACAAGAAATACCTCTTCACTGAACAACCTAAATACTTCGATTAACATTTCATATGGAAGGAGATAGATACTAATGATGGGAGAATACATAGACTGGACAACAGGATTTCCTGTCTTATTTTGCAGGTGGAACTCATCCAAGCTGAACATCAGTATAGTCTGAATGAACCTATGGATGGCAGAACAAAATCTTTTGGCTCCTTTGGCTCAAAGCTGGGGAGTGAAAGGGGGCAAGATGCAGCCCAGCGCCGCCTCTCCTACTACCAGCAGGAGCTTTGGAATGTATTGGAGAGCCTGCGGAAACAACATCTCCTCCAGGAGGAAGCTGAACACATGCTGAAATCCCAATTCAGTGGTAAGCCAGAGTATGGGTACAGGGAGTTAACAGTTGGTCCTCTATATCCATGGATTCTGTATCTGTGGATTCAACCAACCGCAGCTTGAAAATATTCCCCCCCTCCAAAAAAAAATCCAAAAAGCAAACTATGATTTTGCCATTTTGTGTAAGGGACACCATTTTATTATAGCATTATACATATATGGGACTTGAGCATCCATGAATTTTGATACCTGTGAGGGTCCTGGAACCAAATCCTAGAGGATGGTGAGGGCCCACTGTATAAGCATTGCCAGAATGGCTTCCCTTCATACTAGATTCCATTGAGGTTTCCTAGGTGAGGGCATTGGAAGAAAAGATAGTGAAATCCAGAAGCAATTTCCATTAAGGAGTTTGTGACACAACACTGTTATACTGCAGTTGCACTAAGTTTGTCCTGTTATTACCTGGAGTTTACTGCACATTAGTGTGGGCCTCCCAATGCTATACCATGCTGTAGCACTGTTGGGTCATTTGGAAATTGATTCTTTTCCCACATGAAATAATTACTGCTTCCTAGGTTTTTTAAAATACCAATCATGGAGCAGGAGGTGAAGCAAACAAGGTGGTGTAAATGACATTGTCATCTCTCAAATACAAAAAAGCAAACATGGGAACTAACATCATCAAGTGCAAATGCAGTGAAGGTGAGAAAGAGTGTATTGCCATTCTGCTGCCTTTCAGAGTACAGGAGAAGCGGTTTTCAAATGGAACAACTGAAAACAAGCTATCAACCTGATAAGCACATAAGATAACCTGTTCTCAGTTATTTTAATGACAGTTATATTTTGCAAGACTGCTAACTTGTTAGTTCTCTATAATTCAGAATTTTCTCATTGTCCTAAATACTTGAGTTCCTTAGTACCTTTAAGTACTTGTACCTTTGCAATTGTTAGTTTTGTACCTGGTCTCTGTCCATGAGAATAGAAATGCTGAATCTGTTTTCTGTACCTGATCTGAGCTAGGATTAATTAGTGCTGAGCCCAAAGCTACAAACTTGCCCACTGCAGCATCACCCTAGATGTGGCAGTAGCTCATTGTCCCTCCTGTACCTGATGTATCCTTTTTGCTTCAGCAGATCTCCAACTTAGCTTGCAGTGTGAGGAAGCACGGTGTGAAAGCTACCCAGCTGCCACCCGCAACTTTGCAGTCTCACTACATTTGTTTTCAGCCAAGGCTTATGAATACATGAAGAGGACATTCCAACTACCAGAGGCCAAAATGTTACACATGTATGTATTTTTTATGTATATCTTTTCCTCTTTTGGTTCACTAAAATGAGGATGTCAAATACAGAAAGCAATAATATACAAATTTGTTTATTACACATGAGTTTTGTCACATTAAAAGACATTGCTTTTCTTTTACATGGCACTTTAAGATGAAGCCAAAGAAGCAGTAATAAAACGGCTGAAAAGTCTGGTTTTGTCACACTGGATCATTGTGGGGTTTTGTAAACAAGGATTTACTTCATCACATATAATTGATGAAGTTTTCTGTTTATGAAGGCACACTGGTGGTGGGAGAGATTGTTAATCCTTAAAATGATGCAGGATTATTTCAGGTTTTGATCCAACAGTGATATAGCTACTTCTTTCAAATTCATAATGGAAATGTTTAGCGGTATGCCAACTAGTTCCCCAACCACCTTGACATCAATTTAGTATCAGAATGTTGTATGGAAATAATTTGAGAGAGATTACCACTGTTCAGAGCCCTAATTGGGAGAAAAAGAGATAAAAAGTAGTCAGTATCTAATAGATAAAAGTCAAAGTTTCTCTGTTTGTCTATATCAGGCAAAGACCTCATATAATTGGCCGTGTCAGGCGAAGAGCTCATATGATTGGCTACCTGAGAAGATTCTGTGGAGTCCTGGGGTTTGCAGTTTAGGGAAGGGCCTTTAGAATTCTCAGCCAGAGAGCTCTTGAGCCTCAGTCAAATGTGCCTGCCATGAATAGGCCAGTTGCTGTGGAGATGAGGCCTAGCAGCAAGGAGGACAGTGTATTCCCTCAGGAACCCAACCTCTGTATGTTAATAACTTGAATATAGATTGGATTGGGGAATATGGGAAAAGTTACAGGTACTGGACAAGACAGTTTGGGGAATTAAAAGCACAGGATCTCAAATCTT
The DNA here is from genome assembly GCA_948472985.1 of Iguana delicatissima. Taxonomy (NCBI): domain Eukaryota; kingdom Metazoa; phylum Chordata; class Lepidosauria; order Squamata; family Iguanidae; genus Iguana; species Iguana delicatissima. Next base: position 492,141 of record CAOKZL010000596.1, read on the forward strand.
TCTAACAAGTATTACATATGAGAAAACAAAATCTCAAGCAACACCAGGTATATATTAAGAATATTAACTAAAGAATAGTTAAGAATAAAAATGAGCAAAAAGACTTTACTAAACTATTATTGTAGTGTGCATGTATGTGTACGTACTGTGGTGATCAGTCCAATTTTATGTTTGCTCAAAAATATGTGTCAGTGTTCACAGGGGTACTTACTCTATCACAGGTAAATAAGTGTATGTGTGTATAGCAGAGTTGGGAAATACATGGCCCTCCAGATGTTGGACTGCAGTTCCCATCAGTCATAGCATAACTAATAACAAAGGATGATGGTAGCTGTAGCCCAGCTACCTCTTGATCTGCACTGCTGGCACATAGCATTGCAGGCTAGACTATTAGTCTTAATGGCTTGTCTTCTGTCATCGAAACAGTAATTCAGACTCAAGAAGAAATGGAATTGTTAATAGATTTGAAGTGGTGTGCTTCAGTGTACATATAGAATATGTCACTAGAGAATTTAAAGTTGTTTTGTAAAGCCCAAGTATGATGGAAATAGCTCTGGCCTGTGTAAGTGACATGAATGAAAAAGGAGAGATTGGAGTAGAAACACACAGATTGACACAGAGCAGAAGGAATCGAGGTATTTCTGGTTTTGGACAATACCAGTCACTCTGTTTTGGGCAGCATCCCTTCTTTTCATTTAACATTATGTCTTGTACGAAAGTGAGATCTTTTTTATTCAACTTCCAATATTATAGTGACTGATTATCCAGCTCTTAGTGAGCTTTAGGACAGACCAGGCTTATTGTGCTAGAAGTGTTGACAGGATAAAGAAAACCATCATGACTATTTACTGTGGAGGTTTCCTTACTTGCTTGCTGAGGAAAGCTGCAGAGAAAACAGATTTTGCATCTCGCCTGATAGTATGCAGGAAATGCCCCCTCCCTTAATTTCAGCAACAGAGATCACAAATATAAAATCAGAATCCATTTAGGTTCTCCCTCCCTATGTGGAACTGTTGTTAAGCTTCTAGCAGAAGTCTATTCCAACTGAACCGGGATGACCCAATACAGTTAGTAAAAATAATTTTGCCTAGATAAATATTAGAATGAAGGACTGCAAGATTTGGAACTTGCCAATCAAGGAAAGATTTTCATCTGAACTGAACGCTGCAGCTTGATCCCTTTCTTTTCTCATGCTTATTCCATCATAGGTGGCTCTCAAACTCAGATTACAAACCAGGATTCAGTGAACAAGCTTTCAGTTCTTTGGCAGAGAGGTCTCAACCAGCACTGCAAACCTTCAAGATGTGTTGTCTCCTTATTGGCACAATGCCTTTGGAGAGGAGAATCTACTATGACCCTTCTACCAGGAGTCTACAAGGCTTGGTTGACTTTGGTGCTGGGAATTATGATGCCAATGAAGTTTCAGCAGCAAGAGAAGCCCTCCTGTTCGTTGCTGTTGGATTTCAAGGTCAATGGATTATGCCTCTTGGCTTCTTCCTCCTTGCCACCCTTAGAGGTGACATACAGGCCCAGCTCCTGCGCCACTGTATCCTCAAACTGTATGATGTCGGTGTGCAGGTAATCTCAGTGACATCTGATGCCACAGCTCCTAATATTGACACAGCCAGACGGTTGGGAGTGGTGGTGGATGATCTCACCGTCAAGTCCACGTTTTTCCACCCAGCCACCACTACACTGGAAATTGCATACTATTTTGACCCCAGTCATCTCCTGTCACTGATCCATAACTTTCTACAGACTGATGGCAGCCTTCAGGTGAGTGGCAAGACTGTCTGCTGGGACTACCTCCTGCATCTGGGGGCTTTGCAGGAAGAAAGCTTGTACCAGGCAGCATGCCAGACTGGAGGCATCAGCCCACAGGAGTGGCAAGTTTGGGGAAATGGCACCACACAGGTGTTTAGCCATGGAACAGCTCAGGCCTTGCATTTTGCTGCTAGACTAGGCCTGCCCCAGTTTCAGGGTCATGAGGCAACCACCCAGTTCATTGAACTTCTGAGTACTGTTTTCAATGTATGCAACAGCTGGAATGCCCTTGGGAAGGGGTCCAAAGCACCACTGTCCCTTGTCAGTGTGGATGTTCTCAACAATCTCTGCAATGAGTATGAGAACCTGCTTCGCAAACTGCGCACTGCCTCTGGGAAGTTACTAGAGCTGAGCAAGCATCAATGGGGCTTTCTTGGCTTCTTAGTGAACCTGCGGAGCTTGCAGTGGGTGGTCCAGACCCATCTACTGGCAGAAGAAAATTCTGTTCCTTATTTGATTCCTTGCTGGTGGAGCTTGGATGCTCTAGAATGGTGCAGGGGAGCTATACGCCAATCCTGTGGGACCAAGGATGTTGCCACAGCAGGGAGTTTCAAGCATGCATACAAGCTTGTTTTAAACAGAGCTGTTTCTGGTCTGGGTCTTGACCCACCAAATCTGCTTGACATATCCTTATGCAGGCGAGCTAGCCTCCAATTGCAGGCCTCCTGGCCTCTGGGCCAGGGAGAAATCTGGCAGTTACGATCTGGGTCTAGGTTTCCCCAGAGGATGAATGATGCTAGTGTAGCCCCAGCCTTCCTAGTTGAATTAAGGGGAGATACAATCACCTACATCTCTTATGTTGTTTTGGGGAAGCTGCTGCCACTCCTGACCTGTGCTAAATGCCGTGCTGCCCTTTTGTGCCCTTGCAGAGGAGTGCCTACAGACAGTGCCTTGATGTTTGTGGAGAGCAAGGGTGGAAAATACCGCCCAGCAAAGTCTGTACAAAGAGTAATTTGCAGAGCAAAGCAAATTGTTGGCCTTTCTTCTTGGTTCCTCAAAGACTCCAGGCCCCATGGGCGCTTGGCACAGGAGCTGGCCATCTTAGCTGATGTGAGTGAGGAACCTGATCTTTTCCCATCCCTGGTGGATCACCTCTTTGAAAGCAACACTCTGGTTTCCAACCATTATGTCACTTTATTGCAGGCCCTTGTGCGAACCTTCCTGGAGCTCTGGTTTAAGTTAGCACAAGGACCACAGGGCACACCAGTGCCTCAAGAATGTCATTCCATGAAGGATGTGGACAGTGAGAAGAGCACGAGGGGCCCCAGAAGCTCCTTGGCACCCCTAAGGACGTGGCCTCATGAGAGCTTTGGACTCATGGAGTGGTACAAGGCTCTCTGAAGATGGACTGGAGAGCACTTTCAAATATGTGGGCTGATGGGCGGAAAGGTAGCTCATAGGATACAAGCTCATAGAAAATGGTGAGGCAGTTTTGAGGCCACTGTGTGCTTAACTGTTTGAGACTGTGAGAATAGAAGCAAAGAGAGTTGATATACAGAAGGACCTCTCCAGAGCCAGCTTTTCCAGTAAAATGGTTGCAAGGTGTGTGCAAGGGTGTTCTCACGTGGGGCAAAGTGAGATGAGGGCTTTGATGATCATAATTGCATGGCTTATAGTGGGGATAGGGGGCAAAGTTGCACCTTTACAATATTGTGGGGCTGCAGCTTTCATCAGCCTAACTAGAATAGTGAAATGGTGAAGAATTCTGGGAGGTATAGGCCAAAAACATCTGAAGGGAAGAATTTTGGGAGGTATAGGCCAAAAACATCTGAAGGGATGAACTTTGATCACCTCTGGCTTACAGTTTAAGGATTTTGCCAGTCAAAAAAGGAATATAAAACTTACTCGTCTTTCTAAATTATGGAGGAACCCTAAAGGTCTTGCAGCAAACTGCATTTTTGCAGCACTTCATCAAACTGTACAACTGACAGATCAAATTAGGGTTCCCATTGGCCTTTTCATTCAAAACCTGTGCCAAAGTTTTGCAGAAAGAGAGCCTGGATTATATACTGCTGTTGCCCAAAACTACTCACATTCCATATACTTTATGAAGGTATGTAAATTATAAAGTGTAAGTGAGTAGTACTTAACTTCACCATTGACAAATATGCCAATCTGTACATCAGATTTCACGTGCAGTTCCAGGTTAGTGATGCTATATTACTAAGTGGATGTATTACTAAGTGGGTGTATCTTCTTATAAAACAGCTAACAACCCTGATTGGATTTACATAAGAGACATAACCTTGGGCTAGCACGTGGCACTCCACATGCTATTAGACCGCTGCCTCAGCGTTTCTCACCACTGGCCATTGATTATGCTGGCAAGGGCTGCTGGGAGTTGCAGTCCAGCCAAATCTGGAGGACCATATGATTTCCATACCTGAGCTAGCAGATTCTTCAAATAGCTGTGGCCAGTTACAAACACCAAAAGCAACAGTCATAAAAATGATAGTATTAGTAAACCATACTTTTTAACTGATTAGAGACAAAATGATGCTCATGAAAGTAGGCTTTCATGATATTCCCATCCATATAAATGTAGATATAGAAATGAAATGCATGTATCTCTCTCTGTCTGTGTCTGTATGCACATAACATGCACTAGTTCATTACTAAAAATGTATTATGGCCAGCTTAATCTGTGATTACCAAGACCTGGGAAAATTTTAGAAGTATAACACATGAGGAGAGGATAAATATGGCAGGACCAATACTGCTGCTCACAGTGTCATGTGAAATCATTAGATTAAGTGCAGCACAGTGAAGAAATCTGAAGGCAGAATAGATTAATAATGATGGGGGGTTCTGTTCATGCATTCCATATTCTAATAGTTGCAACATGAAGACATCATTAGGAAATTATAAGGAACGAGTACAGTTGTTGGTTTCAGCATGACCTGAAGGGTATAAAACTGGTTATATTATACAGTTTTGAGTGTGCTGCAGTATCCAGACTTGATGTTGGCTTGTATTTTCAGTGAAAATGAGTTTTGGCTTTGGGGTAATCAGTGGAACTGCACAGTGGGTATGTTAAGTTGCATAGATTTGGATGCTGCTGCAAAGTGATTTGTGCTGCAGAACTACAGCCTAAGTTTTATGGGAATACCAAATCTGACAGCTTCGTAATTAACCAAGCTCCTTAGCTGCAGAAGCTGCCTTGCTTCTCTGAACACAGCTTCTTCAAGCTGTATAAAAGGTGAGCTCCTAGTAGTTGGTCTGGGAAACTTGCACCATATAGTGTAGCTTCAAGACATGCCTAATTTTACCATCAAAAAAATCCCCATGATGATTTTAGGATGAAAGACCAGCCCAAGGATGGGAGTCATAGGATTCAACTCAGTTGAACTTTGCCTGACGCTCTTCTCCTGTCTCATGTGAGTGAGCCACAGCACATTTTCTAAGGTGACCTTTGGTATTTTGGGTTTTTTTTCCTGTGTCTGTTTCCAAATGCAGTTTTGGTATTGATTCCATTGTGTCATGTTCTGTTGGAAAGCTGCTGGGAATGAGCTGAACTCAAATGAACTGAAAGAGAAGTTGGTGATTATTGGCAGAACCTACACAGGGTCAGTCAGAAATTGTACTGTATCCTTGTAGCTTGTGCAGCATCTCCAGGGCAAGAAGCCTTGATTTGTTGATCATAAAATATCACAGGGATAGCCATGTAGATCATATGACAAAAGACCCCAGTAAAATCCAAAGCCCATCTTTTGGTGATACCTCTGGGCCAATACCAGGATCACTACTGAATGGGTTTTGTTGGGACTTGTATCATTGAATAAGTTACCACCTCTATCAGTTATGCTTCAGAAATGCTGATATATTTCCTTCAGTGGTCCCCAAAGCTGAGAAAATAGAGCAGCTTTTTACCAGTAAGGAAGTCATCCAGTTTCTTATAAGGGTGTCACAAAACTGAATCATTGTATAAAATCTGTGCCTTATTTCTCCTCTTCTTATTAGGAAATGTTTTTATGGATAGCAGTATACAGGTTTAAAATAAATATCTTTCAGATATTGATCTCTAATTCACCTGATTAAACCAAGGGTGAGGCAATTACCAAAATAGTGAATAAGTTTTGAATTCTGCATCAGAAGAGGATGAAGAAGAGAGCTGAAGCAAAGAAGAAAAAAATGTGTACCACTGAGTTTGAAGAGAAGAAACTTGCACTGTGCTTATACAGTCCCAGCTCTGATGTTTCTGGTATGCTTTATCTTTTCACTAACAGTCCTCAAAATTATTTCCTCCCCAGCCCTCATTACCAAGACATTTCTACTGCCACCCCAGCCCCACCCTGATCTGTAGAAGGAAAGCTGAGGTAACAACCCAAATTAGAGTACAACTCTGACCTTCGGCAGTCGAGAAGCAAAGTCCAGCAGCAAGTGGCTCAGGCCTTAGGCCAGGTTGGTAAACAAGACAGGAATGCAAGATTGCTTGTTACAACAGCTGCACTCAGGATTTCAACAGACTTGCACCTGCTGCAAAACTTCAGCCATGAGACTTATCACGTCTGCTGAGTAAGGCACAGACAGTGGTCTCTGCAGTTTCTGGCAAGCCTGCCACAAGACCCCACCCTAAGTGATTTACTGCCTGATTTTCTCTAAAATAGCTCTGTAGGCCTACATGAAGAGAGTTGAAGAAAGCCACTTGAACATTCAACCTGTGACATAGCCTGGAGTGTTGCCCCTTTCCTTTTGTAGAATCAGTACACTGCAGACTTTGCTTGAGTGGCTCTGGATGCCGCATTAATATTTCTCAGCATAAATTCACTAGTCCAGCACAGAAAATCTACACATCTCGTGTTGTACAGATGTGTCCTCCAATGCTCCTCTAGCCTGCAACTATATTTAAAAATACACCCCTCCATCCCATCCCACTAGCTGCATCTGACTATAAAATGACTAACACTAAGTTGGAGCCACTGCTGTATCAATGTCTAAGTCCTAAAACATGTTTCAAAGCCACAGTAGGAATAAATCACATACTATCATCCCAACATTCATCTTTACTAGCCTTTCTTCTCCATATTCATCAGAAAGAACACTGCATGCCATTGAAATACTGTGTCTCTGTTTAAAAAAAAAGACAGAGTCAGTGAAGGATTAGGCCACCTCCTATATCTTCGGATTTTCCTATTTTTCTGAGTCAGGCAGTTTGTTTGTGGGGCATTCTTCTTCAGAGAGCTGTGGTCAGTACTCCTATTGGATATCTGTAGAATTTTGTTGCAGCAGCATGGAAAGGAAAAAGCCTTATTTAACCAAAGATGGATGGTACCATTTTAAGTATTCTGGAGTTGTTTATTCTTTTCCTGCATCTAGCCCTGCTATTGCTGGATCAAAGTCAGAATACCAATAGGACACTACCTGTACATCAGATTTCATGTGCAGTCCCAGGTTAGTGATGCTAAAATTACTAAGTGGGTGTATGTGATAAACCTCTTGACCTTCAATGTAACAATGTTCAAAATCAATCACTCAGTCTTGATACAGACCAAGTAAAAAATTCCATGGTATTGATGATGCAGTATAGTGGTGTCACACTCATGTGATTTTTATGTCCCGGAAGGATATTCAGATGCTGTCCTGTAACTCTGGTAGTATAGAACGTTGCTGTAGCAACAACTTTAAAAATAAAACTGTGTAGATCTCTAGCTTAAATACCAATGGCCTATCGTAAATCACTGTCAGTATAGGCTCTGGCTAAACACTCATGCTGTGGCATAGTTCAAGGTTTTCTTGCTCTGCTTCTTTTCTTCCTAATAGCCCCTCATGTCTGTTGCTTTTAGTTCAGTGCTATTTGCACAATATTTTTTCTCTAGATGAGGGTTCAGATGTAATGGCAAAAGATTTAAAGCTTGCACAGCTTCTAACAGGCCAGTTTTTGCACACATCAGAACCTGGAGAACACGTTTTTGAAAACCAGTTATTAACTGAGGATGCACAGACAGGCAGATAGATTTGTATCCTGATTTGTTTCTTTTGCCATTTGTGAGTAAGTATATAGATATGACATCATTTGCTGCAGGTCATTCTGGTTGAAAACAGTCCGTATATAAAGTGCACTTGAAATAATAAAATAGATTGGTTTCATGTGGTGTCTGAACTGACATACCATAGTGTGAATACAGCTGGAATCAGAAACTATGGTTTGGTTTGAATCATGGCTTGGCATGTTATCAGACAGCACAGTAAATCATAGTTTAATTTCTTAAATGGATGTAGGTTTTATAGGATCTTACTGAGAACTGACAGAGTAAGTGATTGGAATGGATACTTGGTCAAACAACAGTAGTAAGCATTTAAGATGGCTAAGCTTAATCCTAACCTAGGAATTCATACAGGAGAGCTGTGGCTCTGCAACTTCTTTTTAAAAACCACTTAATATTTGCTTCTACAGCAGCAAGTAGTGGTCCAGATGAGAAGAGAACAAGTATCTACTTGTTCAAATGATACACAGTGACCTGTTGCTGGAATCTCCTTCCCAACCCGTCATCCTACGCGCTTTGCTGTTAGGGACTCTTTTCCAATTTCATTCCCTTAATAGCAACATAGAAGAGTCAGACCATTTTATATATCTTTATTAGAAAAAAGATCACCATATTTCTAGATATTTAAAATGAAGTACAGGTTACAAGAAAAGAATGACCCCAAAAAGGTCCAAATTTTTGCACATGATTTTTGATGCAAGTTAAGAGGCCAATGATTTGCTGACCTCTGAAGAAATTGCACACAGGCTACACACCTTAAGGTGGTTATGGGGGAGTGGGGAACCAATCATGAAATGACCTTCTCAACATAATTAGCAGGATATAGTCCAACCTGACCAGTCTGAAGCCGGCCTTTGCACCATCCCTGTTCATCCTCTTCACTTATCTTCATGAGCTCTTCCCCTAAAGGGGAAGAAAACAACCCAGTTTAAATGAAACAAACCAAGGACTAACCAAAGTCTTTTCAATGGCCTTTGGGTATTCACTAAGGTGGGGTAGGCAACCTGTGTCTGTTGGGGCATATTCTGATAGTTTCATGTAGGCAGGGAGAACCCAGGGTGAAAAACCAAAGTGAAAAAAAGGTGGGAGAGCAGAGAAACAAGGTGGTAGAAAAGAGAAGTGGGGACTCTCTCCAGAAGTGATCATTTCAGATGTCTGGCAAAAAAACAAAAAGGAAAAACCAAAGGGCAGGGGGAGCCAAAATGGATGGTGTGGTCAAAAAAACCATATTTTTTTGTCTCTCTCTGTGTGTGTATAGAATTCCCACAATCCCCCAACTAGTTGAAGGTTTCTGAGAATTAATAATCCAAAAAGGGATTTTTCTCAGCTTTGGGACTGATCAAATGAAATCTGTACAGACCTCCTGCAAGAGCTATCTGTCCCTCCCCCAACTAGCTTGTGGGGCAAGCAGAATGAGAGTGAGAAAAGGAGGAAATGTAAAGAAAAAGAGAGTGCTGGGCCAGATTCCTTGGGCTCTGTCAAATGCTGACATGTGGCCTTGACAGAAAATAAGTTTTCTACCCCTGCACTAAGATGAAATGAGCCTTCCCCATTCTTGACTTCCAAAAATGCCAGTTCATGCACACACAGAGAAATTAATGTAAGGCTAAGGTACAGCATACATTTGTTTGAAGTCGATTCCATGGAAAACCACTGTGCCTCATTTTCAAATTTAGGATTAGTATCCACTGTGGTGTAGTGGTTTGAGCAATCAACTACAACTATGGAGACCAGGGTTGGATTCCCCGTTTGGTCATGGAAACCCACTGAGTGACCATAGATCACCATGTGTTGGAAATGACTTGAAAGTACGCAACAAACAATCTGCAATCTTTATACAGCTATGTTGTTGTGGCCTACTGGAACAGTAATTCTACTGTGGCACATCTTAAAAACACACTTGGTTTTTGGAAATGAACAGATGAGAAACATTTTCTTGTCCCTGCTTCCCTCTGTGGTACCCTTATTATCCAATATTGACTCATGTTGCTAAGTCAACCATCTAGTTTACAAGGAGCCATGCAGAATTCAAGTTATTAATGAAGTTATTAGTGAGAAGAGGTGTAAACATCCCATCAGATAATGTGGTAGAAGCCCTACTGCTAGTTACCCCAACTTGGTGTTCAAGGAGAAATGTTTATTTTAAGATAATTCCTAGCAGCAACAAAAAAACCTTGCATACCTATTGGATTGCCAGTGTGAAACGACCAATGTGCTGCATTAACAATATGGATGCAAGTTTACAGTAGCATATATATGAGGAAGATATGCTTTCAATGTGCCAGCAAGTTCTGAAAAGGCTGTGACCCAATTCCCTTAGCCCTCAGCTATATGCTGTGAAGCCTGCAGAGCAAACATAAACTGATGAATTGTTATTTGAGTAATAATCCAGTTCATCTGCTCAGCTAGCACTGCATGCAGGAAGCAAACCAGGAGTTTAAAAAACTTTATTTTCCTTTCCTATCCTTTTCCACCAAAGAAGAAAGGATAGGCTGACCACAAGAAACAATGAAAAGGTGTGTAGAAGGGTTTTGCATTCCATCAGCCATTGGTTCATTATAAAGGTGGAACCTGGGAGGGCAGAAATGGCAACCCAGAAAGTGGCTTGGTTCTTGTACCATCATCTCTTAACCATCATGCTACAGAGATTTCTATGGTACTGTAGTCTGAATTATGTCGCTACAATCACTTCTACTATAGCATGTCACAGATAAAACTCAGTGACCCAGAAACAGGCTTCATGCAGTCCTAGCATTGCGTCTAAAAGGTTTTAGTACCTGCAAAAAAAGTTCACTTTTCTGCAAAATAAAATTGTTTTATTAGCATAACTAAAACACACTTCCAGATGGCCTTTTTTGAACATGTGCAGTTTGCACTCCTCCCCAACAGATATGGATGGCAGACAAAAGTTCTCATCTTCCAGTGAGATCATAGGCCCCTTCACATTACAGAGTTACAGCACTATGCTTCACATCCTATGGAAGGTGTAATACTAGGGTTTGTAGTTTGAGCAGGTACTAGAACTCTTCTGGCACAGAATTAGAAATACTCCTCCCTAGCACAGTAACAGTATCTTTACCAGGTGCACTACTGCCTAGAAATCCAGGAAGCTAGGAGTTTGCTAATGTTCTGTTCAAGGCTTGAGGGAAGAAAGGTACTTTTTGAATTACATCTTCCAGAATCCCCAGCCAACATGTCTCTGGTTAAGCTTATCCCCCTGGTGACACAAGATTACTGTCTCTCCCTTTGGTTAGAAAGACAGAACTACAGAACTATCAGCTCTTCATTTCAGAGCCTATCAGTTTCTGATGAAGATTTGTGCCTAGTTCTCTGTTAGCTTTACATCATGATTTTTAGCTCTGCTTTACTATAAGCAAGGAAACATTGTCCCAGAATGTCAAGTAGTGACCACTGTACATCAAAAATAAGAAAGTACGCAAGTGGTGAGGATACAGCCCTGGGTACGTGTGGTGCAGTGGTTTGAATGTTGGACTACTACCCTGGAGACCACGGTTTAATTCCCTACTTGGCCACAGAAATCCACAAGGTAACTTTGGGCACATCACACACTCCCAGACTCCAGAACACCCTGGTTCGCCTGAAGGTCTTTTTTAGTGAGTCGACTTGAAGGCACACAGCAAACAACATATTTAAGGATGCCTTAAGAACTTGCTGCCTCTTCAGAGATTCTCAGAGCAGATTGCCCAAGGCACGTTCTAATCCAGTCTGTGCTTATTTTACCCTTCCACAAATGTTCTAAAGTGAATTACTTAAGACATTTTCCTGCCCTTCCTTAAGAGTCCAAAAGTGCTTAAATTATAAATTATTCCTCTTCAACAGCACATGGGTGTCTCCCTTTCCAAACAGCTTACTAAGCATAGGATTCTCTCCAAAACCTGAAGTGTTTGATGAGATGAGTTCTGGGGCCATCCAGATCTTATTGGGAACTTTCCATCCATTGGCTTCAAAACACAGTAGCAAGCAAGTTAGAAGGTTAGTGCGTATGTACCTGCTTTAAAGCTCAGCTCATCAGCCTCTTGTCCTGTGTAATCATACAGTGCTCGCACCCGCACGCCTGGTACCTGTATGTCTTCATGGCCATTAACTTCCAGGCACTTCTTGGGAGTGTCCTCATCTGACCACTCTGAAATTTCTTCTTTTCCTCCACTATGCAAGCAAGAAAGAATGGGAAAGGAAGATGATTGAAATCTCAAATTCATGGTTTATAACAAGTGTTCCACCCCCAAATCATGCAGTTTTCTAGAATTAAAAGTAAGAGGCAGATGCAGAAGAGGAAAGGCAGAGATATCCCACTGAAGTCACTATTAGCCCTGTTTGAAAAAAGCAAAAAAAACTAACAGAAAGTGGTTTTCAACCACTCCATTTTTCCACTAATCTGGATCTGTGCTGAACAACATAAAGAGCCCTACAAGTGACTCTCTATTAGAGCTGGATGGAGACTAAGTGGTCACACCCATTTGGGCAAGGAGAAAATACACTGTACTGTTCTTAACTAAAAAACACTGAAAGAGGTACAGAGATGAGAAGCAAGAGGACAGCTATCCTAAGAAATCTTAGTTTCATACTAACTTCATACAGGCCGAGGCCCTCAGGGTGTCATAGAGGTGGCTGTTTTGTTCTTCTTGGTATGAAAACCTGTGAATTGTCAAATAAACCCTTTAAATTAGGAAAGAGGTAAGACTGGACCACAGTCCTCTTCTTCCATCGATACTCATGTCAACAAAGCAGGCTCTACATTGCAGTTAAGTGTTATGACAGATGTACAAGGGGCTATAAATCCTATAATCCTTTTTTCATTGTGTAACCCCCTGTACCAATAGCCACTTGACTAATATGCTCAGAAAGTCACTTGGTGAGGTCTTGTATCTATAGCACCCAACTGTGAATCTCATTTTAAACCATAGGACTAACATGCACTGTTCGGACAGAAGGGCCTGGGAGAGTGGCTGACATTTCTGTATGTAAAAGTGAGCAGCTGCTTGTGGGTCTGGTGAGTTTGTCATTTAGCTACAAAATGCTCTCCTTCTCAGGCCACTGCTGGATTACACTGACTGCAGCTCTCACCTTTGCTTTGTTGGTGGAGGGGTCTGTTTCACACCATCTCCTGCAGGCACAATGCTGGTCAAGGTCACATCTTCGCCACTCTTGCCACTTTTCTCTTTCTTGCTGATTGCCCGCTGTGTCTCTAAAGACCATTCCTGGAAGGAGAAAGATATCAGTCTTGAGCTTCATAAAGGTACAGTGCCCACTGAAATCTACCTCCACCCAAAAAAGATGGCAGGGGGAGGAAGAATTTTTGATTAAATGAAACAGAAACTTTTAGAGGCTATACTCAGGGCCAAACCAGAAGTGATGTCAACAGAAGCAATGTCTGTTCTATGTCAGAATTGCATCGTTGCTGAATTTCAATTAATGTGTGCATGGGCAGGGGCAAGGTGTCTTTGAGGTAAATAGGATATTAAGGGACCACAGAAGGTGACTTCAAGTAGTGCTTCCCCCAAGACATACTGAAAAAATTTTCCCCTTTATTACTCTTTTATGCATCTCACACCAGTGGAGTAATCCACACTAGCAGGAAAGCAGCTGGATATAAAAACATGAAGTGATGAAAGCGGGCAATGACTTTACTATTCATTCATCCCTGGAGGGTTTAAATGTCCTTATTCACCTCCACTTGCTCTTAAAAAAAATCACAATCCGCATTTTGTTGCCCTCATCTCCTACTTTATTGGGCTTTCTGTACGAATCTGGTTGGCCACTGTAGGAAACCCAATGCCAAACTAGTTCAGCCCTTTCTTAGGCTGCGCCACCATGACACTGTTAGATACAGGAATGATATAATAGGTAGCCACTCTTCCAGTGTATCAGACCACTTACACTTGTCAAGAGTTTTGCATAACTAGACCCACCATATCAACCTGCTCCACAGCTCAATAGGCAGCAACACACAGGACAAAAAAACAGCACATGAGGTTCCTCTATTGCCTTCTGCCATGCCCCAGACCCTTAATATAAGACTGCTTCATTTCTCTGCAATAGCTTCTGGGTGCAGTCTGTCTGCATACCTGAACCTTGATCCCATCCTTTTCTGTTTTTGGAGGTTGTGACGTGTGTGTGTATCAGGACTACAAGACAATCTGCAGCTTGGTGTCCTAAACTTTGTCAGAAGTGAGAGGGACCTGACTAGGAAGATAACTGCTTATTTTAAGGAAGCACATGCTTTGCATGCAAAAAATGCAAAAAATGCCAGCTTCAGTCCCTGACATCTCCACTTTAAAAGAGTGAATAGGAGACAGTGAGAACCATTTCTACTTGCAACCCTGAAGAGCCACTGCCTGGGAGGAAAAGAATGACAAATGGTCTGTCTGGCAGCTTCCTTGATTACTATTGTGTATATGAGGCTCCCTGATTAAAAAGCTCTGAGACAGCACAATAATTGGTGAAGACCAATTTCAGTGGAATGACAGAAGTCAAGACAAAATTTATACCCCGAGAGAGGACATTTTGTGGTACTTGCTGCTTGGGAGAAGTAGCCTACCTCAAACTGAGGCCAGTTCATAGCCATGCCTGGCCCATAGGTATTACGCCACCACTTCAGATCCTCTTGGTCATCTGCGCTCATTATGCCTTGATGCAAGTCCCGGTAAAGTGCATGGAAGCTGCAGTTGGTGGGGAGTGGCAGGAGGGAGGAAGGAAACACATCACACAGTAAGTGTAAGAAAGTCTACTGGAGAGTTTTATTGATACAAAGGATGGGAGTCTGCACTGGTGCTGGGATAGGTTTCTGTAACACAGAGATGTAGCCATTAATGGACAGACCAGAAATTATTCCCAGCCCACAGCAGGTTGTGAAGAGCACAAAAAAGTCATGTATGTGTGAGAGTTCAATTTTTCCTAGAAATTATACCTGTCATTGGTAGACAGGTTAAGATGATTGTGCAGGTCCAAGAACATCTCTTTGAAGAAGCACAGGCGCTTGCACTCAGCTTCCTGGCAGCTCTCAAAGACCTGCTCCATGTCCTCCATGTAGCGAGGATTGTAACGGTTCAACTCCTCAAGCATCTTCTCATATTGCTCCTTACACTGCAGAGAACCAAATGGTCAGTTTCTTATGGATATAACACCAAAATAATACTAACCCCCAGCGGTTAGTCCACTACCAAACACCACAACCCAAGCTGTTTCCTATTTCCAACACTAAGATTTACCCTTATCCAAATACCATCTCCAACTTGTCCTACCTTCTCTGCTTCCTGTGCACATTTCTCCACACGGTCCTGCAGTTTACGCATCTGCTCCTGTGACACAGCAGAATCTGCTTTGGCATGATTCTCTCGTGTCTGTGCAGTCTTCTCCTCTTTCCGAGCAGTGTGATAATTCTTCTTTGCTGTTTCCACCTAACAAAGACATTGCATTGAATACTGTATTGGGGAGCTCAGTAGAATTGCTTTTTACCATTAGCAGACACAACCCCTCCCACCTCCAACAGGAAGTGACAACAGAGCATTTCCTAGTTTGTGTACCACTCACAGAGGGAAGACATCCTGCACACGCAGGCACAAACCATGTTTAGGAATTCAACCTGGAGTATGTACCGCATGATGCAAGGCTGTGCACACTACCACCACCTCCCTTAGTACAGACACTGTTTTCTTGAGTAGCATGGTCTGAAGGGTGTGCAACTCATGTTCACTTAAAGACTTCACTTTAACTATTCCCAATCATGCTGGAGAATTCTATTCTTGTTCAATTGAATGCAAGGGGTTGAGTGAAACATCCACACTTTCAGACATGGGAGGTAGTGCCATGAGGCCCTAAGAATATACGCTGTTCAGGTGCGAACACCTGAAGGTGGCTACAGAAGTACACAAATTTTTCCAGCTTCAAGATCATATTGCATCTCAGTACTAACTAACCTACAACCAGCAACATGAGGTTTAAGTTATCCAATATGCTGGGCTATGCTGTTTTGGAGTGTGGTGGAGTCTCTTTCTTTGGAAGTTTTTCAGCAGAGGCTGGATGGCCATCTGTTTGGAGTGCTTTGATGTGGGTTCCTGCATAGCAGGGGCTTGGACTGGATGGCCCCTGGGGTCTCTTCCAACTCTATGATTCAATATGCTGAATGCACTTTTTGGTCTCCTGTCAAGTCACAGGATACTAAGTTTATTAAGATATTTACTCCCAGGCTGACATCCTTGTGGAAATTTTCTCTATCTATGCAACACCAATCTCCTGGTTCCATTTCTCACTTACATCTTTTAATTTTTTCACCCAGGGCTTCTGGGCCTTACGGAATCCATCCTCTGCTTCCTTTGTCTCTTTAAAGCCACCAATCATCTGCTTATGGTAGGCTTCCTTTTGCCATGCCTTAATTTTGTCTGAGTCTTCACCAGCCAGGCGGTTCCGGACTTCTAGGTGGATCTCACTAAGTTTGTCTGCAGCAGTCAGGAATGCATGCCAAGCTTTTTCTAGAGTGCCATACTGAGGGCCTAGAGGAACCAACAAAAACAACAGGACAATGCTATGATACCAAGCGCAAAGGAACTAGATTCAGAAGCCATTCTTCATCTATCCCCCAAACTGTTTATCCTACAAATGCTGGTGGAATCTTTACTGCCCAAACCAGAGATGGGGAAAATGCATGCCCTGCAGGTCAGTTTTGGTAGCCGTCAGAGGCCAAAATGTTTTTGGAAGTTTTTATGTCTCCAAATGAGGCTTCTGATTAACTTCCTGCTGTAAAAGAAGGCCTCTCCTGGGTCTAAAATGGTGTAGGGATCCCCAAAAGCATGGCAAAATTGTTTTCAGTCTCCCTAGGGGCCATTTGGGGCGTTTGTGTATGTGTGTGTGTTTGTTTATTGCAGGAGACATGCAGCACCAAGTCCAAGTTCTCCTGGGAGGCCAGTGTAGCCCCCTAACTTGAGAAATGTGTGGAATGACTATATGCTTATAGCAGAAGTGACTACTACCCACATACAGAAGGTTTGCTAGGCTCAGCCCTGGAGAACTGTAACGAGTACATATTAGGAACCTCTGTTTAATTTCTGTGGCAAAAAGGCTGGTTTGATTTACAATCTTTACAACTCAATAAATAAACATTCTCCTCATGAGGAACTGGGTGGGAAATATGGGGACTTGAAAAAAATACACCACTAGAAACCACACTTCTAGAATTGAGCAGGAGATCAATACACTGACTCTGGGTGGAACCTGGGAAAAAACAAGAATTTCGGTTTCTTCAGATGACATGCCACTGAATTTTGGTGAAACACGTATTGAAATTAAAGTTTTGTTTTAATGTTTTTTCCCAGCATTTTTCTCAAATTATTGGGCACTATTTTTTGAGAACAGTGGCCACCAGAGTTTTACACCCCTGTACTATATACCCTTCTCTACAGCAGTCCTCCACTTGCGGGACCAGTCTGTTAGCTGCTGTGCGTAGTTCTTCTCAATTTTGGCTCTTTCCTGGAAGCAGGAGACAAGGTCATTACACAGCCGGCTTCCATCGTCCACTCGCTTTACTGTCCGCTTGTAGTTGCCAGGCTGAAATTAGACAACAACATCAGTCCTTCTTGTGCTTATCACAAATTTTATCTTTAGACTCAGAGGCAATTCATTATGTTCCTACACAGAATAGGCAATGCCTCTGAAGACTTATAAATTGCAGAAACATTCCTATTCAGGACCCTACCCAAATTCTCAAAAGGGGTAGGGAACAGGGTGTGATAGACAGGTTGTATGCTGTGGTAACACGTTCCAGATTTTTTATTCTATACACTAAATATGATTACTAAAGATCTTTTTTGAAAAGTATCTGATGTCAGCTTTTCCTAGGCTTCCTTCAGGCTTGCTCGCTGTCTTCGGGAGATCTTGAAACCATGGGGAATTAGTATTTCTCAGCATATGCTTCTCCACCCAAGAAAAAAATGAGCACCCTAATCTTCATAAATTCTGCACTTACTTCCCAGAAACTGCCACTGGGTGCTTCCCCACCAGTATCATCTTCTGATGACATCACTCCGGTTTCCTTGCAGCAGAGAATTTTTGCAGATTTTGATGCAGCTGTGAAGAAAAATGAAGAACTGTACATGTAGCAGGACATAATATTTCAGCCATGGTATTAAAATCAGGGAATCCACTGTCCCCAACAGACTGGCCCTCATTTTCTTTCCTTTTCCTTCCTTCCTTGGGTTTTGTATCTTTCCTTTCTCTCAAAAATGGAAATCAAGGCAGCCAAGCATAAAAACAAGTTACTACTGAAAATACAACACCCAATTTTAAGAAGCCTCTCTCAGCAGCTGGTTATCTGCCTGAACAGAAATGCTTTTGCCTGTCAGCAAAAGGACAACGGGGAGATGGCCTTTGCAGAGAGTTCCAGGGCCTGGGAGAGGTCACAGGAACAAGTAACAGGCAGAGAGACACATATCAGCTAAACAAGGATATGTTCTGGGACTCTTTCAGGAGAAGCATCTTCTATGAGAACCATCAATATCACCAGATTGAGAAGTCTTTCTTGTTCATTTCAGAAATTTTTGTGCACTTCCATGCTAACTTTTTCAATGGTTCAAAGATTCAGGGGCAAGGCCGGACTGAGACATCCAGGCTGGGTGTGCCTTTAGACACATTCATAAATGTAGAAGACAAAAGTGGGCAGCCTTCAGGTTCAAGGGACCTCTGGCTTTTTACTTGAACTCCAAACCAAGCACTTGCAAATACCATACACTTTCAATTAAAAGAATTCTGAGCCCAGGAATTTGGTTTGGATGCATGGACTGAATGTAGGTCATAGTTCTTCCATATTAAAAAAAAAAAATCACTTCTAGTTGCCTCAAGCTTTTTTTATTTCATCTGCATAATCATGAGCAGGAGGTAAATCATTTTGTTATTAGTACTGTAGAAAAAAATTGGGATTTGACATTTAGCCAATTCACTGGTAATCATGCAGAGATAACCACTGGAATCTAACCTTTCTTTTGCCCACCCCTGTTTCTAGGTCATACACAACAGCTGCCTGCACTTCTTGATTACTTCACAGGAGGGGAGGCATCTCTGGAAAGAGCAGTATGTTTTTATTTTCTGGACAACCTGAAGCGAAAAGCTGGGGGCTGGTTTTGCAATGGTCCTATTATCTGAAGAACACATTATATAGATTTTTGAGGGTTCAAATGTGTTATTTCAACACACCCAGAGTCCTAAATACAAGCTGAAGGGCTCTCATCCTATAATGAGAAACATGCCATCAATTATCCTCCAAGGTTCTGCAGACCCTGCCTTAATTTTATGATCTTTTCAAAAATTAGAACCAAGAAATGCACCTCCTTCCTATTTCAAAGTCACCTGGGCATATAACAAGTACAAAATGCCGCTGATAATGCTTCTGCCAAGTAATGTTTGTGCCAAACAGAAAACTTCAGACTTCTAAGGATCAAAAATATCACATATAACAGACACCAAAATCCATGGACGGCAAGCAACGCATTTTAAGATGTTAAGAATATCTCCCAACTGTTTCAAAAAGGTTTGGAAAGTAATATAACCAATAACAGAGGAATCCCCCACCCTCAGAAATAAATCATCAAGTGAGACTAATACGGGATGTTCCCAAGGCTGCTTTTTCTTCCTGTGGCTTATTTCTAGTCCTCATCAGTCGGGAGAAACATATTGATCTCCAAAGGGCAGCGGCCTTTAAAACAATAAGCAATTTGAACAAGATTTTTTGTATTCAGGGAATCCCTTCTCTTACTACTTGAATGGCCTATATCCACCATGATTGGGAAATCCTTATCTATCCATCCATCCATCCATCCATCCAGTGCTGATTATCAAAGCAAAACAAAAGTGCAGACTTGAGCAGCTAGGGTTAAGCACTGTATTTTTCTAGAACTTTTGACCCATCCTACCAGCAACAAAGTGCTTATATTGCAGTATACTTGGTCACTTTTCAGCCTGCTCCATAAGGACTTGGATGGTAACTTGGGAGTTCTGCTAATCCAACTGCTGCAGGTATAATACAATTGTATACATATTCTTGTCACACATGATTTAAACAAAATGCTTTGCAAACAGGAAATGGAAATTCCTATGCCTCCTTCACTGTCTGATTTGGACAGCAGGATCCCCTTTGCCCCCTTATTAGAGAACAACTCATTAAATATTAGCTCAGAGTTAATGACTGGCAGACATGCTTGGTTGCTTCTCATTGCCTCATGTGCATTCCTGGCTATAAAAAGTCTCCCCACCCTTGAAAGATATCCACTGGCAAGGCAGAGCTCCCACAGCCCAAAGGACCCAAGTTTCAGCTTCTCTTATACACAATGTTTTCCACAAGTTTAAGTCCCAAGAGGCCTCCTTAAGAGAGAAAGAGACAAACAGATAAGCCAGTTAAGACAACACTTGCTGCCACATCAGCCCTCTCCTATTACATGAGGAAGGGTTTTTAAAAATGCATGTCCCTTCCTTTTGGGTACTGATGATTCTAACAACTTTAGCTCACCTGGCCTCCAAGAAAGCAAAGTCATCTATCAAGCAAGTCAGCAGACACAGCTACATGGATTCACTTTCTTTTAAGAGATCTCTGTTCTAAAAAGCAGACATCTGTTCAATCTTCTGTTAAGAGATCTGTGTTCTACAAAATAGACACCTCCACTCCCATCTTTGGATACAGGCCTACGTACCAATTGCAAGAACAGGTACCAATGACTGCAGGAAAATCTCTGGGCTCTTGAAGTTTCCAGTAAGCGTGCTGGAAGAAGTGGAGTCAGGACAGCTTTATAGCTAATTCTACTTGGTCTGACTCAAATAGAGTTAGTTGACAACTAAGATAGCCTTCATACCAGAGTGTCCTTTTCCCTTTCTGTGCAATTCAGGGAAGGACACCCCCAATATAGCAGCATCAGCTACCCACGCTTCCCAAGGTGTCACTCTTCAGTATCCTGGAGAGGTGCCATATCCCAGTGTAAGAAGATATCACGCCAGTGTTTAGATGCATCGGGATGGCATGACAACATGTAGCAGGAAAAAGGCCTAGTCATAACAGCTGAACAAAAGCAACAGCCCTTCATCAACTGGAAGGAGCCAACACAGACATGGATCCCCTATCAGTGCAGTCCTGGCAGTGGGCCCAAGGCTCCCACCTGCCCCTATTAATCCTCATTACTTCCTCCTCTGCTGCCAGGATACAAGTGTTATTTATTTATATAGACATATATTTTCTGAACTTAAATATAAAATATTTTCAAGATACCTAAACATAAGCATGTGCCAATGATCAGAATTAAGTTGAAATAGAGATGTCCCCCACTCCATGATATGATATAATTGGCAAATATCATTTAATTTGCATGAAATATAAGTTATATACTGTTATGGCTGAAAAACCATGCCGACAAAGAGGACTGGCTGAACACATGCAAAAGATGATCAGATGAAACCTCAGGGCATGGCCAAGTCATAGTCAAGAAAGCTCCAGTGTTAGTAGCTTGTAAATGTCCCCTCAACAACTCAGCCTTCAGAAACAATAGTACCTGAAACTGCATCAACAAAGCAACTGATTGTCTTCAACCCGCTTCCTCTTCCCACTAAAATTCTCCTTTGTTTCCTCACCTGCCCAACAGTTAAGGAGCTATCATGATTCCCACTGGTGCTTTGTCACCTAATGCTAAAGCTATTAGTCCGTTCTGGACTCTACTGTCTGCTCTACCAGAGAGCCATTAACACCTTCCCTCTCAGGGCAAAAACCGGGTATTTAAACCCTGGCTCTGAGCCAGACAACTCATAGTACTCTGGACATAGGCTGTCACTCTGCTGCTCTGATTCCTGTTCTTGTACTACTCTCGGACCCTTAGTCTGAGCCAACGCACTTTATCTCTTCTCTGCAGGACAGGTAAATATCACCCACTTCACCCTAATTTCTCACTTTCTAATTTTTCCCTCTTTTCCTTCAGTTAGCCTTGTGTGGTTGTGAGACTGCTTGGATCTTGTGTGTGATTGTGATATTCCCCAATAAAACCTACTTTTAATCTCCAACTGGTGTTCCTGCATTAGTACAGATAGACATAGGTTACCGTCCCCACCCCGCACGCCTCCTCTTTCAGCTAATAATTCTTCATGATTTCATGGAGGCACTGGTATCACAGGTGGACCTATGAGTCATCCACCTTTTGGGGTAACTATGCCCCAGTGATCAAAATTAAGTTATACATATTCAGAGCTTAAAAAAAATCACTCATTTTATTAATCAATTTTAAAAAAAAGAAAGAAAAAATCCTTAACAAGTGGTAATACAAATAAAGTTTTCACACAGCACCTCATGAATCTATGTGGTAGAAAACTCTAAAAACCAGTGGTGTTTTTATGGCTCTGAGAATTAATCCCGATGTTAAGGGTTTACATCAGTCTTGCACCCTTACAGAAGGGTTGTGTTTTTCTTCAGAGAAGAAAAAGTATCAAAGAAATGGAAAACAATTTGGAGGGAGAAGAGCACTTAAGTGAAGAAAACAACTGCTTGTTTGGGACACCATCAAGATATCCCAAAATATTTTTCTTCAATTTATACAGCAAGTATTCAAGTCTCACTACAGTTAGAAGCATTTAACACTGTTCCGAATCTTTAAAAACATGCCAGATCTGAATCAAGAAAATCTATCATCTAAATTCAACTGCTAGTCCCAGCTACAGCAGACCCACTGAAGGAATTTACATAAAGGTTGAGTTACCATTCAGCAAGTGATTCAATGGGCCTATTCTAGTTGGAACCAGCAACTGGATTTAGGCCTACACTCTTAGGAACAAAAAGCTGCTTCAAAACAGTTGCCTTCATTATATAAGTGCTCAAGTACCAAATGTGACTATAATGTAGAAAACCCAGAAAACTACCTCACCAGCTGCATTCCTGTTACATGGGGAGGGAAAGATGTGCTCAACAACTATCTACCACACATCCCTTTTACAAACAGAAGGGCTATAAATGTTCTTTAAGATGTGGTACACCCACAAAACTATGACTTGGGGGATTCTTCAGAGTCTGATAGAGACAGATGGTCCAAGGTACCATTTCAGGACTGCTTAGTTATGTGACTGGTTATGTCTAGACTCATCTTCACTAGCAAAGGAGGCAATGATCATATGTTCAACATTCTGATAAAAAAACAAAAAACAGACTGATGGTACCACTAGATAAAGAAAGTAGCTGAATGTTTTATGGGCCAGTCTCAATTCAGAAAGGAACCTAAGCAGAAGAAGGAAACAAAGGGCACAGAGGTCTGGATTAGTTCCTTCTGTGGTTTCCATGCCATGACTTCTTAGTGTGATTGAGCAAGTAGATTCTTTCTATCACACAGGATAGGAAATGAAGCTTTTCAAGCTGGACAAGTTCCAATTTGGTTTCTGGTGACACTCTAAACTTCAGCAAACAGAAAAATAGATGAATTGTGCACAATATCACATGGGGATGCCAAAAAAGGAGAACGCTTTTTCAATCTAACACATGTCCATCACTAGCAAAACTGCTTCTTTTGAGCTAAACAAGTGGCAACTCACAGTCTAATTATTAAAAAGTAATGTCATTCTGACAGATCAAATCTGGGATTTAGTTCATGTAGAACCCTTCTTGTTAACCTTAAGAATTTCAAATTACATATATGGAAACAGTTTAATGTTCTACAGAAGAACCAGCTTCTCAAACTATAGTAAGTATGCTTCTCCAAAACTCCCCACTTGAGGTTCACCCAAGTACTTTGCATCCATTGCATCCATTTTGTTGTTCGTCATACAGACTCAAGTCCAAGGCCTGAAATTGCCACAATATAGCACCAAGGTCCCTAGAAACATGGTCAAATTTTCAGCTCAACAGGGATTCCATTTTTGAGATGGTATAGACAAATAACTTCCTGTACTGTTTGTGCTGCATGAATTTCTGGTTAGTTAGAGAAGACACATGTATGAGACAAATATAGAATAAGATACATTTGAAGAAGAAAAATTATTCCACTTTAATCTGGTTTGAAATTCTGTGAACTATTCTTATGTTGGTAAATATTCCAGGAAACCTGTCCAGTAATTATCTACCTCTGTAGGTTTAATGAAAACAGAGCCTCTCCCTGGGCACCACCCTTCAGTACTTCCACTCAAATGCCCAGGTACTTTCTGGGTGTATTAAAGAAGCAAATCCACTGAAGCCTGTCAACAAGTGCAGTGGACTCCTTCATGGTAGACACTAGAAAAGCAGTAGATAAGCCTTCCTCAGGGGCATATTCAGTCCAGGGAAGATGTTTATCTACTCCTTCAGGAACAACAAACGAGAGACCTATTTTTAAAGACAAAAACTAATGTTCCCTATTAGCGAGTACTATATCTAAATATATACCATAGAAGCAAGTAAAAAGGTGTACTTTTCAGGGCTTCAGCTCATAGTCTAGTTAGATTATTTATCTGTGTTCTCTTTTAGAGACCAAAGTACTTTCAAACTGAGATGATGTGGTGGTTATCATCTCCATCCTCATCATTATAATATATACTCTGCCTTTTTAACAGAGCAGAATACTTGGCAGCTTAGTCTGACATGGTTTTACCTAGGAACTACACAGGACCTCTGACTACATAGTTATAATTTGCTTTTCTCTTCACATCTAAAGATAAAATTTTCCCCACACAAGTGTCCCATAAGCTCAATACCAATATTCAATGAGAAAAATACTGGTGATACCAGTATTCAATTATATAAATAATGGCATGTTCAATAATGGATTCAGAGGTAAGAAACCTTTTGTCTGCCCTGCCCCATTATTTAGGGGTATCACTGTGAGAATCCTTTATCTTTCCTGGCAATTTGAGTTAAAAGAGTACCTGCTTATCAAATTAGCCAAAATATAAAAATAAATTACTGGGAACTAAACTTGTTCTGTAGTGAGGGGTAGAAAGAGTAGGTATATATGCATTTGGGTGAGGAAGAACCTACCATTGTAGCCATTCAAAATGCTAGCATGTCAACTCCTATTACAATGAATACAGTTAGTTTGGAGAAAAGGTCTGCATTGCTATTATCATCATCTAAGTCCACTGAATCCAGAGAGCAACACAAGTACTCACCCTCTTCCACAATGCCCCAAAATTCACTTTCTGTCGTAAATGTTTACTGCTTTGTGTTTTTAAAGATGAGCTTCATCATCTCTAGCATTTCACAAAGCAGTCTTTGTTCCTTTGCTGAACAACAGTAAGAATGTCTTATGCAAATGTTTGCAATGGGTGGTTTTTTTTTTCCCTTCTCCAAGAGGCACTCCCTTGGAGGAGTCACCTGGTTGAGAAAGGAGCCAGGAATCAGCCTTTTCCCGGCCTCTCCCTTGAAACCTATGCCTGTCTGAACTGCCCAATCCAGTTTTAGAAATGCTCTGGCCAAATGCTGCAGCCCCACAGAGGACATTCCAGATGACATTTCCTAGCAGAAATCTTGGTGAAAAGATATGGCAGACAACAGTAAACCCACAGGATAGAAAGAACTCTATTTTTGAAGTGCCTCAAAGATCAGCAAAGAAATTTCTGAAGAAGCTGAATACTGAATAAGATCAGATGCCTAGGGTTTAAAGAGGCCTTGTCCACACAAAACAGTTCACTCATGTGCCTCTATATTATCAGTAGCTGTCTGCTACATCCATTCCATGATAACCTGGCCCAGGGTTTATACCCTCAGCCAAGCTCCTGCTTTCCAAGATAATTTCTTCAGACATTTCTTCCCTAATATTAAATGTATACATTTTCTTTCATTACAGAATACTGCAATTTGTACTGTCAAGAAACAGAACCACTTTTCTTTAGAATACTATTTTGAAATGTGGAACCATAAGCTATTATACATTCATTTTCATCACAGCTGTTCCCTAGACATTCATAACTGATCCTTAGGTTCAGAGGTTTCTATGTCAGTGATGCAACAAATCTGCTCCAGGTTTGTTCCAGACTTTAAAGGAGCTAATCCATTTGGGTTGTTGGGTTTTTCACTTTGGGTTGCTCTTTTAAAGTCTGAAATAAAACCTACAGCAGGTTAGTCGCATCACTGATATAGAAGCCATCACTTACCATCAAATGTAAGGATCCAAAATGAACAGATCACATAGGAGGAGAGGAACGGCAGCCTTACATATAAAAGATGTATATATTTATCAGGATATCCATATAGCTGAGTGTGGAAGGTCAGCTTAGAGCATTATGATTTTTTTTTAAAAAAAAGAAAAAATATAATGGTATTATAAATTGTAGAATTTTGCTACAGACTGCCAAGTCAGCCAGATGTCTTGCATGATGCCTTCTGAGATCAGATTTTGTTGTCGTTAACTGCTACCAAGTTGACTTGGACTTAAAGCAATCCTATGGATTAGAGACCCCCAAGCCATATTACCAAACTTTAAAAGAAGAAAAATACAGGTGTAATGGAGACTTCAGCTACTCTGATATCTGTTAGAACTCAAACTCTGCTGAGAATGGGATATTATGCGTTGGACAGAAATACGGACATATGAGTTTAAGGTGGATGGAGTGTCTCAAAAACAAAATACTGACAGCACAATTGCGAACAGTTCCAATGAGAAAGAAAAATGTGAGGCATCTAAAGAAATTGGGCAGCTGCATAGGATCATTTTGATGATCAGTGGACTCAAATTTCAAGAAAAGAGATTCCACCTAAATAATATGAACAATTTTTTTTAATGTAAGAATTGTTTGGTCATGAAATAGACTGCCTCAGTGCGGGGGTGGACTCTCCTTCTTTGGAAATCTTAAGCAAAGGCTGGATGGGCATCTTTCAGGATTTCTCAACTAGATGACCTTTGGCAAGGGGTTGGACCAGACGGGCATTGCAGCCCTTTCCAACTTGAAGGTTATATTAAATGTGGACCCCAATTTTCAACAGGAAATGCTGGAATGAGACAATTACTAACTGGCTACTGCAGAAATGGCCCAAGTCCAACTGCCTGCTCAGTGCAAGATCTCCAACTAAAGCATCCCCATATCTGGGACAGCAAGGAACAAGCCTGTCCCTTCTCTCTGTGACAGCCTTTGAACTATTTAATGGGTGAGATCATCTCTGCCCTCAGTCTTCTCTTCACCAAGCTGAACAAGTCCAGTTCCTTCAACCTCCATGCCTCTTATCATCCCTGTCCCCCTTTTCTCAATCTACTTCAAATTGTCTATATCTTTCTTAAAATGAGGTGCCCAGAACTGAACACAATACTCCAGATGAGGCCTGACCAATGCTGAACTCAGTGGGATTCTTATTTCCCTTCATTTGGAAACTATGCTTCTATTAACACAGGCTAAAACAGCATTTGCCTTCATTGGATCACAGTGCTGGCCTGTATTCAACTTATGATCAACAATAATCTCAAGCTCCCTTTCACATGGTGTACTGCTGAGCCACATACCTCATCCTATACCTGTGCATTGGGTTTTTGTGCTCTAAATGTAGAATTTTCCGTTTGTCTCTACTGAATTTCATTTTATTAATTTCTGCCCAATTTTCTAGTTTATCATGCTCATTTTGAATTCTCTTCCTGTCTTCCAATACGCTAGCCACCCTTCCCAATTTTGTACCATCTACAAACCTAATAAAGATTCTCTCTACTCCATCATCTAAGTAATTATTAAAAATGTTGAAGAGTAATAGATTATTAAGTAATTGGTCTATGAAGACTTAGGACAGAATGCTATGTTTACAATGAGCTAATACAGGTTTCTCAACATCAACTGATGCCAGATTAACTTTTTTTCCATACTAGCTCAGAGGATAATGCCAAGAGTTACTAGCTTAGCAGATAATGGTATGGTTGTTTCATATTTTGATTCCTGCAAAGCTTTCAAAAATTCCCCTGCAATATTGTTGTTGACATGCTTGTAAAATTATACTGGATTTGCTGGTGATACTATTAGGTAGCATTATACCAGGCTGAACCGCTATACAGAGGACATGACAGCCATGTTCAGGTACTTGAAACACTGTTACATGGATGATGGATTAACTTTGTTTTCTGCTGCTCTAGAGGGCACGGTATAAACCAGCCAGTTCAAATGATGAAAGGGGATTTTCACTAAACTTTAGGAAACATTTCCTGGTAGTCTATGCTATTTGATAATGGAGCACTGGATACTGCCACAGAAACTGAACAGTCACACAGCCTCGGTCAGGGGTGCTGATGGACTTCCTGCATTGACAGGAGGTTGGGCTGGATGACCTATGAGGTATCTTACAAGTGTTCAGAAATCTAATCTCTCTCTGATGTCTCCCACTTTTATTGGTATCCATGACACATGAAACTATGGACAAACATTTCTTTGCTTGTGGAAGAAACACCAGTACCATCATTCATAATTCCCCCAAAGCATCTAAAGCATCCCAGAACAAGTGACAGTACAATCTCTCAAACCACTAGTTCCAAAATAGCACCGCTTCCCACAATTTAGAGCATATGTAGCTTAATATTTTATGGTTGCTGCCTGAATCAGCTGAAAGTTATGGTACCTTTAATTTTGATATATAATAGTATGGTCACTGTGTGACTATATGCTTTCTTTTGCCATTTGTGCTGTGTACATTTCTAATCTCTTCAGAACACAAAGCTTGCCTCTGAAAACCAGCTGAAAGACTTTGTTCAAGGTCCCTTACAACTGGAAAAATTTACCAGATCTGCCTCCCACCAATCTCTGTGTTGTGACAGGAATTATTTAACCCCCAATCCATCTAGTCAACTGTGGACAAATTTTGGAAAGCTGTACTTTGCTTTCCTATTGCTTGGCAGCTTACGCCAATACCAGAGAGTTTTCCTAATATTTAACCTACATTTTTCTGGTTCAGCACAAACCTCCAAGGCTTTTCTGTACTTGATCATTAATAGGAATTGATTCATACATTCCTCAGCCTCTATTTTTTTTTCAAGAGCTGAATCAGACACTTAATTTGATCTCTAAGAAAAGCTATATCCTTTTGAGCCTCTTAAAGGTCTAGAATACTTTTTTCTGGCCTGGGTATTCTCCATTCTTGCAAGTACTTTTGGGAACAATGATGCCACAAACTGAGCACTGTCCCCCAGCCAAGCAACAAGCTGAGCCAAGTAGAGCAGAAAAAATGAACATTAACAAAAAGAAAAACCACCCCACAACAATAAACCATGAGGCAAAACAAATATTTTATTTAAACACTTACAAATGTAAAATAATTTCAGTGTTACACTCTTCCCCAGTAGAGCACTAGGGGAAAAAAAGAAAGAGGACACACACTAGGCAATAAATCCTGGTCCGAATCTGATTCACCATGATGGTCATGTCTATCTGCAATGCCTGAAGTTTCTCTGCCCTTTTCTGTGGTTTAGAAATGGCTCTGCATTTAGTACCATTCAGCGTTTGCATGAGCCATGTTACCCATGCAAATTTTCCAGCAATCCTGCCATGTTGGCACTATTTCCACTAATTCCTTTTACAATGCTTTATTATTACTTTTAACACACAGGAGTACTGTTGATACATTTTTTTAGCCTGGCAGTTTTAGCCTGATATATTCAGAAAAGTATTGACAATGATATCCATCAAACTAACTGCTTGTGTTACACTACCCAATTTAATAAGCTGTATGATTGCAAAACATCTTCCAGACTTCTACATAACTAAAATAAGAGTCTAAAGAAATTTTAAGAACAAACTAGTGGACTTTTTATTATTTGCTTTTTGACCTCTGTTTCACAGCAGAACCAGTATGAAGAAAAAGACAGATTTCTTTGTGAACTCCTGAATCTGAGGGAGTATTTCACTATTACACAACAGGGCAGAGAGAAAGGGAAGGACAGGAGGTCTTACTTCTGTTAGTCATTGTGATCAGTTCCTCCACTTTGAAGATGGGAAGAGATCCATAGTTCCCATGTCTGCCACTGTAGCTAGTTTATTAAATTCCTTCCTTGAAGAAAAGATCTAAACAACATGAAAGGCAAAGTTCAGAGCCATCCAGAAGCAGCAGTTCTAGAGGCCACCAAATGCACACCAGCCTAGTCTGCACAATTCAAAGGGCTGGGGAGGGGTGGGAGAGAAAGAACATGGACTGGAAATAACAGATAGGAAAAATGCAGAGAGGAATCACTTATGAGCACTGTGATATATTTCCACTAGCATGAGAAGGAGCTCAGGTACAAGGTTTATTGTTGCTTTCAGTATTAAAAAGGTTGTATGCCACAAAACCCCATGGTATGGTGACCCTAATGCGAACCAAAGTTGGAAACAACTTGAAGGCACAAAACAACAGCAACAAACCATGTAGTGTTGTATCAGAAACATCCCAGGGATGGCTAGAAGCTTTAGGAGTGAAGCAAATGTTCTGAAAATTCTCCATATTTAACTTGGTGCCATGTTCTGAAAAGTATTATAAAGACAGGCCTCTTGAGTGTTACATAGTTGCTGCGTGTCGCACTGGAGATGCCTGTCAGTTCCTCAAACCACAATCTTGACTAGGCCCCAAAGCTTAGTGCCTCCTCACTACCACTCTTCAGTTTGGCACAACAGACTCCTGAATCCAAAATCTTTGGTTGACTGTCCAGAAATTACCAGAAGTTATAGCTTTTTGTGTGTGTGCATGTGCCTTTAAACCATGTACTGACTTATGGAGACCTCATAAATCATGGGATTTTCTTAAGGAGTATTTAGATGTGGTTTTGCCAGTTACCTTTCCTGCCTAAGATCAGACAGGATCTGGTGTCTTTAGGGTGTTCAGTCAGCACCATGTTTAAATTATGCTCTGAGGCCTTTTATGGCTTCTTCTGTATGATCTGCCTGGCTTGAGGTAGAGTGGTTGCCAACAGACAGACCTGTTTACACTTTGTAGGGCAGTGTGCTCAATACTTTGCTCAAGAGGTGCTCTGCATCTGAAAGCGCAATAAACTTTTCCCCTTCATTACCCTCCAGTCCAGTCTATATGATCAGCAGGAGCAAGTAGCTAAATTTCCCCTGGACTGTACTACATGTCAAGGTCTAGTTTGCTGAATGTTCCCCAAATTTTTTTTTTTTTTAATGTGCACAAAACAGGTCACGCCATGAAGAAAGCTAAGCTAGATCCGCTTCCCCTGACATGTCTTTTATCGTGTTATGGTTACTTACACAGTTAATAGAAACAACTTTTGAACAAAATTATGTACAATGCTATATACCACTAAAACTTTGAGGACCTTTCTAATGCTCAGGAATTCAGGGTGCATAAAAGCAATGATGTTATTTCTACCTAGCACTGTCCTTTTTAAGGCAATGGATACAAGGAGCAATTTGTGGTAGATTTTAATAGAAAGCCAGGTGGTGATTCTAAAACTATTCCAGTGCTGAAATCCATTTACTTTTAACAAAAATTATTCCTGCACAATGCTTTACCATCAGGCACAACTGTGTAACATAAAGGTTTCTCTTAAGGTGTTTATTTCACTATAAATATTTACACTGACTTTGCAAAAGACAGGATCTCGGCTCAGAAAGTCAGCCTCAGCATATCCTCTACATGGAAGGGTAGCTTTAGTTTAGACATCCATCCAATAACTGGAGAAGGTTTATGTACCTTAAAATAATCACCATATTGATCAAGCACATGCAGAGAGTGCACTTGCTAGAGAGGGAAGCATGACACTATAAAGTGTGGAACTCGCAGGCTCAAGAGGAAGGGCATCACCAGTATTAATCAACCGCATAAGAGATTACAACAAAACCTTTCAAGTTGATACTCTTGGTTCTGATGATGCAATTACCACTCTTGATAAGCTCTATAGCTCCTTTGTCTTCTCCAGCAACATACAGCTCCTGCAACTGTTGCCAATTTCAGCAGTGGCAGCAAGTGAACGAAACCCCTAAGGGAGGGGAAGCTGTGACCCCTGCAACCCTAAGTCATCCACTCCCACTTGGGGAAGCAATGTCAGCCACTTGGTATTGTCAGCACATTGTTCCCCCTCTCCATTCCACCTCACCTAACACAGGCAATTTTAAATGGAGAATCATGATCTCATTCCAGAAACAGCACTTCTCTGTGTGCTGTCCAATTCACAGTTTTAATCCCAGGTTTTCTATTTCAGTCACCATCTCTGAAAATTTCTGTCAGCCAGCCATATTATAAATGGAGGCACTGCTTCTCAAGATGATTCCAGTTTTGGATCATGAAGTCTGTTCATGAGTGCAGCCACCTCCATTTAGATGTTGGCAGCATGGAACAGATGTAAAGAGAGCAAGTTCTGTGTAAAATTCTCTAGCAGGGCCTGTGACTTACCAGAATAGCAGTTGCAGCAATTCCCATTACCAGGCATAGGGAAATGCCAAGAACCTCAGCCTGGAAAAATTAGTATCTGTGGAATCCTTAGCTGCAGAACATTCACACTATAAAAGTCCAGGGGTAAAAATAAGTAAAAAAAAGTACAATCAGTCCTCCATATCCACAGATTCTGTATTCACGGTCTGAACCAACCATGGCTTGAAAATATCCCATAATAACAAGAAGAAGAAGAGGAGGAGGAGGAGGAGGAGGAGGAAGTAATTCCAAAAAGCAAACATTGATTTTGCCATTTTATATATGAGACATTGTTTTACTACAGCATTATACATAATGGGACTTGAGCCTCTATGAATTCTGGTATCCATGAGGACTCTTAGAATCAAACCCTAGTGGATACAGAGGGTCCACTGTAGGTAAATATGAGTGTATGCCTTCCCCTGAAAATTTGCTATTGTGTACTACCTCTTCAGAGAGTTATTCTTTATGAAGGAACATACAAAGAACTTCTCCTCTAACCTCCAAAGTACCAATACTGGGTTGCATTGTTGTGTTACAGCCCACATGCCCAAGCACAGAAGGTTAACAGAACAATCCCAAAACAAAGCAAGCAACACAGAGAAGATGGAGACTGTCACAGAATACATTATTTTGTTTTTGAGCTTCTGCTCTCCTCAAGCAAAGTCCATTTGGTGGTTAAACATTTCAACATGCTGAGCTGTATCAGAATCATGTTTGAAGCAATTATTTTACTAGCCAGAGATTAGATAGCTACATACTATGCATTCAGTTATAGCTTGTTGGAGTATATACTCACCAATTTTGAATTATTTTTGTATAATTCCAGTTTTGTCACACAAAACAGCACAGCAGGACAATTACTTTCAAAAGGTACTACAACCAAGTGAATATTTAAATAGAACTAAATACAGTCTAACAACTTATAGCACATTCGAGCCATTTTAGCAATTACACCTCCACATTTCTGCACACTCTTGCATATCTCATGAGGGTATACCTATGACTAGTGCCAAATCTGTTAAACCAGAGTTATTTCAATTTTCATTTGGAAATAAATGAATATTAAGACTGGAACGTGCCAAAGTAAATATAGTCAAACTGCATCTCAAATCTTGTTTAGGATATCTCTGTTTTAAACCAATCCCCAATCCTCAGTTTTAAAGTAAACCAATTGAGGAAGATATGAGAGAGAGACAAATTTCTTGTAAGGATTACTGAGGTAATGTATGTAAAGACCTTGACAA
Source organism: Iguana delicatissima (assembly GCA_948472985.1). Taxonomy (NCBI): domain Eukaryota; kingdom Metazoa; phylum Chordata; class Lepidosauria; order Squamata; family Iguanidae; genus Iguana; species Iguana delicatissima. Next base: position 525,494 of record CAOKZL010000596.1, read on the forward strand.
AGCAAATTATAGATGGATGAATATATGAGTTCCTATCAACCTCCAGGCTATGCCCTGCATCTCAATAAATACGTTCTAATGCTTTTGGCTTATAGTCTGCTACGTTAATTCTGAGAACAGAGCACCATAACAATGTCTAATTGTTTTTATATTCCTATTTTCATGACCTGTATAAGATTCTTTAACAAGCTTGTTCCCGGTACTATTTCAGATGCTGTAGAACCCCAGATCTTGTCTTAACTTGTCATGAAGTTACAGCATGCCAACCTATTAGAAAAGCTCATTTGTACCATCATGATGAAGTAGAGAAGGAAATGCCAATACTAGAACACTGCAAGCATGAAGACAAGCATTTTAAGGTAATGCTTTATTTTTATCAGTCCTTAGAAATTTTCCAGCACTGTTCCAATACCACCAACCTAAGTTATGTCTCTGCTAGTCTGTTGACATGGCAGCTCAATATTATAGATCAGTACTGGACCCATAATTGGCTAGAAATAATTGTGTAGGAGGCACTTTGTGGTCAGTGTTGGGCAAGTCTTCAAACAAATGGGTATAGTAAGGGAGGCAGCCAGCATTCTCATCTCTCCTTTCTTCCCACCAGAAATAGCAAATGCCCATGTAATACGTTCGTGTAAAAGGTTAGATCTTGGAAGGCCAACTTCTACATTCTCAGTGGCAATTATTTCAGTGCTTGGCAAAAGTGTGCGTGCGTGTATATGTGCCTTCAGGTTGCCTCTCGACCTATGGCAACCCCATGAATTTTCATAGGATTTTCTTAGGCAAAGAATACTCAGAGGTGGCTTTGCCAGCTCCTTCCTCTGAAATATAGCCTGCAGCACCTGATATCCATTGGCGGTTTCCCATTCAGACAATACATCTGAGTCTTCCTGCAGAGCTACTCGATGGTCTTGCGCATCAAAAGTGAAGTTTACTGAAGCTTCTGCAAAGCCTTGTGGACAACATTGCAGCTGCTACCCAAGACGTTCTATCCTGTATTGCGCACAAATAGTTTAAGACTGAGCTTGTAGTCCACATTTACTCATTTGATACATAAGCTTATTAACTAAAGCAAACAGTTATGTTTCACCCTTTCCTATAAAAAGACCATCAGAGAAAGACAAGCTATTTTTTCTGTGACTGAATAAATGTTAAACTGCTGATTACTAGGACACAGAATACACAATGTATTGTTGTGTACATTAATAACTATATATTATTGTATACAATGTATTATATAGAAACACAAAACTAGAAAATAATAGCTTTTACCTAAAAGATAACATAGGAATTAGACAGAGGATGATCAAGCCCCTGTTTATATTAACTCTCATGCACCAGAATGAAAAAACAAGTTGTAATGAGTGAGTCATGATGCATTTCATGACCCTACTGAAGTCTGAACTTACCAAAGACTAGCATTGTATTTATTGTTGTGGTCAGACAAGCATTAGGATTTAATGTAAACTTCTTTTATTTCCTGAATCCACTGAGAATTCTGATGCTGCCTCACTTCCCAAAGAGGCAGCCTACCAACAACCAGAATACATAACGTCTGGGCTAATGGCATCATGGTTTCAGAAAAATGGCATGGGACTTCTCTCATCCCAATACATTATACTGACTGGACACAGAAGTGTCCTAAAACCTAAAAGCAAAAGACTTGTTGTGATAACTTTTTCTCTTCTTTGTCTAGAATTTGTCTAAATTGTACACGACAAGCGGCTTAAATATGAGATACCGTTTACAATTTTTCAAGGACAGTATTACAGAATACCTACACAGTAGATCTACTTCTATGTGGATTGTGTACGACAGGGAGACTCTGGACAATGTTTTGTCCTAATACATGAGAATTGTAGCCACGTCACTACACATGCTTATAACATTTATAAAGGTTTCTGTGTATTTGTGATGCCCATTAGTATTACTAACACACCACTTTCTAAATAAAGTTTTCCAAAGAGGCATGCACGGTTTTAGAACAATCAAAAGAAAAACTCAAAATCCACAGAACAGCAGTTTAATAAAAGTATTAACATTTAAAATATGCACAGAATCAAAAAGTCAACCAACTAAAATTATCTGATGAAAAACTGTCCTTAGAGGCCTGTCTGAAGAGTTAGAGAGGGATCCACATTTATATCTTTAAGGGAGGAATTTCATACATTTAAGGTGACTGATAAAGAGGCCTCATTACTCATGTCTTCCAAGGGAAATGCTGTTGGACAAATCAGTAGGGCCTGTACTGCTAGAATTAACAATTGGGCAGATGCAAGCAGGTACTACAGGTGCAAGAAAATTCATTCTCCAACATTTGACTGAAAATGGAAGATTAGATACAGGTCAGTAGTTACTGAATTACAAGCTCCAAACTAGAGTTCTTCCATTAGTGATACTCACCACTTTTTAACTCAAGTGGATCTATTCTTCCTCTCAAGGAAGTGTTCACCTTTCACTGAACTCCACAGAATCAACTTAGATATGACAAATTTTATTATCTATAGGATCTTCCAACTGTACAAATCTACAATACAACAGAGCCAGGTCAAGTTCTGACTCTGTCCATCTCTGGCTCCAACAAAATCTTGGATTCCAAATTGAAATTAATGTGAGTGATTTTATTAACAAAATGCAACACAAATTCCTACAACTAAGCTTTTGTAGATTCTGAGAGCTAATATGCATAAAAGGGGGGGGACCAGGTCTACATTACACAAAAAAAGTCAGCAGACACAACAATAGGACCAACCACAATCACAATCAGAAAATGAATCCAATCATTTTTTTCAAAAAAATCAGTATTTAAGTAACGCCCCCACAAATATTCCACCACTTGTGCTCACATTGTTCACCTAAATATTTCTTTACTGAAGCTCCCTGGGGAACTGATAATGGCTCTAGGATTAGGATGGGACCATATTAGTGGCCCTCAGCAGAGATCCAGGTAGAAGCATGGTTCTCAGCTAGGCCAAGTCTCAAGGAAATTCTACCAGAGCCATCAGGAAGTCTTCTGAATACATCAGACTCAAAAGTCAGAGCAGGACAACAGGCTCTATACAACTGCAGATGGTCAAAACTGCAGTGTGCACTACCATAATCTATTAACTCCTGGTCAGTACAGGTGGTAAGGTTTAACACAGTGATTTGTGCTGAATCTTTTTTGTTGAGAAGGATGTATTGCATCTGAAGCCACTGGGAAAACAGAGCTTTTCCAGGCTGCAAGGAGCTCTTTTTTCCTGTCAAGTTGTGGTGCTATGTACTCAACTCAGCTGGAGGCCTTTCTAGCCCTGTTCTTCTGACTCTCCTCCCCAATGTTCAAATGAGGCTTCAGTCACCCACTAAAGCAAATTCAGTAGTCTCACCTGGTTTGTGGATAGGGATGGGTCCTTTTCTCACTACTGAGAAATAGCTCTCTCCAGTGCTGCAAAATCTCAAAGCAGAGGCCCAGGCTGTGCACTTTCTCACACTCCAGTCTCTGTGCAGTATACTGGTACAGCTACTCAATCATGTTGTTCTCTACCTCTCAGGCTTCCCACTAATCACAGCTGATGGGCTCTAAGGCAGTGGGAGAGGAGAATGCAGGTGCAATCAGTCCACCAGTCTCCTGATTCCCAATCCATGAAGCCTCTTCTGGAAGCCCTGAACACAGTAGCCAACTCATCACTAAAGCAAATAACAAAGCAAGGCTAGAGAGCCCCTGCAAAGTTAGCAGACCCAGCAAAAAAAAAAAAAAAAAAGAGAGACAGAAATGACTGGCTCCTGCTTAGCAATGAAGAACACACATCCAGTATGTGACCTGCTACATGTGTTGGGCCAGATACAATTTCAGATAGGCCACTAGTGCTTCCCACTGCCTTTCAGTTATCCCAGAGTCAAGAACTTTCATCTTCCCGTATAACGAATAGGAAACTTATCTACCCAGCTCAAGCACATTTCCCCAGCTAATCAAGCTGCACATCAAGATAGCATATAAAGCAAAAGGAGCTATTTCCAATACAACTGGCAAATGGAACTAAAATGTTATTTCATTCTTCTAACCAGTCAGTGGGGGAGAAATTTGGTGTATTCTGTCTGCCTGTGGGATCTAGTTTTCGGACCTCTGGGATAGTTTGGGGCAAAGCTGAAGTATAAAACATGGGGCTCCTGCAGATGTTCTAAATCTGGACAAGTAAGGAAAGTGACCAAGAAGTGGGCTTCTTAAATTTTACTATGCCAGAAGTTAACTTGTACCTCTAGGTAAAAGCATAGGTTTGCTTTCAATTCTTCTTCAGTATTTGTTTCATTTCACTTTATTCTAGCCAGTTTCAGTAACAACTTGTTTTGCTTGCTATAAAATGTATAGCTGTCATGTATTACAGCTAATGTGTGAGGCAGAGAGAGACTGTGATACTCCACATTTCACGAAGTGGTAGACTGAGTTTGGGGTGGACACATCTGTGGCTCTCCAGAGACTCCAAACCAGCTTACCCCTCAGCAGCTGGGGTTCAACACCTAGGGAATGACAAGTAGCAACTAGTGTGTGTACTGGTCTGAGGAGCTGCAAGACTTGGGATACTGGAGGCATGGAAATGTGATACAATCTGAACTTAGGCTATTGCCAAAAAAAGTGGAAGGGGTGAAGGCATAGCTCAAACTGGTGGCTGATGCAAATATATACTGGAAGAAGAAAGATCCCACTTTTCTACTTCCTAACTCCCAACTGTGATATAGTAAACAACATTTAAGGTTCTTAAACAGCCATTAGTTAGAAGACTGGAGGAAAAAAGAGATCTCCACTAAGCCATAATGCCACTAGTTGCACTAGTTGCACAAAGTGCTCCAGAGGAATTCCATTTCTGATTTTCTCAGAGATCAACTCACACCTTAAAACAGGCAGTTCCAACCAGTAGTTTTCATTTTACCTCTTCTGTATCATAGCTCCAAATCCTCTGAATGCATTCAAGTTAAATCTGGTCAAGCGAACATATGCTTTTTAATCAAGAAGATGGAACAGATACTGGCCAGCTCCCCCCCCTAAACTGCAAACCCCAGGATTCCATAGGATGTTGAAAGTGGAATAATCATGCTATAAGAGTGTAGTGTGGAAATTGCCACTTTGAGAGATTGGTCCTAATGATCCTCAGAATATCAGATATTTCCAAAGAAGTCCAAATAGGATTTAGTTGACTTCAGTAACTCTGATACGACATCTTTGAACACAAATGCAGATAAACCCATATGAAGTAACTTGTGGCTTCCACCCTTCTCCTTTTGACTAGCCCTTCAAAGAAACACATCTAGTTAAGTGCAACAAGCAAGGAAAAATTTAGCTGGCACAGAAAGCTGTCAAACTGGTTCACAGCTTGTACAGTTTGCAAAGCTCCACTGACATTTCTTCTCAGGAGCTTCTGACCTCTTCTGTGGCCATGAAAGGATAAATGCAGATGGTCTTTTCCTTTGCCAAATCTGTATTAGGTTTTCTTATGCAAGAATATCAAAGCAGCATATTAATATCTCTCCTTCACAGTCAAGAGTAATCCAAAATTTCTAAAGCTAGATAATAGTCACATGAGTAGCGAGAGCAATCCTTGGCATCTATATGTCAATATTTCAACTAAATGCTAATCAACTTACAGAGATAATTTACAAATTACAACGCCTGCGCTTACAGAGGCAGACTCCTTAGCATCATAAGAGGTAGTCACTGTCAACATGATCTGTCATAGCAAGACTGCAATAGAGACTTGCTGCACTGAATTTATACCTGTAAAAGATAGTTTGGAATCATCTTCTCCTCTGTCTTCTTTCCTGCCTCCCCAACCCTTTTGTCCATCTTTCTAAGATTTCTTCCCTTACAAGGAAAGCTTCTTCCCATGTAACACTACCCACTTTAGGATCCTGAGACAGTTTCGCTCTAAGTGCATGTTTCAAATCCTGCTGAAGGAAAAATTAGTACCACCAAGCACCTATCCCAGACTGCTTCTGTCCATCCACCTCTTACGAAATCCTACTGTGCTTTGAGTTCCAATGCAGGCAAATAAATCCACACACACACACACAAAGAATCTGCTTGGTTTTTGCTCTTGGGTGAGTAAATTTTGTACTGGCGTAGTTAAGTGGAATTGCTTCTGAATGTCTTTCATTATTCCCACTAACATCAAAAGAAGTAGTAACAAGAAGGAAGTGGGTTCTGGATTGGCAAAAGACTACCTACTCCCCGGGACAAGAGGTGCTGCCAGACTCCACTGCAGGCCTACAGCTTCGGCTTTCCACGTGGGAAGGAGCTCACCACAGACCCTTCAGGAAAGAGTTCCGCCGCCTGCCTCAGGCCGCCTTCTCCCACCCTCTCCACCATCCCACCCTCGTCAAGAGAGACTGCTCCCCAACGGAAGGGGGTAGCCCCTGCCCGCCAAGTCCTCGCGGAAAAGGGGGAAAATGAGGACGCACCCATGGGCTGAGAACGCTGATTCATTCGTCCCTAGCAACTCCAACATGGGCGCGTCTCTCTGTCCTACGGCTTCGGTAAAAGAGGATCGTGCCCTCCTACTCGTGGAAGCGATCCCGGGGTGGGTGTGGTGGTTTCAACTCAGGGCAACAGCTGCTCCCTACCTGCCCGTACAGCCCCCACCAAAGGAATGTCCCCAGAGAGCAACGTGGGAGACCAAACTCTGCTGCCGCCCAAGGAGCTCCTGAACGCTCTTCAAAGTGGGAAGAAAGCGGCCGGGAGAGCGCGCCCGCCGGAGCCCCGGTCCCGAGAGCAGAGACGAGACGCGGCGCCTCGGGTACTGCAGTGCTCGCTCCTGCTCCGAGGAGCTGGTCTCTCTCTCCTCAACGCTGCGACAGCTGCTGCCTTGAGGAAAGACAATCGCCCTCTGTCTCCGCAGTGACGGGTTAGTTTCCAAACTGCAGCAGAGCGGCCGAGCCCGGGAGCGGAGCGAACGGGGACGGGGCGCCCTCCTCGTCGCCAAGGGAGCAACTCCAGCGACCGAGGCACGGCAAGAACCCCTCCCTTCCCAAACCCCCAGGCTACGCCCCCCTCCCCGGGGAAAGAGTCGGCTCTCTTGGAAACGCTGCCGTGAAGCATGCAGTCCGCGGGGAGGAGAGGTTACCGGGAGACTTACCTCGCGAAGCAGCTGCTCTGGAGACTTCCGCTCAGCAGAGAGCCTCAGGGCTCGTCCGGAGCAACAGGCTGCCCCTTGCCCGCGCGAACGTCGGGGGGGGCCGACAAGACGGCACGCTCTCCTCCGCGCAAGCCCACCACCCCGCCGCTGCCGCTGGTATCGATCCGCCTCCCGCGAGCGCAGCCTCTCGCTCCGGCTCCAGAGCCCGAGCGCTGTCGCCCCTCCCCCTATTTCAAGCTACGGGAGAGACGGTGAAGGAGGAGGGGGTCTGGCCCGGCCCACTGCCCCAGCGGTGGGCGGACTCAGGCAGACCCCCGGAGACTTCCAGGGGGGCTCTGTGGGGGGGCGCTAGGCGAAAGAGGCCCGGGCCAGACGGGCGCACGCGCTCGAGTAGCGAGGCGGGGGCGCCAAGGTTTCCTCTTCCACCCCTCCTGCCTCCGGCGGAGGGAGGGAGGGAGGGAGGGAGGGAGCTTCTGATCCAATTAGCCCGCTGTCACTCTCGGGGTGAGCGGAGGCCCTGCCCAGCGGAGGCTGAGCTGGCCGCACTGGAAAAAGGGTGGGTGGGTGCGCGCGGGGAAGAAACAGAGCGGGACATAATAACCGCAGGCGGCGCTCCGCTCTGGAAGTAGCCTGGTCTCGGATCAGGCTGGAGCGGAGGGCTATGAAAAGCGGGGACGCCTCTGCACGTGTGGCGACTGACTATCAGCCACGGCGACGGGCCACAGCTCGGCTCTCTGCTGGCCGAGGGTGGACGGGGCTCTTTCGTACTACAAGCTGGGGTGGGTTTCCTGCAGGATTAATTCTTAGCACTGCTTTCCCCAAAGATAGAAAACGGGGGAGGGGGCGGGAGCTAACGGTATCTCACAACTATCTTGCTCGGTCTTCTTCTTTAGTTCTGCTCCAAGGCTGGAATCCGTGAAGGAAGAAGCAAGACAGCGTGGAGGGTCTGTATTTCCCTCCTGCCTGTAATGGGGGGGGGGAGAGCAAAGGCGCGTTGGCTCAGTCTTTAGAACTCTTTCCGTGCCAAAGGAGGAAAAAGCTGCGATTCATCCATCCTCTCTCGGAATCATTTCAAGCCGCCTTTACTTGTGTGACTGGACTGGCAAGGCGCTGGTCTGAACGCTGGCTTGTTCAGGCTGCTGGCACCGTCCCCTGCCGCAGCTAGCCCACCTTTTCAGCTCCTCCGTTTACTTGGTCATTGGCTACCAACACCAGCCAGCGGGTTGGTATCCAAGAGCTACCGTGTGTGACTGAAGAGAAATCAAAGGTGTTGCCCACATTTTTCCCCATTCCTTCTCTCTGAGGAATACTGTTCTCCACTTCATTTGCCATGTTTAAAAATCTATCTTATTTGTCTAGCAATGAATTTCTGTCCTTAAGTGCCCTTGATTTCTCTTCATTAAAAAGGATAAATTTTAGCTTTAAAACCAACAGCAACACTGTCCAGCTCGCCACACACATTTTGACACCACCTGTAAATGTTCATTTCCAAACTTTTACAGCCCTTGGTTCCTTGAGTACAGTAGGTGCTCTGTATCTGTGTAGGACACATCCCCAGACTTCCTGTGGATAACAACAACAAAATGCTGATAAAATAGGTATCAAAATGAGTATGCAACTTGGAGAGGAGGCCCTGAAATTTGACAGAACTTTGAAATCTGAAAATAGCCATTATTTACAGTCCAAAGTCAGTACACAACTGATAAAAACAAAATTTAACAGCAATGTGTAGTCTAAAAAGAGATAGATCAAAATGCAGTAGGTCAATAATAGCCTAATGCTAGCTTCTCAGTGATGTAGTGTTAGGCTAGTATTGGTGGATCATAACCAGAAGGTGACCCTGGATTATAGTGCCAGCGTGATGTTGATGATGAAATGTTGATGCCGGGAGCAGATGATGTTGATGCCTGGGAATCCTCTGAAGTTCTGTTTTGTTTTGCTGGAACCTTTTGGGAGGACATTGTTATTAGAAGTTGCTGTCTCTTTAACTCATCAGAGTGTTGCTGCAAAGCATGTAATTGGTAATCATACAGGTGACTTTAATGCTGCATTTCATTCAAGGATTGTATTCCATAGTTGTGTCCCTTAATGTCTGTGCAGTTTGAAACACTTCAGCAAATTAATGTCCACAGTGCTGGTCTTGCTCCATTTCTTCTTCCTCTAAAGACATCTTGACAAGTTCCCCCAGTTCCTCATTGGTTAACACTTCCTCATGACTGACAATATGTTCTTCCACTTCTTCATCCAGCAGGTTGGCAAACCCTTCTCCTTAAAGCTGTCCTGCTGCATTAATGATTCTTTTAACTTCTCTATCAATCCTTGGGAGGGCAGGAAAGTCATCCATGTCACTCCACAAATTTCTACAGCAGGAATTTAAAGTTTGTGATTTTAATTCACCCATTGCAGTTTTAATTAATATTACTGCATCAGCAACAGTGAAGGATTTCTAACACCGCATTACGTCCACATCAACTGCTGATAGAATGCGATCAAATACCAGGTGGATGTATGTGGCCTTGACAAAACAAATTATGCCGTGGTAAAGGGGCCAGATCAATGATGATGTATTGGGAGGTTAAAAAAAAGCAGCACCAATCTTTTAATAGTGAACAGATTTAGGATGACTAGGTATCTTGTCTACTATTAATAGGACTTTAAATCCTTCCTGATGCAAATATTTTTTCACTTCTGGGAAGAAACATTGGTGAAACCATTGTGTAAGCAAGATGGCTGTCCCCCACATTTTCTTATTGTGTTGCCAAAATGGGGGCATATAGTGTTTTTGTTTGAAGAGTTCATGGGTTTTTCGGTTTGTACACTACGCCTGGCTTTATCATATGTTCTGCAGAGTTGCCACTCTGGTTCTGAGTTGATCTGTCCTTCCATGCTTTATGCCTTTTATGCCTTTGCAGTTTTATGAATGTAAGTTCTAGTGGGCATTTTTTTTCCAGAAGAGCCTGTTTTCATCATAATTGAAGGTCTGCTTTGGATTATATCCTTTTTCCTCAATCAACTTCTTAAACCGATCTGGAAATGGGGCAGCAGCTGCTTCAGGGGCAGACACATCCTCCAGACCTGTTCATAAATCTGTGTAACCATCCTCTACTTGCAGTAAATGACTTGATTGCCCTCGTTTGAGGGGATGCCCTGCTGAAGTTTCATAAAGCCTCTATGTTTTACAGCACAACACAATGATTTTAATGGGAATTGGTTTTCTGTTCATGTCTTCCAGCTACACATTTAATGCCCTTCCATACTTATTAAGCACTTATCATGCACTGTGGAGGTAACTTTTGCAGTCCAAGGTGCAAAAGCAAAACTAGCATGGATATCTTTTTTTCCTTCTTCACAACTTCAGTACGTGTTTTGTTTTCTTACCTTATTAAGTCAAGAACTTTCACTTCTCACTTAAAGGAGATACTTTATAGATTCTCTTAGGCTTATCAGGATGTGAAAGGGATCTAGGAGTCTTGGTAGATCACAAGCTGAATATGAGTCAGCAGTGTGATGCGGCAACCAAGAAAACCAATGCGATTCTTGGTTGCATCGATAGGAGTATGGTGTCTAGATCAAGGGAGGTAGTGGTACCACTTTATTCTACATTGGTCAGGCCTCATTTGTAATACTGTGTCCAGTTCTGGGCACCTCAATTCAAGAAGAATATCGACAAGCTGGAACGTGTCCAGAGGAGGGTGACCGAAATGGTGAAGGGTCTGGAAGCCATGCCCTATGAAGAACAGCTTAGGGAGTTGGGTATGTTTAGTCTGCAGAAGAGAAGGCTAAGAGGGGACGTGATAGCCATGTTTAAATATTTGAAAGGACGCCATGTTGAGGAGGGAGCGGGCTTGTTCTCTGCCGCTCCAGAGACTAGGACAAGGAGCAATGGATTCAAGCTGCAGGAAAGGAGATTCCACTTGAACCTCAGGAAGAACTTCCTGACGGTCAGGGTTGTCCGGCAGTGGAATATGCGGCCTCGGAGTGTGGTGGAGTCTCCTTCTTTGGAGGTTTTTAAGCAGAGGCTGGATGGCCATCTGTTGGGGATGCTTCGATGTATGTTCCTGTATAGCAGAGGGTTGGACTTGATGGCCCCTGGGTCTCTTCCAACTCTATGATTCTGTGATTGCTAGCATCATCACTTCTGTGCTTTGGGGCCATTATTAACACAAACACTTTGCTGTACAGACAGAAGCACTTTATAAGCACGAGCACTTTACTGTACAGTGCTGAACACAAGAATTTTACATAAGCACGCTGTACCATGATCAGATCACATAACTGAAAAGCCTACTAAGCAGCTGGGTAATGTTACAACACATGTATACAGCAACAAAAGTGAGACAGCTTGGACAATGTGAGGTAATAGAAGAGCACCAGCGAAAGGCGCACCATTTCTGGAATTTTCTATTCCCTTCCATTCTCTGTGTAATACTGTATGTATTTCCCTGTATTGTTTCAATTTCTATGTAATTTCTATTAAATTCAAAGTAATATTTTCAGACTGAATTTCAGCAAGGTAAGTGAAATCACATATAACAGTCACGTGGATATGGGAGATGTACTCTACTGGTAAGACATTTTCCACTTTCTTTAAACTACTTTAACTATCACTTGACATTTTTTTAAAACTTACAGAAATGTTTTCATGTTCACTCTTCTTTCTCTGTGTATGCTATCCTTTACAGTCTTAATTATTTTTTTATTGCATATGGGATAGGTATGCCTTTTGGGGTTTAGTTGTTTATTTTTCATATGCCATACTGCTACTGCCCACCAGGACCTTGTTTATAAATTCAAAGGTGGTGGTACTCATACTCCATACACATTTTTTTCTAATCACAAATGGGCAAGACCTAGTAGCTGGCTGTTCAAAGATAAGTGAAAGTCACTTTGAACACATGGTAGGAGGAAAAAAACCTGCAAGTTCTTACAACTCCCTTTGTAAACTGGAAGTGCCATGAAGCATATAGGAATTCCATATGTATTTTGAAACTAATTCTAAGTTTCAGTTCCAAATATGCAGCTCAGTCTTAAACATTGCTATTCAGAAGTAAGTCCTATTGTCTGAAGTGCACTTATGTGCATATTAGGTAAAACTAGAACGATATGCTCCTTTTTCCCCCTATTATACCAATGTTTATTCTTGTGTTATTCTCCTTTCCTATATTGCTTGGTCGAAAAAACTCAATAAATTAAAAAAGAAGAAGAAGAAGTGCTTCCTATTGAATTCAGTCAGGTTTAATCTGAGTCCTAAGTGAACTCCCAGGTGGCAGTAGGACTTCTAGGAATTTTCAAAGGTGTATTGACCTCTAGCCTAAAATTATAACATGCACAGTAATCTTCAAACACATCTTATTTGTTTGAGGCTACTGCATCTGTTCCAGAAATAAACCCAGATGAATGCTGCCTCAAAAAGGGTCATGGTATACTGTAGGAAATTTGGGCCCTATGCTTGTAACACATAATTATTCCTATTTACACACCATTTGTCTTCAAAGAAGATCAGGGCAATGTTTATTGTTCCTCCTGGTGCCTATTTTACCTTCACACAAGAAACCTGTGAGGTAGAATATGCTGAGAAATAACGCCTAGCTTTCTCACATCCAGAGAGCTTTGTGGCTGAGTAGGTATTTGGACCAGGTTTTCCCAGCACCAGTCCTAACACTTCGTTTCACCAAACTGGCTTTCATACTGCTGAGTAAACCTTAAATGAAAAATAATAAATTTCAACTATTGTCCAGGGAAAATGTTATCAGGGTACCAGATTTCCTTCCCAAAAGTAACAGAAGTTACAGAATTCAAATTAACTTCCCTAAACAGGATTCTCCAAGATCAAATGCTGCTTTTGGTTGCTTATGGTTACTTAAAGAGCCTTGTGGCATCTCAAGACTAACAAATTTATTGTGGTACGAGCTTGTCTTCCTCTGCTGCTGCAACCCCCTTGCCCCCAGTTCATACACATTAACTGAACATGGATCTCTAATCCAGTTTTGCTTGCATCAGGAACAGAAAATATTCGAAGAAACTATTCTGCAAATCTTTCAAATGTCATGTAATAAATTATGTGTCCTCCTCATACAATTCTTCATTGGTGGGACCAAGAAAATCTGTGATATTTCAAAAAGTCTAATAGTTTCAGTCTGATAGGTGATGACAACCACAATTCAATTTTTTTCACCATTGCTTCGATCTTGTCTTCAATTTAAAAAAAATGTAACTTTTTTCTCCTTGAAGATTTAAATTGAGCACAGTTAAATGGGTGAAGATATCTGACACATAGGCTAATTTTACTAACCAGAAAAAATTTGTCAGATAGTCACTGAGGTGACATTGCTGCTCCATGAGGAAGTTTTATCTAGCCTGTCAATTCCCCAAAACAAGACAAAATTTTACCTTGTAATAGCCAAAAAAAACTCTGGAGTGTAGCAAAAATTGATGGTGTTCACTGTCTATATCTTTGCAAAGCTGCTCAACAAGGCTTGAATTCAATAGTTTGCTTTTTATAAAATTGACAATTTTGACTGATTCATTTAAGCTCTGTTTTCATTTTTCTAGCATCTTCTTAGCAACTAGAGTTTCCCTACATATGCAGTAATGGTACCAAGTCACCAATGGAATGATTCCCTTAATCCATGCTACAAGTCCAGTATGCTTTCCAGACATTGCTTGTGCCCCATCTGTGCTAATTCCAACACATTTCAATCAGTCCATATCATGAGATGTTATAAACTCATTTAAGCTGTTAAATGCTTCTTCAGCTATAGTGTTTACCCATGAGATCAACAGAAATCTTCAAAAGTAATAATCTCATGCGTGTATCTAATGTCGCACAATAACGTCACTTTGTTATGTCTGTGGTTTCAGCCACTTGCAAAGCAAAATAGGGGGACGTGAATTTTTTCTAGTAACTGATCCTTGATATTGGCTAACAAACCATCACTTTGCTTTTTAACTGTGTCACTTGACAAAGATATTAAGGAAAGATAATTGGCAGCTTTCTCGTTGGTCAATGCAGAAACCATCATTTTTGCAGCAGGTAATATAAGTTCTTGTACTGTGTTTTTTTTGCTATTAGCTGAGGAATGTCACTGCATTTTCATTGTTATAACCAGTTGGAGTCTTTTAAAAACCATTTTCTCACTTTCCAAAGCTCCTGCTCCTTACTTCTGAAAAAAAAATGATGCTGTTTGTGACGTGTTCTTTAGGTTTAGCATTGAGGTATCTTATCAGTTTTGACAGTTCCATGGCCTTGTTAGATAATACATTCTAACATACATCGTGGTAGTTGCTTGTCTTCTGTACACATGAAGCCAGACAACAGATATTCTTTTCTCTAATGGCAGCACTTTTTAAGATGATTGAAAGAAGCTTCAGTTTGCTTTGAACAGGATGCATCCTCATCAACATAATGAGTACTTTACATTTCAGATTCAGCCAGTGATCCATCCTGAGGATCTACCAAAATGTATGGTTCCAAACTCACTGTGATAACATCGAAAAGTCACTTTAGCCAACAATAACCAAATGTTTTTATTTGCAGAAATCAAAGAAACACAATCATTTTCAATAATCCACAGTTATCACTCCAAAGTCCACCCAAACACTCACTGACACTGACTCTCTTCTTGTGAACACGGTCTTCCTTTTATACATTAGTTGTGTTGAGAACATTCACAAAACAGCTGCAGAATTTTGGAACGCAACATACATTCCAAGAAAGTGGTGACAAAATGTGGACAACAGTAGAGTTTGCTGCAGCTATGAAGGTGCCTTCTGTCTGTATGTGCAGTAGCAAGAAATGTCACGTACTTTCTCTCAGCCACTCAGCATTGTTCACTTGCATGTTCTCTCATAACATGTGGAAGTAACATTTTCTGCTATCAGTTATTTTCATAACTTTTGAACAGTTTGAGATATTGTAATGAAACTCTGCACAAATGATGTCTATCACTGGCAAAAGATCCCTGCTCTGTGAGATCAATGTATAACTGTCTGTCTGTCCATCTGCCTTCTTTCCTTCCATTCATTCCTTCTATTTTTACTGTAAAATAGTTACAGTTCGTACAGTTCATTTTTAATCAATTCATATTTTTTAAAATTGGAACTCTTTTGAGTGCTAACAATTGCATCCCAGACTAAAGGTTGGGATTAGGGTTAGTAGGATGTGCTCCTAACTCATAACATTTCCTCATAACATTTTATTCATAATATTTCATAACATTTCCTCATGCTTTGGTGGATCCCCTATGAGGACATCATGGTCCCTTGGTAGTCTGTAGGCCACAGGTTAAGTACTGCTGGCCTAAATCATTACATTTAAATAAAAAATAATTAAACCTAAGCAGAAAATAATGAACTTTTCCCATTTATTAATCTTACCAATATGTAATCTTATTTTCTGTGCATCTTTGGTAACGCCTCTAAACCATGAAACAATTACAATTACAAAAGCATTTTGCTGTTCTAACTTTACTGATCTCCTTCAGTTTCTCATATTTTGTATATAATTTACAGAGAAACATGGAGCAAGTTTAAAGAATGACAACCCCTTGCTTATAAATAAGTTACAGGCACAAATTTACAAGAAAATGCTGCAGTGTATTGCCCCTGACATAAGTATAGTACTTCACTGCCCTGACAAGAGTGGTTCTGTGGTGATAGTTTTGTCTTTCCCAACCTCCTGTAACATTTTTCTATGCCAGTGGTTCTCAACCTGTGGGTCCCCAGATGTTCATGGACTTCAGCTCCCAGAAGCCCTGAGCATTGACCATAGTGGCTGGGGCTTCTGGGAGCTGAAGTCTACAAACATCTGGGGACCCACAGGTTGAGAACCACTGTTCTATGCTATATATCAGGATGGGGAAACTAGCTTCCAGAGGTTGATCAGCTGTTATTCCCATCACCCTTCACTGCTGGTCAGGCTAGCAAGGGTTGATGGGAAGTTGGCTCCAATAACTTCTCCTGGGGCCTTAGGATCCACTCCCCTACTATATATAGCATTAAAGAGTTCTAGTTCAGTACTGACACCAGTCCTGTGAGCTTAAGCACATGTAACTGTGAGGATGTTTTTGGAGAATGGGTAAAGAAAAAAAATTATTTTTCCTTCCTCAAATAAAACAGCCATATGCAGATTGAGAAGATTTTAACGGTGTGGAACACATCCTATTAACCCTAATCCCAACCTCTAGTCTGGGATGCAATTGTTAGCGCTCAAAAGAGTTTCAATTTTAAAAAAACATGTATTGATGAAAAATATATTTTTATTGCTTTTCAGCCTGCTAGGACTTCTGAGATAGTATACAACAGAATAAAAAAAATTAAAAATAAATTAAATCATTTTTTAAAATTAAACACACGCATACAATTAAAACAGTACCAAAGGTCATACAAAAATGCAGTTTCGGCTGCCCACTAGAAGCTCAAGAGGGATGGAACCACACCTGGAAACCCAGGTTGGAGGAGTTCCATAATGAGGGGTACCACTCCAAAGAAAGCCCTGTCTCGTGTGTTTGCCGACCTGGACTCCCAGGTTGGTGGGACAGGCAACAGAGCCTCTGCTGAGCATTTCAAGTTATCCCCCTATTCCCCTTTCCTTCTCTTTATTTCCACTGATATCCTGAATATTCCATTACTTGATTGCTCTCAGTATTCTGCAGCTCCTGGAAGCAAATGTGTGTAGATCCTTTTGAGGCTGTTATTATTTACAAATAGTTTGCTCAATATAAAGGACCCACTACTGTCTTTGGAGGTTGCTTGATTTTGCTTCCAAAATGGCAGACATAAGACTTACACAAGTTCTATTGTAGAATGAATTACGTGGTGACAGTACGGCTCTGAGTATGCACCAAGAGTCTAATTCTTTATGTTCTGTAATCATTGTACCCTATTATTATTATTATCCTTTATTTATATAACACCATCCATGTACATGGCACTTTACAAATTTATAATACAACAGTTACCCTAAATAAATACATAATAAAATGAAGATATACAACAAAAAAGATCCAGCGTATATGGAATTACAACCAGTACAACATAACATTACTATAATGCCAATAAACATTACTATAATGCCAATAAAATACAATATCTAAATAATAAAACTAGTCCAACGTTCCAAAGATTTCAGAAAACGGAAGTTTTCAGTTTAGATTTAAACACAGTAGGAGAAGGGGCAGCTTGTAAGGTCACTGGAAGGTGATTCCACACACAAGGGGCAGTGAGAGAAAAAGGCCATAATTGAGCTAAAGAGGAGGAGACTCTAGGCTGAGTAAGAAGGTAAGTATTCGCGGAGCGTAGGTTTCCAACTGGCTAGTAAGGAGAGATAAGAGCAGCAAGATAAGGAGGAGCTAAATTATGTAAGACCTTAAAAGAAAATGATTTTAGCAGCAGAATGAAAAACAGAGACCAGAGGGGAAAGATGAGATCAAGGAAGACCAGTGAGTAAAAGATTACAGTAACCAAGACGAGAAATAACAAGAGCATGGATTAAAGTCTTGGCAGAAGAGGGAGAAAGGAAGCATTGGATTTTAGAGATGTTATAAAGAAAGAAGCGACACGACCTAGCAACAGTCTCAATATAGGAAGCAAAAGAAAAAGAGGAGCCAAAAATGAATCCAAGACTGTGAGCTTCCTTCACCAAATGGATAAGTGTGTTGTTAACAGTAATGGAAAAAGTGGAAGGTAAAGAAGATCTGGGGGGGGAATGAGTAATTCTGTTTTCATCGTATTAAGTTTGAGACGGTGATGAAGCATCCATGAAGAAATACCAGAAAGACAATCTGTAATACGATGTTCAATATCTGTAGAAAATTCAGGAAAAGAAAAGTATAGTTGAATATCATCAGCATAAAGGTGATATTGGAACCCAAAGGAACTAATAAGATTACCTAGAGAGAGACTATAAAGAGAAAATAAGAGAGGGCCCAGAACAGAGCCTTAAGGGATCCCCACAGAAAGAGGAAAGGAAGCAGATTTATGATTGCCAACTTTCATATTAAATAAGCGGCCTGAAAGATAGGATGAAAACCAACTAAGGACAGACCTAGTGAACATGTCTTAGGCATGAAGCGAATCTAACAAGACAGCATGATCAACCATACCAAAGGCAGCTGAAAGATCGAGAAGAATAAGAATAGAATATAGGCCCTGGGACTTAGCTATCAGAACATCGTTGGTTCTTTTGGTAAGAGCTGTCTCTGTGGAGTGCAAAGGACAATATGCAGATTGAAAAGGATCAAGTATAGCAGCCTGAGACAAAAAGGAAAGACAACGTGTATGGACCACACGTTCTAACACTTTAGAGAGGAAAGGCAGGAGAGAAATAGGGCAATAGTTGGTAAGAGAAGAAGAATCAAGCACAGAGTTCTTAAGATTTGGGGAAACAGTGGCATGTTTGAAAGCAGGGGGAAATGAACCGGAAGAAAGAGACAAATTAACATGACACAGAAAAGGAAGAATGGCAGAGGAAGTAGTAATTAAGAATTGGGAAGGAATAGGATCCAAGAGACAGGTAAAAGGATTAGAAGATTTCAGAATTTTGGACAATTCATCTAGCGAAACAGGGGAAAAGGAAGAGAATGTAAGACAAGTGGACAGTTGGTAAGTTGGAAGTAAGGAAGAGAGAGGAACAGAAAGGGGGGAGTGAATAGTTTCAATTTTAGTACTGAAGAAAGTAGCAAAGTCATCTGCTAAGAATAATGAAGGAAAGGGCAAAGAAGAAGGCTTAAGGAGAGAATTAAAGGTAGAGAAAAGATGCTGAGGACAACAGGAATTTGCACAGATTAATGACCTGAAATATGTCTGCTTGGCAAGAGAAATGGCACTAGAAAGAGAAGAAAGAATAAACTTATAGTGAATAAAATCTGCCTGCTCTTTAGTTTTCCTCCACAGACACTCAGCAGCATGACAACAGGAGCGAAGATGCTGAGTGGAGAGAGAAAGCCAAGGTTGAGGCTTAGAAGCAGAAGCAGAACGCATTGTCAAAGGGGCAAAATTATTGAGAGTTGAAGATAAAGTAGAGTTCAGCAAGGAGACAGGAGGGTTAAGAGAAATAAGAGAGGAGGAGGCAAGGAGGGAAGCAAAGCTTGAGAAAAGTCTTCAGGATTGACAGAATGAAGCTCACGAAAAGAACAAATAACAAGATGACAAGAAGCGGGATTATGAGTAAGTGCAAATGAGACAAGGTGGTGGTCGGACAACGGAAATTCAGTAACCAAAACACAAGAAACAAGATCGAAGCAATGACTGAGGGAGCGAGTGGGAGAGTTAGAGCAAAGCTCAAGTCCAAAGGAGGACAATAAAGAAAGAAAACGTGAAACGGAGACATCATCAGAGTTATCTGCATGAACATTGAAGTCACCCAGAATGAATAAGAGAATATTGTCTGAAATAAAGATAGTCAACCAAGAGTCAAAATCTGACAGAAAAAAAGGAAGAGGACCAGGTGGATGATAGATGACAGCAACTTGCAGATGCAGTGGTAAAAAGAGTTGCATGGCATGAACCTCAAATGAAGAAAAGCAATGGGTGGAAGGGAAGGGAAGGAGCTGAAACTGGCACAAAGCAGATAACAAAAGACCTAGTCCATTCCCCCATACCCTCCTGATGGCTAGTGTGAGAGAAGAAGGGTCCACCAAAAGAGAGGGCAGCAGAGATGGCGGTGTTGTGAGCTGGCAGCCACGTTTCAGTAAGACCAAGAAGGTGAAGATGTTTAGAAAAGAATAAATCATGGATGATAGTAGCTTTTGGAGCAATTGATTGGCAGTTCCATAGAGAACAAAAAAAAAAGGGAGGTGAGAAGAAGGGAGGTAATGGATAGGTATTAGATTTGGAGAAGGGGAAGAATGTAAAGAGTGAACCTGAGAGTGGCAAATTTTAAGAGGAGCACTAATTCACCCTACTTTTGCTTTAAGAAGCTCACAGTAGCTTAAATATGATTTCAGGGTAGTTTTTCACTGAAGCAATGCTCATGGCCAGACCTCCTTTTCTTCAGCTGTTGAGCCATATAATGTAGCTACAAATATCTGATAAAAATATATAACTTTGTGAGCTGTGGTGGAAATGGAAGAAGGTTTTCTCACACAGACTAGTTTTTGGCTCTGAGGTAAAAATGACGGAGAGTGTGTGTGCGCACAGCCACTAGCAATCCTGATCAAGGAGCAATGACATCAAGGGCAAAAAACAAACAAACTCAGTAATACTTTCTTGTAAGAATGCCTTTAAAAGCAGGAAAGCTTATAAAGCTTACAAAGGTACCCCTTTCTCCTTATTCATGTGTGTACCTATGGCACCACTAAGAATACCTTTGAGCAGATCACCTCTGATTATGAAGCTTTGGGCGGGAAGCTATAGAAGTTTGAGGCGTACATGCTATTCTCGTCAATTCTGCCAGTGAAGGATAAAGGACTATACAGGGAGAGGAAGATAACAAATGAATAGATGGCTACATAGATGGTGAAGATGGAAGAGGGTTAGCTTCTGAGACCATGGTCTTCACTTCTTACGCAGAGGAGTACTGGCTACAGATGGGCTAAACCTCATGAAGACTGGGAAGAATGCCTTTGGTAATAGCATGGCAAGTCTAATCAAGAGGGCTTTAAACTAAATCCTTATAGGGTTGGAGATGATAGCTCAGACATTGGCCCAAAGGCAAGTTTTAAACTCAGGGATGTGAATTCTAGAGACGAAGCTGAGGGAGAGAATGTGATCTACAGACAAGTTGACAGTAAATTAATAGATGAGAACAAGCAAAGCTTCAAATGCTAAAACTATAACACAGAATTTGGGAGATGAGCTTGAAGTCCTAGCTCACAAAAGTAAATATAACTTTACAAGCATAATCAAGACCTAGTAGGATGACTCCCATGATTGGATTATTACAATTATAGGATATAACTTATTTTTTAAAAAAATATTGTAGCAGAAAAGGAGCGGGAGTAGCATTTGTCAAAAGACAAATTCAGTTGTACAGAAATTCATGAGAGTGATCAAAATGGACCAGCTGAGTGCATTTTAGGTAAAAATAAATGGAGAAAAAATAAATAAATGCAGCATTGTGGTGTGAATTCCTATCAGCCACCAAACCAAGAAGAGGTGTGGATGGTAAGTTTCAGAAACAAATCTCAGAAATTAAAGATGCAAGACTCTGTAATTACCCTGATATCTGCTGAGACTAACTGCTAAGCATAGGCTATCCAATAAATTCCTGATGTGCTATGCAGATAATTTCCTATTTCAAAAGGCAGAGGAAGGAACAAGAGGATCAGCTATTGTGAACTTGGTCCCAAACAATGGAAAGGAGTTGGTCACAGGAATCAAAGCTTGTACTTTAGGGGAGAGTGCTCATGTACTATGTAACTCATATGGTAAGTCAGGGCAAAGAAGAGTGAAGTCATACACAGAGCTTGAATTTCAGGAAAGCTGATTTTAACACATTCAGGGAAATACTGAGTGAGTATCCCACGGCTGGACATGCTAAAAGACTATTTAATAAAGAAAGACTCTGTCTGCCAACAATTCAATCATGTGTAGCCTTTAAAAGCAATTCAAAGAACAGACATAGGCACATGATCATGGCCTCAATCTTATTGTTAATACAAAATAAAATAGACCCTTTACTCCATGGAGCTAACATAAATGCCGATTTAACAATTTGCCCTTAATCCAGTGAGTCTACTCTGGTTGGGATTTAGGCCTATGTATACATAGCCATGCTATGAAACATCAAGAGCCGATTTTTCCAGTTCATCCCGTTCTTGAAAGTATAAGATCAGACTAGGCTGAGGTCCTTTTGCCATCAAACAAGCACTTTAACTGGGAATCATGCAGACTAAGACATACTGTTCTTTGATCACACTGGAAATTTTTTTTCAGATCTAGTTTCTTTATCAGGTCATATCCATCTAGCCAACATTAACTACTCTGCTTATGGGTGTCAGGCAGAGATCTCTTCTAACACCTGTTTCCTCATTTTTAATTGGAGATGCCAGGGATTATTCAACCTTGGATCTTCTCCATGCATATGGTGTGCTCTTCCATCCCCCCCCCCAAACATACATAGCAAAGAAGGCTAGGAGTATGCTCTGTTAATACATGAAAACTGAAATTCTCTGGATTCTTTGGGGCAAGACACTGTACCCAAAAAATAATTGATTGTATTTACCATGATTACACCATGCAGATTCCTATAGCTGTATACCATAGTTTAACATACAAATTTAATTGAAATCTAAAGATGCTGAAAATGATACATTCAAATAATACAAATGTGACTTTTCACTTTGTTTTCACATTCTTGGCATACTGTTGACAAATTTGTCTATGCTATGAGTTTACTGCAGATGGTAATGACTGGTAATTGATTTAGTTAGCAGCAGGCTTGCAGTGGAATGACCTTAACAAATCAAAACAGGAACCATTGGATGCCAAATTCAACAATTTAAATTCCAGAACTCTGAAAGAGGACAAACCAAAACTACACAGCACAAGCACACTTAGAGAGGGAATACCCCAAGTTAACCTTGGATTCTGACTTCATAGTCTATTTATCCAATTCACCCAGTAATGTGCTCTTAAGAAAATATACTGTAACATCCCTGACAGATGGCTGTTCAACTTCTTTAAACGTCATGGCTTCCTTTGTTCTTTGGCTGAACTACTTTTGAACATGTAGGTTTGTCATGTTCTGGATAACCCACATTCCACAGAACTCACTCTGAGGTAGACGGAAGTTTTATTGTTTATGGATAAGCATGAGCAATATAGCACACTTCCACAGAAGTTGCCGAAAGTGCAGGTTACACACAGCATACAACTTCTCAATGCATGTTTAAGCACAGAAAGCATTCATTAGTCAAAGCCATAAATCCCTTCGTGTGTCTTTCCTCCTTTTTCTTTCTCAGGCTGGTACCTCTCACAACCCTATATGCCCTTGATCAAAGTGAACCCGCCCCCCACCACCTATTTCTCACTTGTTATCTCCAAACAACTCTGTTCGCAAAACATCCTTAAATTCAGTCTTCCCTAGTATGAAATACACCATAGGGGCCTTTGAATTACAATGAAGCAGCAATTAGCACTACTTAAGCCTGAATACAAAGTCATCCTCTTTCCATTGATAAATACAAAGTAGAAGTTAGCAAAGAATACACATTCAACAGATTAGTATTTTCATGACAGGGAGGTTAATTTAGCAACCTGACAAAACTATCCTATCAGCTTACTGTTCTGCAGCACTTCAAAACTTCCAGCATAGCCTTTTTCAAGTACTGTCTAACTGGAGGTGTACTCTATCGCTGAAGCTGTTTTAATAGGGAAACGTACAATTCCTTTGTCACAATAACTTCATTTTCAAGTACAATTCAAAGTACTTCTTATGACCCATAAAGCTAGGGCTAGGGTCCAGAGTATCTGAAAGACTATACTTTCTTTTATGAACCTATCCAAGTTTTGAAATCCTCAAGGGAGAGGTTTGTCCCAGTTCCACCAGTGTCATGGATATATTTGATGAGGACACATGAGAATGCCTTCTTGGTGGCTCCTTCTAATCTAGGATGTGGAATTTCCTCCCACGGGGAGGATAGACTGCTCTGCCACTTTCTTTTTATCAGTGAGCAAAGACCATTTTATTTTGACAAACTTTTTGTCTATTAATTTGTTATTGCAGATGGGTCTTTCAGTGGGGAGTACTATACTTTTATCTACATATCTATATTTATCTATAACTCTATCTACATATCTACAATGGAGGAACAAACTGCAATCTAATTGGGGAAAAAAGAATTAATTATCCTCAATAAAGCATTCCCTTTGGGTGTTGGTTTAATGGCCTTTTGAGACAATTACATAACTAAGCAGTCTATATAGTCAATATGTCCTTTTTGATTTACACACATAAGCTTTGACCATAGGCCTATCTATTTCAAATGAATCATAAAGAATTAGAGCTGAAATAATGCATTGATTAAAAGCCAAACTAATCAAGTACAGCATCAATCATAGATTAAAATATGCTCGCTGCAATTTTGTTGTTAACTGCAAGAACTATGTTTGAACTTGTTTGTTTTCACCCTCCATCATGTTGACATGCCAGTGCCTTATCAGAGACCATTGATTTTTTTTTCCTGGCAGAATAAAACTACTGCCCACAGTTTTGTAAGACTGATTCTGTACTGTAATTCCTTTTAATTTCAACAGTGTTTTTATACATAGAATGTGTAAAGAAATCTGGTAATTTACAAGTATTCCACAAATGTCTCAAACAATTCTATATGGCTATTGCATGCTTTAACTTGCATGATATAATGAGACAATTTTAACGAGCTGTCTAAGCAGGGTTCGAGAAGACATGCACAGAGCCTGCACACAAGGGATTGGTATGTAATTTCTGGGTGCACAGAGACTGTAGAATCATAGAATTTTAAGAGATATCACAGGCCATCTATTCCAATTTCCTGCTCAATGCAGGATCTCCAGCTAAAGCATCCCTAGCAGATAGCTGTTCAACCTCTTTTTGAAGATGTCTAAAGGAGACCCCACCATCTCTCAAGGCAATTTGGTTTCATTGCAGAACCACTCTTACTGTTAAAAAGCTTTTTCTAATGTTCAGTCGAAATCTACCCCCTTGTAATTTAAAACCATTAGGCCTAGTCCTAATCTCTGGAGTAAGAGAGAACAAATCCGGCCCCTCCTCTGTGTGACAGCCCTTGAGGTATTTAAGAAGCACAATCATGTCACCCTTCAGT
Source organism: Iguana delicatissima (assembly GCA_948472985.1). Lineage (NCBI taxonomy): Eukaryota > Metazoa > Chordata > Lepidosauria > Squamata > Iguanidae > Iguana > Iguana delicatissima. The sequence continues at coordinate 550,341 of CAOKZL010000596.1, forward strand.
CTTCTCTTCACCAGGCTGAACATGCCCAGCTCCTTCAATTTCCCCCCATCTGCCAGCATCCTTGTTGCCCTTTTCAGTCTGAACCAGCTCCAACTTGTTTATATCCTTCTTAAAGGACAGGGTGTATGAATTAGCAGTCAGAGGAACCAGAAGTTTAGGAAGCGGATGTGAGCTAGCCTACCCTTTCCACAGTTTAACAAAGCCTCCTTTATTTCTAATTTATGGGCTCACCATTTTACACTTGAATTGCTTGAATCTTCCTGTGGATTTTGGGCATTCAGACATATGTCTCGAAATTCAGAAGGCAGAGAATCTCAAGAGCTGATATTTGTGGCACAACTTCTACATAAGAAACAAAAGTTCCACTTCCATGAAGAATGCGAGAACTAAACACAATCAAGATTTAAACTACAGAATATAATTCCTTCAGATTTGTTTCATCTCTGCCTGTAACGTATTTTGTGTCTGTCCATCCAAACCTCTTGTTTAAGAGACAAAGCTTCTCCTTCCCGGATATGCTGTTTTTCTTCTGTGTACAAGAGCTTTTTAACTGGGGAAATATTCTGCTAAGAATCTATACTAAACCGTACAAACACTAGATTGAGGTAAACAAATAAAATATTAAGTGGACAAATATGGCATGTGCATTGCTACAGGGGCTCTTTCCTTTAAGAAATCCCTCCCCATCACATCCCAGGCAGTTTGCTAAAAAAAAAATCAAATAATTGCCAGTATTTAAGAATATCCTACTCTACCTATGTATAGGATCGACTACTTCGTTGGTAGTGACAGATTAATACTCTGCACATGCTCACAGAGCCTGTACTCCAACCTCAGCACCGTGCCTTGCATAAAGGAAACCTCACAGTTTTCAAACTCTATAATAAAAGCAGATCCCGTGGCTGAATTCTGACTGGTTCAAGGAAATCCCCGTCAAGAGGCGCTGCTTTAAAGCGCAGGCCCGGCCATTCTTTAGCGCGTCAGGCCATTTCCACACTGGCCTGTTATAGCGCGATGACTGCACTTTCAACATCCTCTGGAATCCTGGGGTTTGCTGTTTCGGGAGGGGCCGGCCGGCCCCTCCCGAAACAGCAAACCCCAGGATTCCAGAGGATGTTGAAAGTGCAATCATCGCGCTATAACAGGCTGGTGTGGAAGCGTCTCCCGGCACGCTTCCTTTAAGCGGGTGGAAAGACAAAGCCCTCAGCTCGCTGGTCCGCTTAGGTTTCAGGCCCGGCCGAAAGCATTCCGCGCGGAAAGCATTCGCTTCTCAGTTTCCGTACTCGCTCCTCCTCCGCCCCGCCGAAGGAGGTTATGAAACTCCCAAGGAGGAGCCGCTTTCCCGCGCCTTTTGTCAGCCAGTGGAGCTTCTCAGCCGAGGCCAGCCCGACTTTGCCCCTCATCGTTAGCGCGGCGTGTACAACCTTAGGCCGCCGAAGTTCAGGTGAGGGAGCGCCGCCGCCTTTCCTTATCTATCCCCCTCAATTCAGAAAGGGGACTCCCACCCTCAAGAGGCCCCCTGTTTCCTTTTGGGCACAGCCCCCGCTCCCACTGCAGTCATTGTTTGTGATATCTGACTGCTAAGGGCCTCTCCTTTGCCCCGCACAGTCGCCCTAACTGCCTGGCTGGAAGGCGCTGGTTGTCTTAGCGGTGGTCTGGGGGCTTGCAATTAGGAAGGCACAGAGCGGCATTCTGGCATTACAAGCTTCTTGTCTCAGTAATTCGTTATGTTGTGTAAGTCTGAGGAGTTGCATTCAGACGTTACGAGGGTCCCTGTCACACGCGAAGAGAAGAAAACGAACGGGGAAATCGCGTCTCCCCACTGTTTGCAACTGCTGTAACTTATTTTTTGTTTTAGTATTTCATCCAGGAAATCATTACAATCACAGTGTGCTGCACCTTGTTGTGCGTGAAAATATATTTGTGATACATGTTTATTTCTCCTTTGTAGAGAGTGCAAAGCTGTGCTCTAGCCTCATAGTAAAAGTCCTGTGAATGACATTTGCCCAGAGAGGTCTTATAAAGGCTAAATGGATTAGGTTTTGGGTGTTCCACATTAAAAACCCGGTTTCTCTGCATACCACCAATCTGGAAAAGGACCTTTGCTTGCATATATCAATGTTGTAGTTTGAGTGTGTTATAAACCACTTTATCCCTAAAGGTGTTATGTCGAAAAGCAAGATGCAGAGGTTTTTTTCTTTACTACCTTAACTATGCTATCTATTCCTTTTTCCAGCAGATGGATCTACTTTTTGATATGATATGACTGACTGCTTCCTACTGTATTAGTGGACAGTTGTGTATTGCATGATAACTACCTAAAATGTGTGTCATTCCTGTGTATATATCTGTGGACAGAATTGGACTTTATGCAGTGTTAGATGTTATCTAGACACATGGTGAGAATAAAAATATTGTGGTTCAATTCCACAGAGATGCAGTTGGTGTCAACTTCCGGTCGTTCTTTGCCTTTCAGATTGTTGAAACCAAAATGAAACATTTACAAAGGCTGTATTGCTATATATACTTAACAAGAACAAGGCCCATTGAACACAGTTCGGGCGCACTTTTGAGTATAAACATTCTTAGATTTGTGCTGTAAATGATTTCTTGTTTGGACAGGGTTAATGTACTGATTTAGTCCACTCATTCTGATGCCTTGCTTACTAAAATTATTCCTCTATGTGATGCAAGTAAAATGACAATCTGTGTAGAAATGCTTTGTAGTCTACTTAGAAATGCTTTTGATTTTTCAGGCTTATATACAAGACACCACTATGCAAGTATGAAACAAAACAGGAAACTTCCTATGATTTGTCTGAAGCCACATACATACAGCTACCACCAAGAAGCTAATTTGGATGGAGTCTTTTCAGTACTTGGATAGGAGAATTCTTGGAAATCTTCAGTACTGTGATGCATGTTTTTTAAAAAAGATAAAAATAAATTCTAGAATTTCTGCTAAGCATGTAGCTTGACTGAAGCAGGAAAGCTGAAACTTGTTAAAGTATTTTATGTGTTACTGATTTCTACTTTTAGTGGTACTTTTCAACGTGTTACTTTGCGTTCTTGAGTAAAGTATTGAAAGTTCAGTGACAATGATGCCTCTCTTCTCCTTGGTCTTTTTCAGTGTTTTAACAGAATGGCCCCTGGAAAGGATTCAAAGGACAAAAAAAATCTGAGGATGTATAAGAATCCATCAGAAAAAGAAGCAAAATCAAATGGGAAAAGAAAACAAGACTATGGAGACCTAGAAAATGAGCCACAAGCAAAAAAATTACATGTGAGAAAAGCTCCCAAGTGTCAGGACAAAACTGGTAATCTTGGATTGTCATAATTTTCTCAAAACTAAGACCATGTAACGTTAATTTTATCACATTCAGTTTGTGTGAATGTATGAATTCTGGTCATAGTTATCATTAGAGATGTAAAACATCATTAGAGATATAAAATTTGCAGAAATTTTGAAGCTATTTTTAATTTTTTTTAAATTTTAAACTTTAAAAGTTTATAGATTGAAAGTCATTTTATTACCTTAGCAATTGTAATGTCTGATATATTAAAGGTGTAGGTTATTCAGAATATAAATACAAATTGAACATACATGTGAAGTTTTAAGGAGGGGGGTTGCTATCGGTGGTTCTCAACCTGTGGGTCCCCAGATGTTTTTGGACTTCAGCTCCCAGAAGCCCCATCCATTATGGTCAGTGTTCAGGGCTTCTGGGAGCTGAAGTCCAAAAACATCTGGGGACCCACAGGTTGAGAACCACTGAAAGGTCCTGTACTGTGAGGAGTACCTGAACTATAAGGGACCTGTTTGGTTTGCCAGTTTGAGGAGCAGACCAAAACAAACAGATAAAAAGAAAACAAAACATCAATATTAGTAAAACAGAGTATTTTTGTCTCTGCTAGTTCTCTGGGATGTCAAGCAGACATGGCACACTTATTTCCATAAAAAGAATTCAGAAAAGGAAACGAAGACCGGGAGTTATAGTGACCTGATACTATGCATTGTTTTACATAAAAGTCTTGCTTTTACATAGTTTTTAGAAATGAATTTGGGGCAGTGAATATTTGAACATCTTAACAAGCATTTTGTTCATCATTCTAAATTTTTTTTATTATACATTCGCCCCCCCAGGAAAAAGGCATTAGAAAAAAGTAGACTATACTTCGTTTTGTTTTTCTGATTTTTTTCCATTTTTTTCAGGGTTGTGATATCTCTAATTATCATTGCTGGCATATTATACATCATTCACAGTTCTAAGATACTGTACTAGCATGAGAAGTTGTAAATTGTAATTAAAAAATCTTCCTTTTTAAAGGAAATCCTGAACTCTCTTCAGTGCATCTCAGATTAATTATAGTCATCCTTACATGTTTGCGGGGTTGACCTTTGTAAATTTGATTATTTGTGAGGCATACGTGTGCCTTCCCTCCTTTTCCTCCTCCCATTCCCTTGTGTTTTGCTGGGCATGGAGACCAAGGCAAGTGTACCCAGTCAAAAGGCAAGGGAAAGGGGCAGGGAAGGAACATGTGCAGCTTCTTTCTCCCCTCCAGAGCTCCCCCTCCCATTCTTTTTCCTTGGCCCCAGTGCTGAGAATTTGCACTGAGTCAACAAGCAAGAGAATGTGGGGGAAGACACACTCATACCTCCCTTCTCCCTTGCCTTTGGCTCTGGTGCTGAGAGCAAATGTCAAGGCAGAAGGGGATGGGGGAAGGCACCTATGTGCGCCTTCCTTCTCTCCTCTAGAGCTTCCCCTCCAATTCCCTTGCCACTTGCACCAGCACAGAGAAGGAGGGGTCATGTGCCAAGGCAAAAAGGCAAGGGAATGAGGGGAGCCCTGGAAGGGAATGGGAGGGGTATTGGGGGAGGAATTATCTGTGGTTTTTCTACTTTTGTGAGGGTTCTGCATCCTGAACCCTCACGAAAGTAGAGGGGCCACTGTACTATGTGAGATTCCCCCCCCCAGGGCTGCTATTAGAAAAAGCAGAATGTATGAAGCAGCTCTTAATGTTCAGATGCTTTTGTTGGTCCTCTTAACTAACAAAAGTATCTTTAATACCTTTCTCTTCTAATTGGTGTCCCCAAAGGAATTTTTAAAAACTACATGTACCATGTTTTCTTCGTTTCTGTTTCAGGATCTTTCCTCAAAAATATATCTTGAGGGCTTTATTTTTTCAGCGTCTTCCTCATCTGACAATGAGGTTATGAAATGTTTTATCTCATTGCTTTGGAGGTCGATTTGACAGAGTATGGATAGGGCTAAAGACATCCTATGTACATTTAAATGTGATTAAACACCAAAGATATAGAGCTAATACCTCCCCAAGCTGAATTGCTCAGCAACATTTTCTCTGGACAACAGTGTTTTTAGACTTTTCCATGAAGTGTCAGCAGATTTGTTAGTTGCTGGCAGTTGTTTTCTTCTTTTTCCCCCCACCGACAATGTGAATGTTATGTAACCTACCCAATGAACCTGGAATATTCTGCCTCAACAGGAACTTTAGGGAATGATTGGGATATATGTCCTCATGCTTTTGGAATTCTCTGGAGGAATATTTTTTTTCTTTATCTGTGTCAATTTGTGCTTTTTTCTGCAGACACAGTACATTAAGTCCTTAACAACAAAAATGTATTAAAGTAAAATTTTAAAAAAATCAGAGAAAAGGTAGAAAAAGCAACAAAGAGAATACAATAAATTTTTTGATTCTACAGTAACACTGTATACTGTCTAGAAGCGCACTGAGTTCTTGTTAAACCTACTGTGACTGTTCACCTGTTCTAGTTTGTAGAATACTGGGGTGGGAGCTTGAAATAAGTGGGTTTGCCTTTTCCTTTCTTGAGTGAACTCAGTCAGTGGGGAGGAACTGGAGTATTTGATGTCAGATTATCAAAACTGGGAATTGATTTTTAGCTGTGAACTTGGTAGAATGAGGCCTAAATAATCCTGAAGGCACCACCAGATCTTGTTTGATCTTGGAAGCTAATCAGGGTCAGTCCTGCTTAGTACTTGGATGACAGACCACCAATGGATGTCAGGTGTAGTAGGCAGAGAAAGAAACTGGTAGAACACTTCTGAATATTCCTTGCCTAAGAAAACTGAGTAAAATTAATGGAGTTGTTGTAAATCAACAGGCAACTTGAAGGTACACCCATATCCACACACTCATTTGGTGGAATATATCTAGCTTTCTAATTATAAGGGCTAACAAATCCACTTTACATCTTATGCTTTATAAGAACCCTGTGTATTATTGTTATTGTTAGAGAGCAATCTGAATAGCAGATGACTTTCCAATTTTCAGAAGGAAGGCTGCTGTGCTTCTCTGCCTGTGTAACTTTCAATATATCTGGAGATACCTTCATGTTAAATGTGGACTAATCTAGCTAAGTTTTTGTGTGGTATCTCTTATCTCTTGTAAATGAGGAATTACTGCTATATTATCCTGCCCGTTCAACTTTTTTTCTACATTGTTCCCTGCTTCCTTGTTTGGTTTTAGCATAATACACTTCTTAATAAAGGGTTTGATGAAGGCTGAGGATTTACTCTGTATCATATGCCCATCTCACATCCATCTGCAGGTGAAATGGGAAACATATGGCTCTCTAGATGTTGCAGGACTACAGCCCCTATGAGCCCAACCCAGCATAGCCAGTGGTGAAGGATAATGGGAACTGCTGTCCCGCAACATCTAGAAGACCATATGGAAGCCAGCTCAAGCTTTAAAATCTGCAGTGCAGGGCTTTCTGTTTCTCCACTACCTTCACAGGCACATTTGATGAGGACATAGGAGGGCCTTCTCCATGGCTGGTCCCAGACTGTGGAACTCCCTTCCGTGGGAAGTCTTCCTACCTTTCTGTTGGTAGGCAAAGACTTTTTTATTCAGGCAGGCCTTTGAGATTTATAGCAGTAGTATATATGAGAGAGCCAGCATGGTGTAGGGGTTTGGGAGGTGGACCATGACCCTGGAGACCAGGGTTCAATTCCCCGTTGGCTATGTAAGCCCATTGGATGACCTTGGGCAAGTCACGTGCTCTCAGCCCTAGAAAATCCTGTGATAGGGTCACCTTAGGGTCACCAGAAGTCAGAAACAACTTGAAGGCATACAACAACAAGTGTGTATGAAGTGGTATGCTGTATTTTTAAATCATTGAATAGTAATTATGTTTTAAACTGTTTTGAATTGTTTTAACCGTGACACCTTTGAATGGTCTCTTTTTTAACATTTTTAACTTTTGCAAAATAAGAATTTACCTTAATCTTGATTTAAATTCCAGTCAGCCTCTTTGGATCCCATCCCAGGAGAAAACTGGGATATAAATGCAATAATAAACAAATAATTTTCTCATCCACGATCTAAAGTGAAGTCAGAGTTAGGTATACTCATGATGCATGGTAATTATAATTCACTGCTGTTGTTGACTTCCAGCTAGTTATTGTGTTCTCAACTTTGGTTTCCTTGAATGTAAAATATGGGTGTGTACTGGCTGTATTTCATCTCTTCATTCATCTATGCAGTGGTGCTGGCCAATCTTAAGAGTATTACCTAAGTATCTGTGAGACATAGTAACTTACATGTAGACTTTTTGTTGCAATATGTAGGGTAATTTTCTCCCCTTGGGTTTGCGCCTTTCTCCTAACTCCCCTCTTTCTCGTAATACTCTTTTGTTATCGCAGTTTCTAGCCAGACTTGGGGGGCACCAGATATCGTTTTGATATCAATAATTCGGCCTTCCTTACCCATTCCTTCCCATGTGGTTGCGAGGCCCCCGGACAAGCACGCAAACAGGCTTGGTCGCTAGTCACTGTAATATTCTAAAACAATACAGGCAGGCCAGATATAGCCAAACTGCTGCTTCAGGAGACCTCTCGGCAAGTACTCTCATTATGTATGCATGCTGCTTACAAAGAACTCCCTGCCCCAAGCAGGCAGCTTGACGAGCTAGATACTCAACTGTCAAGCATTCTGCATTTGCATAGTGGCTACCCTATTGACAATTCAGACCTAACTCAATCATGCTAAATTCTGACCTTTCAGCGGCTTTGTCTCCAGCCCAAAACTCATTGTTTTCCCTAAGAACGGACTAGCCTGTGGCTGCAGTTTCCTCTATAAGAACCCCTGGCTTTGAGCACTTCTTTGGATTGCTTGAACTGCTGGGATCGCTCCCGATTTCTATACCGCCTTGCTACCGCTTTGCTTGGCGAGCTTTCCCCTCAGTCCCACATACTGAGAACCTCCATATCCACAAACTCTATCTTCAGACTACTCGGGCTTCAGGATAGGTGCAATATACCCCATACCAAACCTCTTAAAATCCCTCTATCCCACTCCAATCTTTATTTCTATAGTTATCTGTGTGAGTGTGTTGCATACATGTGTTTGACTGTATTTTAATAAAACAACCATTATGATTTCACTTCTGTTTCCTCCTTGTCTCGGCCTGACCCCATAGACATTGGGTAAAAGATCTCGCTACGTCACCCTGCCTCTCGCATTGCTAACTTGTGCTGTTTGACTAATTTCCCCAACTTATAATTTGAAGAGCATTTAGGTGTCCCTCACGGGACCCCCAGAAGTCAGGGTAACACTTTTGCATATCTCTTCAGTAGTGAATTCTGATGTTAAAGTAAAAATAAATTAGATCATATACATCTGACATTTTCCCACTCTTAAATATGTTGTTGTGTGGCAGGACAATCTTTCAGTTCTTCCATGATCCGAAACAGAGGGGTATCCTTCCATCAGCTTGAAATACAGAGAAATATTGTCCATTATATTTATCAAAATATGCTGGGAAACACTATCAGAGCACAGCTCAGAAAGGTGAGAATTTCTGTTTGTTAACTGTCTGAAAAGGTGAGTGATATTTTTCGAAGATGTAGCCATGTTAGTCTCTCGAAGCATTATAAGGAGGAAGACAAGAAGAGGAAAAAACACCTTTAAAACTAATTAGTTTCTATTTTTGCCTAAGTTTTCATGGATATACACCCACTTCTCTGGATACAGTATCGAGTAGTATTAAGGTCTCAGATGTAGAGTATATTTATACAGTTGTGGGAATGGCTTAGACCATAATAGGATCCAGAAAGATACAAACCCAGATGCCAACTTTTTCCCACATCTTCTCTGGGAGCAATGTTACCGGGCCAGTAACATCACTCACATCAGAAGTAAAATTACTTTCTCTTCTTCCAGTGGATATGTCATGCTATGCCAACAAAGCCCCACTGCACTCTACATTGGACAAACAGGATAGTTTCCATAGAAGAGGATTAGCAGACACAGACACAAATCTAATACTAGAAATGGCAATACAGAAAAACACAGTTGCAGAACATTTCAGTCTTCCTGACATACAGTAAGAGATTTACAGGTTGTGATCCTTAAACAAGGAAATTACAAAGGAAGACTAGAAAACAAAACTGCTCAGTTGAATTGTATTCACAGTTCATTAGCAGAGGTTTGAACTAAGACAATGGCTTCATAGCACACTACATATATTAATACAAGAGTCCTCCCTACTGCATGTATAACAAAAGGAATCTTCTCAGATACAATTTTGAACCCTGGGAAACTGACTTTTGATAAGCAGATTTGTTATTCTCATGCATCAACACTAACAGACCAAGGTAAAGATCTGAAATACTTGTATCACCTTACTTAGCCCTTTGAAAATTTAGGGCAAGAGACATGATTTGCATTTTTGTGGACCCTGTTGCATTCTGTCCCACTCCTACAACTGCATAAATATGCTTTATACCTGAGGCCTTAATACCACTTGTTACTGCATCCAAAGACATGGGTTTATATCCACAAAAACTCGTGCAATAATAAAAACCAGTTTTAAAGATACTGCCACATTTCTTTTTTTCTTCCCCCTTTCTTCCTCCTTTGTATTCATGTCCAAAGTATACTTTTGGATTGTGGGAGTGAGTGTCATATACTGAATAGAAAAATGTACATGGTAAGGTTTTTGAATTACATATAGCCTGATTTTTGCTTATATTCCATTTTCCTTAGTATATATAATGCAAAGGCTTGTACATTTCTCCTTTTTTGTGCATGTATCCGCATGAAACTGAGTTTTACCCTTGTTCCGCCATGTTCCACCATTAACCTCTACTTTTGATTTTGTATTGGGTCATTTTTCCACACTCTCATCTCTGTTCTGTTTTTTTGTATGCCACATCATAAATTATTGCTTGTTGTCATTGCTCATTTTCCTACAAAATTTCTCATCCCAGTGATGCTATGGTATTGTCATACCTTCCCACGTGATTGAAGTACACGTGTTTTATCCTTTGGTGTTTTATCCTTTTTTAACTGAAAGGAATCTTCATCTTTTACTCTGACAGGAAAAAAACCAGTTGGGGAAGGTGGGCAACTCCAAGTGAGAAAATGAGCAAAAGAAAAGAGTTATATAGCGAATCCCCCTGCTTTTCCCTAAAACCTGTAACATGATGAGACTACTTTCAGTTGGAACAAAAGTCAGAAAATATATCTGTGAGTGTACATAATGTATTTTGTTGACCATTACTCCTGTCAGCTATGCAAAGTGAAGGAGTGGAAAATTTTAGTCAGGATCCCCCTTTCATAAAATTCATTAGTGGCTATGAATGAATGCCATATTGCCTCAATCTGAAATTGCCCAAAGTAGTGTAAGTGATTTGTCAGACAGTGACAGTGAAACTGGAATTGCTCCAGTGACCTCTCTTGGAAATACATGAGCGAGCTTTTCACGAGAAATGATGCACAGTTTCTTAGGTGTGCTAAAATTAATGTGTTAGCAGTTTTCAGTTCTTTTCTCCTTAAATTTAATGAAACCATAAAAGACAAATGCATGTTCTTGTAAATATTTAAATACAAATGTTTCGATAAAAATAATTTCCTAATAAAGCTTTGCATTTGTTCAGTGTCATATTTAAACCACACTACCTGTGCTTTATTTTTTAACAGCTATTTCAGTTCAATTACTTACGGGTTTTAGGGACATTTAAAATGTTATTCAGTAAATATAAGTCAAATAAATGGGCAAAATCCAGTCATGCTCTACTTAGGGTACTGAACAATTTTCCAAAAAAATTCCAAAATTTTCTGGAAGTCACATATCACTGGCTATGTGTGCTTATTTCAGGGAATTTGCAGAGTGTCTGAGAAATATCAGTTGTAAGACTAGAATCTAGACTAGTTGTAAGCTTAGAATGTAAAAAGTATGACAGATAAAGGGAATCAGGAAGGAGGAGGAGGAGCAAACTCAGGTATGTATTCTTAAAAAGGACAGTGCTTATCACAAGGAGCTGGGATTTGAACATTTCAGGTAGCCTGGTTGAATGATTGGTGCCAGCTGTCCTGTTGTGAAGGCAGAAGGCAGCTTATTTAACACCCTTGTTTGTTTTCTACCCATCTGCTGTGCAGCCTAATGGAATGAGACAGAAGCTGCAGAGTCTGTCTGAATATATATGGCATTTAGAGGAATATTGAGTTCAGTAAGTGAAACTAACAGCACCAAATTTAAGCCATCAAATACAGAAAGGCCAGGATGGTCTTCACATGCCAGATCTATTGTTTGTTGTTGGGGAGTTAGTTTTGCTGTGTAATAAGTGTCAGTAAGAGGTGTAAAAGTAAAGTAAATTTGAGAAGCAATATTTTTAAGAAGTATAAATTGAAAAATAGTTAATTTAAGTGAACATAAGGGCAGTTTACCAAGTTGTCAACCTGTTTTAGGATTTGCATTTGTGTAGTAAAGTAGAACATACGTGTGAATTGTACAACTTGTTTTGCTACAGTGTCTTCAGGTGCCCTTTGTGCGTTCTCTCCATTCGTACCGCCTGTTCCGAACAGCAAGTCCTTTTGATAGAAGAATTACATGTTTGGAATGGCATCCAACACACCCCAGCACAGTTGCTGTTGGCTCCAAAGGTGGAGACATCATCCTGTGGGACTATGAAGTGCTTAATAAAACTTGTTTTATAAAAGGAGTAAGTCAATATGAAGATCTAGTATAACATTTTCCTAAACTAGAGAAGTGTGTGATGCCCATCAGTAGATTAACAATGTAAGCTACAAGTTAGAATTAAACTGCACTTGAGAAGCTTATGTTGTAGTTTCCCTGCTTTCTATGCAAGTGAAATAATTGGCTAGTCAAGGATGTACTTAAATTGGAAACTGTTACTCCTACTTGGAAAATCTGTAAGATAAGTCTACTGAGGGCTTTTTTGAGTTCACTTTTCATGCGACCTTGATGCTTTCTCAAATTAGGAAGCCCTTTACTGAGTGGAAGGGAGAAAGTTCTTTTAAATGATGTTCTATATTTCATTGGTTATATAGCTGTGTTGTACTGATCGGTTTTTAGCAAATTACACCTGTGTTCCGCTACGGAGGAAGTTCATATTTTCTAGAGGCTGAACTAATAAGCAGAAAAAGAGTGGCTTCTCTGAGAATTTGTGTCAATATTGTTCTGCTCTATAGATTTTTTGTCTGTGTTGACACAAAGAATATTAGAATATTGCCTTAGACATTTGAACTAGGAATTCAAAAAGTGTAAGGCTAATACTTTAGGCAGAAACAGGATGTTAGACTTGCATTCCCATGTTAGGAAAAAAAGGGTTGGGGACAGCAATATACATGAAAATGGAGTGATAGTGAGGGTAGGCATTAAAGTAGCCCGTTCTGGCTCTCCATCACTGCCATATGTTGGATCCTTACTTGCTTCCAACCTTCCTCTTTATTGTCTTGATCTGTTTTCCTATTTTTATGTGCAAAACAAAATGCATATGAATAACTTATAAAGGTCAATTAATATGACAGCTTAATTCCTCCAAACTGTTAGCAAAATGATTGGTACCCTTAGGCATTCTCATTTGACAACCATTCTGTTACTAAGTGGTTGACAGCTGTTCTCTGGGCAACTCATGCTTATCAGGGGAATGAACAAGTAAATTTCAGCAATCCATATAATGATGGCCATCCTTGTAAGAATCTGGGCCAAGCGTGGCTACTGTGTGAGGGAGTTCCACAGGATCACACTGCAGCATAGCTGTTACTTAACAGGAATGGTATTGGCCGCAGGGGTCGGGAAATTCTCCTTGTTATGATGCTTACTCAGCCTAAGTGATGTGTCATAGTTATTAATTTTGCCTTTTGGGACGTTCAGTAACACAAATTGATGCGAGAATAAGAGGCACTTTCTTTCTTCCACATCTCTGAGTGGTTTTCTGTTTTATTCATCCCCCTTCATTGTAGATGGGAGCTGGAGGGGCCATCACAGGAATGAAGTTTAACCCTTTTAATCCTAGTGAGCTGTACACATCATCAATTGCTGGAACTACTGCCCTGCAGGATTTTAATGGGAATACAATCCGAGTCTTCACCAGTACCAACGACTGGGAGTAAGATTGCAATCCAGTTCTTTCCACTTTTGACTCCTTCTAGTATGAGAAGGCAACACAAGTGATGTAGATTTGGGACTAGGTTTTTATCCCCCCCCTTATTACTTCTGTTTCACTCGGGTGATTTGCCATTTCTGAACTAATAATTTTATTTTAATGTGCTCCACCTTTTAGCACACCGATGGGCAACAAACCACCTGAAGACTGCATGAAGTCCCTCCATCCGTGTTTTATAGCCCCCCTCACTGCTGGAGTATAGCATAAAAGCCCCTCTTCACTGTTAAGAAGAGCACAGTTGCTATAAGATTTCAGTGGCAACCACAGAACTGGTGGTAAACTCAATGCTGGCACCATATCTGGAATCTGTGTCAAATGTTGCTTACCCCCTCCCCCTGAAAAGTTTCCCATCCCTGTATTAGCTACAGAACTTGACCTTTAAGGCATATTACATAGTTTAAAAAAACAAGATGGACAAGCAATTTTCAGTTTAAACTAAGTTGAAAAATACATTAGCTGGAAGTCATCATAAAACAGCAGAATGCATTACATTACAAAAAGCTAAGAAAAAAATACTAACAAACTAGTTTGTCTGCTCCCAAACACATCAGACAGAACAACTGGAAACTGCAACAAGATATTACAGAGTTCTGTTCAGTATTCCAGCCAGTCCAGCATACTTTCTTTGAGAGTATGAAGTTCCATTACCTCTCAGTTTCCATCTTTTTTTCTTCCACAACAGACATCATTCTTTACTCACTCAGTATGGCCACCTTCTGTTGAGCCATATCTTTGGGGTTTTTTTTATCCCTTTAGGAAAAAAAACTAGAAAAATTTAGAATGTTTTTCGTAAAAGTTGTTTTGATTCTGCATAATTTTAAGTTCTTTCAGGCTTTTTATATATGGGTGATGTTTTGGTAAGTAAAGAATGGCACTTGAACTGAGAGGAGTAATAGAGTATAATGATGATTAGATAAGAAGGCCTTGAAATTTAGAAGATTTCTCTGTGTGCTTTTCACCATAACAATAAGAAATCTACTTGAAGACATACTTACACATAGAACACACAAAATTAAGAACTGCAGTAAGGTTATTGTGGTTATCCCTAGGATTGTGAAGCAGACTTCTTCCTTGAGAAAGGGAGTCTTGTGTTTCAGTGTATACCCAGTTGTTCATAAGGTCTTTTGCATTTTATGTTTATTGTCTTTCTAAATGTTGATCGCATAGGTCATGGTTTTTGCTATAAAATGACAACAGAGGTTGTAGCTATCTGGAGTGGCCACAACCTATTTCCTTGGGTTCAAAGTGACTTTCCAAAGCACTTTGTATGCAGTTGCTTTTTTAATGTTGATAGTGATATCAGTGTTCAGGAACAGTGGATGAAGGAACATCTTGATTGTTGCAGGAGAGCTTTATTTTCCACCTAGTTCATGTGTGTTGCATATGATTGTCACACTGATTTTCAAATGTATAAATTGAAAGCAAATTAATACGTGGTTGAATATCCTCCTGCAGTATTACAGAGCCCTTCCAGTGCATATATTTGTGTTAAGGAAAGAAAATACAAAGTCCTCTCAGATCTTGTTAAGGCTTCATGTTTTCATACCATAAAGACAAGTTAGGTTTTGAGAGCTGAAATGTGCCAGGCCCAGTAGATACATGTCTCAAATAAATAAATAAATACATAAATAACACCCCCCCACAAGAGCATTGCGCACAAGCAATGTTGAGAGCCAGCGTGGTTTAGTGGTCTGAGAGTTATACTAGGATTCTGGAAACCAGGGTTCAAATGCCTGCTACCATAGAAACCCACTGGGTGATCTTGGGCAAGTCTCACTCTCTCAGCCTCAGAGGAAGATAGAAGCAAACGCCCTCCACACAAATCTTGCCACAAAATCCCTGTGATAGGTTTGTCTTAGGGTTGCCATAAGTCAGAAATGACTTGCACAGAACAACAGATACTGGAAAATACTAAGTACTCTGAATTGGAAGGAAACCATGAACAAAGACCTTCTTGGGAAGATGTTCAGAGCTGTGAGAATGGGAATTTCACAGTTCCAGCGTGGAATGTTGCTTATTTCATTCTTATTTTTTCAGGCCTAGACACAGGCTGTGGTGTGGCTGACAGATCACATCCTGCAGTCTGAAGAAGAAGTTCTTCTTCGTGGTCTCTGTGCCTCATACATTAGGAGCTTTCGCGCCTGCGCGGTAGCGTTCGGAAGATTCTAGAGCTCGTTAGCTTTGGCGGGAACCCCTCCCCCACGTCGGTACTGCGCATGCTCCTCCCGCCAACTAACGGTTTCTCCTCAGTTCTTTCTTGTCCGCCTCAGCGTACAGAAGGTTCTGCTTGTTGGCTTGCTTTTCGATTCTGCTTTTTGGTGTTTTCGACTTCGGATTTGGCTTTTGACTACCCCTCACGGATTTCGGACTTGGCTTTGGTAATTTCTCGATCGGTTTTGACCTTTTTCTGGCTTTGACTACGTTTTCGGATCTCGGACTGTGTTTGGCGTTCTCGGACTTTGCTTTTCTTGCCTTGCCCCCGGTTTATGTCGGCTCTCTTCAAACGCTGCGCCTCCTGTGGAAGGAAGGTCGCTCTCTCTGACCGACACTCTAAGTGCCTGATTTGTTTGGGTGAGGGGCACAACGTTCAGGCCTACCCCATTTGCAGAGAGTTCACACATCAGACTCTCCGCAACAGGTCGGCAAGGCTTAAATCCCACTGTTGGGAGGAGTCTCTGCGTACTAAAAGACCCGAGACGATGGCCAAGAAACGCCCGTCCTCTTCTTCTTCTTCGGCAGCGGCGGCGGCTGCCGTGCCCTCGACCTCGTCGGTATCGGTACCGGGCTCGGTACCGATAATGAAGTTGCCGAGGATACCGAAGATCTCGGCAACTCGGGCACGTGAGGACCCTGTGGGCTCGCAGGCCTCAACCTCCTCCTCCAGGCCGCTGACCGCGGCTCAGAAGAAGCACCCAGCCACTGAGGGCCTGGGGGAGAAGTGTAAGAAGAAGAAGCGCAAGGAGAAACGACGCTCTCCACCAAAGGTGGTGCGACCCCCGACTCCGCCACCCACCCAGCCCGCCGAGGAACCTCTGTTGATGGAGCTCCCCGTGGAAGAGGAGCCTCCGGAGGAGGACGTAATCCTCGGGGTGTCGGACGAGGAGCAGGTCGTGCAGGCCTCGCCTCAACTGCCCGAGCTGATCGCAGAGATCACTCCGCCGAGTCGCCGTCCACCCTCGGCAGAACGCCGAGAGGAGGCTGTGGTCAGACAGCGCCCAGCCTCTCGACGCGACGAGTCCCGCTCGTCGGAGCAGCGGTCCAGGCCTCCATCCCCGCGATATCGGGAGATGTGCCTGGAGAGGCATCGCTCGGGAGAGAGAGCGTATTCTCCTGCCTACCTTGGAAGGTACACCCAGGAGCAGGTGTGGCACGAGCCGGCCGGCTCTTACTATTCGTATTCGCCGTCCTACAGGGACCGATACCACCCAGACCCTCGGTACTGGTCGCCTCGTCGCTGGTCTCGTTCGCCACCGCGGGAGGCTCACTACCCCCGCTATGAGAGGTCACCCCTGCGTTGCTCGCCGAGTCTCCGTCGGTCCCCAGAGCCTTCACCTCGCTACAGGGCTGTTTCTCCGCCGCCGCGGACGACGGCTACAGCTACCCGACCGGCGCCACAGCCCACCGTGGCCCAGCCGGCGGTAGCGGCGACTTCCACCACGCAGGCGGCACACCGTCCTAGGCCCGCGGTCGTGCCCCTGCAGGTGACTCCGATACCGGTCACGACATCAGCCGTATCGGTACTGACGTAGCCTGCAGCTCCGGCTGTTACCCTGGCAACTCTGGCCCCTGGGCCGACCGAGGAGAAGGAGGCAGAGAGGTCGCCGTCGCCATCACCATCTGGCGGCTCCTACGACTCGGACTCTGATTCTGCTGAGTCCACCCCTTCTTCTCATGAGTCCCCACCGCTGGGGTTCGAAGAGCCAGCTCCGGAGTCTGTGCCGGAGGACGTCCGCCAGTTTTCGGCAATCCTCCTCCGGGTGGCCACAGCCCTTGGCCTGAGGGTGACCGTACCTGCTCCCCAAGCCCAGGACCCTGTCTTCCAGTACTTGGAAGCCCGCCCACCGTCGACCGCACCGCTGCCGTTCCTGCCTACCCTGGTGGAAGCGATGAAGCAGCCGTGAGCGAAGCCGGCGTCAGCACAGCCTATCCCTCATAGGCTGGAGCATCTGTACAGGACACAGAAAGAGAACGCGGAGTTCCTCTTTCAACACCCTGTACCTAACTCCATAGTGGTCGAGTCGGCTCAGACGAAGGGAGGCAATCAAGCACATACCACCCCTCCGGACCGTGAAGGACGGAAGCTCGATACCTTCGACCGAAGGTTCTACTCGGCATCGTCCCTGGTGGTCAGGACGGTGAACACGATGGCATGCCTCGCGGCATACCATCGGAACCTGTTTGACCGACTCGGCCCGCTCCTCGCTGACTTGCCGGAGGAGTCACGCGCCTCAGCCATGCAAATCTTCGGTGAGGCCATTGCGGTGGCTACGCAGCAGCTCGCCACCTCGAGGCACGCCGCGGAGGCTACCTCGAGGGTGATGGTCGGTGCCGTAGCCTTCCGACGCCACGCGTGGCTCCGGTACTCTGGGCTCCAGGAGGACAGCCGTCGGCACATTGAAGACCTGCCGTTCGACGGAGAAGGGCTCTTCCATTCCTCCACTGACGAGGCTATGGATCACCTCGTCAAGGCCCGGCTGACTGCGAAGAAGATGGGCATAAACCAGCCTGCCCAGACTCGCCGCTCTTTCCAGCCGATGCCTACGTGGAGAAGGTCCTCCTCTTCATCGGCGTACCAGCCGCAGTCCCCGCGGTCGACCGCGTCGAGGCCGTCGACCTCTTCGGGTTCCAGGAGGCTTCCCAGACGACGCCCATCTTCGTCGTCCAAGAAGTTGTCCTCAGGAGCGAAGTCCCGGTTTTGACGGCCTTCGCAGGACTCCACCCGTGCCATCCTTCGCCCTTCCAGTAGAACTGTTCCATCACCCGAACCTGGCCAGGCACCTCGACTGCTGGCGGGAGATCACTGCGGACTCCTGGGTACTTACCATCGTCCGCCTGGGGTACGCCATCGAGTTCCAGGCTATTCCGCCTCAGGGTGTCTGCTATTCCACCCCGGCCAGCTCGGCTCTACTGGAAGAGGTCCAGTCCCTCCTCGAGAAGGGAGCGATCGAGAGGCTCCCGCCTTCAGCCAAGACCACCGGCTTCTACTCGAGGTACTTCACGGTGTCGAAGGCGGACGGATCCCTGCGGCCCATCCTAGACCTCCGAGGGGTGAATGAATACATCCACCCCAAGAGGTTCAAGATGGTCACGCTGCTGTCGATCCTCCCCTTCCTCCGCCGAGGGGACTGGTTTGCGTCCATAGACCTCAAAGACGCCTATTTCCACATCTCGATCCGCCCGCAGCACAGGAGATACCTTCAGTTCGCGATCGACGGCACCAGCTACCAGTACCGGGTGCTGCCGTTCGGGCTTTCCACCGCACCGAGGGTATTCACCAAGTGCATGGCTCCTGTCGTGTCCTTCCTGCGGACGAAAGGCGTCTCCGTCTACCCTTACTTGGACGATTGGCTATTGGTGGCGTCCTGCAGACAGAAACTGTACAGGGACATTCATTGGACTTTGTCCCTTCTCACTCGGTTCGGACTCAGGGTCAACCCCAAGAAGTCCTATCTCGAGCCCACCCGGGTTCTCGACTTCATCGGGGCGACCCTCGACTCGGTATCGGCGAGGGCCTTCCTCCCAGACGAGAGGGCGCGGACGCTTCGTCGGGCGGTGTCCGCTGCCTTCGAGGCCTTGACGCTGTCAGTGAGGAGGATCCAACAGCTCCTCGGCTACATGGCCTCGACCACCGCCGTAACCTACCTCTCCAGGTTACGTGCTCGGCCGCTCCAGCACTGGTTCGTCGGGGCCTTCGATCCACTCAGGGACGACCAGCGCCGCCGATACCGCCTGCCACAACAGGTACGCCGATCCCTCCTGTGGTGGCAGTCGTACAGGAACCTCCTGTCAGGCATGCCGTTCCGCGAACCCAGGCCGTCGGTCACGATAACGACGGATGCCTCGCTCTTCGGCTGGGGAGCGCACACCGGGGATCTCCGGGTCCGAGGCCGGTGGATGGACGACGAGTTGTTCCTCCACATCAACTCTCTCGAACTGTTGGCGATCCGCAAGGCCTTGAGAGCGTTCCGACACCTGGTCGCGGGCCGCACGGTGTTGATCCTCACCGACAACACGACGGCGATCTGCTACGTGAACAGGCAAGGGGGGACGCACTCCACCACGCTGCTGGGCATCGTACTTGAACTTCGGAACTGGTGCGTCCCGCTCCAGATACACCCCGTGGCGGTTCACCTGGCGGGGCAGCAGAACACCACAGCGGACGCCCTCAGCAGGGACACCACCTCCCATCACGAGTGGTCCCTGTCCGACGAGGCCTTCCGGATGCTTCGGGACCGATGGGGCGAGCCGACCATCGACCTCTTCGCGACCAGCCAGAATGCGAAGTGCCGCCTGTTCTGTTCGAGGGCCGGTCACGATCGCCACTCCATCGGCGACGCCTTCCAGTTCCCGTGGGACGAAGGGCTGATCTACGCCTTCCCTCCGTTCCCGCTCCTGGGCCGCGTGATCGCGAAGATCATTGCGGACCAGGCGGACGCGATCCTGGTGGCGCCGTACTGGCCGAGGCAGCACTGGTTCGGACCCCTGATCGAGGCCGCCCGGGGCAGGACTCTCAGGTTTCCAACGGTACCGGACCTGCTGTCTCACTCCGACGGACTGGTGTTGCATCCGGACCTGCCGCTGTTGGCCCTCCATGCCTGGAGGATATCGCCCTAGACGATCCAGCCATCGGGAACGTCTTGACCGCGGCTAGGAAGGAGTCCACGCGAAGGAACTACCACTACAAGTGGCAGCGCTTCGTGGCCTTTGCCGAGGAACGTCGAGAGCTGGTATCGCCTGTCACCCTGCGTACCGTGCTCCACTTCCTCCTCCATCTCCGGCAACAGGGCCTGGCCTTCCCGTCGCTCAAGGTCTACCTCGCCGCGATTGTGGCATACCAGCCACCACGATCCCTGTCGGCCGCTCTCTTCAGGGACGGTACCGTCAAGCAGTTCCTGAAGGGGCTGCAGCACCTTTACCCGCCGGTATCGCCGCTGCTACCGCCGTGGTCGCTGTCATTGGTGCTGTCCCAGCTGACGAGGCCGCCCTTCGAGCCCATGGCCACGACGGACGACAGGCTGCTCGCGATGAAGACCGCGTTCCTAGTGGCCGTCACCTCTGCCAGGCGGGCGGGAGAGTTGACGGCGCTATGGTGCGATGAACCATACTTAGTCTTTCACCGCGACAAGGTGGTCCTCTGGCCTGACATTTCCTTCCTGCCGAAGGTGGTGTCCAACTTCCACCTCAGCCAGGACATAATCCTGCCGGCCTTCTACCCGGACCCGACGACACCTCTGGAGCGTTCCCTCCACTCCCTTGATGTGCGTCGGGCGCTGGCCTTCTATAAGGACAGAACTGCAGCCTACAGACAGACAGCCCACCTGTTTGTCTGTTATGGCAGGCATCGGAGAGGCCACAAAGTATCCACCCAGCGTTTCTCTAAGTGGGTGATACAAACTGTTCAACTGGCGTATGAGCTTGCCAGGAAGCCTCCTCCAGACCTGCTTCGGGCCCACTCTACCAGGGCCGTAGCGACATCTGCTGCCCTCCTGCGAGGCGTCGACCTGTCGGAACTCTGCCGTGTGGCGACCTGGTCCCAGCCATCGACCTTCGTGCGCCACTACAGGCTCGACTGCCGTTCCAGGAGAGATGCCCGGTTCGGTCGTGCTGTGCTGTCTTCTGTGCTCTAGGATCTGGGACCTGACCCACCATCCTACTGGTAAGCTACACAGTCTCCTAATGTATGAGGCACAGAGACCACGAAGAAGAAGAACAGGTTGCTTACCTGTAACTGTGGTTCTTCGAGTGGTCATCTGTGCCCTCATACATCCCCGCCCTGCCTTCCCCTCTTTTTCAGGTCCCATCTGCTTCGGCGGACCAGAACTGAGGAGAGACCGTTAGTCGGCGGGAGGAGCATGCGCAGTACTGACGTGGGGGAGGGGTTCCCGCCAAAGCTAACGAGCTCTAGAATCTTCCGAACGCTATCGCGCAGGCGCGAAAGCTCCTAATGTATGAGGGCACAGATGACCACTCGAAGAACCACAGTTACAGGTAAGCAACCTGTTCAACCCAGTACAGCTGGAAAGAACGCTTGTACTTTATAGGAAATAGGCTAGCTTGATCCTAGAGCTACACAATATTCACGTTTTCTGTAAATAATTACAGATATTTATCTTGTTGAAAGATGGAAGTTGACCTTCAGTCCTTTCTTAATCGATGCTGCCTTTTAATAAACATAAAAATCACATTTCCCCTTCACTCCCCCCCCAATATCATGACTAATACCAAATTGAGACATTTGTAAATTTAGGGAAAAAATGGATGATAAAGATAACTTTTGGTGCTAGACAAAAGGCATAGATGATGACACCATCCAACACCCAAGAAATTATACTGTAGTATAGTTCTGATAATAGAAGACAGATAATAAAAAACAGAGAAAAGGAAGAGAAACAGTTGTGTTCCTCTCATTTTCCAGATAAATTAATAAAAAGTTCCTCCACTGAAATACCCCATTGTTCAAGAATCTTTGCTATGTTTTGTCCTTGGAATTCTCCTTGTTCTTTTTCTTTCTGTGTTCTGAAAACTGGTACTGAAATCGTTGGGGGGGAAATGGGAAGGAATAGAAAGTCAATATAAATGGTTCTGCAGAAGGAGACTGATGAAATCAATCTATCAGTACCAATGTTATCTGTTTAAGACATTGGATAAGTAATTTTTCAAGAGGATATTGGATTGCTTCCCTGCATTTGTTGAGCTTGATTCTGAATAGAATTTGTGTGCAAATATCTTAAAAATTAAGTAGCTAGTATAAAGCCAGTATATGACAGGGTTCAGAGTTAAGAAGCCCAGTTTCATCTTGATATGTGAATTCTTCTAGAGTAGCATTCCTCATATGTATGGATTGACACCCATCAGCACCAGTCAGTGATCAAGAATCCTAGGGGTTGTACTTCAGAATATTTGGAGGGCATCAGGATCCCATTCACTCTGCACTATTATGGCATTATTATTCCACTTCAACTGCCATAGCCATATCCTGCCATGGAATCCTGGAGTTTGCCATTTGGTAGGCACTGGAGATCTCTGGCTATGAATTCCAAATGCCTCTCCCTAAATTGTAAATCCAGTGGTTACCATACATTGGAACCATGGCAGTTAGAGTACAGTCATAGTGCTAAAACTGTGCAGTGTGAAAGGGCCCTAAATTTAGGAAGGCTGATTTAGAGTCTCCTTGAGTTCAGTGCACCACTTCTAGGATGTGGTGACTGCCTTTTCCCACCCTTTCCCATTAACTTGGGTGTGTTGTTTTCTTCTCCTCATCTGTGTTTCAGAAAGGCCCAGGGGACTCTCTTGGAAGCGTGAAATTCAGCCCATTTGATTTGGAAAAGCTTTATGTGGCATCAGGGGATGGCACCCTTAGACTACATAATCTTGAGGGCCTAACTGCACATGTGATCTCCTGTACCCCAGCCTGTGACCATGAATTTCATGAAGTTTGGTGAGAAAGGCAGGGCTATTGGTCAGCTTATAAGTTTGCTTTAACCTCCTGCTGTTTTCCTGAGCATGTAGGAGGTATTAAGTTTCTATTTGACAATCGAATCTGTGGTGGACAATCGAATCGAATAAGTGGTGGCCCATTTATATCCAATTTTGTTATTCATTCTGGCAAATGAAACAGTTCAGCTTTTTGTAAGAGGGATAAAGTGTTAGAATTTAGAAGTTGTACTTTTGGGATATATATGCCATTGTAGAGTATGACGGTATTTATAAGGAAAGCAAACAACTTTTCAGTAAAAATTCGAAGTGTTTTACTTCTGCTGAAAACATACGTAGCATGGATAAGAGAGTGAACAAGCCAGCTTCTGGTATTTCTCCCTGCCTAGTGCCCTGTATTGAGTAGATGTCACTGAAGCCAGGTCACATGATGTATAACAGATGTTTTGGGGCTCCAAGAAACATGGCAGTTTTTGAAGGGGAAATGAATGAATGGACACACAAGTTGGACCTCATGCCCAGAACCTGTTATTGTCTGTAGCAGTGCGTGTTACTGGTGTGTTTAGACTTGGATGTTTGTATTTGCTTTTTGAAGAATGCTTGTCTAGTTTTGTGTGTTCCAGTCTTTTAAAATATGTCTATTTCCTGGGGTCAGTGTTCGTTTCAAATATTTATTTTACAACTTTTTTTATAGATAACATGAATATTTAGTGTTCTTTTGAATCCGAGAGATGATTATAAGCATAGTCAGTTCACCTCTTGGTTTGAACTAGGGTTCTTTCATGTTGTTTAATTTATTACACTACTTGGTAATTAATTCCAAATGGATCCCACATCAGAGCAGTTCCTAGGACTCAATTCAGTTAGGATTTGATTCCTTAATTTAATACTAGGATGGAAACTTTTGCTTTTGCACTTTTTTAGGGCTTGAGAACATACTCTTAATACTGTTACACAAAGTGACAGTTCTGAATTTGTACTTCTTTCCTTTTTTAGTTTCTGGTATTGCAGTGTCGATGTATCTGCAACGCGCCGGACTGTGGTGACAGGTGATAATGTGGGCAATGTTATCCTGCTCAGTACTGAGGGTGAAAAGGTTTGTGAGCTCATCCTGTTTGTCCTAAAGGCTTCTTTGACAAGACATTCTTAAACTGGCCTACAGTGTTCTCAGTGTCAAACCCCAGAATTTTCTGAAACTGGTCTATAGTCTTTAGAAATTCCTGAGCCAAGAACTCTCATTCAGTGAATGGTTTGAGGATTTTTGGTTCAGAAATTTCTAAAATTGAATGAGAAATTGAATGGGAATTCTTGGCTCAGAAATTTCTGAAGTTTGAGTCTAAAAAGATATGTACCAGGCACAGGTAATGTACCAATGTAATAATGATTTTATGTAGTAGAATAACTATTTGAGTGAGAGCCAGCATGGTGTAGTTAGAGTGATGGGCTACAACCCTAGAGACCAGGATTCGATTTCCTGCTCAGCTGTGGAAACCCACTGTGTGATCTTGGACACATGACACACTCTCAACCTCAGAAAACCCTATAATAGGTTCCCCTTAGGGTCATCATAAGTCATATGTCAGAAACAAATTGAAGGCACACTACAACAATATCTGTTTATATGTTGTCCTTCTATGATTTTATATAGCCCCTGAAAAAGGCCTTAAGACGACATCCAGGCCAAAGCGTGTAGGTTTTTCTACTAATAAAACAACCATCTTTTCAGCATCTTAAGACACTTTCTTTTTCCCCTTCTGTGTGTTCCATTGGATGGTTCCCAGTTTCTACCTTTTTTCCTACAGTGTCCTTAGACCAGTTTGCATTCACAAACAATATTAATGATATGTTGGAGCTGTACAGAAACTCTGTCCAGTTAATTTCAGCCTCACTGTGTTCTGGCAGGTAACAAACATACACAAGAAATGACTCCAGTTGTATGGTTCCTTCATCAGATGTTACATTTTTGGGGTGAGGTTGGGCCACAGTTAATCATCCCTTGTCCCAGTACAGTAATATAAATGGTAACTTGTGCTGTCTACTACTGGAGATGTCACATCCTAGGAGAAAAACCTGGGAACAACACATTCAGTTTAATCTTAGCTCTTTGGCAGAGTTTTTGGTGTTGCCTGGGCATGTTCTTGTCTTTATGCCTTCTTCTAGGAGATTGTATTATCTCTCAGGAAAGGTA
The DNA here is from genome assembly GCA_948472985.1 of Iguana delicatissima. Classification (NCBI taxonomy): domain Eukaryota; kingdom Metazoa; phylum Chordata; class Lepidosauria; order Squamata; family Iguanidae; genus Iguana; species Iguana delicatissima. Next base: position 575,634 of record CAOKZL010000596.1, read on the forward strand.
TGTATCAGTCTAAAACTTACAGACCAGATTTTCCAGATCTGTTAAATATAATGTCTTTTATCTTCTATTGTGCCACTGTAGATATGGGACCTGAAACTGCACAAAAAGAAAGTGACTCATGTGGAGTTTAATTCTCACTGTGATTGGCTTCTGGCTACAGCCTCAGTGGATCAGACAGTTAAAATCTGGGACCTAAGAAACATAAAGGACAAATCAAGTTGTCTTCATATACTTCCACATGACAAACCTGTAAATGCAGGTAAGATAGAAAAGCAAGAGTTCTCTTTTGTTGCTCGCTAATCTTCCTACTCCTGCTCAACCCTTATATGCATCTCTGACTTTCAGTTCAGTGCCCTTTATCTTTGTTCATCTTACATCTGCTATGCCAGCTGTTTCCTAGATTTATTGTTTGACCTTCTGTGGCTCCAGGTCAGTCCATCTAGCTCACAGAGTTGTTTGAATAAAATGAATTAAGGACACATGAAAAGTTGTGGGAAGTTGATGTAAATGGAGGGGAAAAAATGAAAGAAAATAAAAATTTGTTCTATACGTCTTGTTTTCATTTGCTTTCCCCCAAGGAGAAACAATATTGAAATGATCCAGCAGGCTTGCCTGACTATAAATCTACATTTTTATGTAGATGTTCATCCTTCAGAATTAGAAACCTAGAGGAACTCACGTGTGGCAGTTTTTAAATGCATATGGATAGTGAAATAATCATCCATAATTGGAATGCTTAGGAAACAACACAATAAATACTATTTGAAAATTTGTTTTTTTAAATTATCTATACCACTGTAATTCTACATAAATAAATGATTGTGAACATTTTTTCTCTTGTTCTCAGCTTATTTCAGCCCAACTGATGGTGCTAAGCTACTGAGTACTGACCAGCACAATGAAATCCGGATTTATTCATCTTCTGATTGGTCCAAACCACAACATTTGATTTCACATCCCCATCGCCAGTTCCAGCACCTTACACCTATCAAGGTGAAGAAATAGGAATAGTCACAAGTGGTTATTGCCCACTTGATGGTAACAGTTAGTTAGTAAGAAAAATATCCCACAGCTCTTGCATGGAAACTTATTGGGACCCTGACTGTAGGACAGAGTTATCTGCATTTACAGATCCAATGCCAGGATATAAATTGCTTTATTTTCTCATTGTTTATTATGAATCTGTATAAATAAAGCCAACACTAGGCTCATATCTAAAGATAATGTATACTGAACAAGAACTGGAGGCAGGCTTAAGCAGAAAGTATCATAGTACAAGAGGTACTTAATCGTAATTAAGGAATAAAACACTAGTTTAACCTATAGGTTAGACTACAAATGTCATGTAGGCTAGATTGTTGCTGTGAAAATTCTTTTGCTACCTCCTGATTTTTTTTTATAAGTCTACAATTTGTCTGCTGTCATGGAAGTGTTAGAAGCTGAGCTTGGATAGATTTTAACCTGATAGAATACCTTCAATTTCTTGAAGTCCTAGTTCTCTGTGATATATTTCAACTTTAGCGGTAGTTTTTCTCAACCACCTCTATTATATTTTAGGCAACATGGCATCCTCGTTATGACCTCATTGTGGCTGGTCGTTACCCAGACCCTCTTTTCCCAGGATACACAGCAGATGAGCTGAGAACTATTGACATATTTGATGGAAACAGTGGAGAGATGGTGTGCCAGCTACATGATTCAAACGCATTGGGCATTATGTCAGTAAGTTAGAAGTTTGGATTCCAAGTAGCTGCTATGCCCATCATTGCTTACAGGGTTCAAAATCAACAGCAGGGAAACAAGAACAAGTTTGTCACTTTCTAACATGATGTCATTGACTAATTTGCTTGTGACAAAAATGTGTGTATAATACAGGCTTTCTTCTTAGCACAAACTACTATAGGTTTTCTGATTTCCTTAGCTATTCTTCAATAGACAAATATAGTCATAGCAAGGGTTTATCTGTACAAGGAGGCCTTCTCCACTTGTCTCTCATCTTATTAGGACCTCCAGTCCTTACTGGAGAAACAGATAGGCTCTCTCTGAAATGATAACTTCTCTTCCTCATGGTCTCTATTATTTGGCCTTTCTCTCTGAATCTTTTGGAGTGGATGGAGTATTCATAGTGTGTCCTTATGCCTCTCTGTGCTGTACATGAGAGATGCTTAGAAGTACTGAAGGTGGTTTTTTATCTGTTTCCAAATGCCTGAAGTCCAGATTCCATAAATCAGAAATAAGAAATACATACCCTTCTGAGTCCTTTGTACATGTCAGACAATTAGGGTACAGTAGTGGTGTGTTTAATTTTGCCCAGCACCTAGAGAGCCCCCAGTGTTGTCTGCAGTATATTGATCTCTCTTGACTTCTGTTGGATCAGACACAGGTGGTCCTTGCTGAGCACCTGATAAGTGTATTTATGATGTCCTGTAGATTTTATTTGTGTGATTCTCTCTTCATTTTTCTTGTCTTAATTGTATTGTTGAGAGTTGCAGATGCTGTCATATTGTATACAATGTTGATTGTTAGATGCAAGCATTCTGCTGTTTTTCACTTCAGATTGCTGTAATGTTCCAGGCCTGTTCCCTGCCATTAGAGAAGGGTGAGCAACCTAACGGGAGCAAGAGTTATTTCCCTTCTACGCACACTCTAGGAGGACCGTGGTGCTGCTCCTGGAAAGAGTGGAAGTGTTGTAACATTGCTCTCAGCTTCAGTTTTCAGCCACAAAGCAGATTTTTTCCTGGTTTGGGGTGGTTTGTGGGGTAGTTAAGGTGTAAGGGACCTCAAAAAACCAATTTGGTGGCAGTTTGGGTAATTCTGTGCCAATTTCAGCTTCAAAAAAATCAGCATTTTTTTCTGGGAGTAAGTGCACTTTGAGGATCTCCTGGGGAGGATGCGAGATAGGGGGGCTGCACTTTCCCCACCTCTACTTTAGAGATATGTCTGGATTTTTTCTGAACTTCAAAAATGAGAAGACAGCTATACATTTCTGAACTGAGTTGCTTCAGCTTTACCAAAGTTCATATATGTGGAGAAGAATATTTGAAGAGAGCAAGCCAGCATTTAGTGTTTGTTTCTGTGAGGAATGTTCAGACCCCAAAACAGAATTTTTTGATTATCCATCTTATTGTACAAAGATTCTAGGGCAGAACTTGATTTGTATTCTTTAGGTAGGGAAAAAAAAAAAGCTTCTAGGACTGCTTGCTTTCAAAATAGTTTTCGTTTAGGTTTCTCAAGTGCCATATGCTGGACTGAGCAGATTCCCCAATTAATTTTCTTTGTGGGGTATTTTTATTCCCTTTCTTGTATCACTGTATTTGTTTACCATTTGAGTAGTATCTCAATTCTTTCTCTGAGGATGCACATCTGTGTCTCATGATAGACTGGCTAGGCTACTAAGACTAGTAGCTAGGGGAAGGGCTTGACATGCAAAGCTCTGCTGATTGGTGAAAAATTCTTCTACATTCAGTCCTAGGCCTTTCTCTGTTTCCCGAGAATGTTCTGGTTTCTGCTTTGATAAGGGAACAGCTGACTAGGTTATAATACCTTATTGTGTTCACATTTGCAGCTCAATAAGTTTAACCCTATGGGAGACACACTGGCCTCTGGAATGGGTAAGTGATTGGTTTAATCTTGCATATTTATTAACAGTTGGGTGTTCCTCCCAGATCAAAGTAAAAAGATACCATCCAAACGATGGTCTGCTAAGAATGGGTTGGAATTTATGGTTCTACTCATAACACTTTGGAGTGTTAAAATTTTAACATGTTATATTGAAACATGAAATACTTTATTTTAGCTATTTAAAAACACTTTTAACCTGACTTTCCTCAAAAATGTAAAAGCAGCTAACATAAAACAGTTAAAACAGTAAGATTTTAATAGTAGTAGCTGTTTACATTTTCACAGTTATAGTAAGGAGAAATTGGTGGGCAAAGGGAACTGAAATCTTTCCTCTCATAGTCTTTCCCTCTGCTGCTTAACCTGAACTCAGATTTGGCATTCATTTCCTGTGTGGTTCTCTGATGATTAACAGTGCCTGTTGCTGCTTTCTGTCTGCTTTGGCCCTGGATAACTGTTCTTTTTCACTTATGAATAGAACTCTTGCAATAGTCTGTCAAAGGAGGGCACTACTGCCATCTGTTGGTCTTTTTACAGTAATGCTGAAAAGGGAAAGACAAAAAGAAATAGGATTTGGCATTTAAAAAGTGGGGGATTGTTTGTTTTTTAGATTTTTACTTTAAATTAGTTAGCACTTTAGTAAAACCACTATCATAGCAGTTGTGATTATTCATTACACAGTGCTAGGAATTATGGACAAAATCGGTATGTGTTTGCCAGCTCCCATAGTTATGTCTGCTTCATATCTTATCCCTTTCACTCTTGTAGGAAATTAGCTCCATGTGTGGCATAAACAAATAAATATTTTTAAAAATTAAGTACTGTTCATTGTTACAGACATCAGAGTTATATATGAAAGATTTTGTCAAATGATCATATAAAATGCAATATACAATTTTAAAAAATGAAGAAACAAGTAAAACAGGCATAAATATATTACTGTGGTTGAAGATAATATGCTGCCTGTGTTGTCATGAGCAAGATGAATTAGAAAACCCAATCATTACCTGCTATTTGGAATTCTTAAATTGTAGTGAGTCTTACATGAGAGCCAGTGTGGTGTAGTGGTCTAGAGCACTGGATCCTTGAGACCAGGGTTCAGTTCCCTTCTTGGCCATGGAAACCTTGCAGTAGGTTCACTTTGGGGTCACCAAAGCTGGAAACGACTTGAAGGTGCACAATAAGTTCAAGTCTTTTAGACTTGGACTTCCCAGAAGTCAAGAGCCGGTCATTCCATGAGTTTTAGTGTTTGGAAAGTAACTAGGTTTGGCAGGTGGTGTTTGCACTTTTGGCACATGCTGCTTTATCATGCTGTTTTACTTGTGGTCCTTGAAATTTCTAGAGCAGCATGGCCAGTGGTTCAGGATTATGGAAACTACTGTACAGCCACTTGTTCCCCACCTCAATGTATGTTAAATATATCCAAAACAGAATTGCTAAAACTAACTGTTTCCTTGCAGGTTTCAATATTCTTATCTGGAGCCGTGAGGAGATGGTGACCAAAAAGCAGGAGCGTCTCATGCGTGCTATGACAGAGCAGGGTATTGGATGCAGGACTGTATCTCAACAAGGAGGAAGAAGACAAAGGCAGTCAAACACAGGAACAAGCAAACTCAAAACCAAAGTACTCAGTCTTGAAGTACAGACCTCTAAAACTCAGGTCAAAGAACACAAATTGCAAGAGAAGAAAAGGAAGAATCCAGACAACTAACCAGGCAAGCTTCTCTGTAATGCTGGTTTAGAACAAAGCATATGCTGGCACGGTGGGCTAAAATGGCTTCAGAGGTGGCAAGCTCTTTACTCTCACTCAGCTTCTCCAGATCATAGAAGCTGGGCTTCAAGAATAAGGCATCCTTTACTAGAGTCACTAATAGAAAATGTTCACACAAATTTAATTGGACTGAAAGATGCACCATATTTGTGTGTAGCCACTGATTTTTTAATTGCCTAGGACATGGCACAGAGCAGCAATGTGGAGTATGCTGGCAGTTCAGACTGTATTTTCAGAACATTCTTTTTCCTTTCAGCAAATTGAGCAGGCATTTGTCCTCCTGTGCTGGGCCCATAATATGAATATTAAAAAGGAACATGTGCATTCTTTTGCACCATCTTTAGTCCAGCTGAGCAATTTGGGGCAACAGTTAATCTACATGTTTTTGACTGCGCGTGAAAGTTAGCCAGTTTTTACAAAACTGTCTGGGACCTAGATATAGACCTTTTTTGAGAAGGCTGACTGAGGGCAAGACAGGTGACTATAAATGTTTTACGTTTCAGCAACTTTAATTACTAGGTTCTTTTGTTCAGCTCTTACTCATTATATTCAAATGCTTAATAAATATTATTTGTGCAGGACAAGGTATTTGTACAGGACAAAGTATTTGTTGTTATAGGACTGGAAAGGTGAAAGAACAGGTTGTTTACCTGTAACTGTGGTTCTTCGAGTGGTCATCTGTGCCCTCATACATTAGGAGCTTTCGTGCCTGCGTGGTAGCGTTTGGAAGATTCTAGAGCTCGTTAGCTTGGCGGGAACCCCTCCCCAACGTCGGTACTGTGCATGCTCCTCCCGCCGAGCAATGGTCTCTCCTCAGTTCTGGTCCGCCGAACAAGATGGGACCTGAAAAAGAGGGGAAGGCAGGGCAGGGATGTATGAGGGCACAGATGACCACTTGAAGAACCACAGTTACAGGTAAGCAACCTGTTCTTCTTCGTCGTGGTCTCTGTGCCTCATACATTAGGAGACTGTGTAGCTTACAGACAGGATGGTGGGTCAGGTCCCACACCCTAGAGAACAGAAGCCAACACAGCACAGTCAAATCGAGCATCTCTCCTGGACCGGCAGTCAAGTCTGTAGTGGCGGTCGCCACACGGCACAGCTCCTGCAGGTCGACCCCTTGCAGGAGGGCAGCAGATGTCGCCACGGCTCTGGTGGAGTGAGCTTGAAGAATGTTTGGCGGGGGCTTCTTGGCAAGCTCGTACGCCAGGTGTGTAGTCTGTACCACCCACTTGGAGAAGCGCTGGGCAGACACCTTGTGGCCCCTCTGGTGCCTGCCATAGCAGACAAAAAGATGTGGTGTCTGCCTATAGGCCACAGTCCTGTCCTTGTAAAACGCCAGGGCCCAACGAACATCCAAGGAGTGGAGGGACTGCTCCAGAGGTGTAGTTGGGTCAGAATAAAAGGCTGGCAAGATGATGTCCTGGCTCAGATGGAAGCTGGACACCACCTTCAGCAGGAAGGAGCTGTCAGGCCGGATGACCACCTTGTCACGATGGAAGATCAGGTATGGCTCATCGCACCGTAGCGTCGTCAACTCTCCCGCCCGCCTGGCGGAGGTGACAGCCACTAGGAACGCGGTCTTCATCGCAAGCAGCCTGTCATCTGTCGTCGCCATCGGTTCGAAGGGTGGCCTCATCAGCTGCGACAGCACCAATGACAGCGACCACGACGGTAGCGGCAGCAATACCGGCGGGTAGAGGTGCTGTAGGCCCTTCAGGAACTGCTTGACAGTACCGTCCCTGAAGAGTGCAGCCGATGGGGGTTATGGCGGCTGGTATGCCACGATCGCGGCGAGGTAGACCTTGAGCGACAGGAAGGCCAGGCCCTGTTGTCGGAGGTGAAGGAGGAAGTGGAGCATGGTACGCAGGTTGACGGGCGATACTGGCTCCCAACGTTCCTCAGCGAAGGCCACGAAGCGCTGCCACTTGTAATGGTAGTTCCTTCATGTGGACTATTTCCTGGCTGCGGTCAAGACGTTACCGATGACCGGGTAGTCTACGGCGATATCCTCCAGGCATGGAGGGCCAATACCAGCAGGTCCGGGTGCAGCATGAAACTGTCGGAGTGGGACAGCAGGTCCGGTCCTGTCGGAAACCTGAGAATCCTGCCCCAGGCGGCCTCGATCAGGGCCCCGAACCAGTGCTGCCTCAGCCAGTACAGAGCCACAAGGATCGCGTCTGCTCGGTCCGCGATGATCTTCAATATCACGCGGTCCAGGAGTGGGAACGGAGGAAAGGCGTAGAGAAGTCCCTTGTCCCACAGGAACTGGAACACATCGCCGATGGAGTGGAGATCGTGGCCAGCTCTCAAGCAGAAACGATGGCACTTCACGTTCTGGCTGGTCGCGAAGAGGTCGACGGTCGGCTCGCCCCATCAGTCCCGAACCATCTGGAAGGCCTCGTCCGACAGGGACCACTCGTGGTGGGAAGTGGTGTCCCTGCTGAGGGCGTCCGCTGTAGTGTTCTCCTGCCCCACCAGGTGAACGGCCATCGGGTGTACCCGAAGCGAGACACACCAGTCCCAGAGGTCAAGCGCTATTCTGAGGAGTGTGGTGGAGTGAGTCCCTCCTTGCCCATTCACGTAGCAGACCGCTGTTGTGTTGTCGGTGAGGATCAACACTGTGCGGCCCGTTACCAGGTGACGGAATTCTCTCAGTGCCTTGTGGATTGCCAGCAGCTCGAGAGCGTTGATATGGAGGGACGTCTTGTCGTCCATCCAACGGCCTTGGACTCGGAGGTTGTCGGTGTGCGCTCCCCAGCCGAAGAGCGAGGCATCTGTCGTTACTGTGACTGATGGCTTGGGTTCGCGGAACGGCATGCCTGACAGGAGATTCCTGTATGACTGCCACCACAGGAGGGATCGACGTACCTGTTGGGGCAGCCGGTACCGGTGAGACTGGTCGTCTCAGAGTGGATCGAGGGCCCTGACGAACCAGTGCTGGAGCGGTCACGCGCGCAGCCCGGAGAGGTAGGTTATGGCGGTGGTCGAGGCCATGTAGCGGAGGAGCTGCTGTATCGTCCTGGCTGATACCATTGGAGCCCGGAAGGTGGCAGGCGCTACCCGACAAAGTGTCCACGCCCTCTCGTCTGAAGTAGGCCGTCGCCGATAGCGTGTCGAGGGTCACCCCGATGAAGGCAAGAACCCGGGTGGGCTCGAGATGAGACTTCTTGGGGTTGACCCAGAGTCCGAGCCGGGTGAGCAATGTCAAAGTCCGATGGATGTCTTTGAACAGCTTCTCTCTGCAGGATGCGACCAATAGCCAATCATCCAGATAGGGGTAGACAGAGACGCCTTTCGTCCGCAGGAAGGACACGACAGGAGCCGTGCACTTGGTATATACCCGTGGTGCGGTGGAGAGGGTGAACAGCAGTACCCGGTACTGGTAGCTGGTGCTGTCGACCGCGAACCGCAGGTACCGTCTGTGCTGCGGGCGGATCGAGATGTGGAAATAGGCGTCTTTGAGGTCTATGGACGTAAACCAGTCCCCTCTCTGGAGGAAGGGGAGGATCGAGGGCAGCGTGGCCATCTTGAACCTCTTGGGGCGGATGTACTCGTTCGCCCCTCGGAGGTCTAGGATGGGTCGCAGGGATCCGTCCGCCTTCGGTACCGTGAAGTACCTTGAGTAGAAGACGGTTTTAGCTGAAGGTGGGAGTCTCTCATTCGCTCCCTTTCGAGGAGGGAGTGGATCTCTCCCAGCAGAGCCAAGCTGGCTGAGGTGGAGTAGTAGACGTCCCGTGGCGGTATATCCTGGAACTCGATGGCGTATCCCAGGCGGATGATGGTAAGTACCCAGGAGTCCGCGGTGATCTCCCGCCATTGGTCGAGGTGCCTGGCCAGGCTCGGATGATGGATCAGTTCTGCTGGAAGGGCAAAAGATGGCATAGGTGGTGTCCTGCGAAGACCATCAAAATCGGGTCTTCGCTCCAGAGGAAGACTTCTTCGACGACGATGGGCGCCGCCTCGGAAGTCTTCTTGAAGCGGAGGATGTTGATGGTCTCGACGCGGTCGATCTCGGGGACCGCGGCTGGTACGCTGATGAAGAGGAGAACTTTCTCCACGAAGACCTCGGCTGGAAGCTGCGGCAGGATTGGGCAGGCTGGTTAACACTCATCTTCTTAGCTGTCAGCTGGGCCTTGATGAGGTGATCCATGGCCTCGTTGGTGGAGGTATGGAAGAGCCCTTGGCCATCGAACGGAAGATCTTCAGTCTGTCAATGGCTGTCCTCCTGGAGCCCAGAGGACTGGAGCCACTCATGACATCGGAGGGCTACGGCACCGACCATCACCCTTGAGGTGGCCTCCACGGCATGCCTCGAGGTGGCGATCTGTTGAGTAGCTACAGCGGTGGCCTCGCCAAAGGTCTGGGTGGCTGAGGCGCGTGACTCCTCTGGCAGTTCAGCTAGGAGCGGTGTGAGTCGGTCCAGCAGATTCCGATGGTAGGCCGCGAGGCATGCCATCATGTTGATCATCCTGGCCACCAAGGACGCCGCCGAATAGAAGTAGCGACCAAAGGCATCAAGCTTCCGGCCTTCACAGTCCAGCGGGGTGGTATGCGCCCGATTGCCTCTCTTCGTCTGGGCCGACTTGACGATGATGGAAATTCGGCACAGGATGGCTGAAGAGGAACTCCGCATTCTCCTTCTGCGTCCTGTACAAATGCTCCAGCCGATGCGGTATGGATTGTGCTGACGCTGGCTTCACCCACGGCTGCTTCATTGCCACAACCAGCGTCGGCAAGAAGGGCAGAGGTGCAGTTGACGGTGGGCGGGTCTCCAGCTACTGGAAGACTGGGTCCTGGGCTTGCGGAGCAGGTTCGGTCACCTTCAGGCCGATGGCTGTGGCCATTCGGAGGAGGATGGCGGAAAACTGGGCACATCCTCCGGTGCAGACTCCGGACCTGGTTCCTCGAAAGCCAGCGGAGGGGACTCATGAGATGAGGGAGTCAACTCCGCGGAATCGGAGTCGGACTCGTAGGAGTCGCCTGATGGTGTTGGCGACCTCTCCACTGCCTTCTCCTGGGCTTGCTGACGGACCGAGGGAGCCAGAGTGACCGCCGGAGCTGCAGGCTGCGCCGATGTGGATGCGGCCAGTGTCGTGGCCAGTATCGAGGTCACCTGCAGGGGCACCACCGAGGGCGGTGTGCTGCCTGCGTTGTAGACGTGCCAGCCACCGTCATTTGGGCCACGGTGGACTGTGGCACCTGATGGATAGCTGTGGCCGTCGTCCGTGGGGGTGGCAAGACAGCCCTGTAGCGGGGTGAGGGCTCCCGGGACCTTCAGTGACTCAGAGATCGACACAGTGGTGACCAATCTAGCGGGAATAGCAGGCTTCCTGTGGTGGCGACCGAGACCGGTGTCGCGGTGACCAGTACCATGGATCTGGGTGGTACGAGGGTGAATAAAAATAATATGAGCCAGCTGGCTCGTGCCACTCCTGGGCATACCTCCCAAGGTAGGTTGCTGGGGAGTAGGTGCTCTCCCCCGAGCATGCCCCCTCCAGGCGCATCTCCCGGTAACGCAGGGATGGAAGCCTGGCCCACTGTTCCGGAGAGCAGGATTCATCGCGTCGAGAGGCTGGTCACTGCCTGACCACAGCCTCTTCCTGGCGGTCTGCCGAGGGACGGCGACTTGTCGTGGTGATCTCCGGAATGAGGTCGGGCAGCTGGGAGGGCGAGGCCTGCACGACCTGCTCCTCGTCCGACACCTCGAGGATCTCCTGTTCCTCCGGAGGCTCCTCTTTCTCAGGGAGCTCCATTGGTTCAAGTTCCTTGGTGGGCTGGGTGGGTGGCGGAGTTGGTGGTCGAGCCACTTCGGTGGAGAGCGCCGTTTCTCCTTCTCCTTCTTCTCCTTCCCCTTCCCAGTGTCTTCAGTGGCAGGACGCTTTTCTAGGCCAGGGTAAGCGGCCTGGAGGAGGAGGTGGAGGCCTGCGAGCCCGCAGGATCCTCACGTGCCCGAGTTGCCGAGATCTTGGGAATTCTCGGCAACTTCATGATCAGTACCGAGCCCGGTACCGATACCAATGAAGTGGAGGGCACGGCAGCCGCCGCTGCTATCAAAGCAGAAGGAGGGTGTGGGCGTTTCTCGGCCATCGATGCTGTCTCAAGTTTCTGAGTGCGCAGAGACTCTTCCCAGCAATGGGATTTTAACCTTGCAGCCCTGTTGCGAAGGGTTTGGTGGGTGAAATCTTTACAGACAGAGCAAGCTTGGACGTTATGCCCTTCACCCAGGCAAAACAAACACTTCGAGTGTCGGTTAGACAGAGCGACCTTCCTTCCACAGGAGGCACAGTGTTTGAACAAAGCCGACATAAAACAAGGGCCAAGGTGAGGAGAAAAGGAGAGTCCGAGAACGCCAAACACAGTCCAAAATCCAAAATCGTAAACAGCCAGAAAAGGGTCAAAACCAATTGTAGCAATACCAAGACAAGTCCGAAATCCGAGAGGGGTAGTCAAAAATCCGAAGTCAAAAGCCAAGAGAATCAAGCAAAGCACAAGCCACCAAGCAGAACCTTCTGTTCGCAACGGCGGACAAGAACGAACTGAGGAGAGACCGTTGCTCGGCGGGAGGAGCATGCGCAGTACCGGCGTGGGGGAGGGGTTCCTGCCAAGCTAACGAGCTCTAGAATATTCTGAACGCTACCGCGCAGGCGCGAAAGCTCCTAATGTACGAGGCACAGAGACCACAATGAAGAACTGCTCTTATGCAAAGGCTTTGTGAATGTTTTGTCTAAGAAACTGAAATTTTGTGATGGGAATAAATACCCTGCATAAATTGCTTAATTCTTTCAGAAGCTAGGCACTCTAGAATGTAACTCCCCCTTCTTTTTTTTCTAAGAGCTGAATGGAACAAGAGAAAATCCATTTCTATTTTTAATACCCACTATAGGAAAGACATATAGGGGTGGGTCTTGATTATGTCAGAGTTATGTTACTGGACTTGCAGTGTAAATTTAGATTAACATAAATGAGCTGGTTCCATAGACAGTCACTGGAAACTGGGGAATATATTCTGACAGAGCTAGAGTAGCCCCAGAGTTAGTGATTTTACTCAACCCACATCCAGTTTGCATAAAACACCATACTTTATATTTTCTCAGCTAGAGAAGTGTTCAGATGCTTTTCAGAGGGACCAGATGAGGCAGCAACTGATGCTTCCAACTGGGCTTGGCTTGATGAGCTGGCTTGCCATTGGATGACAGTTCCTCTTCAGAGGATCACACAGGCAGAGAGGAATTGCTAACAACTGTGTTCTGCTGTGCTTTCTCCAGAAAGCTTCTAAGGTGGAGAATGCACTTTAGGAAAGAGACAGCACATCTCCTGTTGAACCCTCTCCAGCAGGCTTGCCAAGTAAAGAAAGTAAATTTCCAACCTAACCAAGAAGAGGAAATGTCTTCAGATAGACCAAAACTTGTCCAGTTTCTTCCTTCTCACACTTCACTTTGTAAGCAGGCAAGGGAAGTCCCTTCCTTCAAACGATGCCAAAATTACACTTGCTTCCCCCTGCCCCCATACCACTCACCCAGCCTCAGCAGGTAAAGGAAAACCGGTACAGTCACCTTTTCTTATTGCTCAAAACTCCATGCCGAACTCCAAACAGCCTCAGTTTTTTGCTTCAGTCTCATCATCCTCTCACCTCTCCCTCCTTGCTGTCTCACCTCACTCAACTATACAGCAATGCTGGAAGACCCAGGCATCATGGATGAGACCTTTACTCATTCATTCATTCTGGAGAAACTTTGTAAATTTTAAGTATTGTAAATTGGGGAAATACAAATTGAGACTCGCGTGCATGTGAGTGTAAGGCTCAGTTGATGTTCTCCTCAACATACCCTCTTTTCCACCCCAAGTTCTACTTAGATTAAATATTGAAGCTTGATTCTTTTTTTTAAAAGAATAAATTTCAAGATGTTCACAGTATTTTTTTTAATTTTTCAAATTTGAAGAGCAGACAGAGTGTTCCATGTTTCAAAGGTCTTTCTATAAATAATTAATTGGCACACAACATAAAAAGCCAGCAGTGTGGTACATACAAATAAGATTTGCTTAGAAGCTGAACTCTTCATTGGAGAAAATGTTTCCTAACTAGGAACCTCATTGCTCTTAATTTTGATGCAAAAAAATGTCTAGTGCATAAACTGAAATTCCTTCTTGTGGTCAAGTTTTGAAACTTCAGCAGAGGAAGGAGGAGCAGGAATCCAATTCCATCTTGATTTTTAATGCAAAAAGGCTAAGAAAGTAATCAATATAGAAAGATCAATCAGCAATTCAATAAATAAATTGCAGACACTTATTTTCTCCCCATGTACCAAATCATATTGTTTCCTCTTGTGATTTGCTACCTTGGCTGCAGGAAATCAACGTATTGACTTATTTGTGGCAGCTACTCTTCTGAGTTTCCTTTGATTCCAGACTTGCCTCCTGACCTGCAGGAGCCATGTTGTGCGGTTCAGGTGATCAGCATGGAAAAATACAGATGAGGATAGCTTCCAAGCTAAGTTGGCCGTCTTTTTGGCAGATCTGTATTGCATGTTATACTCTGCTGATAAGTCCATATACAGAGTCTGGGAGGGAAATAACATAGAGGAGAGTATTTGGTGAAGATGCAGAGCTGTTCAGGTTTCTCACCATCAGTAAGGTTCTGTAGTGACAAAAGTAGTGCCTGGGGCAAGTGACAGCATCAATTAATGCAATGAAGATTAAAAAGTTGGATTACCTAGTGGGTGAAAAGAGCTGTCTCTCTATTGTATTGCACTTGTTTTGAAGTCTCAGCACAAACAACATCCATTGCAGAAGGGACTAATTTGGTCCAGTCCCAACCTTGTCTCTTTAAAAAGTTCTCATAAGTAAGAGCAAAATACTTAACAGCACAATCCAGTGCATGTTTACTTGGAAGGAAATCCCTTGGGTCCAATGGGGTTTATCTCTCAAAAAATGTGGAAGATTGCTGCCGGACACTGAGCTATAAGGGAGGTAGTGGTTTGATTCCCAGTTACTGGCTTAGCTGAAAAAGCCAGTTCTTGCTGGTTTAGCATCAGGCCCCTTTCCCACAATTTGGAATAGATGCTCAAATTATAACTACTAGATTGTATAGGGCTTTCTGAGAAGCAGCGTGCTTCAGTTGGAAAGCTTGCCCTTTCTGGACCAGTAGAGGAGACTACAAACAACACATTGAGCTCAAAGGAATAAGATTGTGTCCTTGATGGAACTCGTCACATACTGATGAATAACAAGCCAAAATCTTGCTGAAATTTCACTCCAATAAACTGCATAATGCAGTTGGCAGTTGGATTGCATCTGATGGACATCATTAAGTCTTGGGCCTTTTGGCTTAAAAGCAGCAATCAAGGCAAACGAAAAAGACACTTAGTCACTGAAGGAAGTCCATCTTGTTCCTGGGGTCAATGCTGTTCCCTCTTGCTGCCCCAGAAGGGGCTGGAGCAATTGTCAAGGCTGTTCCTCTCCTTCGTCAGAAATGTACCGGTAGCCAAGAGGCTGTGACTTCACACGGAGGAGTACTGTCAGGAGCAGGATGATAAGCAGGAAGAGGATGGAGCCGCAGACAGCCAAACCCACGATAAGTTCTGCAAAAAGTGAATTAAGAACTTTGGTTATGACATTCAAATTTTCATATGTTCTTTGGTGCATCCAGCACAGCAACACCCACTCACCTGTGTCTTTCCATGAATTTGCTATCTGACATTCCTTATGCCAGTCCTGTGGAATAACAGGCTCCGTGAGATGCAAGAATTTTGGCAGGGGGCAGCGCTGTTCACACCCGGGCAGCTGCAGTGGGTAAGGCTCTTTTCCACTCTCATTCCGAAAGAACATCTCCACTGAAAAGTTTCTAGGAACAGAGGAGAAGCATGAAAGTAATGATTAATTAATAATTTGTCATTTGTTTTTCATTATGTTTTCTATTGTACACGCCGGTCCAACTCTTTGTAATTAAGTAATACAAGCAATTAACAAATGGTTAGTTAGACATCTTTATTTTGGGAGCAAGGAAGAAGAAGATTGCCCTTAAACTGGAAACTACATATTGATTTCTCTTAAGGGTACAGCTACTGATATGCTTTCATGTTTATTAGAGGGGTCTAATCATGCTAACTATATCCAAGTGCTGTTGATGCTGTTATTTAATTACAAGCAGGACTATCTTATATTCAGACCAGAAGTAATCAGAAATGGTCGAAAGCAAGGCTTTACTCATGTCTGTTTAATTCCTACAGTAGAGGGGAGAGAAAGTCTAATTGCTGTTTCATCTCAAGATTACAACCCATATTTTTATCACAGGATCTCTTGTGAAAATGCTGGTAAAAGTGAAGATACAGAAGGTGAGAATTCAGTTGCCTGTGAGTATTTATGCAGGTATTTCCTTAGATCCCCTTAATGAAGCCCTTACCCATCATCTTCTTGGTACAGCTCAAATATATGACATGAAGCATATGGTGCTTGCTTCCCATTGTAAACATCCAGAGCCATCTGTAGTGCCACAAGTGTGGTGTCATGCTGAAAAAAGAAAAAAGAAGTGGATCATTCCTTTCTACCTATATGGAAAGAGATTTAAAACTACTTTTCAGGAGGGAAGCTGGCAGAAACTCCTGAAATGTTGGTATGGTAGAAAGAAAAGAAAGGAGGCTCCAGAGCCATGGTAAAACGGTTAACATCGCATTTCAGCTGTGAAAAGAGAAATAAACTTGGAAGAACATTTGAGCTACGGAAGGTAATATGAATTGACAGAACTGTCTGTTGCTAAGGAGAATTCTGTTTCTTGTATGTAATATCTGCAGGTGCAGAAACTGTGTGTACTTATGCACAGATTGAAGAGAGTAATTAGAACCAGCATAGTATAGTGGTTTGAACACTGGACTACAACTGTGGGGACCAAGGTTCAATTCCCCACTTGGCCATAGAATCTTACTGGGTGACCTTGGGTGCCATCACACACATTCAGTCCCATAAAACCCCATGATAAGTTCATTTTAGGATTGCTATAAGTTGGAAACAATTTGAAGGCACACCACAACAAGAAGAAGTTAGTATTTTATTGCAAAGGGATAGAAATGCTGATTTAAATATTCTTCCTTTCATAGCATAGGGGAGAGAAACTATGCACAAGTGTTGCGTAATCAGCTAGGGAAAGTGTGAAGACAAGATAGGAAAGGGGAGGGTAACATCAGAAAGGAGAAGTTAAACACAGATCCCACAAACAGACTTACTGCTGAGTACATAAGCATTTTCAAGTGGGAGAGTGCAGAGGTATTTGTAGCTAGAGTCAAGTTTTTCCTTATTTGAGACAGAAGGACCCCTGCAGAAAGAACACAGATTATTAGATTAGTTCTTTAAATATTCCCCCAATTATGCTTGAAGCTTCCTCACTTACCACCCTGCAGACGAGCTTTCTCCACCCGCCTGTGAATGCCAAAAAGGAAGTCAAAGCTGAAATCCTTCAGCTGCTTCAGCTGAGTCATCACCTTAGCAGTAACCCAAGCTGGCAGAGGCATTTCATGTGTTCTCTGCAAAACAAAACAAAAAAACTAAGGGAAAAGTCACTGGCAGGCTTTGCAGTGAATAACGTGAATACAGACATGTATGTGTAAACACACATACATACACTCTGTGGTGGAACCATTTAGTCTAGAATCTGTTACTGCATTGTTCAGGGTAAATCTTTGCCTTGTGAACTTTTCTTAATCAGGACCTTAGATGCATTTGTAAAACTGAGCTGTGATGAATACATCAAAATCTTCAACCTTGCAATATTCATTTTAAGAAGCCCCTTACTCTAGAAACTGCAAGAGCAGTTTCAGACACCAAATTAATTGCCTTTATTTTTCTTAAGGATATTAAACAGTTTGGAGAGGAAACAATGGATGAGTCCAGGTGTTAGGCCACTCACCTCACAGAAAAGTGTGTCATATACACTCCAGATAGATTCAAGAGAAATATCCTGGACTCCTGTCATATTTGCCACCATTTCCAAGAATTTCTGCATAAGAAAGACATAGAATCATTTGATTTTTCTGTGGCCCCTGAAGATTATATAAAAAGTTTAGAAAGCTTAATATAACTCCTCATACCATGTTTTCAGTAGTCTTATTCACATATTCTCCTGTCAGCCGAGTCTCATTTTGCAGCTGTTCATAGCGGGGACAATGAGATAAAGGAAACTTCAGGAGCTGGATAAAGGCAAAAATAGACAAGTTTGAAGATGAATTCCTCCATACAATCAATGCTAACTATGAAGCATCTGCTTATTTATAGGCTACTTTCCCTAAAGAGTTATTTCTCTCTGAAGGTACATCAGATGTAATGGGCAACATGAAATACATCTTGCTCCAAAATAAGAATCACAGAATCATAGAAATGTAGAGTTGGAAGAGACCACAGGGGCCATCCAGTCCAACCCTCTGCCATGCAGGAACACCCTCAAAGCACTCCCAACAGATGGCCATCCAGCCTCTGCTTAAAAACCTCCAAGGAAGGAGACTCCACTACACTCCAAGGCAGCATGTTCCACTGCCGGACAGCCCTGACCATCAGGAAGTTCTTCCTGAGGTTCAAGTGGAATCTCCTTTCCTGCAGCTTGAATCCATTGCTCCTTGTCCTGGTCTCTGGAGCAGCAGAAAACAAGCCCTCTCCTTCTTCTACATGGCATCCCTTCAAATATTTAAACATGGCTATCATGTCCCCTCTTAACCTTCTCTTCTGCAGACTGAACATAACCAGCTCTCTAAGTCTATCCTCATAGGGCATGGCTTCCAGGCCCCTCACCATTTCGGTTGCCCTCCTCTGGACACACTCCAGCTTGACCATGTCCTTCTTGAATTGGGGTGCCCAGAACTGGACACAGTATTCAAGATCAGGTCTAACCAAAGCAGAGGAGAGTGGTACCAGTACCTCCCTCGATCTAGACACCATACTCCTATTGATGTAGCTGAGAATTGCACTGGCATTCTTGGCTGCCGCATCACACTGCTGACTCATGTTCAGCTTGTGGTGTATTAAGACTCTTAGATCCCTTTCACACGTACTGCTATCCAGCCACGTGTCCCCCATCCTATATTTCTGTATTCCATTTTTTCTACCTAAGTGTAGGACCTTACACTTCTCTCTGTTGAATTTCATTTTGTTAGCCTTGGCCCAGCTCTCCAATCTGTCCAGGTCATTTTGAATTTTGATCCTGTCCTCTGGTGTATTAGCAACCCCTCCCAATTTGGTGTCATCTGCAAATTTGACCAGCATGCCCTCTATTCCTTCATCCAAGTCGTTGATGAAGATATTGAACAGCACTGGGCCCAGGACAGAACCCTGTGGCACCCCACTAGTCACTCCTCTCTAGGATGAAAGGCAGCCATTGGTGAGCACCCTTTGAGAACGGTCAGTCAACCAGCCACAGATCCACCTGACAGTAGCCCTGTCCAGCTCACATTTTACTAGCTTCTTTGCAAGAATGTCATGGGGAACTTTGTCAAAGGCCTTACTGAAATCGAGATATGCTGTATCCAGAACATTCCCTTCATCTATCAAGCTAGTAACTCTATCATAAAAAGAGATAAGATTAGTCTGGCATGACTTATTTTTGAGAAATCCATGTTGACTTCTCGTGATTACCACCTTGCTTTCTAAGTGAAAGAAAATATTTAGAGCAGTGGTATTTAATATGTAACCCTGTAATTCCAATTCAGACTGCAGTTCCTATCCTCCTTCGCCCCTCCTTATGCTGACCAGGGCTAATATTAGTTGAAAACAATATTTGGAGGACCCACTGTTAGCATGCCATACAGACTTGCTCCATCATGTGATATAATTGGCAAATATTGTTCAAATGGCAAGAAGTATCAATTCTACAGTGCTATGACTGAAAAGCTATGTTGGCAAAGAGGACAGGCTGAACACACTTGAAAGTAGGTCAGATGGGACCTCAGAGCATGACCAGGTCATAATAAAGGAAGCTCAAGTGTTAATGGGCTTGCAAATGTCCCTCAACAACTCAACCTTTAGAAACAATAGAACCTGAAACTGCTTCAACAGAGCAACTGATTGTCTTCAATCTGCTCCTCTGTCCACCAGAACTTCCCTTTGTTTCCTCACTTGTCCAGCAAGCAGTTAAGGAGCTATTACGATTCCCATCAGATCTTTATCACCTAATGCTAAAGCGATTAGCTTGTTTCGGACTCCACTGTTTGCTCTGTCAGAGAGCCAATAACACCTTCCCCCTCAGGGTGGAAACAGGATATTTAACCCCTGGCTCTGAGCCAGACAACTAGTAGTACTCTGGACATAGGCTGTCACTCTGCTACTCCAATTCCTGGTCTTGTACTACCCGCAGACCCTTAGTCTGAGCCATGTTGGTTTGTCTCTTCTCTGCACAGTAGGTAAATATCACCCACTTTGCCCTAACTTCTTGCAGTCTTCCCCTCCTTTCCTTCAGTTAGCCTTGTGTGGTTGTTAGACTGCTTGGATCTTTTGTGAGATTAATTCCCCCAATAAAACAAAACTTATTTTTTAATTGCCAGCTGATATCCCTGTATTAGTACTGGTTTACATAGGTGTAAAAGATCTGGTAAGGTAACTCCCTCTTACAGGCCTCCCCTTTGAGCTAATAATTCTCCACTGTTTCATGAAGGCACTGGCATTGCGGGTGGACCTCTGAGTCACCCATCTTTTGGGATAACACCTCGAGTCAGAGTGAAGAAGCAGAATGGATTCAGTATGGATGTAAAGAATGCAAGAGCAATGTTCCTTGAGTCAAACAGACAGTTATTCTTGATCTGAATATAACTCACCCGCTCCACAGAATCGGGCACTGTGTGGACAGGGATAGGCTGCCAAGAAACATTGGGATTGAACACCTGCTGTCCTTCTGGAGGGTACAGTCCTGCCAGATTAGCTTCAGCACTCATCAGAGTTCGATCAAAATCCGTGCTGCGTATGAAGATCTGCCAGAGTAGAAAACCAAATGCAAGGAATGTTTCATTAGATTTTCTCAGCTTTGTTAGAAGCCTGAATGAGAGGGTCTCGCTCTGCTACTCTAGACAAGATATGCACTGAACAAACCCACCATAATTTGATTTCAACAAGCAGTTGATACGAGAATCTGCAATTCTGTAGAAAGTTGAGAAACAGAATGGGAATTCTGTTATATTCTATTATATACAATTCCACTGTTACAACAGCTCCTCTGGCTATTGGAGTGTTTCCAGCCATAATTAAAAATGCTGGTCATAGTCTTTAAAGCCCAATATGGTGTGGGTCCTAGTTCTCTGAAAACATATTCTCTGATATGAGCCTGACCATGTTTTGAGATCTAGAGAGGCCCTTCTCTCCAGAGTACTTCTGTGGCTACTTGCACTCTCAAAATCCCATGCCAGAGGGATTAGATTGGCACCTTTCTTGCTATACTTCTGTTGGCAGATGAAGATTCTTTTTGTTTTGGCAGAACTTTGAGAAGTGATTGCTCAGGAAAAAGCTTTTAATAATGTGCTGCCTTGTCTACATTTTTTGAATCTTTTTTTTAATGGTGATGCTTTTAAATTGCTTTGAATTCGATTGATAGTTTAATTGTATCTTAACTTTTCTATGATATGAACTTTTACCTGTTTTAAATTTTAATTTGTTTCAGTTTTAACTGGGAAGTCCAGCTCTGGGACTCAATGTTGTTGTTAAGGGCTTAAAGTAGAAATAGTAAGTGACGTAGACAACATGGTGGGCCTGTAATTAGATATGGAATTTGAACTATACAATGGTAAAATTAGAAACAAATAGTTAGAAAACTAAATAGATTTTCAGGGATATTGGGATGAGGTTGGCACATATATTCCTGGCCTCTTATCCATTTTGTGCCTGCATATGTTCAGGCAGAATGCCTAAAAGAGGCAATAGCCACTTGTTATCTTCAAGGGTACAGGCAAATGATACCTATACACACTGAGATTACTGTTGTAGCAAGCCTGGAAGAGGAAGGCACTTTTTCCACCAAAGGCATTCCAGACTAATTACAAGGAGAGCTCCCAGCAGTCCCATAATTGTCTGTGTGCAATGCAAACGGGAAAGAAACTAGTACAGATAGGAGCCCTAAGGATGTGCATAGGTCTTTAAGGGAAATGCAGTTCTTTAATGTCTTGTAAGCAAATCACTGGGTAGTAAGTTGTAACTCTCTCAAGTACAACAGAACTTGCAGGATAAAATGTAGAAAGCAGATGCACTTAGAAAAGGGAGAGTAGTTGACCATTGGTTAATTAGCAGGAGGAAGAAATCCCCCAAGTGATAAACATCTAGGCTGGGCTCTAACCCGGTGCTGATAATAGACTCATAATAATAACATGCTTTCAAAGAGATTTTTTTTGTAATTTAACTTTCACTGGTTGTTGAAATTTTTAAAAACATACAATAAGCTGTTGAATAAGATGAATGCATTTATGTCTAACAGAGATACTAATGGTGTAGCACAGACATGTTCCCAAAGGGACTAAAAATGGTCTTATTGCTCATTTTCCCATTGTCATTTTATTTAAGTGTATGCAAATTTAAAATTGTCTCTTGACTGGTATTAAGAGTGAGTTAAAGAAAAAAAGGCAGAAGAAAGCTAACAATCCAGTTGGACTGGATTTTTTTTTTAAATCCTGTAGTAAGGCAACCCTGTCATAGATCTTGGTTTGTAACTGAAGTATAACACAACATTTGAAAAGGTCAGAGTGCTGCCTTATCTTTGGCTTAATTCACTTCACTGAGCATGATTTTTATTATCTGTTTTCATTGCTGAGGCAATGGAAAAGTACAGGGCAGCTCACCTGAGAGCTCCTGATTTTTTTCCTCTGAGGAAGATTAAAAAGACTTGTTCAGACAGGACACCTTTCTCCTCCCCTTTGCCATAGCAGAAAATCTGATCCACAAAAAAAAAAAAAGTTTTATTTACTCTTCCCTTTGTTTGCTTGCAGTGGTTTCATGTTAACCAAATATTGTTTACTCAGATCCATGTATTTTCTTCTTTTGGCTCTCATTTATGTCATTTTCTTGACTCAGCAAGTGTGTATTGTTCTTCTGCTATTCTAATCTATATAAGGACTTGGCAACTGATTTAATTAAATGATGCATCACCTTCTGCAATCTTCCTTGGCACAATATAGTTAAGAAAAGAATAAGAACATACAGATTTTCAGAAAGGGAGGAAAGAAAGAGCATGCTGTGCTGCTATTTTGCTGGTAATCAAGGATACACTAACCTCTTGTCTATTGTATGAGGCGTTCAGAAATCCATCATAACGCTTTCGTAGGGCTTGGCCCAAGTCCCACTGTTGCCGCATCCCTTCCTACACGACAACAGCAACAAGTTAACTACCAGCAGGGTTTATTGCTATCTTGCAAAACAACACAGGATTTACAGTAAAAGCAACAGTTATAGCTTGAATACTGTTGATTCAGGAAACACTTGACAAAAAAAAAATGTCCTTGAAATGAATGAAGCAAGAGAACCCTGGCCACTACACACTCTCTCTCTCTCTCTCTCTCTCTTAAAATAAAATACATGCCTTTTTCAACTAAATTCAGACTGGCACTGCACGGAAAATTTGAAACAAACACCTTATCTGATAGCTTTCCTCTTTCAAAGCATTTTTCTTCTCAGTTCTGTACCAGAAAGATACTGCTTTGGAGTTCTGAGTTCCCACACATAGCTTCTTCATGGGACACCCACCTGGGAAAGTTGTCCAAATCCTTGGGGCCAGGCACTTTCCTGATAGGGGTCTCTGGGATATGCCTTCACTGGGGAGCGGTCTCCATGACGATATAGCTGAGGATCAGAACAGTGTGCCATCACCAAGACAGTCTACATAGCCTTTTTAGCTCATCCCTATACCGCTTAAGAGTTCTTAAATGGCTTCCTCCAGAGACCTCTGGAGATAGTAATCTGGAGACGGTCATTTTCCTCTCCCTTGCCCTGAGGCGAGTGTTGTTAAGATCTAGCAGCGACTGTTATGCACAATAAAGGATGCAAACACCCTGGCCGATGTCTGGGGTACCAAAGAGTCTCCTTAAGCGTCCCAAGCAGGCTGGAGCACTTGCGCCACAATAAACCTGCTAGCGGTCCCGCCAGGATCTCGTCATTTCTCCTCGCTGGCTCACCCCTGGCTCCCGCTATACTCAGAATGGCGATCATCGTTACCCACCAAACCTTCCGACGTCCGCTATTCGGACAGCACAGAAGCTGTGGCGACCCTCAGCTCACTTGATCCCCGCAACCCTCAAAGGGGAAAAACGGCTTCACCAAACGTACGCGCGGGCATCGCAAAAACGAGAAAGCGAATGCAAAGGGGAAGCCGCTTGGAGGAAGAGAGAAAAAAAAAAGACCCTTAAAATTTTTTTTGAGGGCAGGCTGAGATTTCGTTTCGCCACCCTCTTTTTTTTTTCATGGTAAACATTTGGATCGGGAAGCTTTGTGCCACGTGACACCACAAAGCAAGGAATTGCCCCTCCTGGCACCCCTTTCCTCTAGCTCTACCGAACTCCCTCCGGCTCCAGGTTGCTGCCCCCTCACCAAAGTAACAAAGCGGAGGCTCCGGCCCTGGGCGAGCGGCAGGGCCAGTTCGAGGGTGAGAGCCAGGAGCAATGGAAGGGGGGCCCAAACCCAGCCCCAGCGCCTCCTGCCAGCCTCCATGGCTCTTTCTCCGTCCACCGACGTTCCTCGTCCCACAGCCGTACTTGGGAAAGAGTGAGCATGCTCCGTCTGCTCGAGCATGCTCAGTAGCCTCCTCTGAAGCGGCAACTGTTCCTCCTGCCCTTTGTTCTGCGACATTTCCCCTGGATTTCGTGCGGGGGGCACCGCGGCTTTGCGAAGTGGGATTGTCACGAAGTGGCGAGAGGCCATTTCCGCACTGGACTGTTATAGCGCTATTATCCCACTTGCAACATCCTATGGAGTCCCGGGGTTTGCAGTTTCGGGAGGGGCCCGCCGGCCCCTCCCGAAACTGCAAACCCCAGG